>CM066740.1:58101212-59301212 GCA_033961575.1 Aselliscus stoliczkanus | reverse complement strand
GATAAATGCCTAGGAGGGATTTGCTGGGTCAAAAGGTAGTTCCATTTCCAGTTTTTTGAGAAACTTCCATACTGACTTTCATAGTGTCTGCACCAATCTATAATCCCACCAACAGTGCAGCAGGGTTCCCTTTTCCCCACAGCCCCACCAGCACTTGTTTGTTGATTTATTGGTGATAGCCATTATGACTGGAGTGAGGTGGTATCTCACTGTGGTTTTTATTTGTATTTCCCTAATGATCAGTGAGGTTGAACATTTTTTCATATGCCTGTTGGCCATCTCTATGTTCTCTTTAGAGAAATGTCTCTTCATTTCCTCTGCCCATTTTTTAATTGGATTGTTTGATTTTTTTTGGTGTTGAATTGCATGAGTGTTTTATAAATTTTGGATATTAGCCCCTTATCAGATATATCATTCAAAAATATATTCTCCCATTCAATAGGCTTCCTTTTTGTTTTATTGATGGCTTCCTTTGTTGTGAAAAATCTTTTAAGTTTGATATAATCCCATATGTTCATTTTTTCTTATACTTCTCTTACCCTTGGGGATGTATCAGTAAAAATATTATTGAGGGTAATGTCTGCAAATTTGCTCCCTATGCCTTCTTCTAGGAGTTCCATGGTTTCAGGTCTTACATTTAAGTCTTTAATCCATTTTGAATTTGTTCTTGTATATGGCTTAAGGAGGCGTCATTTCATTTTTTTGCATGTGTCAGTCCAATTTTCCCAGCACCATTTATTAAATAGAATACCTTTACCCCAGTGTAAATTCTTGCTTCCATTGTGATAGATTAACTATCCGTATATACATGGATTTATTTCTGGTGTCTTTCTTCTGTTCCACTGGTCTATGTTCCTGTTTTTAATGCCAGTACCATACTGTTTTGATTACTGTAGCCTAGTAGTATGTTTTGATGTCTGGTAGGTGATCCCCCCGACTTTGTTCTTATTTCTCAGGATTGCCGAGGCTCTTTGGGGTCTTTTATGGTTCCATATAAGTTTTAGGATTATATTTTCTATTTCTGTGAAAAATGCCCTTGGTAGTTTGATGAGAATTGCCTTCAATCTATATATTGCTTTATGCAGTTTGGACATTTTAACTATATTAACTCTTCCTATCCATGAGCATGGTAGGTGTTTCCATGTATTTGTATCTTCTTTGACTTCTTTCTTCAGTGTCTTATAATTTTCTGAGTACACATCTTTGACTTCTTTGGTTAAATTTATTCCTAGGTATTTTATAGATCTTGAAGCAATTGTAAATTGGACAGTTTTCTTAATTTCTCCTTCCATTAGTTCGTTATTGGTATATGCAAATGCCACTGATTTCTCAACATTGATTTTATATCCTGCTACTTTACTGAATTCGTCTATCAGTTCCAATAGTTTTTGATGGAGTCTTTGGGGTTCTCTATATACAGTATCATGTCATCTGCATATAATGAAAATTTTACTTCTTCCTTGCCAATTTGGATGCCTTTTGTTTCTTTTTCTTGTCTGATTGCTGTGGCTAGAACTTCCAGAACTCTGTTGAATAAATGAGGAGACAGTGGACAGTCTTGTCTTGTTCCTGATCTTAAGGGGAATGGCTTTAGTTTTCCCCATTGAGTATGATGATAGCTGTAGGTTTATTATATATGGATTTTATTATATTAAGATATAATCCCTGTACACCCACTTTGCTAAGGGTTTTCAACATAAATGGCTGTTGGATTTTGTCGAATGCTTTTTCTACATCTATTGATATAACCATATGATTTTTATTCTTCATTTTGTTGATATGGTCTATCACATGAATTCATTTACGGATGTTGAACCAGACTTGCGTACTAGGGATGCAACCCACTTGATCATGATGTATGATTTTCTTAATATGTTGCTGAATTTTGTTTGCTAATATTTTATTGAGAATTTTTGCATCTATGTTCTTCAGTGATATTGAACTATAATTTTCCTTTTTTGTGCTGTCTTTATCTGGTTTTGGAATCAGGGTGATAGTGGCTTCATAAAAGAGTTTGGGAGCCTTCCTTCCTTCTGGATTTTTTGGAATAGTTTGAGAAGAATAGGTGATAGTTCTTTTTTGAATGTTTGATAAAATTCATTTGTGAAACCATCTGGTCCAGGGCTTTTGTTTGTTGGGAGCTTGTCGATTACTGATTCACTTTCCTTGGTAGTAATCAGACTATTTAGATTTTCTGTTTCTTCTCGAGTTAGCTTTGGAAGGTTGTATGCTTCTAGAATATTATTCATTTCTTCCAGATTGTTCAAATTTGTTGGCATATAGTTAGTTACTCATAGTAATTTCTTAGACTTTTTTGTATTTCTGTGATGTCTGTGGTCATTTCACCTCTTTCATTCCTGATTTTACTAATTTGAGTCCTCTCTCTCTTTTTTTGATGAGCCTGGCTAGAGGTTTGTCAATTTTGTTTATCTTCTCAAAAAACCAGCTCTTGGTTTCCTTGATCTTTTGTATTGTTTTTCTGTTCTCTATATTGTTTATTTCCGCTCTAGTTTTTTTTTTCAGTTATACTATCAATTATATTTCTATTTATTTATTTATTTATTTATTTATTTATTTATTTATTTAGTGGTTGCTTTAGAGTTTATAATCTCCGCTCTAGTTTTTACAATATCCTTCCTAGTAGTTCCTTTTTGACTTCTTCTGCTGTTCTTTTTTTCCAGTAACCTGAGATGTAAGGTTAACCTGTTGATTTGAGATTTTTCTTCCTTCTTTAGGTAGGCATGCAGTGCTATGAACTTCCCTCTTAGGACTGCTTTTGCTGCATCCCAGAGATTTTGGGTCGTGGTGTTTTCATTTTCGTTTGTCTCGAGGTATCTTTTGATTTCCTCCTTGATCTCATTTTTGACCCACTCGCTATTTAGTACCATGTTATTTAGCCTCCATTTATTTGACAGCTTTCTGGGTTCTTCTTATAATTGATTTCTAGTTTCATAGCATTGTGGTCAGAGAAGACACTTGAAATGATTTCAATCTTTTTAAATTTATTGAGACTTCCTTTGTGGCCTAACATGTGGTCTCTCTTAGAAAATATTCCATGTGCACTTGAAAAAAATGTATATTCTGTAGCTCTGGGGTGAAATGATCTGAATATATAGTTTAAATCCAGCTGTTCTAATGTGTCATTTAAGGTCGCTGTTTTCACATTGATTTTCTGTCTGGAGGATCTGTCCATTGGTGACAGTGGGGTATTGAAGTCCCGCACTATGATAGTGTTACTGTTGATCTCTGTCATTATGTCTGACAATATCTGTTTTATATATTTAGGCGCTCCGATTGGGTGTGTAGATGTTTACTAGGGTTATGTCCTCTTGTTGGATCGATCCCTTTATTATTACAAAGTGTCCTTCTTTGTCCTTTGTTATATTCTTCAATTTAAAGTCAATTTTATCTGATATAAGTATCGCTACTCCAGCTTTTTTCTCCGTTCCATTTGCATGAAATATTTTACTCCATCCCTTTACTTTCAGCCTAAATGAGTGTTTTGATCTGAGGTGAGTCTCTTGTATACAGCATGTGGGGTCTTGTTTCTTATCCATTCAGCCACCCTATGTCGTTTGTTGGAGCATTTAATCCATTTACATTTAATGTGATTATTGATAGGTGCGCGTTTATTGCCATTTTGTTATTTGTGTTCCTAGTCTCTCTTAGTTAGGTTGTTTTTCTTTTCTACCTAAAGAAGCCCTTTTAACATTTCCTGCAAAGCTTGCTTGTTGGCAATGAATTCCCTTAACTTATTCTTTTCTGGAAAGCTCTTAATCTAGCCTTCAATTTTATTGTTGTTGTTGTTTTGTTTTTATGAGGTCAGTGTCACTGGCCCTCATATGTGGGACCGAACCGGGGTCGCTGGCTTCCCAAGGCAGCACTTAATGACTGCACCACTCAGCAGGCCCTTCTAGCCTTCAATTTTAAATGATAACCTTGCAGGATGCAGCAATATGGATTGTAGGCCTTTATTTTTCATTACTTTGAAAACCTCCTGCCACTCCCTTCTGGCCTACAGAGTTTCTGTAGAAAAGTCAGCTGATAATTTTATGGGCTACCCTTGTATGTAATTTGCTGCCTTTCCCTTGCTGCTTTAAGGATTCTGTCTTTGTCCTTAACCTTTGCCATTTTCACTATAATGTGTCTTGGTGTGGGCCTGTTTGGGATCATCCTGGTTGGAACTCTCTGCACTTCCAGGGCTTGTATTTCAATGTCCTTTGCCAGGTTAGGGAAGTTTTCAGACATTATTACTTCAAATATGTTCTCAATCCCTTGCTTCCTCTTTTCTCCTTCTGGTATTCCAGTGATTCACAGGTTATTGTGGTTAATGTTGTCCCCCAGCTCTCTTAAACTATTTTCAATTTTTTTCATTCTTTTTTCTTTTTGTTGTTCTTCTTGGGTGATCTCTGCTATCTTATCTTCTAAGTCACTGATTCGATTTTCTGTTTCATCAAATCTGCTAGTCATTCCACCAAGTTTGTTATTTAATTCAGTAATTGTGTTCTTAAGTTCTAGCTGGTTACTTTTCATGATTTCTCTATCCTTGTTTATATTTTCATTAAGTCCTTTGAACATTCTAATAATCAGTGTTCTGAACTCTGTCTCCAATAGGTTGTTTACCTCTATTTTCTCTAATTCCACTGATTCAGGAAGTTTCTTCTGTTCTTGTATTTGGGTTGTGTTTCTTTGTCTCCCCATTCTGGTTACTCTTTGTGTTTGCTTTGATATAACAGATAGATCCCCCAGGTTTCTCAGTCTTTTCTGGGTAAACTTTTAGGGTGTGTGTCCTTTATATTTGAATTCCTCAGTCTCCCTATTCTCCTGTGCATGTATTTATCTGAGGTGTTCCTTGTGTTGTGCGTCCTCACTTGTTGAAGTTTTAGTTTTGATTACTTTTGGCTTGTCAGTATGTGGGATTGACTCCCAGGCTGATTTGCTGTGAGGATCAGCAGTGTCCGCAGTTCATGAGCTGCTGTGAGATGGTTGACCCCCCCTATGAGACTTGGACCCTTTGGGCCCTAGTACCTGTAGCAACTTCCTTTTGGATGTGACTCTTGTATGTCAAATCCAGAAATGCTCTGGTTTTATCTAAAGTTGGCCTCCAGGTATGATTATTCCTTTGTCTGTTTGTTTGGACTCAGTGCTGCAGAGTGATTTTAAAACAAAACAAATGAACAAGAACATCCTCTGCAGACACCAAAGGCTCTCACATGTAAAAACAACCAACCATCAATCCACAGACAACTTGAACAGAAATATCAAACATACAAAAGAAAGCAAAGAGAAACAAAACAATAACCACACACACAAAAAGTACAGAAGAGGAAAAATAAAATATAATATAAAATAAAAAATAGAATAAACACAAGAAACCAAATAACTATACCAAAAAATAAAACTTAAAAGTAAAAATTTTAAAAAATTTTAAAGAGTAAAAAAAAAATAAAATAAAATAAAATTTGCAGAAAAAAAGTAAAGGAGGAAAAGTATAGCAGTGAGAAGAATGAATAAAAGAAGGGAGAAAGTGAGGGTGGGGGAAAAAAGAAAAAGAAAAAGAAAGAAAAAGAAAAAGAAAAAAATATATATATATTTGTCTACACACCCATATATATGGACGTATATTCACCTATATACATCCATATATATGCCTATATTAAAAACTAGAAAATGATAAAAGTGAAATAGAAATAAAAACCAAAAACAACAAATATAAGCAAACAATAAAGGAAAAAACAAACAAACAAGCAAACAAACAAACAAAAACCCGTGCTGGTCTTGGCTAAAGTCCACCAAGCTCTCTTCAGTTTGTCCTCTACTGTACAAGAATTTCTGTGCGTCTTGTGGGAACAGAGTAGGCCACCTGAAGGCTAGCGTGATTCTGGCACTGCAGGTTTGCTGTACTTGAGTGTGGTTGTGACGTGTGATTGGTAGTGTTTACAAAGTCACTGCTGTTTTGCTTTCTCCTGACCGAAGTCAGGCTGCAACCCCAAAGGCTCAATGAGTGTCTTTGGGCACTCTTTCCATTGACAGCTGTGGAGAATGAAAGAGCTCCTCCCTGCCAAAAGCAAGCTGCCAAGAGTCTCTTAATTAGTGAGTGCCTAAGCAGGTGAACCTGCCCTCCCTCTCAAGCCTTGCAGGAAAGGTGGGGGCGGGGTAGGTAATCTCACTCTGCAGCCTTTACTGGGGTGGGAATTCTCAACCCCCTGCAGGTAGGAATACCTCTGTAGTCTGCCCCTACTGCTCCATTCCAGGATCAGTTTTAGACTCTGGCTTGGCAGGGACCAAAGTTTGTGGGAGTGGTTGGGTTATTGTTTTTTTCCTTGCTTTCTGTTCAAGAGAGGAGCAAAAGAAAAGGAAAGAAAAGAAAAGAAAAGAAAAGAAAAGAAAAGAAAAGAAAAGAAAAGAAAGGAAAAGAAAAGAGACAAGACAAGACAAGACAAGACAAGACAAGACACAGTTCCAGCACTGTTTTGAGCTAAGGCCTTTGCCTCATATGCTCCAGTGGAATTCCTGCTGCTCTCCCAAAAGGGCTGCCAGGGTTTAGGGGATTGCGCACACCCTGCTGCATGGCTCAGATCCCCGCTCTGTCTCTCGGGGACCTGTGTCTCCGCCCGGTGCACACTGCGTGTCCACGCATGAGTATTCTTTTTTTTTTTTCCCCTGCTTGCCGCGTTTGAGGCTTCTGCTTCAGAGCTCGCGCTCCGCAGGACCCAGTGGGCACGGAGTAATTCCTGAACCAGGTGGGTGCAGGGATTGATCTTTCCCTGTCCCTGCTGGGCTCTGCACCCTGCTTCCTGGGGACCCGGGGAGCTGCAGGTGCAGCTCGTACCTCTACATGCTCGTCTCCCCACTCTCCTCCCCCACTCGCCCTGTCTGAGGCTTCTTCCTCAGATTGCGGATAGTCATGCTCTTGCTATACTCTAGGCAGGCCATGGGGCGCAGGGAACGAGTAGTGGGAACACTCACTGATCTGCTCTCTGAAGCTCGGTGCCTCAGCAGCCAGGGGTGTGGGCTGCACCCCACACCTTTTACCACCTTCTTCCGCTACCTGCCCGGCCTGCCCACCTTCCAGCAATCGTGTGAAACTCTTAGTTGCTCTGTGTGATGAGTAGACGTCTCTTTGAAGCGTTACAGAAGTTCAAATTGTGGATATTTCCAGGGGAGAATTCAGGGAGCCCTCCTCACAGCCGCCATCCTGCCCCCCAGTCACCTGTAGTTTTCTTTTCTTAAAATACCTTTGGTTTTGTTATGAATGTAATTCTGGCTTCACAAAATAATTTAGGAAAGTTTAATCCTCTTCAACTTTCTGGAAAAAAAATTATAGATTGATATTTTCTCTGTAAATGTTTTTTTAATCACCTGTGTAGCTATCTCAATCTGAGGTTTTAATTTTATCTATCTAGCTACCTATTTTTGGGGAAGGCATTATATATTCAGTTTATTTAATAAACATAGGATCATTCAGGTTATTTCTTTTTGAGCAGTCTTTGATATGCTTGTCTCTCAAGAAATTTATTAATTTCTGTTATCACATTTATTGGCAAGATGTTATTCATAATATTCCATTAATACTCTTTTTTCATCTGTTATATCTGTAGTGATGCTCCGTTTTTCAATTCTGAAATTAGTAATTGTGTCTTCTTTTTTGATCAGTCTAGTTAGAAGCTTAGCAATTTTCTTCATACTTTCAAAACTGATCTTTTGTTTTTGTTAACTTTCTTTATTGTATTTCTGTTTTTAATTTCAATTATACCTGTGCTGATTTTTTTATTGTTTTATTCTTACTGCTTGTTTTGTTTTTAATTTGCTTTTCTATTTTTAGAGTATTAAATGGACACAAACGATAGGATTGAGTCCTTTCTTTCTTTTTTTTTTTAGCCTATAAAGCTATAAATGTCTTTTTAACCCCTGTTTTCATTAAATCCTACACATTTTGATATGTTTTATTTTTATTTTTATTCAATTAACAGTATTTTCTTATTTCTGTTGCGATTTCATTTTTTACCCATGGTTATTGTGGTAGGCAAAATAATGGCCCTTTAAAGACCTTTGTCATTAAAGATCTGTGAATATCTAACCCTACATGACCAAAAGGACTTTACAGGGACCAGCTGCGTGGCTCAGTTGGTTAAGAATTGGCTTAGAGTGCAAGCTCTGAGCAACAGGGCTGCTGGTTCGATTCCCACATGGGATGATGGCTATGCCCACCCGCAACTAAGATTGAACACAGCATCTTGAACTTAGAGGTCATGAGCTACCGATAGGAAGTCAGATGGTGACTGGCGCCCTCCACAACGAATTCTGAAGAACAACAACTTGGTCAGTCCCCTTCCCCAATTCCCCAACACTGTTCCCTTCCCCCAATTACCAATTTAAAAATCTTAAAGGAAAAACAAAAACAAAAAAAAACCGACTTTGCAGATGTGATTAAATTAAATATCTTGAGTTGGAGAGATGATTCTGGATTATTCATGTGTGTGCATCATAATCACTACAATCCTTAAAATAGAAAGAGGAAAGCAAGAGAGTCAGAGAAGATGAGACAACAGAAGTAGAGATAAGTGAGATGCAGCCATGAGCCATGGACTGCATACAGCCTCTAGAAGATAAAAAAGACAAGGAATAAAGTTTCCTCTTGGGTCTCCAGAAGAAATGGAGCCCTGATGACACCTTGATTTTAACCTAGTGAAACCTATTTTGGATTTCTGGACTCCAGAACTATAAAATAAAAACTTGTGTTATTTTAAGCAACTAAGTTTGTGGTAATTTGTTTCAGCAACAATAGAAAACTAATACAGTTATATGGAATTATTTTAGAATAAATATGACTAAAATAAATATTTTAGTCATCTAGCAGGATGATTATTCTTTCAAAAATTTCTCACATAGACACACATACATTTTCATTACACTCGTGTAACCCCCATCTAGACTGAGATACAAAACATAACCTTTTACATATCAGGGTAGAGAATACCATATATTTTGTAATCCCATTACTGTAAACATGTTTTATATGGGTATGTGCATTTATATATAAAGAAATGTTCGGGACAATAGTCACCAAACTATTATTAATATTTGGCTCAGTATTGCAAAATTAGGTTATTTCACTTTATACTTTTCACCTTCATCTATTGTGTGAATAATTCCAATGATCCATAACACGATATGTGAATATTTATCAGGGTATGCACTGAATATTTAAGTACTTTACTGTATGAGGTCTGGCAATTAAGTTTGTGAATTTGCCACCATGGGCTTATATTGGCAGCACTGGACAAACAGCTCAGTAAGGTTTCATAACCTTGGTATAGCAGTGTCTCACAGCTGTGTTCGTGTTGACATATGACAGTGTCTTACTGAGTGGTGTCCATTATTGTTGCTGAATGTTTTTGTGTGCCATCGTAAAAATGCCTGAGCTTGAACCAGAGCAATGAAGAAACATTAAATTTCTTGATAAACTTGGACAGAGTAGAAGTGAAATCAGGGACCTGTTAGTCCAAGTTTATGGGAATAATGCCATGAAGAAAACAGCAATGTACAAATGGATTAAACGTTTTTCTGAGGGGAGAGAACACACCACTGATGAGGATGGGTCAAGGTGGCCAGTAACCAGCAGAACTGACAAAAACATTGCAAAAATTCATCAAATCATGAGTCAAAATCATTAGTTGACTGTGAGAAGCATAGCAGACCAAGTAAACATTGATAGAGAAACAGTTAGAAAAATCTTAACTGAAACTCTTGGCATGAGAAAAGTGTATACAAAAATGGTCCCAAAGGAGCTCACCAATGAACAAAAGCAAAGGAGAGTTGAAGTTTGCCAAGACCTTTTGGAAAGGCAAGATGATGCTTTGTGCTGTGTTATTACTGGTGATGAAACAAAGCTGTACCAATACAACCCTGAAACAAAGTGTCAAAGTGTACAATGGAAGTCAGTCAATGCCCCATGACCAAAAATGTTATGTCAGTCCAAATCAAGAGTCAAAACAATGTTGCTAACCTTGTTTGATATCAGAGGAATTATTCATTATGAATTTGTACCAGCTGGACAAACAGGTAACCAAGTTTACTATTCAGAAGTGCTGAAAAGTCTGCATGAAAAAGTTAGATGACCTGAACTTTTTGCCAACAATTCATGGCTCTTGCATTATGACAGTGCACCAGCTCACATGGCACTGTCTGTGAGGGAGTTTTTAGCCAGTAAACACATAGCTCCCTACTCACCTGATCTGGCCCCCAATGAGTTCTTTCTTTACCCAAAGATAAAGGAAATATTGAAAGGAAGACATTTGATGACATTCAGGGCATCAAGGGTAATATCATGACAACTCTGATGGCCATTCCAGAAAAAGAGTTCCAAAATTGCCTTGAAGGGCATAGCTTCCCAAGGGGAGTACTTTAAAGGTGACCATAGTGATATTCAGCAATGAGATATGTAGCACTTTTTCTAGGATGAGTGCGTGAATGTAATTGTCTTAAATTGATATGGTTAGTTATTTAATTAACTACAGTTGATGATTATCTGAGAGGGGCAGATGCAGGAGCTTAAAATAATCTTGAGTCTCAGTGAGGTCCACTGGGTGCATGGCAAGGGCATCTCATTTATAAGCAGTACGTGAGGAGGAACAGGCTCACAGGAGAGAAAGACTATAAAGGTTCTAAAGAGGTTGAGTTTGAACTACTTGTGGGAAATTCAGGGGTGATTTCCAGAAGGGCATTCAAAATAAAAATTTATATGTCTGAAGAAAAGTCTGAGTTAGAGATAGTGATATAGAAGACATCTGTGGGTGCACATAAGAGCTTCCAACGACAGTGGGTAAATGAGTAGAGAAAGAGGTCAAGGGTAGAATTTTGAATTACATTACAATGTAAAAGTGATCCCTATCTACCCATAAATTTTCTTAACAGTTCCTATGTTAGATTCATTTCCCTAGCTAAATTGTAATCCCTTTGAGAGAAAAATAAAGCAACAGAACACACACACAAAAAGCCTGGTTTTGTTAGCTTCAAGTACATTAAATAGATTTTTTGATACATGATAGGTACAAAAAGCCAGTCAGAAGACAGAATGCAGGTGTAGAAAGTATTGGATGAATCCATTCAAGGACACACAAAAAAGCATATAATAAATGGAAATGAAATGAATAAGTAAGATAACAAAACATAAAAATCAGGATCTCTCCAAACCTACAAGTTATTAAATAACTAAAATTTATAACATTATTCATGTTTGATTTGGCTCCAAAACTGGTTTTCATGAGAAATAGAATTGGATTTGAATTAAGTTATTGCAACTCTTTCACATAGGTAGGGATAACATAAATTTTAATAAAGTGTTATGTGGTTCTGCTTCTAAAACATTTGCAAAATGTTTTAAAGATAATACCAGTGTATGCGAATCACTTGGACAACCTATGGTTTGAGTGGGCTGCAGCCTCCAGCCTCATCTCACCTTATTTTCAGTATGCCAAGTCGGCCCTGCCCCTATGTGGAGCAATTGGCCCCCAACCAGGAAACCTCTCCAGCCGAAAACCCCTTTCATGGGTCCTCCAAAAGGGGACACCCTAAAATTCCCTGATGTCTCTGTAGATTCAGCCACCACCTGGGCTCTATTGTTTTTTTTCAGGCTGAACCTAGGAAAGATTTTTCAGTGCTATTCCTGGGGTAAGGGTCAGTTTTTTCTCAGATGAAAGGTCTAGCAAAGAAAGTAGAATGCATTTGTTCCTCTTGAAACTAAGGACACAAAGGTCAAAGAAAATGCCTTTGCTGCTCCATTTAGCCATTTTATTTTGTTATGGGAAAGTTGTTTTAAGCCTGCCTTGGCTACATCCAAATCCCTGTTCAGGTAGCAGAGCCATAGCTCCCTGATCCAGTTACTTCCAGTGTACATTAGCTTTACCCTCTGCTGCTGTCTTGTGGTTGGGAAATGAGTCACTCAGACTCATGCCATTTTGACAGAGAGCTTAAAGGCAGCTCAACTGAGCAGAGTTGGACGAGGTGTGCGAGGGCACCCTGGGTCTGCCACGCTACACACTCAGGCCATGCAGCTGAGCTACCTAATTGGTTTCTTGCTCTTCACAAGCCTCCAAATAGCTGTTCGAGTCCCAGAGTTAGTGGTGGATTTTTTTTGTTCATCTGGCTAATAAGATTTTCCAAGCCACCAAAGCCAGAGGGGTTTGGGGAAGAAAGCCTCCTTTGTTAAAGAAAGCAAGTTTTACAGGACTTTCTGCCTTTAAATTTAGGGAAACAGGCTGAATTAAACTGTGAAATGATTGTGAATATTAAGGAACCTCAGCAGAAAAGGCAGCCTCTGACACTGCCTAGTATGGACGAGGACTATCAGTTTTAGTGCAAATCCCTGTTTTAAAAGATCCAGAGGCTAAGACTTTGATCCAAAGAATTCAGAGAAATATCACAGTCAAAGGCAGCAACCGACTCTCTAAGTAGCCTAAGAATTTTAAGTGTGTTTGTTTTTCCAGCCATCGTGCTAGAGATTCATTTTTTTATATGAACTCAGGAAGTAGCCAGCACTGGCAGATGAATAAAATTCAGTGAAATCTCCCTTAAAAACCCCAAGTGAAGTATATTGCATCAGGTACTAGTGCAGGCTTCTAAGGCAAGGTAGGGGGGTGAGGTTATTGTTTTCATCTAGAATAATGATATATTTCATGTAAATTTACAGTAAGCTTAATTTTCTGCACATATATACATATTTAACACTATGATATAGCAAACACTATAGGAAATGGCTTTCATTCATCATCCTTTATTCAAAGGCCTTCCAACAATGATAGTAAAGGAAGGATAATCTTCAATGATTAGTTGCATAACTTTGAAAGTATTTCCACTAGGCTTTGAGATTTAAATACAAGTGTGTCTGATTTCTTAAGAATTTGGGGAACCTGAGGGCGAAGCCGAGGTGAGTGAGGGCAGCAACTGACTCATCAATAGCAGAGGGCTGCCGGGTGGCAATGGAGGCCCAGGGATGCTAGTTATTGTGATTATTCAAAAGCTGGAAACTCAGATTTATATGTAAAATCTTCCATAGAGTATTGTGGCATCTAATTTTAAAATGTGAACAACTTTCATTGGGCAAATGAATTTCTAACCTTTGGTTAAGAGGACTGAGGGCAGGGCTATATCAAGTATGATGACTGCACATATCCATATCTCAGATGGCACTAAGAGACAACTCATTGAAACCACAGGATCACAAGACCAATACAGTTTATAGCTTCATATTTCTAGAGCAGTGTTTCCCAAAGTGTAGTCACAGAACCAGCAGCATTAGGACCTCTCCTGGGAACTGGCAGATTCTCTAGCCTCACTCCAGGCCTACTAAATTGGAAACTTTAGGGGTAACACCCCCTTGTTTCAACAAGACTTCTGGTGATTCTGATGCAGCTAAAGTCAGATAACTGTTGTTTTAGGATGTTGTCTCTTTAGTTTCAGGACTTGTTTTGTTGTTGTTTTCATACATTTTAAGGAGAGTAAATATTTATTCACAATTATTTGAAATATTAATAGGTAACATACAAACCAGAGCTTGCTTCCCTGAAGTGACAATGGGGAACCCCAGTCCTTTGGCTTCCTTCTTGTCTGCTCCCACTTTGAGTCTCCACAACTGTGGCAGAGGGCCCTAGACAAAGGCTTTCCTGGACCACGTGGTCACCAAGGATTTTGAGCTGTAGCAGGGAGCTTCAGACAAAGACATTCTTAGACCGCATGGCTATGAAGACATCCACGTTGAATATTTCTGAATTCCTACGTCACTTGGGAGTCAGCCAGGATCTGGCAAGGCCACATGTCCTAATTATAAATCTTAGCTGCTAACCTGGAAACCTCAGGGTATATAGCCCCGAGTCCCACCCAGGTCGGGGCTCAGCCTCTGGATGTAAATCTGCTGAGCCGGTGCCGGCATCAATAAACATTGCTTCCCAAGCCTTGGTGTCCCATCTCTCTGTCAGAGTATCCCTCAACATAATTGGGGGCTCACCCAGGAAGCAGAGATGGTGATATTTTCCACCTCCCTTGTCCCTAAGGCCCAGCTCCCCCAGGTGAAAGGGGATGTGAATTCTACTTGGCACCAGCGGACCCTTGTCCATCAGTGGGGACATCTCCCCTATCAGCCATGGGGGACCGACCTGGGAGCACAACAGAACCCGGAAGGCTATGGGAACCAGCTTGGGAGTTCCGCCCAACCAGACAGATAAGGACCTGGGTCCCTTAAGGCAGCGGGTCCATCAGTGGACAGAAGGGGAGACTGATAACCTCCCAGAGTCACCAGAGTATCTCAGTTTCTGAGAGAAACCGTGACTCCCAGGAACAGGGCTGCAATGAATCTGTTTGAGTCTGTGTGAATGAGATGTAGTCTGCCTGCAAAGCTAGTGTTGAGCCCCGATCCATGGATTCATGGCAAACCTCAGATGGCTTAGGGTGGTATCGCTAAATTGTCTCGTATGGTTTAGTGATCTGAATTGGGGGTTTATATTGACCCACCAATTGCTAAAAGGCACCTGAAATATCCCTGCGAGGGGAGCAGCTGGAGATGGACAAAGAGAATCTCTGAGTGATTGTGTGTTGAGACAATTTCGGGTGGTTGCCATGGATGGGTGACAGAGTACCCAGACTACGTTAGGATGTATGTCAAAAAATTTTAAGAAGGGGTTCTTGGGGGATTATGGCACTGAGATGACCCCCCAAAAGCTCCGCATCTTCTGTGAGATTTATTGGCCATCATTTGGTGTTGAATGGCCAGCAGAGGGAAGCTTCGACAGGGACTTCATCAGGAAAGTCTACCTTGTTATTACCGGCACCCTGACCACTTCCCCTATATTGACTCATGGGTACTTTACCCCCTTGGTTGAGGTCCTGTTTGGAAAACCAGAGTAGGGGCTTTTAGCCCAAGCTATGGTCCCCTCCAAAAAGTTGCCTAAGGACAAAACAGAAGGGCAAAAGCCAGTCTTGTCTTCAGACCTGGAGGAGATCCCACCACTGTATTTGCCTATCTACCCACGTTTTCCAGGGGCCTCTGAGCCACCAGCCCAGCCTTCAGTACCTCCCTCACCGGCCCCACCATCTCTGCCCACCCCCCCCTTCCTGGACCCTCCTACTATGTCTCTGCCTCCAGTCCTGACCCCATATGGGCCCACAGATGAGCAGCTGCAGACAAAGGGCCCAGAGACTGGCACTGTCCAGCTCCCCCTACAGGAAGCCAGAGGCCCCACCTACTATGATCAGGAAGGCCAGATTCATGGAGGCTGGTGCATGTTTGTGTACCAGCCCTTCTCAAACACCAATCTCTTAAATTGTAAAAATCATATCCCATCATATACTGAAAATCCCCAGGCTTTGACTGACCTCCTTTAGTCAATCATTCAAATGCGCATGCCCACCTGGGCTGATTGCCGCCATCTCCTCCTAACTCTCTTCAACACCAAGGAAAGCTGGCGAGTCACCCAGGGGAGCCATAAAGTGGCTGGAGGAACATGCCCTGCCTGGGACCTTAAACATTCAAATGTATGCCCAGTACCATTTCCCTGAGGAGGACCACCAGTGGGACCCCAATGATGACTAGGACTTCCAGATGCTGGAATGGTATCAAGAAGCCCTTATAGGAGGCCTGAAGGGTGATAGCAGAAAAGCCATCAATATGAACAAGATCTCTGAAGTCCTCCAGGGACCTGAGGAAAGCACAAGCCAATTTTGAAGGACTCTGTGAAATATTCCATCTCTACACTCCCTTTGAATCGGTGATGGTCAATGCTGCTTTTGTTGGGCAGTCCCAGGGTGACATCCGGTGGAAACTTCAGAAACTGGATGGATTCACTGGCATGAATTTCAGCCACTTCTTTGAAGTGGTGACCAAAGTCTATGTCAACCGTGACCAAGAGGCTTGTCAAGAGGCAGATCGGAAGATGAAAAAAAAGGTGGACTTGCTTGCTGCTGTGCTTGTCAAAAGGTCTGGGACCCCGGGAAAAAATGCCACCCCAAATCTGGGGCGACCACAGCGGGGGCGATGTCAATGGGGGCCACCCACCAGGAGACCAAGGCTAGGACACGACCAATGTGCTTACTGCCACCAACGTGGCCACTAGAATAATGAATGTCCTCAATCTTTGGGGAGGATGCCATCAGGTCTGAATCCCCAGAGGCCGGGTCGAGTCATTCACGGCCATTACCAGCTGCCCCAACAGATGCCAGGCCCTTCTGGGGATGACTTCATTGGACTCGCTGGATGGAAGAAAGCAGGGAAGAATAGGCCAGACCGGGCTCCATCCAGCTAGGCCCCCAGAAGCCTATGTTAATTGGGAGCCAACCCATTAACTTTATGGTTGACACAGGTGCTGAACATTCCGTCGTGACACAGCCCTTAGGCCCCCTCTCCCAAAAACAGGTCACCATTACAGGTGCCACGGGAGGATGAGTCCATTGGCCCTTTTTATAGCCTCAACAATGCTCCCTTGGAGACCGATAAATTACTCATCAGTTCCTCTACCTGCTGAACTGCCCTGTAGCATTATTGGGGAGAGATCTACTAGGAAAACTCCAGGCTCAAATCACCTTTAACCAGAGTGGCAATGATGAGCTAACATTGGGTGAATCAGGGGCTAAGATTATGTCCTTCACCATACCTCAGGAGGAAGAATGGTGACTCTTTGGTCTTGTGGAAGAGTTCTGAGAGGGACCTGAACTCCCCTTCTTGATACTGGGAGTTTGGGCAGAAGACAAGCCCGGGGCCTGGCATGACATGTGGCCCCAGTAGAGATAAAACCTCAGGCAGAACCAGTGCACCACAAGCAATACTATATCCCCCATAAAGCATAAGTTAGTATCAAAACAAGTTTGGACACACCCCTAAAATATGGGATTCCTCATCCCTGCCAGTCACCTTTGAACACATCTCTGCTTCCAGTCCAAAAGCTGGGAACTGAAGTTTACCATCCGGTGCAGGACCTGAGAGCAATAAACCAAGCAACGGTTACTCTATACCCCATTGTTCCCAATCCATATACTCTTCTGGGCCTCATCCCAGCTGAAGCAACCCACTTCACCTGCTTGGACCTCAAGGATGCCTTCTTCTATATTCATCTGGCCCCGCAGAGCCAGCCACTGTTTGCTTTCCAATGGGAAAATCCAGAAAATGGGGACAAAGGCCAACTAACATGGACAGGGCTTCAAGAACTCCCCAACCATTCTAAAGCCTGTTCTAACCAGTCAAACCAGTTGTGTACTGCTCCAATGTGTAGATGACCTCTTAGTAGCTGGGAAGAGTTACGGTGACTGCATGCAGAGTACATATCACATCCTTAAACTTTTGTAGGAAGCAGGCTACAAGGTCTCCAAGAAAATGGCTCAGATATGCCAAGACAGGGTCAAATATCTTGGTTTCCACCTGTCACAAGGACAATGCCAGCTCAGCCCAGAAAGTAAACAGGCGGTAGGTACCATCCCGGTCCCCACTACTAGGAAACAGGTCCATGAATTCTTAGGTGTGGCAGGCTTCTGTAGGATCTGGATCCCCAACTTCTCTTCTATAGCCAAACCCCTTTACAAAGCCACAAATGGGGGGGGGTGGACGTGAACATTTTCTGTGGGTGTCTCCACAACAAAAGGCTTTAAGTGAGCTTAAACAGGCTCTCATTCATGCCCCTGGCCTAGGGTTCCCAGACATCACCAAGCCTTTCTTCCTCTATGTACGTGAACATACGGGAATGGCAGTAGGAGTCCTTACCCAACTACTAGGGGATTGGCACTGGCCGGTAGCCTACCTCTCAAAACCACTTGACTCAGTGACACTAGGATGGGCACCTTGCCTGAGGGCACTCGCAGCAATGGTCCTTCTTGTGTCTGAGGCTGACAAGCTGACCCTGGGTCAGGAATTAACTGTCCAGGCTCTGCACTAGTCTGAGCCCTATTAGATCATAAGGGACACTATTGACTTACCAACTCCCAGATTGCCAAGTACCAAGGGTTACTATGTGAAAACCCAAGTGTCTGCCTTGAGATAGTAAAAACCTAAAACCTGGTCACTTTACTGTCTGTAGGGCCTGGGCCCCCAGACCATGACCGCATCAAAGTCATGGACAAAGTGTTCTCCAGTAGGCCAGACCTGACTGACAAACCTCTTACAGATCCTGATGTAGAATACTACACCAATGGTAGCAGCTACATCCAGGGAAATAGACGGTTGGCTGGATATGCTATCGTAACTCTACACACCACCAGTGAAGCAAAATCCCTCCCACAAGGGACCTCGGCTCGTAAGGTGGAACTCGTCATGCTGACTCGGGCCATTGAGCTAGCAGCTGGGGTAAGAGCCAATATTTATACCAACTCTAAGTATGTCTTCACTACCCTCCATGTTTTTGGGGTTTTATACAAAGAAAAAGGGATTAATCAATTTCGGGGGGGGGAATTAAATATGGACAACAGATTCTAGATCTCCTAGAAGCAGTATGGGCACCAAAAAGGATGGCAGTCATACACTGCAGGGGTCAGCAAAAGGGCGACACCGTCACAGCCCAGGGCAATCACAAGGCAGACCAAGCAGCCAAGTTAGCTGCAGCCAAAAAACCCTTGAACCTCCAATGTTAACATCCTCCCTCTTTCCCAGCCCTTTAGCTGAATGGGATCCCAAATATTCCAACCAAGGAAAGTCCTGGTTCAAGACTGAAGGGGGAAGCCATCTCTGTAATGGATGGTGGGAATTTCAAGATTGCCGCATTGTCATACACAGCTTTTGTCAAGCAGTTCCACCAACTGACCCTTTGGAAGAAATGCCCTAGAAAATACCCTCAATAGGTACTTCTACGTACCCCGACTTTCCAGTATATCTCAAATAATCTGGAACAGTGCCTTGTTTGTACTCGCAACAACCTATGCCAAGGACCTATCCTAACCCCAGGAATTCAACATACTGGCAATGCCCCATTTGAAGATCTCCCAATAGATTTCACTGGGATGCCATGCTCCAGGGGTCTTAGATATCTCTTAGTATTTGTATGCACCTACTTGGGGTGGGTGGAAGCCTTCCTAACCTGTACAAAAGAAGCACGGGAACTCACCCAGCTATTGCTATGGGAAATAATCCCTTGCTTTGAGCTGCCACTCTCAAAAGGCTCTGACAATGGCCCCGTCTTTATAGCCGAAGTAATTCAGGGGACCTTAAAGAAATAGGAGACCTAGCTTTAAGACAACAGCTTGAGGCGTTAGGGTCTACCCTAGAGAACCTCAACCAATGGGTACAGGAGAGGCTCCCCATCAGCTTAACAACTGAAGTTCATCCCTTCAAGCCTGGGGATTCAGTTGGGTTAAGGAATGGAACCTCCAGCCCTTAAAACCCCTGTGGAGGGGCCCCTTTACTATCATTTTATCTACCCCCATGGAAATTAAGGTTGCAGAGAACACTCCATGGATACATCACAGCAGGTTAAAACCTGTAGCTGCTAGCTGGAACTGTACATCTGACCCCTCCAAGCCCCTTAAGATCATTCTCTGGAGGAAGACGGCCAATGGTGTTACTGGTCCTTAGGAGGAGACCTGCTTTGGTCACACCAGAAACTGACCAATCCATGTGAGTCAAAGCTTGAGGAATTCGTCCTTACAAGATGCTTATCCCAAGGACTCTAATTCTTACCCTCACCCTTGTCTTCCCAGTTGGGAACGGTATCACTACCTCATGCCCTAAATCACGTTTCCAGTCCTTTGGGCTGGGAACAACATCTCAGGTAGCCTTTGTCTCCTACACAGACATGCCGGCCCAATGCTATCAGAGTAGGACTCCTCACACCTGTGCCTATGCAGACAGATCCTACTGGTCGTGTTCCACTCCTCAATGATCAATAGCTGTCTACAATTTCCCAGGCATTAAAAAGGCTAATCAGGTCATCTGTTGGACTCACCAAACCCACGTTGGATACTCCAATGGGGGAGGCGTCCAAGATCAGGTCCAAAAGAGGCAGTACAGGAGATGGTTAAATGGCTTATCATCCAGACTGTCACAAAACCGCCCTCCCATCAGCAGGTCTTCAGGGCCCCAACTCTACATACAACTCAAGGCTAAATTGGGTAAAACCTTGAGTTTTCCAACTCTGAAAAAAAACCTCTTTATTGACCTGGCCAAATGCATAGCCCAGAAACTTAATGTCATGGGGTGCTGGGTATGTGGAGGAGCACTCATGAGTGAAGACTGGCCATGGAAGGGAACTAGCCTAACTGTCCTTGACCTCCTCCAATGGAACCGCACCATAATCCAACCTTCACAGAGATGGCCCCTAAGATGGGTACTCTCTTCCGAAGTAATCAGAGAAGAATGTCTCAGCCGGACAGGCACGCCCCACACCCAATGGGTGGGGGACATCCCATGCAGGAGGATCCAGAACTTAACTGGCTTGTATCTCAGCTGGTGGCCAAAAGCCCCGACCTTGTATTGGAGCCCTATCATCAGTTCTACCTCATGTTCTCTCTTAGATGCTAGCTCCTCCATTGCCAACTATACCGTTCCTAATGGCACTGGTAACCGCTTCCATGCACTCCTGGCCCATAGTACTATAGGGGATAACTTAAACTCCATCCTGGACACCCACTGGATGGCACCCAATGGCTTATTCTGGATCTGTGACAAACGAGCATATTCTCATCCCCCCTCCAAATGAACCGGGAGCTGTACACTAGATATAATCCAGCCTGGTTTCTTCCTCCTTCTTAACCAAACTGGCCAAGAGCTAGGCATCCCCTTATGCCAGTAGTTACAGATGAGGCCTAAAAGGTCCCTCGATATGGGGGGACATCAAACCTGGGGGGAAGATGAACGGCCTCCTCAGCAGATCATCCAATATTATAGCCCAGCTACTTGGGCTCAAGACAAGAGTTGGGGATACCAGACCCCCATTTACATGCTCAACTGTATTACCAGATTACAGGCTGATCTGGAAATAATTACCAATGAAACTGCAATAGCTTTAGAGCTCCTCACTACCCAATAGACCCAGATGCGGGCCGCTGTTTATCAAAACCGCCTAGCACTGGACTACTTACTAGCTGAAGAAGGTGGCGTCTGTGGCAAATTTAACCAGTCAGATGGTTGTCTACAGATTGATGACACTGGCAAAGTTGTCTCGGCTATTGCCACAAATATTAGAAAATTTGCCCATGTAACAGTTCAAAATAGTCAGGATGGGACCCCGAGAGCTGATTTGGAGGATGATTCTCCACCCTTGGGGGATTTAAAGCGTTAATGGGAATCGTCCTTCTGCTCCTTGGTGCATGCCTCCTTTTACCCTGCATTCTCCCCTTATCATTTGCTCTATCTCATCTCTCATAGAGACCATTGTACAACGTAAAACTGCTGCTAAGGTCCTCATGTTATATACCAACCCCTAGCCCAACAGCCTGTCAAAGGAGATGATGCTCTCTAACCCACCTATGGGTTCAAGCATCAAAGGGGGAAATGTGGCAGAGGGCCGTAGACAAAAGCTTTCCTGGACCATGTGGTCACCAAGGATTTCGAGGTGTAGCAGGGAGCTTCAGACAAAGACATTCCTAGACCACATGGCCATTAAGATGTCCACGTTTAACATTTCCAAATTCCTACCTCTCCTGGGAGCCAGTCAGGAACTGGCACAAGGCCACATGTCCTAATAATAAATCTTAGCTGTAAACCTGGAAACCTCAGGATATATAGCCCGAGTCCCGCCCGGGTTGGGGCTCAGCCTCTGGATGTAAATCCACTGAGCCTGTGCCGGCATGAATAAACGTTGCTTCCTGAGCCTTGGTGTCCTGTCTCTCTGTCCGAGTATCCCGTAACAACACCACCCTGACTCACAGAGCAACCAGCCAACCATTTGTCAAATCTGCCTCAGTGTTCTCTTTCCAGAAAGGAGGTGCAACATTAACATGAGATTACCTATTATCTCAGAGGAAATATTTGCTAAGAACAAGATCTTATAATTTGTCAATTTGGCAAAAATGTAGTCAAAAATTTGGAGGATAGTATGAAAGAAGGGCCAATATAAGTGTAACAAAAAATTTATTAAGAAATGGGCACTGGCCTCTACACAGCAAAGCATTAGAAATTCCAATTTTCTTTCCCTGATGCCCCCTGCCCCCAAGTAAGAAGACAGACCCAATTCTGAGGAAACTAACTAGGGATCCAGAAAGACTTCCTTGCTCTCACCCTGACCTCTGCTAGGGTCTCTCTTTGAGAATCATGGACATGGCATTATTGGGAAAGTCTTCTTGGAACAGAACCTGACAGGGTGACTGTCTCACACTTCTTGCTCTTGCTTTTCATACATCCCTCATTTAGGGAATCCCTGATGACCGGTATTTTGATTTAAAGTTTTGTGGCTTGTTAGGGAAGCACAAGTAAGCAAGAGCTAATTAACTGTATTAATACATGGTTTAATTACCTATTCTGCTTACAACCTGTAATGTATGCCATCTTTTGAGTATACCAGCTCTTAATAAATGTTTTTGGAATAGATTAATCAATGATTGACTCCCAATGGGATAATCCTCCCATGACCTAGTTGATGTTGTTACCTTTAATAATAATAACTAAATGGGAGAAGGGTTGGCTAAAAGTACTTTCAGTCTTGCTTTAGTTCCTTTATTGATTGTCTTGTTCTAAATCAGAATTAGCAATATTTTGAAGTGAAATGCACCATCACTTTGGAAAGTAGAAATACAGGGAAGAGGGAGGAGGGTGAGAGCTGGCAGTCATTGTTCAGGTGAGATAATATAGTTCTCACTTTAAGTGATAACTCCAATCTGTCTGTCTGGAGCCACATGTAGAAAATGTGTCTTAGACAGGGACATCAGAGTTACTAAGGATGCTGATTGAGTAAATCTAGGATGAGGCCTGAGAAATCTTTTATCTTTTTTAATCTCCACAAGTGATTCTGATTCTCAGCCAGAGGTAAGAACCATGGCTGTAAGTACATGTCCAAATTCTGGAGGAAGGAGTGCTGAATTCAATCAGTAAATGTTTACCTGGAGTGTCAAAAGGCAAGGCAGACATGTATGTCCTCCATCCATATTTTCTGTCTGTGTTGTATAGCCTTCTCATTTTCCTATAAGACACAAACATTTCATCCTTTATTATTGCTAACCTATCAGAAGGATCATAAAAGAAAAAGGGATACCACAAAACAGAAAAGTATGCTAATAAGGAAGAAAGCCCACAAAACCCAAGTTTCCCTGATCTTTATATTTCTTCAGAACTAATGCTTCTCTTCAAATTTAAGCTATTGAACAATTCAAAACTTTCTCATGTATCTAAAGTTTCCTCTTTCTAAACTAAAGAATCTATCAAAGTTGGTTAGACATAATTATTGGGAATAAAATACCTTAACTTATAGTATTATTTTACAGCATCAAATCAGGATGGCCCTAAATCAAAGCAAAGCCTAGGAAAAATTTGATATCAATAAGCTTTCATAGACATAAACTCAATATACACAGGTCTTACAGTCATATTTCTATCACATAATTATCAGAAAGATTCATACTGCTCTAAATCAATCAAGTTTGAAGGGATATTGGGGGCATCTAGGTTAACTCTCTGAACTTAGAGATAAAGAAAGCAAGGCCCAATTTGGTTAGTGACTATTCTACTGATAGACAAATCAAATCTTCTCCTGAGTAATTCATATTTTATCTACTCGTCATATTTACAGACATCTTGAATCTAAACTCTCTCTTTTCTCTCTTGTGTTCCAATTTCTCTTATATCAGTTCTCTTGTATTCATTTCTTTCACTTATCTGGTTTACATTCCATGGTCCTCCACTTCATTCACTCTCTTGTCAGTATTGTCAGTTTCCATTTGCCACTGGAGTGTCCTTTGAACCCTCTTTAAAAACCCCAACCCAACCCCTTTTTAACAGTCCATCTTCTCTTGCCTGGTCTGTCATGCCTCGCCAGATAAAATAATACAATAATGCAATATAAATTTATTTACTGTTACTCTGGCCTCTGTCCCCTATTTTAACAAAATTACTTTCACTGGGGTTGTCAGTGACATTTTAGCTGCTGAACAGAAAGCAGCTTATTAGACTTCATTTTAATTAATCTCTTAGACAGATTTGCCCCTAGAAATTAGGGCTTTTTTGCTGAAACGTTTTTTCCTGTGGCTTCTGTGTTTTTTCCCCTACTTCTCTGACCACTCCATTGCAGTCTCTTTTATGGGGCTTTCATTTTCTTCTTGATCCCTGAATCATATGTTCCCCTTCAGTGTTCTATCCTAAGACCTTTTCTCCTCTTACTTTCTATATTCATCCACACTAATGGATTAGGTACCATCCATACCAGTGGTTCTCAGCTGGAAGTGATTTTGTCCTCTAGTGGGCATTTGCCAACATCAACAAACATATTTTGATGTAACAATTTGGGGATAAGCTACTAGCAGCTACTGGGAAGAGGTCAAGAATGTTGTTAAACAACATACAGTGCACAAGATTGTCCTCACTGCAAATAATTATCTGGTTCCAAATGTCAGAAGCATCAAGGTGAAAAGCCCTAGACTAAATGATGATGAATCCCAAATGTGTTTCTCTAGGGGGGGCTACCAAATATCAGAACCATATATCAAACTCTCTACTAGGACTTTCCACTTTATATTCCCAGTGCACTTCAAAATTAAAAATCCAACCCAATTTTCTCACCTTTACTTGAAAACCTTGCCTCTTCCTGGGCTTGTTTTTTGTTTGTTTAATATGTTTTGTTTTTAAGTAAATGGCACCATCATCTATCTGCTTACACTGCAACTCCAAGTGCCATCCTTGATTCATCTTTTCCCTCACAAATGAAATCTTATCTTTAATAAAATTCTTAAATATACCTCTTAAATATCTCTTGAATCCATCTATCACCCTCCTTTGTGGGATTTCTACTTTTCCAGTCTTCTTGCCATTCATATCCCCTGCCCCCTCCTATAACAAACATGCCAGGAACATTCTATATTTCAGTTGTACTAAATACTGTACAAATGGAATGTGCCATGCATCCACTGGCCACAGAGCCTTGGCATATTCTGTTCTCTCTGTCTGAAACAATTGGAACTTAGCTACGATAGCTTTTCCCATGGACACATGCTCACACATGTACACACACTTCACCTAATTAATTCACTCAGATCTCAGTGTGGATGTCATTTCCTCCAGGAAGCTTTCTATATTTAAAGTCTGGGCACCCCTCTAATTTCCTCCCCTGGACCCCATCATTACCTAACACTATTTGGAAAGCTTGGCTATTAGACTGGAATTTTATCTTTGTATTACTGATGCCTATCATATTCCTTGCACCTAGTAGGCACTCAATAAATGTCTAGTAAGTAAATGAGTAAATGAATGATCTATTGTTCATCTAGTTAATATTAAATTTCTGTAGGTTCTTCATCAATGCTCTTTCCCAAACAAATTTATTAAAAACCTGGCTACCTTGAAAATTTTTTTGTTAAAATCAATTTAATTTAAGACAAAGGAAATTAAGAATTGCATCACACTTACTTTATATGTTTGTTATTTATAGATATATAATATGCAAAGATTTTGTGAGGAATGGAGTTTACACATGAATTGGATGAATACAATGGATGCATACTTTCAGTTTTTAATTGACAACTCATTTCTAAACTGGTGTAGAGTATATACATGCTATCTGAACTGCTGTAAACTGATGGATAATAAAACAGAAAGTTAACTGTACACTTTCATCTGATCTTTCAGCTCAACTAAGGACACAAACTGTTTACTAGCACCTGAATTTGATCCTCATTTCTTAAACGTCTAACAGTGCTTACACTTAGCCTTCAAAACAGGATCATTCTAAAGCCACCTCAGTGAGCTTTCTTTGCAACTGTGCTTAAGGGTGATATTCACACACAATTCTAAGTCTAAGTAACTTCTAAAGATGAAAAGAAAATGGAAAATGAAGAATTAATGTGAATCCCCATACTGTAACCATACTCTTTGAATCTTAGATATTGCAACATCCTTGCCACACAAAAAAAGAGATTACTGATGAGTTTCAGACTTCTACTGTATTAGGTTACACTGTGTAAAACAAATTTACCTGAAGAATGTGGAGAGAGGAGATACAGGAAATAATACTCTACAATGTTTGGGCACCTGTATGAATTTTATCTTAATTTTCTTTTCTTGGAGATATGCAACCTTAGCACTAGTTCTTATTTAAATCTTTGTGGAATGAAAATCCATCATCATGCTATAACATATAGGTGACATGAATATCTTTTTGGAACATAAAAGAAAATAAGGTATTTTTTGCTATGTCCTTTCATAATCTTTACACAATCACTCTGCAGAAAATCAAATGACTTCTTCTCTTAGGCTTAATACATTTTCAAATCCCTAGACCATTGGGTGGACCTTCTCTTATCTGGCCTGATGTCAAACTATAACATGCTCTGTGGTGGTATTAGAAACTAATATGAAAAAAGAAGTTGTGGAATTCAGTTCATAGATATCATCATGCCCCTTCTTCCTTTGAAAAATGGCCCAAAATGTTATATCTCTTTGGTCTCCAATGCAATGAAAAAATTCCATAAAGAGGAATAGTCTCCATTAACACCATGCCATATATAGCCTTCATATGACATTCTTCTAGGTTTTTAAGCATTTAAAAATTGAAATTAAGTTAATTATTTGTTCAAAGTAGTTAACCACTGCATACTCTAGCTCAGACTCATTATGAAGCTTTGGAACACAAACGAATAAAAGAATTCAGTCTAGGAGGAAAAGCATACATGTAAAAATAAAGATAATATAATGTAATAAATATTTTATTCAGTGTCAACATTTATTGAGGCCTTGTCACTTACCACACACTATTCTAAATACACGACATGAATAAACCCATTTAATCTCTATATTGGTCCTATGAGGTAGGTTCTATTTTACTCCTCCTTTTCCCTACACCCCTTTATTAGTATGATGGACTTTTGATGTGGCAACTTTGCTAGGCTGTAGTCCCCAGTTATCCAATAACATACTAATGTGAGTGTTGCCATGGTGATACTTTGTAGATAGGATTAAGACCCAAAATCAGTTGATTTTAAAGATTATCCTAGATAATCTGGGTGGACCTGATTTAATCAGTTGAAAGACCTTAAGAGCAGCACAGGTTTTCCTGATGAAGAAGAAATTTTGACTTTGGACAACAGCTTTAGCTGGTGTCCCAGAGTTCCAGATTGCCTTCCTGAGGGCTTCGCTTACAGATTTCAGACTCAGTTAGCCAGCCCTCACAATCACATAAACCAGTTCTGTTCTGTTCAATAGATCTCGTATGGGTTCTGCTCCTCTGGTTGAACCCTGATTGATACCATGTTTCCCTGAAAAGAAGACCAGGTCTTACATTAATTTTTGTTCCAACAATCTACAGTTATTCATTTATTCATGCACAAAAATCTACATTTATTCAAACAGTCATGTCTGTGTGACAGTCTTAATGGGGCTTATGTTTGGGGTAGGGCTTATATTACAAGCATCCTGAAAAACCGTGCTAGCGCTTATTTTCCAGTTAAGTCTTATTTTGGGGGAAATACAGTATAAGTGAATAAATGAAGCCAAGGAGGTTAAGTAACTTGCCCAAGGTCACAGGGTTGATGCATGGGGGAGAAGATTGAAACTCAGGGAATCTGAGTGCAGAGCCCCTATGCTGAACAACTATATTTATGTATCTGATAGAAATTCTGGTTCAAAAGAGGCTCAAAGCAAACAATCCTTATTTCAGATTGAAAGGATTGGTGGAGTAAGAAGGCCTCTCATAGGAAGATTTAAGGTGGAGGAAATGCTTGAACTGGATTTGAAAGAATATAGTGAACTTTATGAGTGACTAATATGTGAAGGGCCGACCAGTCCTGGAAGCAACAGAAACCCATGGTATAATTCAACAGGATGTGAAAATATACATATCTACATAAGTAGGGCCATTTCATGTTTCTCTCATTTCTCATCTGTGAAAAGCTGGGTTAGATAATCTCTAAATGTTGCTGTAAAGAGTAAATAGACAAGGTATGTAAAATACCTTGTAAGCTGCCTGGCACAGATAGGTATTCTATAAAAGTCACTTCTCTCTCTTCACCATATCAACTCCTCTCTCTCCTCCAAAGTCCTCTCCAAGTGTTGTGTGCTCTGATCCTGATGATAAATGAATATTCGTGAGAGACATTCCATTATACTCAACCCCTTTCTCTACGAAATTGAACATAATATACCTACCAAATGCCAAGAACAATAAAGAAAATGCATGGGGGCCGGCCGAGTGGCGCATTGGTTAAGAGCTGGCTTTGGGACCCCAGCAGCCCTGGTTCGGATCCCACATATGAGGGCCAGTGACACTGCCCTCTACAGCTAACAACAGCTCCACCTGGAGCTGGGCTGTGCAAGCCTCGACGATGGTGTGGGCTGCAGCCTCTGCTGCAGTGAGCTGCCATAGGATACAGTGAGTGGCTGGCAGCCAGCGTGAGTAGCCGGCAGACAGTGTGAGCTGCCAATAGCCGCGATGAGCGACCATCCAGAGGCCAGCGACCGATCTGCCTCATCCGGGAAGGGCCCGATGACGATACCAACAGTGAAGCAACATCCTCCACAACTAGACTGAAGAACAAAAAGACAGCCACTTGTCTGTTCCCCATCCCTGACTGATTCCCCAACGCTGTTCCCCTCCCCCATTCCCCAATAAAATCTTTAAAAAAAAAAAAAAAAGAAAGAAAATGCATGGTTACTAACTTCAAATTACTTACAATCTGATTTAAATAGAATAATTTTAAGTGGCCTATGATGCCTGATACGAAAGGGAAAAATACATGGGACTAAGAGAGCAAACAGCACGGGATGTAAGCAAACAGCTTATGCTGAGGTTGTCAAGGAAGATGTCCTAGAAGAAGGGACAGATCAACTGAAACCTGAAAAATAAGTAGGAATCAACTAAACGACTGGTATTCATACAGTGCACGTAAAGCCTGGATGTGAGAGCAGGTCTGAAAGGCTGCTGCAATTTTTTATCGTTGAAGGAGTGAATGGCATAAGAAATTTCTAAGGTACTCCCTACCCAAGCTCCCTCACAGATTATCTGTGGACTGACAGGTTAGCAGGGTCTGCCTTTTGGCTGGCAGTGCTCAGATCATGAGAAGGATCCATATATGGAACCTCCTTCCTGTACAAACCCTAAATCAAAATAACCATGCCTGAACACAATTTTAGTTCACTTCACTTTTGCTTCTCCTAAAGCTTGAAATACTTACCCACTTGACATTTCAACCAGACTCTAGCTTCTGCCCGGCTGACTAACAGTGATAATTTAATGTCAGGTGGTGTGACAACAATAAGTTAGCCTCTGAAGTAAAATGGGAGGTAATAGTTAGAGTAGGAGGGAAAAGTGCAGTGATTTTCCTGTGGCATTACAGAAACTTTTCTAGTCACATTTGATGGATTGCAATCTTGATTTTCTTCCCTCGTTACATGTTTCCTATTTTTTTCTTATGCAAAAAAACCTTTTATGTGAAAACTCACTTGATTTATAGGTCTATGAACTCGAGTTGTACCAGAGATTTATGTGAAATCTATCTTGATGTGGCATCTTAGGACAAGATCATGAGTAAACAATCCAGAGAGGACTAAATATACCATCCCTTCAAAGAAAAGGGCAGAGAAGGGTCATAATCAGATGATACCTGAGGTTCTAAATATGAGAGCAAAGAGAGAAAAGAGGAAGAGCTATAACAAATGTTTTACAAAAAGGATCTCAAGGACTTTAGCTATTTATCACATTGAGCCTTACTTAGACAAACTGAGTAAATAGGCTTGCTCTCCATTCCATGCATCATAGGGGACATTTCCCAGAGGGCACCTCCCAGAGGGTGTTTGTCTCAGTTCTCAGTTGGAGAATTGAAGATTGATAAGGTGACACTCTTCAAAGTCCTAGTACCATGTAACACTGCATCAAGTTGGGTAACCAACTGTAAGTAATGACCTTAAGTTATTTGTCGAAAGGAATCATTGCTCTCTGGTAAGTCTCGTCACCACTGGAATATGACTGCATTGTATAGGCCCAGGAACAATGAAATGTGTCAGCATTGATGGAGATGGTAAGTCAGCAGGAAATCCCAGAAAAACATGGCTTGAATTCACAGAAGAGCAGTAGGGCCAGATGGAAGTAGGAGTAGGGCCAGGGCAGAGCTAGAAGATATAGCAGCAAGGACTAGAGATGAGGCCATGTAAGCTGAAGAGAATGGATGAGAACTTCACTCTCCTGCAGTGAAGGGCCTGAGTGCACATATGTGTGTTTGGGGGTTAGGAGAGTGTGGAAAATATTTATGCTCCATCATTTCAACAGAGATGGGTGAGGTTCCATCCTGGAGTAGAAATGAGATCCTGAGCATCAAGGCTCTGAGAAAAGCACAAAGGGAAGAGCGTTTTCTCTGCTTCGTCAGAGTTCACATTCTCTCCCTGGAGCCTGAATAAGGCAGAATAAAAACCCAGTAAGCGGCTGAAAAGGCTTTCTCTGGTTGAGAGAACATCCCTGCTCTGATTATATATAGCCACGGAGTTTATGCCTATGAAGCTAAAGAAGGAAAGTCTGCTTCTAAGAGGAGGGGGTAAAAGAGGGAGAGAGGGAGGAAGAGGGGAAAAAAGAAGAGAGAAAGGGAAGAAAGCAGGTACGGAGAATCCTCCATTTAGAATAACCAGAATCATTAGGAATGGACAGACTTCCCTGAATTTTAAATCTCAGTAGTTCTCCTATTTCTGCCTCAATCATGTTTTTTCTTGTTGTAATGGACAGAAAGAGACTCTCATGACACCTCAGGTGGCAGGATGTAAGGGAATTAGATAGGAGATAAATAAATGCCTAGATTTAGAGCTGGGTCTTACAGAATGATAGCAACACTTGCAATTGGAACTCAAGCTTTCCAGAGAAATAGAATATTATTATTATTATTATTATTATTATTATTATTATCATTATTTTCATGCAGGAGAGGAACCAGCAACCTTGCTGTTAAGAGCGCACACTCTATCCACTGAGCTATCTGGGCAGCAGCTCAGCTCAAGATGCGGAGTTCAGTCCCAGCCACAGGTGGGCATAGCCCACCATCAAACAGGCAATATTGTCGTTAGGAGCATGTGCTATCACCAGCTGAGCCATCCTGCCACTTGTTGGCAGCTCAGTGGCAGCTCAGCTCAGCACAGCTCGGGCAAAGCTCAGGCGAAGTTCACTGGCCTATGTGGGAATCGAACTAGCGACCCTGTCGCTCAGAACTCGTGCTCTTAAGGAAACGTAACCAACTGAGCCACTCGGCCTGCCCTGAAATAGAACATTATTAAGGAGTCATCCAGCTCCAGCAACCTGGCTCTCTGATTGTTTTATTACTAGTTGTCAATTATGACTGCTTCATGCCCTTCCATTCTAGTATGTAGCTATTTGTTGGTCAGTTCACACGAACTGATTTCTACTCACCTCTGGCCTTCTGCCATATCATGGCTTCCTCTTGTTATCTTCTCTCTGTTTATCATTTGTCCCCCAAACTGTCTTCTAGAGTTTACTGTTCAAGATTCCTAAAATACAGATCTGAACATTCAATGGGTGTTCAAGCATAGACCCATCAGCAACTAACCCTACCCTCCAGCTGTGGCTAGCAAGGGCAACAGTGTTATCCTCATTATTTAATGAACTGTTCGCGGTTCTTGCTTGGGTGGTAGGGAACCATGGGCATGTCAGACAGTCAGAATGTCATGGTCAATCCATTACAAAACTAGTATGATATATGAGAATATAGATATTGTAGAAAAGGAGTAAATAGATGCAACATGGTCATAAAATATTATTAAATTAAGACATATCACTGTATTCCTCTTGGGAAGAAAAGTATATTTTTCTAAAACACACACACACACACACACACACACACACACACACACACACATTTGCTAATGGAAGATGATATTCCAAGGGATGTTGATGTGGATAGAACCTGCGTGCACATCACAGATAGGAGGAATGTTTTGGTTTCACCAAAGTGAAGAAGAAAGAGAAAACGGGAGAATAGAAATGAGTAATATTACCAAATTCATGAAATATTTAGTATGAAGAGAATTTTGTGAAACTGGTGATGGGGTTGGGTTCACATCTGCATTAATGAAAATAAGCAAAGTAGATCATGCAGATGCAGAAATTGCAGGTACAGACAGAGTATTTTGAAAAACAGTATTATGCCTAACACTTTGAGTAAGTAAAAGGCTTTATTAGGCGGAATATTTTATTGACCACATACTTATCACCCACTCATATCAATCCTCTGGGAAATACCTTATATTCCTTGTCTTAGGTAATTCTCTTAACCATATATATATATATATATATGGATTTCTGTTCTGTAAATTAAATATATATACATATATATTTAATTTACATATATATTTACATATATATATAATTTACATATAATATATATATATTTAATTTACAGAACAGAAATCCAATGCTCAGAGCAGTTATGTAACTTGCATGAGGTCACACAGCTAGTAAGGGTCCCTGTGATGTCTTCATTGCAGCATTAAAATTCTTTAGTATAAATACTCACTCTGACATCTTTTTTTTTTTGCTTCTGATTTTTTTTAATGATGTAAAATTTACTTTGAGCGAAATACACAAATATCAAGTAAACAATTCAATTTGTTTTGACTAATGAGATATACAACATTACCATCACCTCAGAAAGTTCCCTCATGTCCTTTCCAGGCAATCCTCACTTCGATGAGCAACTGCAGTTCTAATTATCTATCATGTTAAATTAGTTTTGCCTATGCTTGACCTTAACATAAATGGAAGTTTACTTTATGTACTTTTGTGTGCCTGGCTTCTTTCAGTCAACAGTATGTGAAATTTATTTGCATGGTATGTAACAATAGTTCATTTCTCTTTTTGTTCAATAGTGCTCCATTGTACAAACATAAAACAAATTGTATATATATTTTTCTGTTGAGATACTTTTGGGATATTTCCAGTTTGGAGTTCTTATGATTAAAGTTTACATAAAAGTCTCATGTGGACATATTTTCATTTATCTTGGGTAAATACTTAGGAGTGAAATTGCTATTTTTAATGTAGGTGTGTGCTTAACCTAATAAGAACAGCCAAAGAATTTCCAGAGTGTCTGTACACTGCCAACAAATGTTGCTAGTGTTTAATTTTAGCCAGTTTAGTGGATGTAAAGTAGTGTCTCATTGTGATGTTCACTTGTTTTGCTGATGACTAATGATATTGAGCATATTTTCATGTGTTTATTGGCTATTGCTATGTATTCTTTTGTAAATTGTCCAATTCTTTTGTCCATTTCTGACTGAGATGTTTGTCTTGTTATTAATTTTTAAAAATTAGTTACACATTCTATATTTGACTGTTGTTTTAAATATATATGTATATACAGTAAGTCTCCAACTTATGAATGAGCTCAGTTCTAGGAGAACGTTTGGAAGTTGGATTCATTTGTAAATCCAACAAAGTGAGTCATATACACTTTTGACACAAATATACAATGTAAAGCATAAAAAAACTAAACACACAAAAAAATACCGTAAATAAGCTATTTTTACTTTTACAAGTACCTTAAAATGGTGGTATAGTACAGTACAACAACTGGCATATAGGGGATTGCATGGAGTGAACTGAAAAGAGCAGACACATGAGCTACTTTCACGATTTGTAAGCATCTACGAATGTTCATATTGCGAGGTCAGTTCTTATCTATGAAAGTTTGCAACTCAAACGTACATAAGTCAGGGATTTACTGTATTAAGGTGTATGTATTGTGAATATATTCTCTCAGTTTGTTCCTTGCTTATTCATTCTTCTTAATATGTATTTTGCTGAACAGAAATTTTTTATTTTCATTAAGTCAAGTTAATTAAATTATTAGAAATTTACTATCCCTTAAATTATATATTTTGAATCCTTTTATTTTTATTTTTATTTTTTTATTTGCTTCTTATTTATTTCCTTTTTTATTTTTTTTATTTTCTATTTTTTTATTAGTTTCAGGTGTACAACACAATGCAATAGTTATACTCTTTATCCCGCAAAGTGACAACACCCCTCCCCCAGTTCACCACCTCACTCCCCCCCATATCATACATATCTATTACAATTCCTTTGACTCCCTTCCACAGTATACTCCACATCCCGTGACTATCTATATATTCAGTTACAGTTGGCATACAATATTGTACAACATCACCTTCAGTTGTACAGGGCAGTGATCAAGTCTCAACTACGTCCATGAAGTGGTCTTCCTAACAAGACATGTGACTATCTGACACACCACAAAATTTTTACAACATTATTATATTCCACGAACTGTCTTTCATATCCCTGTGGCAATATTGTAGTTGTCTATTTATGCTGTCTAATCTCTTCCCCTTCCCCCTTATCCCCACCCCCCTCCCAACTAGCAACCCTCAGTTTTTCCACTATATCTATGAGTCTCTTTACTTTGATCGTTCATTCAGTTTTTCAGATTCCACATATAAGTGAGATCATATGGTACTTGTCTTTCTCCAACTGACTTATTTGACTTAACATAATAGTCTCTTCACAACATTATCAATTACATTCCCAGAACTGCTCCCATATCCCTACAGCAACATTGTAGTCATCCACCTACGCTGTCCAAAACCTTCCCCCTCTCCTTCATCCCCACTCCCTCCCAGCCAGCAACCATCAGTTTTTCCTTTACATATGCTTCATATGACTTCAATCTTCTCAAATTTACTGAGACTTGTTTTGTGGCCTAACATGGTCTATCTTGAAAATGTCCCATGTGTACTTGAGAAGAATGTATATTCTGTTTTTTCAGGATGAAATGCTCTAAAAATATGAACGAAGTCCAGCTGGTCTAAAGTGTCATTTAAGGCCCCTCTTTCTGTGTTGATTTTCTGTCTAAAGGGTCTGTCAATTGGTGAAAATGGGGTGTTGAAGTCCCCTACTATGATAGTGTGACTGTTGATCTCTGTCTTTATGTCTGCCAAAATCTGTTATATGTAATTAGGAGTTCCTATGTTGGGTGCATAGATGTTCATTAGGGTTATAGTGCCCTTCTTTGTCTTTTATTGTAGTCATTTTAAAGTCTATTTTATCCAAAATAAGTATGGGTACTGCAGCTTTTTTTTTTCTCATTTCCATTTGCATGAAATATCTTATTCCATCTGTAAACAGCATATACATGTGTCCTATTTTCTTTTCCACTCAGCCACTCTCTGTCATTTGATTGGAGCATTTAGCCCATTCACATTTAAAATGATTAATGATAGGTGCATATGTATTGCCATTTTGTTATTTGTATTCCTGGTCTTCCTGGGTTAGCTTGTTTACCCCTTTCTTTTGTTTAAAAAAGCCCTTTAAACATTTCTTGCAATTCTGGCTTGGTGGTAAGGAATTCCTTAAGCTTATTCTCTTCTGAGAAGCTCTTTACTTCCTCTTCAATTTTAAGTGATGGCCTTGCTGGATAGAGCAGTCTTGGTTGTAGGCCTTTATTTTGTGTCACTTTGAAGATATCCTGCCACTCCCTTCTGGCCTGCAGAGTTTCTGAAGAAAAGTCAGCTGTTAGTCTTATAGGAGTTCCTTTGTATGTAACCTGCTGTCTTTCTCTTGCTGCTTTTAGGATTCTGTATCTTTAAACTTTGATATTTTAACTATGATGTGTCTTGGTGTGGACTTGTTTGGGTTCAGCTTGTTTGGAACCCTCTGCACTTCCTGGTAGTGTATGTTGATTTCCTTCACCAGGGTAGGAAAGTTTTCAGTCATTATTTTTTCAAATACATTCTCTACATCTTGCATCTCTTCTCCTTCTGGTGTTCCTATGAGTCAGAGCTGGTTGCACTTCATCTTGTCCCATAGGGCTCTTAAACTATTTTCATTGTTTTTTATTCTTTGGTCTTTTTGTTGTGCCAACTGGGTGATTTCTGCTATTTTATCTTCCAAATCACTGATCTGCTCCTCTGCTTCATCTACTCTACTGGTGATGTCTTCGAGTGTGTTCTTCATTTCAGTTATTGTATTCTTTAGTTCTAACTGGTTGTTTTTTATGATTTCTCTATCCTTCCTTATGTCCTCACTAAGTTTGTTAAACATTCTTATCATCAGTGCTCTAAACTCTGTCTCTGAAAGGTTGGATCCCTCTCTTTCATTTGGTTCCATTTCTAGAGGTTTCTTCTGAATTTTTACTTGTGACATGTTTCTTTGTCTCCTCATTCTGGCTGTTGCTCTGGGATTGCTTTAATGTATTAGATAGATCACAAGGAGAGTCCTGGCTGGATCACGCAGGCACACAGTTCACAGCCCGACACTCCCAGGAAAACTCCCAGTTTCAGCCTGTCCCCATCAGCCGCTCGTAGATCAGGCCGAGCAGCCCAAGTAGCCAAACAACCGATCACCAGTCTGGCAATCTGCAAGCGCAGTGGGGAGAGCGAGGACCTAAGGCGGTTCGTGCACTCCAACGTCTCAGTGACAGCCTGTTGGAGCCGGAGGATGCCCACCAGGCATTCCCTTGGTAACATAGCACAAGCCATGTGGAGGGTGGGGATCCGAGGCATCGTGCACACTCCCGGGTCTCAATGAGCAGCCTGTTGGAGCCAGAGGGCACCCGCCCAGCATTTCCCTGGCAACACAGTATAAGCCGGGCAGAGGGTGGGGATCCAAGGCCGCATGCTCGCCCACACGCACGCACACACTTCTGTGCCAATTCCACCTGACCAATGAGGTCCCAGACCTGATCCTCTGTGGGATGGCCCAACCCTGACAAAATGGCGCCTTCCTTACACCACTCGCATGCAGACTCCACACCAGGGGAACAATAGTCCAAAAACCTCCAGCCTTTGCACCAAAGGTGCTCAGTTCAGTCTGTCCCTGCAGGCTCCTGGGCCCTGCTCACACAGCTACTCCCTCCACCAGGAACCAGGTAAGTGCTCACCGGCGAGCAAGCCCATGCACTGGCCCCACTGATTCTCTATCTGCTCTCAGCCTTACCGTGGTGAGCAAAGAGAGTCCTCACTAATTTACTGCCAGCTATCTTGGAACTTCTCTTCCCAGCAAAGGAACTCTGGGCTGGTGAGCTTGGTGTGCAGCCAGAGGGTCTCTCCCCCAACTGGAGAAGCCTACACATAGCTGGGGCTTCCCTCACGGATTTCGCCCTCTCTTGACTCTGCCCGTCCTACCAGACCTGCCGTGGCCTCCTCTTTAAGTTCTTCGTTTAGTGGTTCTGTTCATCTAGTGTTCCCGGGGACCTCCAGTGTTGAATGCTGTATAATTTGTTTGTAATTTTGGTGTGATCCTGTGAGTTAGTTAGCACAGTGTCTGTCTATTCCGCCATTTTACTGGAAGTCCTATTTTTATTTTTTTTGGAGGCAGTGTCACTGGTCTTCATGTGTGGGACTGAACCAGGGCCACTGGCTTTCCAAGCCAGCGCTTAACCACCGCACCACTTGGCCAGTCCTATATCCATTTAAAGATATCTTTTTACTCCCAGGGTCATTCAGTTATTCTCCCATAAGTTTTATAAGTTTAGCTTTTACATATAGGCTTATGAACCTTCCTGGATGAATTTTTGGGTGGGGTATGAAGTATGTGTCAGTTTCCTTTTTTCTTTACAATTATCCAGTTGTTCTAATACCATCTATTGTAAAGACTTTTTTTTTTTTAACCACATTTAAATTTTCTGGTGCTTTGAAAAAAAATCATTTGAAAGTATCTGTGTGGATCTATTTCTGGGTTTTCTACTCTTGTACCTTTGATTTATCTATCCTTAGGTCCTTAGCATACTGTCTTATTGCTATTGTTTTACAGGAAGTTTTGAAATCAGAAATCAGGTAGAATGAATCTTCCAATTACATCATGAATGTTTTGGATACTTTAGATCCTTTGTATTTCCATATAAATTTTAGAATTACCTGTTAATTTTTTATAAAGAAAATGCACTGAGATTTTAATTGCTATTGCTTTAAATCTATAGATCAATGTCACTTCATTATTTATGTGTTCTGTAATTTATCTCTGGAATGTTTTATAGTTTTCTGTGTACAGTCCTTATTTTTTTGCTACATTTATGTATTTATAAATGTATATGTTTGATGCTATTGTAAACTGAATTGTCTTTTTAATATTTTTAATTTCATTTTCTAAGTGTTTGCTTCTACTATATGTATGTACAGTTGATTTTTATATATTGGCCTTAATTTTGAATATTTCTTAGAGTTTTCCTATATAGAAAATCATGTGATTCCTGAATAAAGACAGTGTTCACCTTTTGTTTCAATCATATTGCTTTTATTTATTTTTATTTATTTTTTTTTTGAGGGCAGTGTCACTGACCCTCACATGTGGCACCTGAACCGGGGGCGCTGGCATCTCAAGCCAGGGCTTAACCACTGCACCACTCGGCCGGCCCACTCAATCATATTGCTTTTAATTCTTTGTTTACTTCATTGCATTGAAGGTTCTCCATTAGAAGTAATGAAAGTGAAAATTCATACTTTGTTTCATACATTTATGAAAGAAATGTTCAATAGTCACCATTACATATGATATAAAGAAATCTAGATCACCAAGGTAACAGTGGCTGTATAAATTTAAGTTTTTCAGAATATTCTATAGAAAAAAAGGAAAAAATACAAAAGAATTAAAATATACAAACTTACCATGAGCATGAGAAAAACAAAGAGAACATCCACACTTCAAATTAACTATAAGTAGAAATATAAACATTCCCACTGTAAGTTTTACAGCGGGGCAAGGGCAATTGTAAAAAACTGCAGAAGAATTAAAAAAGAATATAGTGGGAAACCCAAGGTTGATATAAAATTACCAACAGAAGAGAAAGCAAACCTTGAGTGTGTTAAGATTGAAAATGAATCCTGAGGACTTCTGGTAAGATGGCGGACTAGACAGATGCTGTGCCAACTGCCTCCCAGAATGACACCAAAATTACAAATAATTTATATAACATTCAACCCCGGAAGTCCCCAGAACACTAGATGGACAGAACCTCTAAACAAACGGCCTAAAGAGGAGGGCACATCAAGTCTGGTAGGAGGGGTGAAGAAGAGAGAGGGTGAACCCCATGAGGGACACTTCAGCTGCGGGGAGGCTTCTACAGTTAGGGGAGAGACCCTCTGGCCCCAAACCAAGCTCTCCAGCCCAGAGTTACTTTGCTGGGAAGAGGAGTTCCATGATAGCTGGCAGTAGAAATCAGTGAGGACTCTCTTTGCTCAGCTGGGTGAGGCTGAGAGCGGCTAGAGAACCAGTGAAGCCAGTACCCAGACTCGCTCGCTGGTGAGTACTCACCTCGTTCCTGATGGAGAGAGTAGCTGTGAGAGCAGGCCCCAGGAGCCTGCGGGGATGGACTGAACTGAGTGCCTTTGGCATGGGAGCTGGAGGTTTTGGGACTATTGCTCCCCTGGTGTGGAGCTTGCACGTGTGTGGTATACAGAAGGGCACCATTTTGGCAGGGTTGGGCCCTCGCACAGTGGGTCAGTCTGGGACTGCAGTAGTCTGGGGGAATTGATCCAGGAGTGCATGGGTGCATGTGCACGCATACGGCCTTGGATTCCCACCCTCCACCTTGCTTGTGCAGCTTTGCTAGGGAAATGCTGGATGGGTGTGCTCTGGCTCCAACAGGCTGCTCACTGAACATGGGAGTGCATGAGCCACCTTGGGTCCCCACTCTCTGTACTGCAAGTGAGGAGTTGCCAGGCTGGTGATTGGTTGTCAGGCTGCTTGGCCTGATCTGCGAGTGGCTGATTGGGACAGGCTGAGACTGGGAGTTTTCCTGGGAATGTTGGGCCATGAGCTGTGTGCCTGCGTGATCCAGCCAGGGCTCTCCTGGTGATCCATCTAATACATCAAAGCAATCCCAGAGCGACAGCCAGAATGAGAAAACAAAGAAATATGTCACAAGTAAAAGATCAGAAGAAACCTCTAGAAATGGAACTAAATGAAACAGAGGAATCCAACCATTCAGAGACAGATTTTAGAACACTGATGATAAGAATGTTTAACAAACTTAGTGTGGACATAAGGAAGGATAGAGAGATCAAAAAACAACCAGTTAGAACTAAAGCATACAATAACTGAAATGAAGAACACACTCGAAGAAATGACCAGTATAGTAGATGAAGCAGAGGAGCGGATCAGTGATTTGGAAGATAAAATAGCAGAAATCACCCAGTTGGCACAACAAAAAGACCAAAGAATAAAAAAGAATGAAAATAGTTTAGGAGCCCTATGGGACAAGATGCAGTGCAACCACCCTCGACTCATAGGAATACCAGGAGAAGAGAAGAAGCAAGGAATCGAGAATGTATTTGAAAAAATAATGACTGAAAACTTCCCTACCCTGGTGAAGGAAATCAACATACATGCCCAGGAAGTGCAGAGGGTTCCAAACGAGCTGAACCCAAACAGGTCCACACCAAGACACATCATAGTTTAAATGGCAAAGTTTAAAGACAGTGACAGAATCCTAAAACCAGCAAGAGAAAGACAGCAGGTTACATACAAAGGAACTCCTATAAGACTAACAGCTGACTTTTCTTAAGAAACTCTGCAGGCCAGAAGGGAGTGGCAAGAGATCTTCAAAGTGACACAAAATAAAGGCCTACAACCAAGATTGCTCTACCCAGCACAGCTACCACTTAAAATTGAAGGAGGAATAAACAGCTTCTCAGAAAAGAATTAGCTTAAGGAATTCCTTACCACCAAGCCAGAATTGCAAGAAATGTTAAAAGGGCTTTTTTAAACAGAAGAAAGGGGAAAAGAAGCTAACCCAGGAAGACTCGGAATACAAATAACAAAATGGCAATACATATGCACCTATCAATAATCATTTTCAATATGAATGGGCTAAATGCTCCAATCAAATGACAGAGAGTGGCTGAGTGGATAATAAAATAGGACCCATGTATATGCTGTTTACAAATGGAATAAGAGATTTCATGCAAATGGAAATGAGAAAAAAATCTGGAGTAGCAGTACTTATTTTGAACAAAATGACCTTAAAATGAAGACTACAATAAAAGACAAAGAAGGGCACTATAACCCTAATGAACATCTATGCATCCAACATAGGAGCTCCTAAATATATAAAACAGATTTTGACAGCCATAAAGACAGAGGCCAACAGTAACACTATCATAGTAGGGGACTTCAACACCCCGTTGTCACCAATGGACAGATCCTCTAGAGAGAAAATCAACACGGACATAGTGGCCTTAAAGGACACTTTAGGCCAGCTGGATTTCATTGATATTTTTAGAGTTTTTACCCCCAAACAGCAGAATATACATTCTTTTCAAGTGCACATGGGACATTTTTCAAGATAGACCACATATTAGGCCACAAAACAAGTCTCAGTAAATTTAAGAAGATTGAAATCATATCAAGCAGATATAAAGGAAAAATTGATGGTTGCTGGCTTGAGGGGGGGATGAGGGAGAGGGGAAAGGTTTTGGACTTGTAGATGGGTGACTACAATGTCACCACAGGGATATGGGGGCAGTTCTGGGAATGTAATTGATAATGTTGTGAATGCTTTGTGGGGTTTCAGATGGTCATGTGTCTTGTTGGGGAGACTGCTTCGGGGATGGGGTAGGCTTAATCACTGCGGTCTCCACCTGAAGCTGATGTTGTAAAATATTGAATGTTAACTGTGATTGAATGTATACATATAGTCACGGAATGAGGAGTACAGTGTGGGAGTGGGGTCAGGGGAGTTGTAGTGAATATTGTGAAATGGGGGGTGTGGGGCAGTGGATTGGGGGAGGATAGTTGGCACTTTCAGGGGTAAAAAGTATAACTATTGCACTGTTGTAAAAAATTAATTAAAAAAAAAAAAGAAAATGAATCCTGATGTATTAGTACAGACTATTGGGAAAGGGGTTTATAAAATCTCAAGGAAGCAGCTGTGCAAAGTCACTGCTAAAGTGGAAGCAACAGAGGCTCTTCTGAAACTGCACAGTGAAGGGAAAAAGAGGCAAGAAATATATTTAGGATGCTTCAAAACAAAATAATATCAAAATATGCACATGGGACCATTTCTTTCTTCTACCAAGTAAACAATTAGATAAGTAAACCATATTTTGCTACTCTCACAAGAGTGTGATATTCAATTAGTAATCTTATAAATCACTCATTACCAACAGACTTGAACTCAAAATGCAGAGACATAAGCAATATTCACCTATATAAAACAAATGCAAAAAGAAAATTGAAAATTGGAATCAAAAGTGAGAATAAAAATCAGGATAGCAGAATAGGTAAATACGTTGCCTCCTCCCATGACCACATCAGAATTGCAACTAAATTATAGAACAACACCCTTGAGAATGACCTGAAAACTAGATGAACGGAATTCTTATAACTAAAGATATAAAGAAGAAGCCACATCAAGACGAGTAGGAGGGCGAGAGATATGACACTGGCTGCTCCCATACCTACATGTGGCAGTTAAGAATCAGGAGGGATATCTCAGCTGCAGAAGTTCCTCCTGAGGAGCAAAGGGTCCCAGCCCAAAACCAGGTTCCTCAGGCCAGATCACCAGTGCCAGATAAGGAATCCCCACAATCTGGCTGTGAAAATCAATGGGGATTCCATCTGGCTGAGACCAAGGGAAGCTGGAGTCCCCGGTGTTCCCCTTAAAGGACCCCACACAGACTTACTGATGGATGTGCTCACCCTGAGTTCCAGTACTGGGCAGCAGCTCAAAAAGAACCAAGGACATACTGGAGTAACTGAACTGTCTGGCTTCAGAATGAGGGCTGAAGGGCAGTGCTCTTAGTCATTTTGTTCCTTTCTTGAGCCCTTTGTCATCCCAGTCTACTGGTGTGGGTGGAGTCAAATCTGAGTCTCCATCAAACTTGACCTATTCTAATGATTCCCCAAGAACCTGCTCCATCCATCTCACTTGAAAACCAAACCTCTTTCAAGAGTTGTTATTAACAAGTGGCTGGCCTTAGCCCATACTGTGGACTTCCCTAAAATATCTGAAAGCTCCACAAATACCAAACAACTAGCAGTTGTTTTGGCATGCCCTGTACCTCTTGCTAATAGACTCCCAGCCTGTCACTAATGGCAGCCAGCCTAGGTTCTCATCATAGTGCCTCCCAAGTTCCTCCAAGCCAGCACAGGCAACTACCAATAGCAGATCAATTTGTAGCTCTTACCAGGTGGTTTGGGGCCAGGCACAAACAGCAGTTGACCTTGGCTTGCACCATATCCCCTCCAAAGAGGCCCCCAAACCAACAAACCCTGTGACTGGCTTCAGACCAGCACCACTCAATTAGCTCCACACTGACACATCCAAAGTGTGAACTCAGCAGGCACCACAGCCCTACTAGAGTATATCACATTTCATAGGGTCAGCCCTCACACACAACGACTTGTACCCTATATACTTAGCCTGTGAGCCTGAGGGTAAGTCCCACCCACTTAAATGCCAATAGCTATCAAGTCTCAAATACAACAGGAAATCACACATAACACACACAAGGGGGCATGCCAGGAGCATCCAACTGAGGTGACAAGGGAGACTATAGCACCTGGCCCCACAGGACAACTACTACATAAGGCCACCCTGCCAAGATTGGAAAATGTAGCAGGTCTGCTACAAATACATAGAAACAAACACAGAGAGGCAGGTCTGTGTTCTTCCATTTCATCCTTTTCAAATGAAAGAACAGGACAAAACTTCAGAAAAAGAATTAAACAAAATGGAGGCAAGAAATCTATCAGATACAGGGTTCAAAACACTGGTTTTTTGAATGCTCAATGAATGTAAGGGAAGAGTAGATGAACTTAGAGAGAATTTCAACCAAGAGATGGGAAACAAAGGACATAGAAGCATAAAAAAGAACCAATCAGAAATGAAGCATACAATAACTGAAATAAAGTATACATTACACAGAATCAGCAGCAGATTGGGTGAAGCAGAGAATCAAATCAATGATTTGGAAGACAAGGTAGCATAAAACACTCAATCAGAACAGCAAAAAGGAAAATATAATAATAAATGAGAATAGTTTAAGGGATTGCTAAGACAACAACAAGCATACCAACATTTGAATCATAGGGATACGAGAAGGAGGAGAGAGAGAACAACGAATTGAAAACCTATTTAATGAAAAAAATGACTGAAAGCATCTCTATCCTGGCAAAAGAAATAGACATACAAGCCCAGGAAGTGCAGAGCTCCAAACAGATGAACCCAAAGTGACCCACACCAAGACACATCATAATTAAAATGCCAAAGGTTAAGACAAAGAGAGAATATTAAAAGCAGCAAGAGAAAAACATTTACCTAAAAGGGAGCTCCCATTAGACTGTCAGATGATTTCTCGACAGAAACTGAAGGTCAGAGAGATTTAGCACAAAATATTCAATGTGATGAAAAGCAAGGACATACAACTAAGACTACTTTACCTAGCAAAGCTATCATTTAGAATGGAAGGACAGATAAAGAGCTTCCCAGGCAAGAAAAAGCTAAAGTTCATCACTGCCAAACCAGTGTTACAAGAAATGTTAGAGGTACTTCTTGAAGGAGAAGGAGAAGAATAAAAAATATGAAAAATAAAATGACAACAAATGCAAATGACCCAATCAAATCACATGGGTGTCTGAATGGATAAGAAAACAAAACTTATACATATGCTGCCTAAAAGGGGCAACACATGCACAGACTGAAAGTAAAGAGATGGAAAAAAGCATTTCAAGGAAATGGAAATGAAATAAAAGCTGTGTCACAATACTTATATCAGACAAAATATACTTTAAAACAAAAGCTGTAAACGAGATAAAGACATTACATAGTGACAAAGGGACCGATCCAACAAGAGGATATAACTCATGTAAGTATTTATACACCCAATGTAGGAACACCTAAATATATAAAGCAAATACTGATGGACATAAAGAGAGAGATCAACAGTAATTCAGTCATAATAGGGGACATTAACTCCTCTTTGACACTAATAGATAGATTATTCACAGAAAATCAACAAGAAAACTGTGCCCTTAAATGAAATAACACAAAAAGACAATGTACTGAATCAGAGAAGATATTCACAATGAATTAACATCTAATAAAGGGTTAATATTTAAAATATAAGGGCCGACCAAGTGGCTCAATTGGTTAAGAGCTAGCTCAAGAGTGCAAGCTGAGCTCTGAGCAATAGCAGTTCAATGCCCAGCCCGAGCTGAGCTGCTGCTGAGCTGCCAACAGGTGGCAGGATGGCTCAGCTCAAATAAAATAAAATAAAATAAGGAATTAATACAAATTAACACCATAAAAGCACAACCCTATTTTAAAATGGGCAGAGGAGCTGAACAGATTTCTCTACCGAGGACATACCAATGGTCAAAAGACATATGAAAATATATTCAGCGTAACTAATCATTAGAGAAACAAAAATAAAAATCACAATGAGATATCACCCACCTGTTAGAATAGCCATCATTTATTAGTAAATCAACAAGCAACAAGTGTTGGCGAGGATGTGGAAAAGGAGGAACTCCTATGAACTGTTGATGAGATTGCAAACTGGTGCAGCCACTATGCAAAACAATATGGAGGTTCCTCAAAAAATTAAAAACATTATTACCTTATGACCTAGAAACCTTTTCTTCTGCGTATTTATCTGAAGAAATCCAAAACACTAATTCAAAAATATATATACACCATTATGTTCACTGCAGCATTATTTATAGTAGCCAAGATATGGAGGCCACATAAGTATCTATCAGTAAATGACTGCATAAAGAAGTGGCACATATATACAATGGAATAGTACTTGGCCATAAAAAGAAAGAAATCTTATCATTTGTGATAACATAGATGGACCTAGGGGGTATTATGCTAAGTGAAATAAGTCAGACAGAGAGATAGATACCATATGATTTCACTTGTATGTGGAATCTGAAAGACAAAATAAACAAAGAAACAAAACAGAAACAAACTCATAGATACAGAGAACAAACTGATGGTTGTGAGGTTGAAGGAAGGTTACAGGGCTGGATGAAAAAGGTAAAGGGATTAATATAGGGAATATAGTCAACAATATTATAATAACTATGTATAGTGTCAGGGGAGTACTAGATTTATCAGGGGGATCACTTCGTAAGTTATATAAACTTCTATCCTTTAAGCTGTACACCTGAAACTAATATAATATTGAATATCAAATGAAATTGAAAAATAAAAATAATTGACTGATCATAAAAAAAAAAAAAACAGAAAGTAAGGAACTGAGAATAAAATTTAGTAGAAATGAGAATCAAAACTTTTCTGCTAGTGAACACTTCCCAGGTCAAGAACGTGGTATATACCACCATTCAGGAATGTTTTGTAGTTTTTTTGTATCCAGTTCATATAAATCTTTTGTTAAATTTATATATTTATAAATGTACATTTTAATGCTATTTGTAAAAAATTTAAAATAAATAGTAAAAATAATAAAGCAGAAGAAAACTAACAAACACTTAAAACTGAATTAAATACTCTCCAATACAACATTTGGAAATATGGGGGAAAAACCTCATCTGGAATGAGAATTTTAAAAATCAAGAAAATAAATAGACAAAAAAGCAGTAAGAAAGGAAATAAGATTTAATTAAAGTCATGATAAATATAGTGGATAAAAACAAAAGCATATCAGATAATGAAGAAATTACATGGTGCCCAAGAAAGAATGGATTTCAATAAACATTTAATATGGGGCGTTGAGTCAAAGGGAAACATAATAGGAGACAGACCTAAATTAGGAAAAGTAAAGAGGTTCATAGGTGAAGTATGAGTATCTGAAATAGAAGAAAGAGAAAGAGGATCCAATTTATGTATAATTCAAGACCTTAAAGAGGAAAAACAAACAAATGAAAAATAAGTATAAGCTAAGAAAATATTATAGAAATAAAAGAAAACATGCACCAACATATTGAAAAAAATCCATCTGGTATGAAGGAAAATTAACACACAAAGATTAATCCATAGGTATACTCCAGTAAAACAATTAGTTCTTAAATACAAAAATAAATAAATAAACACATAAATAAATAAACACATAAATACATAAATGCTCAAGGCCTCCTTATCACACATATACATACAAACAAGACAACAGAAATATGCACTAAAAATTGATTAAGGGGGTTCCGGTAAGATGGCAGAATAGATGGACACTTTCTCAACTGCCTCCCAAGAGCACATCAAATTACAAATAATTTATACAACATTTAACCTCGGAAGTCCCCTGAACACTAGATGAACAGAACCTCTAAATGAAGGACATAAAGAGGAGGCTACATCAAGTCTGGTAGGAGGGGCACAGATGGGAGAGGGTGAGCCCCGTGATGTACGCCCCAGCTGTGGGGAGGCTTCTCCGGTTGTGGGAAGAGACCCTCCGGCCCCAAACTGAGGTCACTAGCCCAGAGTTGCTTTGCCAGGAAAAGGAATTCTACGATAGCAGGTACTAGAAATTAGTGAGGACTCTCTTTGCTCGGCTTGGTGAGGCTGAGGGCCACTGGAGAAAAACTGGGGCGGGCGCACAGGTTCGCTCGCCAGTGAGGACTCACCCAGTTCCTGGTGGAAGGAGCAGCTGTGTGAGCCAGGCCCAGGAGCCTGTGTGGAAGGACTGAACTGAGCACCTTTGGTGCAGAAGCTGGAAGATTTGGGACAATTGTTCCCCTGCTGCGAAGCTTGCAAATGAGCAGTGTACAGGAGGGTGTCATATTTTCACGGTTGGGCCCTCCCACATAGGGCCAGAACCGGGATACCATTGGTCTGGTGAAATTGGCGCAGTAGTGCATGCGTGCGTGCATGCGCATACAGCCTTGGATTCCCACCCTCCGTCCTGCTAGTGCTACGTTGCCAGGGAAATGCTGGGCAGATGCCCTCCAGCTCCAACAGGCTGCTCACTGAGACTCAGGAGTGCGCGAAACGCCTTGGGTTCCTGCTCTCCGCACTGTTTGTGCAGAGTTGCCATGCTGCAGGTGGCTGTTGGGCTGCTTAGCCTGATCTGTGGGCAGTTGATTGGGTCAGGCTGAGACGCGGAGTTTTCCCTAGAGTGTTCAGCGGGGAGCTGTTCACCTGCATGATCCTATCAAGGCTTTCCTGGAGAGTTTGTGTGGATGGATTGCTGGTGCAGACTGCATGCTGCTCTGACTTGGTGGGGGCCACTGATCACATCAAGTGGTGCTTTGAGGGCCTGCCTCACCCACCTACGCTGTGTTTTCAGAGGCAGCCTGAGCCCCCGGACCCTGGCCCACATCTCCGCAGGTTACAGAGGTTCTTTTTTGCAGTAGCAGACAATCTGCAACAACCTGTGAAGATATTTTTTTGGTAGTGAACATGGTTCCAGAGCACACAGCAGCTAACTGCGGAAAGCTCACAGCAAGCCTGAGAGGGAGGCCGGCACATAGCACGTTAAGCTCTTCCCACCAATAGCTGGTGCTGAGTCACCCAGAGATACTCTATTACTGAGGAAGTGATCTGCAGATAAAAAAGGACGGAGAGGCCGCCACCTCTTCCCCCCCTTCTTTCTAGGTAATCTATCTAATACATTGAAGCATTCACAGAACGACAGCCAGAATGAAGAAACAAATAAACATGTCCCAAGGAAAAGATCAGAAGAAAACTCTAGAAATGGAACTCAATGAAACAGAGGGTTCCAAATTTCAGAGATAGAGTTTAGAACACTGATGAAAAGAAGGTTTAGAAAACTTAGCAAGGACATAAAGAAGGATAGGGAAACGATAAAAAACAACTAGTTAGAACTAAAGAATACAATAACTGAAATGAAGAATACACTTGAAGGAATCACCAGTAGAATAGATGAAGCAGAGGAGCGGACCAGCGAATTAGAACAAAATAGCACAAATCATCCAGTTGGAACAACAAAAAGACAAAAGAATAAAAAAGAATGAAAATGGTTTAAGAGACCCCTGGGACAACATGAAATACAACAATAAACACATCATAGGAATACCAGCAGGAGAAGAGAAGAAGCAAAGGATTGAGAATGTATTTAAAGAAATAATCACTGAAAACTTCCCTGGTGAAGGAAATCGACATACAAGCCCAGGATGTGCAGAGAGTTCCAAACAGGCTGAATCCAAACAGGCCCACACCAAGAAACATCGTAGTTAAAATGGCAAAGCTTAAAGACAAAGACAGAATCCTAAAAGTAGCAAGAGAAAGACAGCAGGTTACATACAAAGGAACTCCTATAAGATTAACAGCTAACTTTTCTTCAGAAACTCTGCAGGTCAGAAGGGAGTGGCAGGACATATTCAAAGTGACACAAAATAAAGGTCTACAACCAAGATTGCTCTACCCAGCACAGTTATCACTTAAAATTGAAGGAGAAATAAAGAGCTTCTCAGAAAAGAATAAGCTTAAGGAGTTCATTACCACCAAACCAGCATTGCAGGAAATGTTAAAAGAGCTTTTTCAAACAGAAGAAAGGGGAAAACAAGCTAACCTAGAAAGACAAGAAATACAAAGGAGAAAATGTCAGAAAATATACACCTATCAGTAATCACTTTAAATGTGAATGGGCTAAATGCTCCAATCAAAAGACACAGAGAGGCTGAGTGGATAAGAAAACAGGACCCATGCATATGCTGTCTACAAGATACTCATCTCAGATCAGAAGATACACACAGACTGAAAGTAAAGAGATGGAATAAGATATTTCAGGCAAATGGAAATGAGAAAAAAGCTGGAGTAGCAATACTTATTTTGGACAAAATAGACTTTAAAATGAAAACTACAACAAAAGACAAGGGCACTACATAATAATAAAGGGATCGAAGGGCACTACATAATAATAAAGGGAACGATTGAACAAGAGGACATAACCCTAGTAAACATCTATGCACCCAATATAGGAGCTCCTAAATACATAAAACAGATTTTGACAGACACAAAGACAGAGATCAACAGTAACACTATCATTATAAGGGACTTCAACACCCCATTGTTACCGATGGACAGATCTTCCAGACAGAAAATCAACACAGACATAGTGGCCTTGAATGACACTTTAGATCAGCTGGATTTAATTGATATTTTCAGAACATTTCACCCCAAAGCTACAGAATATACATTCTTCTCAAGTGCACATGGAACATTTTCCAAGATAGACTACACGTTAGGCCACAAAACAAGTCTCAACAAATTAAAGAAGATTGAAATCATATCAAGTGTCTTCTCTGACCACAATGCTATGAAACTGGAAATCAATTATAAGAAGAAATCTGGAGAGCTTAGACATACATGGAGGCTAAATAACATGCTATGAAATAGTGACTAGTTCAAAAATAAGATCAAGACGGAAATCAAAAGATAGCTCGAGACAAACGAAAATGAAAACACCACAACCCAAAATATCTGGGATGCAGTGAAAGCAGTCCAAAGAGGGAAATTCATAGCAATGCAGGCCTACCTAAGGAAGGAAAAATAATCTCAAATCAACAGACTCTCTTTACACCTAAGGGAACTCGAAAAAGAACAGCAAAACAAGCCTAAACAGAGTAAAAGGAAGGAAATAATAAAGACCAGAGCAGAAATAAATGAAATAGAGAGCAAAACAATAATACAAAAGATCAATGAAACCAAAGGTTGGTGTTTAGAAAAGATAAACAAAATTGACAAACCCTTAGCCAGACTCAACAAAAAATAGAGAGAGGATCCAATTTAATAAAATCAGAAATGAGATAGGAGAAGTGACAACAGATACAACACAAATACAGAAAATCATAAGAAAATACTATGAGCAACTATATGCTAACAAATTCCACAATCTGGAAGAAATGGATACATTTCTAGAGGCATAAAATCTACCAAGTCTGAACCAAAAAGAAACAGAAACTCTGAACAGACTGATTATTGCCAAAGAAATTGAATCAGTAATCAACAATCTTCCAACAAACAAACGCCCTGGACCAGATGGCTACACAGGTGAATTTTACAAAACATCAAAAAAGAATTAATTCCTATTCTCCTCAAACTATGCCAAAAAGTACAGAAGGAGGGAAGGCTCCCAAACTCTTTCTATGAAACCATTATCAGCCTGATTCCTAAGTCAGACAAAGATATTAGAAACAAAGGAAAACTACAGGCCAATATCCCTAATGAACATAGATGAAAAAATTCTGAACGAAATACTAGCAAACCAAATTTAGCATCTCATTAAGATCACACACCACAATCAAGTGGGATTCATTCCTGGTATGCAAGGTTGGTTTAATATCCACAAATCAATTAATATAATACATCACATTAACAACATGAAAAATAAAAATCATATGATCATATCAATAGATGCAGAAAAGGCATTTGACAAAATCCAGCAGCCATTTATGATAAAAACTCTTAGCAAAATGGGAATAGTGGGATCATATCTCAACATAATAAAGGCCATATATGATGAGCCCACAGCAAACATTGTACTCAATGGGGAAAGGCTAAAAGCTTTCCCCTTAAGATCAGGAAAAAGACAAGGCTGCCCACTTTTACCACTTCTATTTACCATAGTCCTGGAAGTTCTAGCCACAGCAATCAGACAAGAAAATGAAATAAAAGGCATCCAAATTGGAAAAAGGAAGTAAAATTGTCATTATATGCAGATGACATGATACTACATATGAAGCATCCCAAAGACTCCACCAAAAAAATGCTAGAATGGATAAACGAATTTGATAAGGTAGCAGGATACAAAATTAATATTCAGAAATCAGTTGCATTTGTATACACTAATAATAAACTATCAGAAGAAGAAATCAGGAAATCAATCCCTGTTACAATTGCTTCAAAAACAATAAAATACGTAGGAATCAGTTTAACTAAAGAAGTAAAAGGCCTGTATTCAGAAAATTATGAGACACTGAAGAGAGAAATCAAAGAAAATACATATAAATGGAAATACATACCATGCTCATGGATAGGAAGAATTAATATAGTTAAAATGTCAACACTACCTACGGCAATATATAGATTCAATGCAATGCCAATCAAACTACCAGGGACATTTTTCTCAGAAATGGAACATAGAATCCTAATATTTACATGGAACCACAAATGACCCCAAATAGCCACGGCAATCCTGAGAAATAAGAACAAAGTGGGAGACATCACACTACCTGACATCAAAACATTCTCAAGTCTACACTAAACAAAACAGTATGGTACTGGCATCAAAACAGACACATAGACCAATGGAACAGAATAGAGAGCCCAGGTATAAACCCATCCATATATGGTCATTTAATCTATGACAATGGAAGCAAGAATTTACATTGGAGTACAGATAGTCTATTTAATAAATGGTGCTCGGAAAATTGGACTGACCCATGAAAATGGACCACCTACTTCCACCGTATACGAGAACAAACTCAAACTGGATTAAAGACTTAAAGGTAAGACCTGAAACCATAAAACACCGAGAAGAAAACATAGGGAGTAGGTTGAAGACATTACCCTGGGTAATATTTTCATTGATATATCCCTTTGGGCAAGGGAAATAAAAGAAAAAATGAACTTATGGGACTATATCAAACTGAAAAGTTTTTTCATAGCAAAGGAAATCATCTATTTCCAAAACAGGCAGCGTATTGAATGGGAGAAGATATTTGCCAATGTTATTTCTGATAAGGGGTTAATATCCAAAATTTATAAAACACTTCTGAAACTCAACACCAAAAAACAAACAACCCAATTAAAAAAGGGGCAGAGGAGATGAAGAGGCATTTCTCTAAAGAGGACATACAGATGGCCAACAGGTATATAAAAAAATGTTCAACCTCACTAATCATCAGAGAAATGCTCATAAATACCACAATGAGATACCACCTCACTCCGGTCAGAATGACTATCATCAACAAATCAACACACAATAAGTGCTGGTGAGGATGTGGAGAAAAGGGACCCTGGTGCACTGTTGGTGGGACTGCAAATTGGTGCAGCCATTATGGAAATCAGTATGGAGATATATCAAAAAGCTAGAAATGGAACTACAGTAAGACCCAGCAATTCCACTCTTGAGTATCTACCCAGAAGAATCCAAGACGCTAATTCCAAAAAATATACGCACCCCTAAGTTTATTGCAATGCTATTTATAATAGCTAAGACTTGGAAACAACCGAAATGCCCATCAGTAGATGACTGCATTAAGAAACTGTGGTACATTTATACAATGGAGTATTACTCCGCTATAAAGAAGAATGAAATCGTATCATTTGCAATGATATGGATGGACCTAGAGACTATTATGTTAAGTGAAATAAGTCAGTCAGAGAAAGACAAATACCATATGATCTCTCTTCACGAGGAATCTGAAAAACTGAATGAATGAGCAAAGTAAACAGAAGCAGTCTCATAGATATAGACGAAAAACAGGGTTGTTAGTTGGGAGGGGGGTGGGGATGAGGGAGAAGGGGAAGGGATTATACAGCATAAATAGGTAACTACAATATTGCTACATGCACACGACAGACAGTTCAGGGTATATAATAATGTAAATATTTTGTGGGGTGTCAGATGGTCACATGTCTTGTTAGGGAGACCACTTCATGGATGGAATAGAGGCTTGATCACTGCACTGAATACCTGAAACTGATGTTGTATAATATTTTACAACTGTAATTTAATATATAGATAGTCACGGGATGTGGATTATATGGTGGAAGGGAATCAAAGGAATTGTAATAGATATGTATGATATGGGGGGAGGAGTGAGGAAGAGAATTGGGTGAGGGGTTATCACTTTGAGGGGTAAAATGTATAACTATTGCACTGGGTTGTACACCTGAAGCTAATTTTTTAAAAAGAGATTATTTCACAATAAAAGAGTAAAACACAAAAAATATTGATTAAAAAAATACAGTACAAATCAAGAATTTTATATCCAGTCAAGGTATATTCTAAGTATCAAAATAAACAGTTTTAAATACACAAGATGAATTCTGCAACTACGAGCCCTTCTTGAACAATTTACTAAAGGATCAGTTTCATTTAGCAGAGAGATCAATGGGGAAAATTTTGTTTTATAAAATGTTGAAAATTTTATATATTTAGTAATAAATCTAAAACTAAAAAAGAAAGATACAAGTGGAAGAATAATCTACAACATTGTTTATTATGTGTAATATTCTCTAACATTTTATATCAACATAGTTGAATGACTTTTAAAGAATTAAAAGAAAAATATTTCTAATATGGCCCACAAAACATGACCCAAATATGCAGTGTACACAACTGACTCATTTAAACAAAATCTTTGAAAAAGACTAAAAATAAAGGCATAAATTGCCATCACTGTCACCTGTAACTAAGGCTAGTACCACCATGACCCTTGCAATCAATATGAGGAAGGGGTGGGCTGTTGTTCAACTGCTGATTGATGAGTTACCCTACCAATGCCTGTAGAAAGGATGTATAAATGATTTGGGTGACAAAATAATACAAGTATTTTTTCAGTGTAAAGTGGAATAGGCTGCCTTCTATCTTTCACATGAATGCAGATATAAAACCAGGACTAACAGTGAAACTAATGTATTTTTCTTTCCTCCAGTATCCCACTAGTTGACCTCAACACAGCCCATATCTTGGAAGTGAGTACCAGGTAATGGGTAGCTGGGCACAAATAGAGAGAACTCCAGGAGAAACCCACTGGTTCTGTTTTGAGAAATGGAAAGGGAACTTCTAAAATATAGAAAGTCTGGGGGACCCTTGTTTTTCTCTGAAGGTTTCCTTTCTCCAATCTCTCACATCCCAGCCCCAGGTAATCCCATGGCAATGGTGGCAGCAATAGCAGTATCAGCAAATTCCCATAAGTCCTATATATCTGAAAGAGAGAAACATTCTTCTACGGTGAAAGGGAGTTATGATTCCAAGAGGGTCCAGAAAATGTATTGCTATTTCTCCCTCTCCGTCCTCCTACTGCTTGCCCCTGGACATGGGAATAGTTATAGGGAGGCTATATGAGAGTGATGAAACTAATGTCCCAGCTTTTTGGCTAGAAGACCTAAAGGAGTTCCAGGGAACAAGAAAGTACCATAGAGATAGTAGAAAGGGAGAACATCAGGAATGCGATGCCATAAAGTTTTTGATGAATTCCTGGGATCACTCCAGAACAGTATGTGTGTGTATCTTATATTAAACAGCATACAAAATAATTTGAGAATTGCAGTAAAGGATAGACCAGCATAAAAACCCCAGACTGGTCAATGAGTGGTACACAATTGGGACAGAGCTGACATTAAAACCACAATTGATAGATAGTTGATCATAACTCTCAGCCTAAACCAAACAAAGTTGACTGCCTGAAAAAAAAAAAAGCCATTCTCCATAAGATTAAATAAAGCCCAAAGTCTCTTAACATAATATTCAAAATGTGCAGGACACAATCCAAAATTACTCATCATAAAAATCTCGATTCCTGGTAAAAGAAAATCAAAAGATACCAACACTGAATATAATACAGATGTTGATATGCATATTATCTGATAAGGATATAAAGTGAGCTATTATAAAAATGCTCAAAGAAGTAATTAAATGAATTGAAAGATAAAAACTCTCAGCAAAAAAACAGAAGATATAAACAAGTACGAAGGGCAATATTAACTTAAAAATACAATAATCAAAATAAAAAACTGACTGGAGAAGATTTCCAGTCAACATTGTGGAGTAAGTCAATGCAGTGTTCACCTCTTCTCTGGACCACATCAATTACAACTAAAGCACAAAGCAAACTTTACTACGAATCACGTTAAGTCCAGCTGACCCAAGGCCCCACTACTATGGACATATGGAAGACACCACCTCGAGACTGATAGGAGGAGCAGAAACATGGAATGGGCTGATCCCACACCAGTGTGTGACCATTAAAAATTGGGAGGAATATCTCAGCTCTGGTGTATTCTGAGGAACAAATAGTCCCAGCCCCACACCAGGCTCCCTGGCCCAGGCTTCCAGTGCTGGAAAAAGAAGTCCCCATAACTTCTAGCTGTGAAAACCAGTAAAGATTGTGGCTCCCTGAGATGGAGAGCAGCCTGAGTCACAGTAATTCCTCTACAAATGGTCCACACATGGACTTACTCACCAATGGACTCACTCACTCTGAGATCCAGTGCTGGGACAGCAGCTAGAAAGGAACCAGGGACATACTGGAAGGAACTGAATTGTCTTCAGTGTTGGGTTGGGGGGCAGCTTTCTCCTGGAAGGAGGAGCCATTGTTACATTGTTGAGGATAGTCCCCCTCCCTGCTTGCAGATTCAGGCAGATGCCATACCTGAGTCTCCATCATCTGCCCCGCACTAGTGATTCCCTCAGACCTCACCCACCTAACTTTTGGGCACACCCAAGCTGCTTCCAGTGGTTTTTCCATATAAATGGCCTGCCTTGGCACATACTTTGGACTTTCCTAACGTCTCTCAAAAGTTCAGAAAACCTAAACAAGCAGCATATGTCTTTGATGTGTCCCATACTTCTGGCTGAACAGCTCTAATCTAGAACGAGCAACAGCCAGCCTTGGTTTGCAGCTTGGACTCTCAAGGCACCTCCAATAACAGCACCAGCAGCATCCATCTTCAGATTGCTTTGTGGCTTATGTCAGGGGGCCCAGGGTAGGACACAGGCTGTGGCTGAACATGGCCTGCAACAGGTTAGCTCCCAGGAGGCCTCAGGGCTGACAGGCCCAGTGGCAAGCTTTGGACTGGGCCAGAGAATCACCCAGCTGCCTTCAAGTATGACAAACCCAAAGGGCAGATTGGACAGGCACCAGAGCCCTGCTAAAGTGAACTCTGCTCTGTAAGGTCAACCCTTGCACCACAGCTCCTCCACTGTAGCCACAGCCAGTGTTTACAACCAATCAGCCTGAAGGTCAATTCCTCCCATTGATGTGCAAATAGCAACCAAGGCTCAACTACAACAGGAGGGTACATAAAACCCACATAAGCGACACACCTGGAGCACCCAGCTCTGGTGACCAGGGAGACTGCACCACTGAGCCCCACAGCACACCTACTACATAAGGCCACTCTACTAATACTATAAGACATAGCAGCCCTATCTAATACATAGAAACACACAGGGAGCCACTAAAAAGAAAGGGAGATGAAGAAAAATGTCATAAATAAACAAAGAAAAACAGGTCCAAGAAAAGAACTCAACAAAATTGAGACAAGATATCTATCAGATGCAGAGTTCGAAACACTGGTTATAAGAATGCTCAATAATCTCAGGAAGAAGTTAAACAAAGAGATAGGAAAAATAAAAATAGAGACAGAAAGCATTTAAAAACAGCAGTCAGGGGCCGGCCGAGTGGCGCGGTGGCTTGGGAAGCCAGCAGCCCCGGTTCAGTCCCACATGTGAGGGCCAGTGACACTGCCCTCAAAAAAAAAAAAAAGCAGTCAGAAATAAAGACTACAATAACTGAAATGAAGAATACATTAGAGGGAATCAACAGTAGATTAGATAAAGCAGAGGATTGAATTAGCAATTTAGAAGAGAAGGGAGCAGAAACACCCAATCAAAAGAACAGAAAGAAAGAAAAATGGAAAAAAACAGGGAGGGTTTATGGAGCTTCTGGGACAACATCAAGCATACCAACATTAACATCATAGGAGTACCAGAAAGAAAAGAGAGAGAGAGAGCAAGGAATTGAAAGCATATTTGAAGAAATAGTGACTGAAAACTTCTCTAACCTGGCAAAGGAAATGGATATTCAAGCCCAGAAAGAATAGAGTTTCAAACAAAATGAACCCAAAGAGGCCCACACCAAAACACATCATAATTAAAATGTCAAAGGTTAAAGACAAACAGAGAATCGTAAAAGCAGCAAGAGGAGAGCAGTTATCTACAAGGGAGCTCCCATAAAACTGTAAGCTGATTTCTCAACAGAAACTTTGCAGGCCAGCAGGGATTAGCAGGAAATATTCCAAGCGATGAAAAGCAAGAATCTAAAACAAAGACTACTCTACTCAGCAGTTATTTAGAATTGAAGGACAGACAAAGACCTTCCCAGGCAAGAAAAAGCTAATGGAGTTCATCACCACCAAACCAGTATTACAAATAATCTTAGAGGGACTTCTTTAATATGAAAATAAATAAATAAAATATGAATATAATGGCAATAACTATATATCTATCAACAATTACTTTAAATATAAATGGATTAAATGCTCCAATTAAAATATGGGGTTGCTAGAGCCGACCGAGTGGCTCAGTTGGTTCAAGTGATTCAAGAGTGCAAGCTCTGAGCAACAGGGTTGCTGGTTCAATTCTGGGCCCAAACTGAGCTCCCACTGAGCTGCTAACAGGTGTCAGGATGGCTCATATTAAAAAAAAAGAAAAAATAAAGACAAAAAAAGAAGGGTTTGCTGAATGTATAAGAAAATAAGACCCTTGCATATGCTGCCTACAAGAGACTCATTACAGATTAAAAGACACACAGAGGGCCGGCCAAGTGGCACATTGGTTAAGAGTTGGCTTGGGACGTTGGTGACACTGGTTTGGATATCACATATGAGGGTCAGTGACACTGCCCTCTGCAGCTAAGATGGTGAACAACAGCTCCACTTGGAGCTGGGCTGCTGTGAGTCCCCAGGGACACCATAGCTGTAGCCCCTGCTGCAGTGGGCTGCCATAGGCTACAGTGGGTGGCCAGCTGCCAGTGTGAGCAGCTGGCAGCCAGAGTGAGCTGCCAAGAACACCCATGAGTGGCCGTCCAGAGGCCGGCGACTGATCTGCCTTACCCGAGAAGAGAGCAATGATGATACCAACATGGACTAGTGAAAAAATGTCCTCCACAACTAGGCTGAAGAACAAAAAGACAGCAACTTGTCTGTTCCCCTTCCCCAGTTCCCCAACGCTGTTCCCCTCCCCCAATTCCCCAATAAAATCTTTGAAAAAAAGAAAAAAAGAAGACACACAGAGACTAAAAGTAAAAGGATGTGGAAAAGTATTTCATGAAAATGGGGACAAAACAAAACAAAAGTTGTGGTAGCAATACTTATACTAGACAAAATAGACTTTAAACAAAGCCTATAAAAAGTGACAGGGAAGGACCTAGTAATCCCACTTGTGGGCATTTATCCAAAGAAACCCAAAATGCTATTTGAGGGGAATAAGTGTATCCTTATATTCATTACAACATTGTTTATTATAGCCAAGATGTGGAGGCAGCCTGATCTCCATGGATGGATGAATGGATAAGGAGGAAGTAGTATATATACAATGGCATATTGCTCAGCCGTGGAAGGGAAGGGGGTTCTTCCCATCTGTGGCAGCATGGATGGACCTGGTGTGTATTCTGTTGAGTGAAGTACGTCAGACAGTGAAAGACAGATGCAATGTGATTTCCATTATATGTGGAATCTAAAGAACAAAATAAACAAAAAACAAAACAGAAACAAACCCATAGATACAGAAAACATTTTGCGAGATGAGAGAGGGGTTGGGGTGTTGGTAAAAAGGGGGGAGAGATTAAGAAGTACAAATGTATTGTTATGGAGTACTCATGGTGTTGTAGGGTATCGCATAAGGAATATAATTTATAATATTGTAATAACTATATATGGTGTCAGATGGGCACTAGATTTATTGGAGTGATAAATGTAGGAGTTGTTGGGAGCAGGGTGAAAAGGGAGCAGGAAGATTATAAAAAAGTTATAAAATAGTTATAATGGTAGTTATAAAATAGTCATGGGGATGTAAAGTAAAGCATAGAGAATATAGTCAACAATATGGTAATAATTATGTGTAGTGCCAGGTAGGTACTGGACTAGTCAGCGGGATCACTTTTTAAGTTATATAAATGTTTAACAACTATACTGTACATCTGAAATTAATATAAAATAATATTAAACGTCAACTGTAATTGAAAACTTTCAAAAGGAGGGAGGTGAAATGGTAGAAGATGTTCAAATAATGCAGGTATTATTATGTCATGAGTATGTAATGTACAGTATAGGGTATATATGTAGAGAGTCAAAAATATTGTGATAGCATAGTATGGTGTCAGATGGTTGCTGAAATTACCATGCTGATCATTTCTTTAGGTATATAAATGTTCAATGACTATTGTGTATGCCTGAACCTAATATAATGTTGTATGTTAGCATATTTTAATAAAAATCTGTTTTATTTTTTAGTTTTAAAAATTGTATTGGAGAGACAACAGTTAGTAAAATTACATGGTTTTCAAGTGTACAATTCTGTCAGCTTGTACTTCAGAGCAACAATAATCAAAACAGAATGCATGGTATTGTCAGAAAAACAGACACACAGACCCATGGAATAGAATTGAAAACCCAGAAGTAAACCCACATAAATATGGACAGATGATTTTTGACAAAGGAGCCAAAAAAAGACAACCTCTTCAATAGATGGTGCTGTGAGAATTGAAAAGCCACATGCAAAAGAATGAAACTAGACTGCTATCTTTCACCATGTACCAAAATGAACTCAAAATGGATCAAAGACCTAAACATAAGACCTGTAAACAATAAATTGCGTAGAAGAAAATATAGGTACTAAACGTATGGACCTTGGGTTCAAAGAGGATTTTATGAATTTGACCTCTAAGGCAAGGGAAGTAAAAGCTAAAATAAATGAATGGGACTACATCAAACTGAAAAGCTTCTGCACAGCAAAAGAAATCATCAACAAAATAAAGAGGCAACCAACTGAATGGGAGGAGATATTTGTAAACAAAAACTCCGATAAGTGGCTAATATCCAAAATATATAAGGAACCCATACTACTCAGTAACAACAAAAAAACAAACAATCTAATTCAATTAAAAAGTGGGCAGAGGAATTCAATAGACATTTCTCCATAGAGGACACACAGATGGCCAATAGACATATGAAAAGATGCTCAACATCATTAATCATCAGAGAAATGCAAATAAAAACCACAGTGGTTAGAATGGCTATCATCAACAAGACAAATCATAATAAGTGTTGGAGAGGCTGCAGAGAAAAAGGAACCCTCATACACTGCTGGTGGGAATGCAGATTGGTGCAGCCACTATGGAAGGCAGTGTGGAGATTCCTAAAAGATTAAGAATAGAATTATCATATGACCCAGTAATCCTTTTCCTGGGTGTCTGTCCAAAAAACCTGAAAAAATTTATCCCTAAAGATATATGTGCTCCGATGCTCATTGTAGCTTTATTTCTGGTGGCCAAGACATGGAAACCACCAAAGTGTGTTTGACAGATATTGGATAAAGAAGATGTGATATATATACTCAATGGAATGCTACTCTGTCATAAAAGATGAAATAGTGCCATTTGTGACAAAATGGATGGATTTTAAGATTATTAATATTACACTAAGCAAAATAAGTCACACAGAAAAAAGCCAAGAACCATATGATTTCACTGATATGTGGGATATAAAGCTAAAAGCAACAAAGGAACAGGACAAACAACTAAACAAAAACTCATACACACAGACAATAGTTTAGTGGACCCCAGAGGTTAAGGGGGGAGGCAAGTGGTACATGAAGAAAAATGGGGTCCAATATATGGTGATGGAAGGACAAGTGACCCAGGGGCTTAACACACAATGTGACATATAGACGATGTATTAATCAAAAATCTTTAAAAATACTGACTGAGTGGAACAGAAATGACAAAAGAGAGAACTGGTGAACTTGAAGATAGATCAATAGAAATTATCTGAACAGCACAGAGGGAAAAAAGGACTGTGGGGGTGGGGGGTGGGGGAGATGAAAAGAGTTGCAGGGAGCTGTGGGAAAATACCAAAAAGCCTGCATTTGTGGCATTGGACTTCTTAATGGAGAGGAGAAAGAACACAGTGCAATAAAATATTTAAACAAATAGTGACTTAAAACTTCTCAAATTTGTTGAAAGATATAAATACAAAGATTCAAAAGCTGAATGAACCCCAAAAACTTAAAGCATGCACATACAAAAAAATTATGCCCAGACATATTATAATTAAATCAATGAAAATTAAAGACAAAGAAAATATCTTGGAGAGAATACCAAGATGGTGCAGTAGGTAAATCCTGTGCTTACCTTCTCTCACAACCACATCAAAATTACAATGAAACTACAAAACAACCATCACTGAGAATTGCCTAAAATCTTGCTGAATCAAGACCTACAACTAAAGTTGTGAAGAAAAAGCCACCTCAAGACTGGTAGGAGTGGGAGAGACTCATAACACGCTAATCCCACACCATGTGTCACAATTAAAGATCAAGAGGGATATTTCAGCTGTGGAGGTTCACCCCCTTGCCCCACCCCAGCCCAGGGTTTCAGTGCTGGAGAGAGAAGTCCCTACAATTTCTGGTTGTGAAAACAAGTTGAGACTGTGACTATGTGAGACTGAGAGAGGCTGCACTCCCAGACGCTCTGCTTAAAGTGTACCTACCAGTGGAACCACTGGCTCTGAGCTCCAGTGCTGGGACAGCACCTGGAAAGGCAGCAGGGACATATGGTGGGAAACTGAGTTGTCTGGCATGGAATGGGGGCTGGAGAGGCAGCTTTATCCGGGATGGAGGAGCTGGCAGAGGCCATTATTTCTTTATTGAGCCCTCCCACTTCCCAGTGTATGGACACAGGTGACCACCATATCGGAGTCTCTGCCATTCATTTGCCACACCCTGATGATTCGAGACTCTGACTCCCCCACCCCCAACTTTCACGGACACCCAAGCTGCTTCCAATGGCTTTGTCATATAAACTACCTGCTTTAGCTCCTGCTGCAAACTTCTTAGGGTCTCTCAAAGGTTCACAGTACCCAGTCAAGCAGCATCTGGCTTCAGCATGTCCTGTATCTCTGGCTGAGCAGCCCTAAACTTGGCAGTTGTGGCAGCCAGCCTTGGTTCATGGTTTGGCCTCTCAAGGTACTTCCAAGAACAGCCATCTTTGAATTTCATTGTGGCCCCTGCCAGGTGGTCCTGGGTGGGGCATGGGCTGTGGCTGAACTTCACCTATAGTGGATCTTTTCCAAGGTGGTCCTGGGGCTGGTGCTTCCAGTGGACAGCTTCAAAATGAGATGTAGCATCATCCCACCTCTAAAAATGACACACCCAAGGGGAGAATTGGACAGACACCAGAGTCCTGCTGAGGCAGCTCCTGTTCTGTGGGATCAGCCCTTGCACAACAACTCTTTCACTGTAGTCAAGGCCAGTCCTCACAACCAGTGAACCCAAGGGTCAGTCCCTCTCATTGGGGTGCAATTATCAACCAAGTCTCAACTACAAAAGGAGGGCACACACAAGCCTCACAAGGGACTGGAGCACATGACTCAGGGGACCAGAAAGAATGTGCCACTGAAACCCACAGCACACCTACATGAAGCCACTCTACTAAGACCAGAAGACATAGCAGACCTACCTAATACATAGAAACAAACACAGGGAGGCAACCAAAATGGGGAGACAAAGAAACATGTCTCAAATAAAAGAACAGAACAAAGTTCCAGAAAAAGAACTAAACAAAATGGAGATAAGTAATCTATCAGACACAGAGTTCCATACACTGATTATAAGAGTGCTCACTGATCTCAAAGAGAAGTTTAACAAAGAGATAGGAAACATAAAAATGAAAATAGAAAACATGAAAAAGAAACAGTGAGAAATAAAGAATATGGTAACAGAAATGAAGAATGTATTCTAGGGAATGAAAAGTAGATTAGATGAAGCAGAGGATCAAACTAGTGATGTAGAAAATAAGGTAGAAAACACCCAACCAGAATAGCAAAAAGAAAAAAGAATACAAAAAATTGAGGAGAGTTTAAGGGACCTCTGGGGTAACATCAAGCATACCAACATTCGCATTATATGGGTACAAGAAGGAGAAGAGAGAACAAGGAATTAAAAACATATTTGAAGAAATAATGACAAAAAATTTCCTTAACCTGGTGAAGGAAATAGTTATACAAGTTCAGGAAGTGCAGAGTCCCAAACAAGATGAATCCAAGGAGGCCAACACCAAGACACATCATAATTAAAACAACAAAGGTTAAAGACAAAGAGGGAATCTTAAAAGCAGCAAGGGAAAAACAGTTATTTACCTACAAGGGAGCCCCTATAAGACTCTCAGCTGATTTCTCAACAGAAACTTTTTAGGCCAAAAAGGATTAGCAGGAAATATTCAAAGTGATAAAAAGCAAGGACCTACAACCAAGATAATTCTACCCCACAAAGCTATTATTTAGATTTGAAGGACAGATAAAGAGCTTCCCAGACAAAAAAAAAAGCTTAAAGACTTCATCACCACCAAACCAGTATTACAAGGAATCTTAGAGGGAAATCTTCTTTAAGATGGGAGGGGAGTTAGGGAAGGGTGAAAAGGGGAAGGGATTAAGAAGTAAAACTTGGTTGTTACACAGCACTCATGGGAATGTAGGTTATAGCATAAGGAATATAATCAATAATATTGTAATAACTATGTATAGTGTCTGGTGATAGATGGGAATGGGGTTTGGGTAAGGTGAAAAAGGTGAAGGTATTAAGAAATACAAATTGGTAGTTACAAAATAGTCACGGGGATGTAAAGTATAGGGAATATAATCAATAATATGGCAATAACTATGCATAGTGCCAGGTGGTACTAGTTAAGAGGATCACTTCCTAAATTATATAAATGTCTAATCACTATGCTGTACACTTGAAACTAACATAAAATAGTGTCGAATGTCAAATCTAATTGAAAATTTAAAAAGGGGGGAAGATCAATAATATTGTGATAGTGTGGTACAGTGTCAGATGGTTGCTGGACTTATCATGGTGATCACTTCTTCAGCATAGGGAATAAAATCAATAATGTGGTAATAACATTGTATAGAGGTAGGTGGGTACTGTTGAATAACTATGATGTACACCTGAAACTATGTAATATTGTATGTTAGCTCTATTTTAATAAAAAAACTTTTAAAAAAAAGAAAATATCTTGAAAACAGCCAAGAAAAATGATGTATTGCTATTAGAACAACATTTGAAAATTATGATTTTTTATAAGAAACCATTAAATCCAGATAGATTTGGAATAGCATTTTTATTTTTATTTATTTATTTATTTATTTATTTATTTATTTATTTATTTATTGGGCAGTGTCACTGGCCCTCATATGTGGGACCCAAACTGGGATCACTGGCTTCCGAGGCCAGCGCTTAACCACCGCGCCACTCGGTCAGCCCTGGAATAGCATTTTTAAAAGTATTTAAAAACAGAACAATCAACCCACAACAGAAAATAAATGTTAAAACAGAAGACATAGTTCCAAGCATAATAATTACGTTAAATATAAATAGTCAAAGCGTACCACTTAAAAGACAGAGTTTGTCAGAATGGCTATATACTCTTTACAAGAGCTTTACATCACATATAATGATATAGATAAATTAAAAGTTAAAGAATGGATGTAGGTAAACTATGAAAACACCAACCAAAAGAAAACTGGAATGGCTGTGTTAATATAAGACAAATTAGACTAGAGAGCAAAAAAAACTACCAGAGATAAAAAGAGATCTTACAAGGGCTGGCCGAGTGGCTCAGTTGGTTAAGACCTCGCTCAAGAGTGCGAGCTGAGCTCTGAGCAACAGCAGTTCGATACTCAGCCCGAGCTGAGCTGCCACTAAGCTGCCAACAGATGGCAGGATGGCTCAGCTAAAAAAAAAAAAAAAAAGAGATAGATTTCAGATATTGATAAAGGGTCACTTTATCAAGAATACATCAAAACCCCAAACATTTAAGTACCTAACAACAGAGATTTAAAACAATGAAACAAAAATCTAAAAGAACTGAAAAGAGACACAGAAAAATCCACACTTATTATTGGAGATCTCAAAACTAGTCTTTCAGGGGCTGGCCGAGTGGCGCAGTGGTTAAGCACTGGCTTGGGAAGCCAGCGGCCCTGGTTCGGATCCCACATATGAGGGCCAGTGACACTGCCCTCAAAAACAAAACAAACAAACAAAAATCTAGTCTTTCAGTATTGATAGCACCAGGCAAAAATCTTTCAACAAGATTATAGAAAATAATAAAAACTCCTCTCATCATCTGAATTTATTTGAGTTTATAGAACAATAGCAGAATACACATTATTTTTAAATGCTCATGTAACATTTACCAAAATAGATGAAATAGTAGGTCATGGAACAAACCTTAACCAATTTAAAAGAATTAAAATTATATAAATTATATTATCTGACTTTGAGAATTTTAAACTAGAAATCAATAACAGAAAAATAAAAGAGAAATGTTTAATATATGTAAATAAAACAATACTTCTAAATAATCTGTAGGTCAAAGAGTAGATCTCAAGAGAAATTTGAAAATATTTTGAACTGAACAAAAATTAAAATACACTATACCGAAATTGGGATGCAGTTAAGCAATGCTTAGAGGAAAATTTATAGCATTAAATGCTAAACAGTAAACGTGGACCACTATTTGAAGTGCTTCCATAAAGTTCTTAATCCTTTAGTGAAAAGGGTGAAAGAAATTGATATTTGTTGAGGCCCTACTTGCATTTAACCATGCTTTCTTATTTTGCCATCATAACAAACCTGGGAGATAAATATTCTCATTTTATTTACTTTATAAATGAGGAAACTGAGGCTCAAAGAGGCTAATTTTCCCAAAGTCACACAAATCCAATGCAAAGGCTTTTTAGCTGCCCAGTAAGATTACGGTTAAGTGATTAAAACACTAAAGAATCAAACAATTCATGGAGAGATGGATGGATGGATGGATGGATGGATGGATGGATGGATGGATGGATGGATGGATTCACTGACAGATAAAACAACAAAGAAAAGTGATAGGTAGAGAAACTTTTTAAACAGTGAATGAACCATGATTAAAATGCACTGTATATAATATCTGTGAAAAATCATAGTCCTCCAATTATACAGGTGTTTGAAAAACTTAGCACATCATAATCGTTAATCTAGAATGTTTGTTAAAGCCACGTATGCCCAACTTCCCTCAGGAGAGCCTAGATTTTGTTGGTCTGTGGAGGAAAATGGGTTTTTATCAAGCTACCCAGGTGATGTGTATGCCAAGGAAAATTGTGGAGACACTATATAATACCATATTCATAAGTAAAGATGTAAGCAATGTAAGGGGCTATCTCAGTCTTCTGAGGGATTATTTCAGATCACAACAATACAGAAAAATGCATCAAATCCCATTCAGCAGAAATTTTGTTATATGATTAATGTATCAGTACCTCATATGAATGGGAGTGGTTCAGTGACCAGCAGATAAACTGTGATGTCTGTGAAGGTGTTAATCATTGCCAAGATGGTAAATCTGCTCTGGGAAGGGAGAAGTCAGGTTAAGGTCACCTATTGGGTATTTCAAGGTCTTTGTGTCTGAGCCTGGCATAAGTCCCTCAGTATATCTTTCATTATTCATTTAGCAAATATTTTTGGAAATGTAATAATTTAAATTTTCCTGAGGTATGGATTTGAATAATTTTTGGTGGTCATATAAAGTGAGCATTACTTTCAGAAGGTACCCAGCCAACTGAATTTGCCTTTCTTCACTCTTTATTACTAACATCATGAATTTTGCAGAGTAATATTAATTTTGTGCCATGGTATAACACCCCTGAAAAAATTCTATCACCAAAATTAAAATGTGACTTATTCATATTATGAGAATATAAGCAAAAAGCCTCCATGAAGCATGATTTGGAAATGTTTGCAAATTATATATTTCCAAATCACAATTTCCATATTTATGAAAAGTCTTGGGTTCAATCTCTTAGGAATAATGAAAGTCTACAGAATATTACCTCATTTACACCTACCATTACAGCTATAAATGACACACTTAATGAATAAACATTGGAAATACCCAGAATTTTAAGGAAAAGCCATGATTATTTTATACACATGCACACACACACACACACACACACACTGGGGGTACCCCAAAAAATGTATACAAGTGAACACTTTGGTTAATGCTGCTCAAGCAGAAGTTCACCATAGTCAGAAGTGTCTGGATATTGATGGTAACAATTTGGAGCACCCCTTGTAATTGCAGAAGTCAAACATAATGTATTCACCCTTTGTTATTGTTATACTTGGTCTGACAATTTAGTTTGAAAACTCATCCTAGAAAAATTGCTACATACCTCATTGCTGAATATCACTATGGTCACCTTTGAAGTACTCCCCTTGGGAAGCTATGCACTGATGCCAGCACCTAGTCCACCCTTCAAAGCAATTTTGGAACTCTTTTTCTGGAATGGCCATCAGAGCTGTCATCATATTACCCTTGATGTCCTGAATGTCATCCAAATGTCTTCCTTTCAATACTTCATTTATTTTTGGGTAAATAGAGAAGTCATTGGGGGCCAGGTCAGGTGATTAGAGAAGGTACTCCAATACAGTTATTTGTATACAGGCTAAAAACTCCCTCACAGTGCTGTGTGAGCTGGTGCATTGTCATGATGCAAGAGCCATGAATTGTTGGTGAAAAGTTCAGGTAGTCTAACTTTTTCATGCAGCCTTTTCAGCACTTCCAAATAATAAACTTGGTTAAACTGTTTGTCCAGTTGGTACAAATTCATAATGAATAATCCCTCTGATGTAAAAAAAAAAAAGGTTAGCAACCTCATTGCAATAGTTTGCGAATGTAATTGTCTGACCGTGTATATTGAGTATTACAATTTTAATACAGATTCCCTTTCTTAAAATGTGTATAGATTTTTTGATATATATCATATGCTTAATCATTAAAACTGCATTAAGTTCATTAGTTTTATTTGATACTTTCCACTTACTTTTGAATATAATGGTCCAGCTTCAGTCTGGGAGTATTATGTTCAATAAGGAAAATTTTCTCTGATCTAACAACAGGAAGAGTTAATATGCAGCTTCAAGAGATAATAGGTGATTGCATTATATTATATTTTTCAATAAGTGTCCTGAAAATTGCAGGGGTCATTCTTTACTCATTTATTAATGATTCAATTCCTACAATATAGAATATATCCCTGAAATGTCTATTAACTAATTCAATAAGATTTTGTGGATTTAGAGCTGATTATGTACTTTCACATATTAGAGGAGAAAAGAACAGATCATATTGTGGCTCCTCAAAATGTGTTAGCAGCATACTTTTTAAATTTCAGGACATATGGTTATATGCACATATTCCAAAGTCTTTCCTTTTGAGCTAGTGAGAGACATCATTGATCAGTCATGTCTGTCTTTCCAATGCTAACTCCAGGAATCCACTATTAATCCAAGAAAGTTGTTATAGAAGAATCCCATTTGCAAAACCAAATAACTTGGAAAAAACCAAGTATGAGAAAGAGTCATGATAGGGATCAAGGACAAAAGAGAAATAACACCACTACTCAACCACTAGAATGTTAAAATTAAAGAGACTTACAGTACTAATATTGGCAAAAATGTGGAGCCATTGGTACTCTCATTGATGGTAGGGTATAAATCGGTTCAACCATTTTGGAAAATTATTTGGCAATAATGTTAAAAATACACTTACTCTATGTCCCAACAGTTCTACCCTTAAGTATATATACAAGAGAAATTACTGCATATGCCCCCCCACACACAAAAAGACTTGTATATTAATACTCAGAATTACTTTATTCATAAAAGTCAAGTGTACAATTACAGAAGAATAGATAAATAAATGGTGGTAGTTCATACAGTGGAATACTACACAGGCAAAAAAATTATAACAAGCTACTGATATCTGTAACAATATAGATAAAATATCAAAAGCTTGTATACTATACTCAGGAAAGATGGTGGAATAGACGGACGCTGTCCCAACTGCCTCCCAGGATCACATCAAAATTACAAATAATTTATACAACATTTAACCTCGGAACTCCCCTGAACACTAGATGAACAGAACCTCTAAACGAAGGACCTAAAGAGGAGGCCACGTCAAGTTTGGTAAGAGGGGCACAGACGAGAGAGGGTGAGACCCGTGACGGACGCCCCAACTGTTGGGAGGCTTCTCACGTTGGGGGAGAGCACCTCTGGCCACACACCAAGCTCACTAGCCCAGAGTTGCTTTGCCAGGAAGAGGAGTTCTACGAGAGTGGGCAGTAGAAATTAGTGAGGACTCTCTTTGCTCAGCTTGGTGAGGCTGAGGGCGGCTGGTGAACCAGTGGGGCCGGCACATGGGTTTGCTTCTTGGTGAGCACTCAACTGGTTCCCGTTGGAGGGAGTAGCTGTGTGAGCAGGGCCCAGGAGCCTGAGGGGACAGACTGAACTGAGCACCTTTGGCACGGGATCTGGAGGTTTTGGGACCATAGTTCCCCTGGTGTAGAGATTGCACATGAGCGGTATACAGGAAGGTGCCAATTTTTCAGGGTTGGGCCCTCCCACAAAGGGTCAGGTCCAGGACTGCACTGGTCTGGTGAAATTGGCGCAAGAGTGCATGTGTACGTGCATGTGCATGCAGCCTTGGATTCCCACCCTCCACCCTGCTTGTGCTGTGTTGCCAGGGGAATGCTGGGCGGGTGCCCTCCGACTCCATCAGGCTGTTCACTAAGACTCAGGAGTGCGTGAGCTGCCTTAGATCCCTGTTCTCTGCACTCTTTGTGCAGAGTTGCCAGGCCAAGGATTGGCACTGGACTGCTTAGCCTTATCTGCAGGCAGTTGATTGGGACAGGCTGAGACGGGGAGTTTTCCTCAGAGGAGTAGGCCTGGAGTTATGCACCTGGGTGATCTGATCAAGGATTTTGTGGCGAGTTTGTGTGGGCTGGTTGCTGGTGCAGAGTGCATGCTGCTCTGACTTGGTGGGGGCCACTGACCACATCCAATGGTGCCTTGGGAGGGTGCCCTGCCCACCTAGACCCTGGTGCCTGGCCCACACTTCGCAGGCCACAGAGGGTTGTTTTTTTTTTTTGCAGCAACAGGCAACCTGCAACAACCTGTGAAGATTTTTTTTTTGGTAGTGAACACGGTTCCAGAGTGCACAGCAGCTAATTGCGGAGAGTTCACTGCAAGTCTGAGAGGGAGGCCAGTGTATAACACGTTAAGCCCTTCCCCGAAATACCTGATGCTGAGTCAGCCAGAAACTCTCTATTGATGAAAAAATGGCCGGCAGATTAAAAAGGACAGAGAGCCCCGCCCACTTTTTTTTTCTTTTCTTTTCCTCTCTTCTTTCTAGGTGATCTATCTAATACATCAAAGCATTCACAGAACGACAGCCAGAATGAAGAAACAAAGAAACATCCCAAGAAAAAGATCAGAAGAAAACTCTATAAATGGAACTAAATGAAACAGAGGTATCCAAACTTTCAGAGACAGAGTTTAGAACACTGATTATAAGAATGTTTAAGGAACTTAGCGAGGACATAAATAAGGATAGGGAAACCATAGAAAACAACCAGTTAGAACTAAAGAATACAATAACTGAAATGAGAACACACTCAAAGGAATCACCAGTAGAATAGATGAAGCAGAGGATCAGATCAGCAAATTAGAAGACAAAATAGCAGAAATCACCCAGTTGGAACAACAAAAAGAAAAAAGTATAAAAAAGAATGAAAATAGTTTAAGAGACCTCTGGGACAATATGAAACACAACAACTCTTTTTGTTTTTAAAGGTTTTATTGGGGAATTGGGGAGGGGAACAGCATTGGGGAATCAGGGAAGAGGAACAGACTAGTTGCTGTCGTTTTGTTCCTCAGTCTAGTTGTGGAGGACATTGCTTCACTGGCCAACGTGTGTATTGTCATTGCGTTCTTCCCGGATGAGGCAGATCAGTCGCCGGCCTCTGGATAGTCGTTCACCGTGGATATTGGCAGTGCACGCTGGCTGCTAGCCACTCACGCTGGCTGGCGGCCACTCACTGTAGCCTATGGCAGCCCACTGCAACAGGGGCTGCAGCCTACACCATTGCCAGGGCTCGCACAGCCCAGCTCCAGGTGGAGCTGTTCTTAGCTGTGGAGAGCAGTGTCACTGACCCTCACATGTGAGACCCGAACCGGGGCCCCTGGCATCCCCAAACCAGCTCCCAACCAATGCTACACTTGGCTGGCCCATGAAACACAACAAATTTTGAATCATAGGAATACCAGAAGTGGAAGAGAAGAAGCAAGTCATTGAGAATGTATTTAAAGAAATAATGACTGAAAACTTTCCTACCCTGGTGACGGAAAGTGACATACAAGCCCAGGAAGTACAGAGAGTTCCAAACAGGTTGAATCCAAACAGGTCCACACCAAGACACATCATAGTTAAAATGGCAAAGGTTAAAGACAGACAGAATGCTAAAAGCAGCAAGACAAAGACAGCAGGTTACATGCAAAGGAACTCCTATAAGATTAACAGCTGACTTTGCTACAGAAACTCTGCAGGCCAGAAGGGAGTGGCAGTAGATATTCAAAATGACACAAAATAAAGGTGTACAACCAAGATTGCTCTACCCAGCACAGCTGTCACTTAAAATTGAAGGAGAAATAAAGAGCTTCTCAGAAAAGAATAAGCTTAACCAGTTCATTACCACTAAGCCAGCATTGCAGGAAATGTTAAAAGGGCTGTTTTAAACAGAAGAAAGGGGAAAACAAGCTAACCCAGGAAGACAAGAAATACAAATAACAAAATGTCAGTATATATGCACCTATCAGTGTACCTACCATTTAAATGTGAATGGGCTAAATGCTCCAATCAAAAGACACAGAGTGGCTGAGTGGATAGGAAAACTGACCCATGCATATGCTGTCTACAAGAGACTCATCTCAGATCAAAAGACACACACAGACTGAAATTAAAGGGATGGAATGAGATATTTCATGAAAATGAAAATGAGGAAAAAGCTGGAGTAGCCGTACTTATCTCGGACAAAATAGACTTTAAAATGAAGACTACAATAAAAGACAAAGAAGGGCACTACATAATAATAAAGGGATCGATTCAACAAGAGGACATAACCCTAGTAAACATCTATGCACCCAATATAGGAGCTGCTAAATATATAAAACAGATTTTGAAAGACATAAAGACAGAGATCAACAGTAACATTATCATAGTAGGGGACTTCAACACCCCATTGTCACCAATGGACAGATCCTCCAGACAGAAAATCAACATGGACATAGTGGCCTTAAATGACACTTTAGACCAGCTGGATTTAATTGATATTTTTAGAGCATTTCACCACAAAGCTACAGAATATATATTCTTCTCAAGTACTCATGGAACATTTTTCAAGATAGACCACATGTTAGACCACAAAACAAGTCTCAACAAATTAAGAAGATTGAAATCATATCAAGTGTCTTCTCTGACCATAATGTTATGAAACTAGAAATCAGTTATAAGAAGAAATCTGGAAAGCCTACAAATACATGGAGGCTAAATAACATGCTACTAAATAGTGAGTAGGTCACAAATGAAATCAAGGAGGAAGTCAAAGGATACCTCGAGATTGGGGGGCAAGATGGTGGCTGTGAGGAGGTCTCCCTGAATTCTTTCCTGGAAATACCCACAATTTGAACTTCTGTAACACTTCAAAGAGACGTCTACTCATCACACAGAGCAACTAAGAGTTTCACACAATGATTGTTGGAAGGTGGGCAGGCCAGGCGAGTAAGGCAAGAAGGCGGCGAGATGCTTGGGGTGCAGCCCGCACCCCCGGCTGCTGAGGCACCCAGCTTCAGAGAGCAGATTGGTGAGTGTTCCCACTGCTCTCTACCAGCGCCCCAAGGCCTGCCTAGAGTACAACAAGAGCATAACGGTGTGCAGTCTGAGGAAGAAGCCTCAGACCAGGTGAGTGGGGGATAAGAGAGGGGAGAAGAGCGTGCAGAGGTACGAGCTGCACCCATGGCTTCCCGGGGTTCCCAGGAAGCAGGGTGCAGAGCCCAGCAGCGACAGGGCAAGATCAATCCCTGCACCCATCTGGTTCAGGGATTACTCTGTGCCCACCGGGTCCTGCGGAGCACAGGCTCTGAGGCAAAAGCCTGAAACCCAGACAGCAGGGGAAAAAAGAATACTCATGCACGGAGACGCAGCACACTCCGGGCGGAAACGCAGTTCCCCCGAGAGACGGAGCAGGGATCTGAGCTGCGTGGCAGGATCCGCACAGTCCCCTAAACCCCAGTGATAGCCCCTTTAGAAGCGCAGCAGGAGCACTGCGTGGGTGCGCAGAGGCTCCGAGGCAGAAGCCTGAAACCCAGCGAACAGGGGAAAAAAGAATACTCACGCGCAGAGATGCAGCGTGCACCAGGCGGAGACGCAGGTCCTCGAGAGACAGAGCGGGGATCTGAGCCGCACTGCAGGGTGCACGCAATCCCCTAAACCCCAGTAACCCCTTTGGGAGAGCAACAGGAAATCCACTGGAGCATATGAGGCAAAGGCTTTAGCTCAAAACAGTGCTAGAACTGTGTCTTTTTTTTTCTTTTCTTTTTCTCCTCTCTTGAACAGAAAGCAAGGAAAAACACAATAACCCAACCACTCCCACAAACTTTGGCCACCGCCAAGACAGAGTCTTAAACTGACTCCTGAATGGAGCAGTAGGGGCAGATTACAGAGTTATTCCTACCTGCAGGGGGTAGATAATTTCCACCCCAGTAAAGGCTGCAGAGTGATATTACCTACCCCGCCCTCACCTTTCCTGCAAGGGTTGAGAGGTAGGGCAGGTTCACCTGCTTAGGCACTAATTAAGAGACGCTTGGCAGCTGGCTTTTGGCAGGGAGGAGCTCTTCCATTCTCCACAGATGTCAACAGAAAGGGTGCCCAAAGACACTCATTGAGCCTTTGGGGGTCCAGCTTGACTTAGGACAGGTGAAAGCAAAACAGCAGTGACTTTGTAAAAACTACCACTCACACATCACAACCACACTCAAGTACAGAAAACCTGCAGTGCCAGGATCACGCTAGATGTCAGGTGGCCTACTCTGTTCCCACAAGACGCACTGGAATTCTTGTACAGCAGAGGACAAACTGAAGAGAGCTTGGTGAATTTTAGCCAAGACCGGCATGGGTTTTTGTTTGTTTGTTTGAATGTTTGTTTGTTTTTTCCTTCATTGCTTGCTTATCTTGGTTGTTTTGGGTTTTTATTTCTATTTCATTTTTATTTTGTCTAGTTATTTTTTTTCCTTTTTGAGGGCAGTGTCACTGGCCCTCATATGTGGGACCCGAACCGGCGCAGCTGCCTTTCCAAGCCAGTGCTTAACCACTGCACGACTCAGTGGGCCCCATTTTCTAGATTTTAATATAGGCATATATATGAGTGTATGTAGGTGAATATATATCCATATATATGGGTGTGTAGACAAATATATAGATATTCTTTTTCTTTTTTCCTCACCCTCACTTTCTCCCTTCTTTTATTCATTCTTTTCACTGCTATACTTTTCCTTCTTTACTTTTCTCTGCAAACTTTTTATTTTATTTTTATTTTCACTTTTTAAAAAAATTTATAATATTAATTTTTATTTTTTGGTATAGTTATTCAGTTTTTCGTGTTTATTCTATTTTTTATTTTATGATATTATATTTTATTTTATTTCCTCTTCTGTTCTTTGTGTGTCTGTGGTTATGGTTTTGTTTCTGTTTGTTTTCTTCTTTTGTATGTTTGATATTTCTGTTCAAGTTGACTGTAGATTGATGGTTGGTTGATTTTACATGTGAGAGCCTTTGGTGGCTGTGGAGGTTGTTCTTGTTGATCTGTTTTGCTCTAAAATCACTCTGCAACACTGGTTCCAAACAAACAGACAGAGGAATCATCATACCCAGAGGCCAACTTTAGACAAAATCAGAGCATTTCTGGGTTTGACACACAAGAGTCACACCTAAAAGGAAGTTGCTACAGGTACTAGGGCCCAAAGGGTCCAAGTCTCATCAGAAGGGTCAACACTCTCATAGCAGCTGATGAACTGCGGACACTGCTGATCCTCACAGCTAATCAGTCTGGGAGTCAATCCCACCTACGGACAAGCCAAAAGTAACCAAAACTAAAACTTCAACAGGTGAGGGCACACAACACAAGGAACACCTCAGATAAATACATGCACAAGAGAATAGGGAGACTGAGTAATTCAAATATAAAGGACACACACCGTACAAGTTTACCCTGAAAAGACTGAGAAACCTGGGGGATCTATCTGTTATATTGAAGCAAACACAAAGAGTAAGCCAGGGCCGGCGGAGTGGCATGGTGGTTAAGCGCTGGCTTGGGAAGCCTGCGGCCCCTGTTCAGTCCCACATATGAGGGCCAGTGACACTGCCAAAAAAAAAAAAAAAGAGTAAGCCAGAATGGGGAGACAAAGAAACACAACCCAAATAAAAGAACAGAAGAAACTTCCTGAATTAATGGAACTAGACGAAATGGAGGTAAACAACCTATTGGAGACAGAGTTCAGAACACTGATTATTAGATGTTCAAGGAAATTTATGAAAATATAAAGAAGGATAGAGAAATCATGAAAAGCAACCAGCTAGAACTTAAGAACACAATTACTGAATTAAATAACAAACTTGATGGAATGACTAGCAGATTGGATGAAGCAGTAAATCGAATCAGTGACTTAGAAGACAAGATATCAGAGATCACCCAAGCAGAAAAACAAAAAGAAAAAAGAATGAAAAACATTGAAAATAGTTTAAGAGAGCTGGGAGACAACATTAACACAACAATAGGCAGATTATTGGAATACCAGAAGGAGAAGAGAGGGAGCAAGGGACTGAGAACATATTTAAAGTAATAATGTCTGAAAACTTCCCTAACCTGGCAAAGGACAGTGAAATACAAGCCCAGGAAGAGCAGAGAGTTCCAACCAGGATGATCCCAAACAGGCCCACACCAAGACACATTATAGTGAAAATGGCAAGTTTTAAGGACAAAGACAGAATCCTTAAAGCAGCAAGGGAAAGGCAGCAAGTTACTTACAACGGTACCCCCATAAGATTATCAGCTGACTTTTCTACAGAAACTCTGCAGGCCAGAAGGGAGTGGCAGGAGGTTTTCAAAGTATTGAAAAATAAAGGCCTACAACCCAGATTGCTGTATCCAGCAAGGTTATCATTTAAAATTGAAGGCAAGGGCCGGCCGAGTGGCACGGTGGATGAGCGCTGGTTTGGGAAGCCAGCGGCCCCGGTTCAGTACCACATATGAGGGCCAGTGACACTGCCCTCAAAAAAAATAAATAAATAAATAAATAAAATAAAATAAAATTGAATGCAAGATAAAGAGCTTTCCAGAAAAGAATAAGTTAAGGGAATTCATTACAACCAAGCCAGCTTTGGAGGAAATGTTAAAAGGGCTTCTTTAAGTAGAAGAGAAAAACAACCTAACTAAGAAAGACTAGGAACACAAATAACAAAATGGCAATAAATATTCACCTATCAATAATCGCATTAAATGTAAATGGATTAAATGCTCCAAGAAAACGACATAGGGTGGCTGAATGGATAAGAAAGCAAAACCCCAGCATATGCTGTATACAAGAGACTCACCTCAGATCAAAAGACTCATTGAGGCTGAAAGTAAAGGGATGGATTAAAATATTACATGCAAATGGAACTGAGATAAAAGCTGGAGTAGCAATACTTATATCAGATAAAATGGACTTTAATTGAAAAATATAACAAAGGACAAAGAAGGATACTTCATAATAATAAAGGGATCGGTTCTAGTAAATATCTACACACCGAACATTGGAGCTACTAAATATATAAAGCAGATATTGTCAGACATAAAAACAGAGATCAACAGTAACACTATCATAGTAGGGGACTTCAACACCCCGCTGTCAGCTATCCTCCAGACAGAAAATCAATGCGGAAACAGCGACTTTAAATGACACATTACACCAGCTGGATTTAACTGATATATTCAGAGCATTGCACCCCAAAGCTAGAGGATATACATTCTTTTCAAGTGCACATGGAACATTTTCAAAGATAGAGCACGTGTTAGGGCACAAAGCAAGTCTCAATAAATTTAAGAAGATTGAAATCATTTCAAGTGTTCTCTGACCACAATGCTATGAAGCTAGAAATCAATTATAAGAAGAAACCCGGGAAGCTGACAAATAAATGGAGGCTAAATAAGATGCTACTAAATAGTGACTGGGTCACAAATGAGATCAAGGAGGAAATCAAAAGATACCTCAAGACAAACGAAAATGAAAACACCACGACCCAAAATCTCTGGGGTGCTGCGAAAGCAGTCCTAAGAGGGAAATTCATAGCAGTGCAGGCCTACCTAAGGAAGGAAGAAAAATGTCAAATCACCAGGTTATCCATACATCTCAGGGAACTGGGAAAAGAACAGCAAAAGAAGCCGAAGGGGACTACAAGGAAGGAGATAATAAAAACTAGAGTGGAAATAAACAATATAGAGAACAGAAAAACAATACAAAAGATCAACGAAACCAAGAGTTGGTTTTTTGAGAAGGTAAACAAAATTGACAAACCTCTAGCCAGGCTCATCAAAAACAAAAGAGAGACAACTCAAATTAGTAAAATCACTAACGAAAAAGGGGAAATGACTACACACATCACAGAAATAGAAAAAAGTCTAAGAAATTACTATGAGTAACTATACGCCAACAAGTTTGACAATCTGGAAGAAATGTATAATTTTCTAGAAGCATACAACCTTCCAAAGCTAACTGGAGAAGAAACAGAAAATCTAAATAGTCTGATTACTACCAAAGAAATTGAATCAGTAATCAACAAGCTCCCAACAAATAAAAGCCCTGGACCAGATGGCTTCATAAATGAATTTTATCAAACAGTCAAAAAAGAACTATCACCTATTCTTCTCAAACTATTCCAAAAAATCCAGAAGGAGGGAAGGCTCTCAAATTCTTTTTATGAAGCCACTATCACCCTGATACCAAATTCAGATAAAGACAGCACAAAAAAGGAAAACTACAGGCCAATCTCCCTGATGAACACACATGCAAAAATTCTCAGTAAAATATTAGCAAACAGAATTCAGCAATATATTAAGAAGATCATACATCATGATCAAGTGGGTTGCATCCCTAGTATGCAAGGCTGGTTCAACATCCGTAAATGAATTCATGTGATAGACTATATCAACAAAATGAAGAATAAAAATCATATGGTCATATCAATAGATGCAGAAAAAGCATTCGACAAAATCCAACAGCCATTTAAAAACCCTTAGCAAAGTGGGTATAGAGGGATCATATCTTAATATAATAAAAGCCATATATGATAAACCTACAGCTAACATCATACTCAATGGGAAAAAGGTAAAGCCATTCTGCTTAAGATCAGGAACAAGACAAGACTGTCCACTTTCTCCTCTTTTATTCAGCAGAGTTCTGGAAGTTCTAGTCACAGCAATCAGACAAGAAAAATAAATAAAAGGCATCCAAATTGGCAAGGAAGAAGTAAAATTGTCATTATATGCAGATGACATGATACTGTATATAGAGAACCCCAAAGACTCCATCAAAAAACATTTGGAACTGATAGATGAATTCAGTAAAGTAGCAGAATATAAAATCAACGTTCAGAAATCAGTGGCATTTGCATATACCAATAACAAACTAACGGAAGGAGAAATTAAGAAAACTGTCCCATTTACAATTACGTCAAGAACTATAAAATACCTAGGAATAAATTTAACCAAAGAAGTCAAAGATCTGTACTCAGAAAATTATAAGACACTGAAGAAAGAAATCAAAGAAGATACAAATAAATGGAAACACCTACCATGCTCATGGATAGGAAGAATTAATATAGTTAAAATGTCCATACTGCCTAAAGCAATACATAGATTCAATGCAATTCCTATCAAACTACCAAGGGCATTTTTCACAGAAATAGAAAATACAATCCTAAAATTTATATGGAACCATAAAAGACCCTGAAGAGCCTCGGCAATCCTGAGAAATAAGAACAAAGTCGGGCGTATCACAATACCAGACAACAAAACATACTACAATGCTGCAGTAATCAAAACAGTAAGTTACTGGCATAGAAACAGGCACATAGACCAGTGGAACAGAACGGGAGCCCAGAAATAAATCCATGTATATATGGACAGTTAATCTATGACAATGGAAGTAAGAATTTACACTGGGGCAAAGATAGTCTATTTAATAAATGGTGCTGGGAAAATCGAACTGACACATGCAAAAAATGAAACTGGACCACCTCCTTACCAATATGCAAGAACAAATTCAAAATATATTTATGACTTAAATGTAAGACCTGAAACCATAAAACTCCTAGAAGAAAACATAGGGAACAAATTTGCAGACATTACTCTGGGAAATAATTTTATTGATATATCGCCAAGGGCAAGGGATGCAAAAGAAAAAATGAACATATGGGATTGTATCAAACTTGAAAGTTTTTTCACAACAAAGGAAACCATCAATAAAACAAAAAAGAAGACTACTAAGGGGAGAATATATTTGTCAATGATATATCTGATAAGGGGTTAATATCCAAAATTTATAAAACACTCATGCAACTCAACACCAGAAAAAACAAACAACACAATTAAAAAATGGGCAGAGGATATGAAGAGGCATTTCTCTAAAGAGGACATAGACATGGCCAACAGGCATACGAAAAAATGTTCAACCTCACTGATCACTAGGGAAATGCAAATAAAAACCACTATAAGATACCACCTCACTCTGGTCAGAATGGCTATCATCAATAAATCAACAAACAACAAGTGCTGGTGGGGCTGTGGGGAAAAGGGAACCTTGCTGCACTGTTGGTGGGATTGTAGATTGGTGCAGCCACTATGGAAGTCAGTATGGAGGTTTCTCAAAAAATTGGAAATGGAACTACCCTTTGACCCAGCAATTCCACTCCTAGGCATTTATCCTGAAAAACCCAAGACACTAATTTGAAAAAATATATGCACCCCTATGTTCATTGCAGCGCTATTTACAATAGCCAAGACTTGGAAACAATCGAAATGCCCATCAATAGACGACTGGATTAAGAAACTGTGGTACATTTACCCAATGGAATATTACACAGCTATAAAGAAGAAAGAAATCGTACCATTTGCAATGAAATCGATGGACCTAGAGAACATTATGTTAAGTGAAATAAGTCAGTCAGAGAAAGACAAATACCATATGATCTCACTTATATATGAAATCTAAAGAACTGAATAAATGGGCAATGTAAACAGAAATAGTCTTAGAGACACAAAGAAAAAACTGATGAGGGCTAGACGGGATGGGGAATGGAGAAGGGGAAGGGACAAGGCAACATAAACTGATAACTACAATACTACTGCAGAGACAGAAGAGACAGTTTAGGGAATATAATCAATAAGGTTGTAAATATTTTTTTTTAGGGAAACAGATGGAATCATATCCTTTTAGGGAGACGACTTCATGGACGGTGTAGTGGCCTTACCAAACTGCACTGTACATCTGAAGCTGCCATTGAACAATATTATATGTGAACTATAATTTAACACATATATAGTCATGGGATGTGGAATATAGTGTAGGGATGGAGTAAATGGAATTGTAATAGATATGTATGATATTGTGTGTGGGAGGGTAGGGAAAGGGGGTAGGGGAGTCACTTTGTAAGGGGTGGAAAAAAACTATTGCATTGTTTTGTACATCTGTAACTAATAATAATAATAATAATAATAATAATAAATTTTAAAAAAAAGATAACTTGAGACAAACAACAATGAAAACACGACCCCAAATACCTGGGATGCAGTGAAAGCAGCACTAGGAGGGAAGTACATAGCAGTGCAGGCCTACCTAAAGAAGGAAGAAAAATCTCAAATCAACAGACTATCTTTACACCTAAGGATATAAAAAAACAGCAAAACAAGCCTAAAGGGAGTATAAGAACAGTAAATAATAAAGACCAGAGCAGAAATAAATGAAATAGAGACCAAAACAATACAAAAGATCAATGAAACCAAGAGCTCGATTTTTGGAAAGATAAACAAAATTGACAAACCCTAAGCCAGACTCACCAAAAAATAGAGAGAGGACCCAAATTAATAAAATCAGAAATGAAGGAGGAGAAGTGACAACAGATACCACAGAAATACAGAAAATTTTAAGAAAATACCATGAGCAACTATATGCTAACAAATTCAACAATCCGGAAGAAATGCAAAAATTTCTAGAAGCATACAATTTACCAAGTCTGAACCAAAAAGAAACAGAAACTCTGAACAGACTGATTACTGCCAAAGAAATGGAATCAGTAATCAACAATTTTCCAACAAACAAAAGTCCTGGACCAGATGGTTTCACAGGTGAATTTTACAAAACATTAAAAAAATAATTAATACCTATTCTCCTCAAAATATTCCAAAAAATACAGAAGGAGGGAAGGCTCCCAAACTCCTTCTATGAAGCCTGATTCCAAAGTCAGACAAAGATATTACAAAAAAGGAAAACGACAGGCCAATATCCCTAATGAACATAGATGCAAAAATTCTCAGCAAAATACTAGCAAACCGAATTCAGCATCACATTAAAACGATCATACACCACGATAAAGTGGGATTCATTTCTGGTATGCAAGGTTTATTCAATATCTGCAAATCAATTAATGTAAAACATCACATTAACAAAACGAAAAATAAAAATCATATGATCATATCAATAGATGCAGAAAAGGCATTTGACAAAATCCAGGAGCCATTTATAATAAAAACTCTTAGCAAAGTGGGAATAATGGGATCATGTCTCAACATAATGAAGGCCATATATGATAAGCCCACAGCAAACATCGTACTCAATGGGGAAAGGCTAAAAGCTTTCTCCTTAAGATCAGGAAAAAGAGAAGGCTGCCCATTTTCACTACTTCTATTTAACATAGTTCTGGAAGTTCTAGCCACAGCAATCAGACAAGAAAATGAAATAAAAGGCATCCAAATTGGAAAAGAGGAAGTAAAATTGTTATTATATGCAGATGTCATGATACTACACATGGAGAATCCCAAGACTCCACCAAAAAACTGCTAGAACTGATAAACGAATTTGATAAGGTAGCAGGATACAAAATTAATATTCAGAAATCAGTTGCATTTGTATACACCAATAATAAACTATCAGAAGAAATCAGGAAATCAATCCCTTTTACAATTGCTTCAAAAACAATAGAATATTGAGGACTTCTGGTAAAATGGCACAATAGACACATGCTGTGCTAACTGCCTCCCAGAATCGCACCAAAATTACAAGCAAATTAAACAGCATTCAACCCTGGAGGTCCCCGGAACACTGGAGGAACAGAACCACTAAACAACTTTAACAGGAGGCCACATTGGATCTGGTAGGATGGGCAGAGATAAGAGAGGGCAAACCCCGTTACGGAGGTCCTAGCTGTGGGGAGGCTTCTCTGGTTGGGGGAGAGACCCTCCGGCCACACACCAAGCTCACCAGCCCAGAGTTCCTTTGCTGGGAAGAGGAGTTCTAAGATAGCCGGCAGTAAATTAGTGAGGACTCTCTTTGCCCAGCTCGGGGAGGCTAAGAGGGGCTGGAGAATCAGTGGGGCCAGCGCCCAGGCTTGCTCGCCAGTGACCACTTACCTGGTTACTGGTGGTGGGCATGGCTGTGTGAGCCAGACCGGGGAGCCTGCGGGGACGGACTGAACTGAGCACCTTTGGTGCAAAGGCTGGAGGCTTTTAGACTGTTGTTCCAGTGGTATGGAGCCTGCACGCGAGTGGTGTACAGAGGGCGCCATTTTGTCAGGCTTGGGCCCTCCCATGGAGGATCAGGTCCGAGACCTCATTGGTCTGGTGGAATTGGTGCAGATGTGCGTGTGTGCGTGCGCGCATGCGCGTGCGGCCTTGAATCCCCACCCTCTGCCCGGCTTATACTGCGTAGGAAATGCGCATGGAAATGCTGGGTGGGTGTCCTCTGGTTCCAACAAGCTGCTCACTGAGACCCAGGAGTGCACGAGCCGCCTCGGATCCCACCCTTCGCACGGCTTGTGCTGTGTTGCCAGGGAAATGCCTGGTAGGCATGCTCCGGATCCAACAGGCTGCTCACTGAGATGCGGGAGTGCAAAAGCCACCTCGGGTCCCCGCTGTCCGCAATGTGCTTGCAGAGTTGCCAGGCTGGTGATTGGTTGTCGGGTTGCTCGGCCTGATTGGGACAGGCTGAGACTGGGAGTTTTCCTGGGAGTGTTGGGCCATGAGCTGTATGCCTGCATGATCCAACCAGGGCTCTCCTGGTGATCTATCGAATACATCAAAGCAATCCCAGAGAGACAGCCAGAACGGGAAAACAAAGAAACATGTCACAAGTAAAAGATCAGAAGAAACCTCTAGAAATGGAACTAAATGAAACAGAGGGATCCAACCTTTCAGAGACAGAGTTTAGAACACTGATGATAAGAATGTTTAAGGAACTTAGCGAGGACATAAGGAAGGATAGGGAAACCATAAAAAGCAACCTGTTAGAACTAAAGAATACAATAACTGAAATGAAGAACACACTCGAAGGAATCACCAGTAGAGTAGATGAAGCAGAGGAGCGGATCAGCAATTTGGAAGATAAAATAGCAGAAATCACCCAGTTGGCACAACAAAAAGACCAAAGAATAAAAAACAATGAAAATAGTTCAAGAGCCCTATGGGACAAGATGAAGCGCAACCAGCTTGGACTCATAAGAATACCAGAAGAAGAAGAGAAGAAGCAAGGGGTCGAGAAAGTATTTGAAAAAATAATGACTGAAAACTTCCCTACCCTGATGAAGGAAATCAACATACATGCCCAGGAAGTGCAGAGGGTTCCCAAACAAGCTGAACCCAAACAGGTCCACACCAAGAAACATCATAGTTTAAATGGCAAAGGTTAAAGACAGAGACAGAATCCTAGAGGCTGCAAGAGGAAGACAGTAGGTTACATACAAAGGAACTCCTGCTAGACTAACAGCTGACTTGTCTACAGAAACTCTGCAGGCCAGAAGGGAGTGGCAGGAGATATTCAAAGTGACACAAAATAAAGGCCTACAACCAAGATTGCTCTACCCAGCGCAGCTATCACTTAAAATTGAAGGAGAAATAAAGAGCTTCTCAGAAAAGAATAAGTTTAAGGAATTCATTACCACCAAGCCAGCTTTGCAAGAAATGTTAAAAGGGCTTTTTTAAACAAAAGAAAGGGGTAAACAAGCTAACCCAGGAAGACCCGGAATACAAATAACAAAATGGCACTACATATGCACCTATCAATAATCATTTTAAATGTGAATGGGCTAAATGCTCCAATCAAAAGACCGAGACTGGCTGAGTGGATAAGAAAATAGGACGCATGTGTATGCTGTTTACAGATGAAATAAGATATTTCATTCAAATGGAAATGAGAAATAAAAAAGCTGGAGTACCAATACTTATTTTGGACAAAATAGACTTTAAAATGACTACAATAAAAGTCAAAGAAGGGCACTATAACCCTAATAAACATCTATGAACCCAACATAGGAACTCCTAATTACATATAACAGATTTTGACAGACATAAAAGCAGAGATCAACTGTAACACTATCATAGTAGGGGACTTGAACACCATTGTCACCAATGGACAGACCCTTTAGACAGAAAATCAACACAGAAAGAGAGGCCTTAAATGATACTTTAGACCAGCTGGACTTCGTCAATATTTTTAGAGCATTTCACCCTGAAAAAAACAGAATACACATTCTTCTCAAGTACACATGGGACATTTTCAAGATAGACCATGTTAGGCCACAAAACAAGTCTCAGTAAATTTAAGAAGATTGAAGTCATATCAAGCAGATATAAAGGAAAAACTGATGGTTGCTGGTTGGGAGGGAGTGGGGAAGAGGGAGAGGGGGAAGGTTTTGGACAGTGTAGGTGGGACTACAATGTTGCCGTAGGGATATGGGGGCAATTCTGGGAATGTAATTGATAATGTTGTGAAGAGACTATTATGTTGCGTGAAATAAGTCAGTCGGAGAAGGACAGGTACCATGTGATCTCACTTGTGTGTGGAGTCTGAAGAGCTGAGTGAACGATCAAAGTAAACAGACTTGTAGATGTAGAGGAAAAACTGAGGGTTGCTAGTCAGGAGGGGGGTGGGGCTGCGGGGGAAAGCGAAGGGTTTAGACAGCATAAATAGACAACTACAATATTGCCACAGGGTATGAAACACAGTTCGGGGAATATAATAATGTAAAAATTTTGTGGCGTGTCAGATAGTCATATGTCTTGTTAGGGAGACCACTTCATGGATGGAGTAGAGGCTTGATCACTGTACTGTACACCGGAAGCTGATGTTGTATAGTATTGTATGCCATCTATAATGGAATATGTGGATGGTCACGGAATGTGGAGTGTACTGTGAAAGGGAGTCAGGGGAGTTGTGATAGATATGTATGATATGGGGGGGAGTGGGGTGGTGAACTGGGAGAGGGAGGTTGTCACTTTGGGGGGTAAAAAGTATAACTATTGCATTGTGTTTTACACCTGAAACTAATAAAAAAAAAAAAGTCTAAGACAAAAAAGCAAAAAAACAAACAAACAAACAAAGAAAAAACTCACAATAGAATATCTAGGAATCAATTTAATTAGAAAAGTAAAAGACCTGTACTCAGAAAATTATAAGACAATGAAGAAAGAAATCAAAGAAGATCTGAATACATGGAAATACATTCCATGTTCATGGATAGGAAGAATTAATATAGTCAAAATGTCAGTACTACCTAAGGCAATATATAGATTCAATGCAATTCCAATCAAATGACCAAGTACATTTTTCTCAGAAATAGCACAAGCAATCCTAAAATTTATATGGAACCACAAAAGACCCCAAAAAGCCACGGCAATCTTGAGAAATAAGAACAAAGTGGGAGGCATCACACTACCTGACATCAAAACATACTAGAAGGCTACAGTAATCAAAACAACATGGTGCTGGCGTAAAAAAGACATGTAGACCAATGTAAAAGAATAGAGAACTTAGAAATAAACCCATCCATATATGGTCATTTAATCTATGACAACAGAGGTAAGAATTTACATTGGAGTAAAGATAGTCTATTTAGTAAATGGTGCTGGGAAAATTGGACTGACACATGCAAAAAAATGAAACTGGACCACCTCCTTATGCTATATACAAGAACAAATTCAAAATGGATTAAAGACTTAAATGTAAGACCTGAAACCGTAAGACTCCTAGGAGAAAACATAGGGAGTAAGTTTGCAGACATTACCCTGAGTAATATTTTTACTGATACATCCCCTGGGGCTAGGGAAATAAAAGAAAAAATGTACATATGGGATTACATCAAACGTAAAAGTTTTTTCACAGCAAAGGAAATCATCAATGAAACAAAAAGGAAGCCTATTGAATGGGAGAATATTGCCAATGATATATCTGATAAGGGGTTAATATCCAAAATTTATAAAACACTCATGAAACTCAATGCCAAAAAAACTAACAACCCAATTAAAAAATGGGCAGAGAATATAAAGAACCATTTCTCTAAAGAAGACATACAGCTGGTCAACAGGCATATGAAAAAATGTTCAACCTCACTAATCATCAGAGAAATGCAAATAAAAACCACAATGAGATACCACCTCACTCTGGGCAGAATGGCTGTCATCAATAAATCAAGAAACATCATGTGCTGGCGAGGTTGTGGAGAAAGGGGAACACTGGTAGGACTACAGGTTGTTTGCAGCCATTATGGAAATCAGCATGGAGTTGTCTGAAAAAACTGAAAATGGAACTACCATATGACCCAGCAATTCCACTTTTGGGTATCTACCCAGAATAATCCAAGACATTAATTCGAAAAATGTATGCACCCCTTTGTTTATTGCAGCACTATTTACAATAGCCAAGACTTGGAAACAACCAAAATGCCCATTGATTGATGACTGGATTAAGAAACTGTGGTACATTTATACAATGGAGTATTACTCCTCTATAAAGAATGAAATCGTACCATTTGCAATGATATGGATGGACCTAGAGACTATTATGTTAAGTGAAATAAGTCAGTCAGAGAAAGACAAATACCATATGATCTCACTTTACGTGGAATCTGAAAACCTGAATGAATGAGCAAAGTAAACAGAAACAGTCTCATAGATATAGAGGAAAAACTGATGGTTCTTAGTTGGGAAGGGGGTGGGGATGAGGGAGAAAGGGAAGGGATTAGACAGCATAAGTAGTTAACTACAATATTGCCACAGGGATATGAAACACAGTTCGTGGAATATAATAATGTTGTAAATATTTGGGGGGGTGTCAGATGGTCACATATCTTGTTAGGGAGACCACTTCATGGATGGAGTAGAGGCTTGATCACTGCACTGAATACCTGAAACTGATGTTGTATAATATTGTATGCCAACTGTTATTGAATATATAGTCACAGGATGTAGAGTATACTGTGGAAGGAAGTCAAATCATTGTAAATGTTATGGGGGAGGAGTGGGGTGGCAAATTGAGGGAGGGGGATTGTCTCTTAGAGGAGTAAAAAAGTATATCTATTGCACTGTGTTTTACACCTGAAACTAATGTTTATTTATTTATTTATTTATTTTTTTAAAGATTTTATTGGGGAATTGGTGGAGGGGAACAGCGTTGGGGAATCGGGGAAGGGGAACAGACAAGTTGCCGTCTTCTTGTTCTTCAGTTTAGTTGCGGAGGATGTTGCTTCACTGTTGGTATCGTCATTGCTCTCTTCCCAGATGAGGCAGATTGGTCGCTGGCCTCTGGATGTCGCTCATTGGCAGCTCACGCTTGGCTGCCTGCCACTCACGCTGGCTGCGGGCCACTCACTGCAGCCTATAGCAGCAGCTCACACCATCACCGGGGCTCGCACAGCCCAGCTCCAGGTGGAGCTGTTGTTAGCTGTAGAGGGCAGTGTCACTGGCCCTCATGTGGGATCCGAACCGGGGCCGCTGGCATCCCAAAACCAGCGCTTAACCAATGCGCCACTCGGCCGGCCCACTAATGTTTTTTTAAATGTTTATTTCACAATAAAAGAATTAAAGGGGAAAAAAAAGCTTGTATACTATGGGATTCCATTTACATGAAGTTCAGGGACCTTTCTGGAATGATGTTGGTTTCCTAAATTTTCATCTGGGTGGTGATAACGTTACTGTATACATATGTAAAAATTCACCAATCTATACCCTTAAAATTAGTGCACTTTTTGTTAGTTATTTCTCAATACAATGTGAAATGATAGCATATAATAACATAACATAAAATAGAAAAAATGTGGGACCATTCAAGGGTTAGAGATTACTAGAGATTACTATAGGAGCCTCAAAAATGTTTAACAACTTTGAGGGCAGTGTCACTCGGCTTCATATGTTGGACCCAAACCGGGGCCTCTGGCCTCCCAAGTCAGCGCCCAACCACCATGCCAGTTGGACGGCCCTCAAAAAAGTTAAAAAAAAATTCTTCTTGGTTCCTTTTGTTGGTTTTTGCTGCTTATTCCTGTAGCCAATATATAGCTGTGTGTTAAGGATTCATAGTGAAAGAGTTCCTTGCCCTTGCAATTGTAACAGAACTAATTTGGGGTCAGAGGATGGAGAGTAAAGTAGGTATATCAATCAGCTTTTTGAGGTACCAAATTAGCCTGATCTAGATAACAACGGAATAATACCACTAAGGCATTCAAGGCCAATGCTCTCATTTTTATTGAGGATGTTCCTGGAATCCCTAAAAGGAACTCTTGAGCTTGTCTCAGGGACCTAGTGGAGTAGCTCTAACCAGAAGCAGCAACTGGTAAAGATTTAGGGATTTGGGGCTCCAGTAATCTCTCTGTCTCTCTCTCTTTCATCAAAAACACAACCCATAGAATTATTCTTCTCAAGGTTTTATTTTGCTTTTTTTTTAAGCTCAAGTAAAAAGAAATATTATTGAACAAATGGAAAGGAATCTCATAGAATCTAAACAAAAAGGATAGCAGGACACTATAGGAAATGAAGTGAAAATTGGAAAGCTAATCAGAAACTGAACTGAGATACCTTCTCTACTTCTTTCTCTCTTTGCCTGGCTCTTCTTTGTATGTCTATGATTCTCTCACTACAGAGCTGCCTTGTCTGCATACAGGTCTGTTTGCTCAAGATAAACATACTTAAATAGGTGGCAACATAGCAACTTCAACCTGAGTGTAACTATCTAAATATAAACATTTTATTTTCTGTCACTGTAGGTCCAATTAGTTATGGACTATGGAACTCTTTTAAGATTTCAAAATCTGAATGTTGGACTCATTCTCAGAGGTTTCTGTATCAAGATGTTAATTTGAACGTAGGATAAAGTTTCACCAACTCACATATAAATACCATTAAATTATATATATATATATATATATTTCAAAATATACAGACAAACATTAGATACATACAGACAAAAATCTACACACAAGTGTTTATAGCATCTTTATTTATAATCTCCAAAAACTGAATGGAAACAAAATGTCCTTCAATAGGCGAATGGAAACTAAATGGTGGTGTACCTGCACAACAGAATACTATTCAACAATATAAAACATTTTTATTTGTGTATTAAGCTACACAAAATATGAATGAATCCTAAATTCATATTACTAAATGAAAGAAGCCACTCTGAGAAGGCTACATACTGAATGATTCCATTTATATGACACTCTGGAAAGCTATAGACACAGTAAATGGATTAGTAGTGGAAGCTTGGGTAGAGGAGAAGATTGAAAAGTGCAACACAAGAAATTTTTTATAATAGAAAACTATTCTGTACGACAGAATGGTGGATAGCTGGCTCTATGAATTTGTCAAAACCTAAAGAACTTTACAGGACAGAGTGAATCTTCATGTGTGCAATTAAACAAAAATTATTTAAGAGGTCTGTGATGCAAGGAATGGAATGCAATTTATGATAAAATACTTTAACTCTATCACAAATGTATGAAATAACTTCATTGAAGGAGATGGGGGAAAGGTGCTAACCTAAGTAAATTTGGACATGAGTAAGGGCTGTAGGGCTAAGGGCAAAGGGAACTGTATGTATGTGCTGGACTGGGTTTGATGAAATGATTTCATGGAGATACAGGTTAACAATTCTGAAACCACTATATGTGTATACTGAAACTGTATAATTAAGTTAATGGATGGTGAATAGTAGGAGTCAGGCAGGTGGTACAGACATGCAAGAAGAGGTGAAAATGATCCATGTAGCAATGGATTAGGATTGGAATCATTCAGTATGAACTCATGTTTATCTTAATATATATAGAGATGGATACATATAGAAATATTTATAGACATATATATGTATACATGGATATATATATATATATATATATATATATATATATATATATATATATACACATATACACACACACATATATTTCCTTGTTCTGTTAGCAGGTAGGGCCTAGAAGCAACAAACCCCAGTAACAACAAGCATACCAAGCATCTCGGATCTTGATTTCTAATACCATCATCCAATAAAAGAAACTAGGGATCTTTGGGGAAAAGGTTGATTCTAGGACTAAGACAGAGGATATATATGATGAGCCTGGGGCATCTTGTGGTACCAGGGAGTAAATTCTCCAAAAAGAAAAAAACTCACAGTGATTGGTGTATGTCAAAGAAGCACAAGAGTCAACTGAAAAATCTCCCAGTAGTCAAAGAAAGCTATAGCACTTAGAGTGAAGAAAATAAAGTAACGTAGTATTGGATTGAAACCCAAAGTATAAAATATTCATGAGGCCATACTGACATAAATAAATGATATTGAATAAGTAAGTAAGTAAGTAAATAAACAAACAAATAGGGATTAATAGACAAAGTTTGCTGTGCAGAATTCCAAATACTTTATAGAGATATCCTCCCTCAAGGAGATGGAGCATAATTCCACACTCCTTAAGTATCCACTGCACTTAGTGATTTCCTTCCCAAATGGGGTGGGGGAGTAACTTTACAGTGGGAAACCTGACAGACATCACCTCCACCAGGAGATCAAGGTCAACATCAATATTGACATGTTACATTGAAAGTATATACACTTGATATGATGTGACGAGAATGCCACCTCTATCTCTGTGGTTTTCCTTCCAAACACCAATAGCCCCATCTAGTAACGAGATAAACATCACACAAATCCAAACTGAAAGACATTCTATAAAAATATCTGCCACGTACACCTCAAAACTGTCAAGGTCATCAAAAACAAGACATGTCTGAGAAACTGCCACAGCCAAGAGGAGTCTAAGGAGACATGATGGCTAAATGTATTGTGGTATTGTGGATGGAACAAAGAAAGGAACATGGGCAAAAACTAAGGAAATATTTAACAATACGTTAATATTAGTTGAGCAGTTGTAAAAAATGTACCATGCTAATAAAAAATGTTAATAGTGGAAGGTATGGGGGATAGGGTATATAGATACTCTGTACTATCTTTGTAATTTTCCCTAAATTTAAAACTATAATAAAATAAAACTTTTATTTAGAAAATATATGTTAGCTTATGAGCAAGAAAGAAAAATCTCTACATGAGAGAAATGAGAGGAAATCCATAACTGTACACAGAAGCTGAAGATATGTGGCCAAATCTAAGAGGTCTGTTTATTATTAAGTTTGCAAACTTGCCACCATGCACTTACATTGACAGCACTGTACAGACAGGTCAATAAGGTTTCATAATCTTGGTACATTGGTTTCTCATGGCTGTGTTCATGTCAACATGTGGCAGTTTCTTGCTGAGTGGTATTCTTTATAGTTTTTGCATGTTTTTGTGTGTCATCGTGAGAATATCTGAGCTTGAATTAGAGCAAAGAACAAACATTAAATGTCTTGTTAAACTTGGAAAGAGTGGAAGTAAAATCAGGGACATGTGGGTCCAAGTTTATGGAGATAATGCCATGAAGAAAATGGAAGTGGTACAAATGGATTAAACATTTTTCTGAGGGGAAAGAACTCGTCACTGATGAGGAGAGTTCAGGGCAGCCAGTAACAAGCAAAACTGATGAAATCATTGCAAAAATTCATCAAATTGTGTGTCAAAATCATAGGCTAACTGTGAGAAGCATAAGCATCGATAGAGAAACAGTTAGGAAAATCTTAAGTTAAAATCTTGGCATGAGAAAGGTGTGTACAAAAATGGTCCCAAAGAAGCTCACTGATGAACAAAAGCAAAAGAGAGTCAAAGTTTGCCAAGGCCTTTTGGAGAGGCAAGATGATATTTTGGGCCATATTATCACTGGTGATGAAACATAGGTGTACTAATACAACCCTGAAACAAAGCATCAAAGTGCACAATGGAAATCAATCAATTCTCCATGACCGAAAAAGTTCTACCAGTCAAAATCAAGAATCAAAACAATGTTGCTAACCCTTTTTATAGAGGAATATTCATTATGAATTTGTATCAACTGGATAGTTAGCCAAGTTCACTATTTGGAAGTGCTAAAAAGGCTGCATGAAAGAGTTAGACGACCTGAACTTTTCACCAACAATTCATGGCTCTTGCATCACGACGACAATGCACCAGCTCACACAGCACTCTCTGTGAGGGAGTTTTTAGCCAGTAAACAAATAATTGTTTTGAAACACCCTCCCTATTCACCTGATCTTTGACTTTTCTTGACCCAAAGATAAATGAAGTATTGAAAGAAAGACATTTTGATGAAATTCAGGGCATCAAAGGTAACACAATGACAGCTCTGATGGCTATTCCAGAAAAAGAGTTCCAAAATTGCTTTGAAGGGTGGATTAGGTGCTGGCATTAGTGCATAACTTCACAAGAGGAGTATTTCAAAGGTAACCAAAGTGATATTCAGCAAATAAGTATGTAGCACTTTCTCTAGGATGAGTTCATGAACTTAATTGTCAGACCTCATATGTCCAGGAATTGGGCTTAGAGATGCCCATCAGGAATACCAGCCAAGGACACAGAACTGGAATCCAGGAATACATTGGAAATTCACAAGCAAATGCCCAGATATCCTTATCCTCTAGGCTGGAAATTATCCTCCTGCCCTGGGTAATGAATATGAAATGTATAATTTGTGTGAGTTCAGAACACAAAGCCCATGTGTGACTAGATGCAGATTCTGAATTTGACCTGCATAGGCAGTATAAATGCTGAGAAGACACACTTTCATAAAAATGACTTGGATCCCATGAAATCCACAGGACCAAGCACAGACAAGTGGGTAAACAGTCCCTTAAGAGAGCCTCATATATCAAGGCACAGAATGCAAGATGAGCTTACACTGAAAAATTATAAAGCTGGTGAGGAACTTCACTACCATGACAAATAGTCAGCAGATGCCACCAATGGGGGAATTTACATTTTAGGATTTACAAATAATGAAACAACTTAAAAAAGACTAAAATTATGAATGTTTAAAATATTCAAAGGAAGGAATGGTATCCATAAAACAAAAACAGGGGCTATAAAATAAGATCCAATGAATTTAAAAAATGTAGAAATGCTGAACATTTGGATATGGATGCTAACAAAAAAATTCAACAAACGTTTTCACCTGGTTACACATTATAATCACTTTCAAGCTTTAAAAAATATCTGTGTCCATTCCATGACTCACACCAATTAAAGCAGAAACCCTGGGGCAGGACCAGAAGTTGACATGTTTTTTTTTTTTAATCTGCCAAGTAATTCTAAGATACAGCCAGTACTTGAAGTACTTTGTTAAATAAAGTATTAGACATAGCTGAAGAGAGAAATAACAAATAATAATCATCAAACTAGACATAGCTTGAGACATAGAAAAGAGGGGAAAAAATGACAATGAGATGATAAATACGGAAGACAAGTTAAGGACCATAAAATATATAATGAGAAAAGTCTGGCATATACCTAATAAGCATTTCAGAAGGAGAGAATAGAAAAAAATGGTGGAGAAGAAATAGTCAAAAAGAAAGTAGTTAAATATTTTTTTGAAATGTGGAAATATGTGAAAAGCCCTATTGGATACTAAGTAGATGAAAGAATTCAGACCTAGACACACCATAGAGAAACATTCAGAGGAAATGCCAGAAGTAGGTGTGGGTATAGGACAATGAAGCATATCTAATACTGATGTGTTTGTTACAAAAGAAAAAAGTGCTATTGTAGCATCAGAGCCTATTCTGGATACAGCTGTGCTCAAACAAATACGAGGATACTTGGCACTGACTATATTCAAGTGACATCCTAGGAGCTGGCAGACAGAATGAGGAATAGGAGACAATTAGGGAACTCCAGGGAAGAGGGGACAGGCACACATACAACTGTGGTAGATTATACTAATAATCCCTCCCTGTATCCATACATTTTGTCTCGTAACTGTATAGTTCTTTTCAGAGGTTATTTCCCAATGCCTGAAAAATGGGCTGACTTTGAGACTTCCTGTGGCCAATAGAGTTCTTTGGACTGGAAGTGTGGCAGTTCTGAGCCCAAGCCTCAAGACGCCATGAGAGTTTTTGCTGCAGTCTGCCCTTACTTTGAAAACATGCCCAGGCTAGGTTGCTGAAAACTAAGAGGTCTGGGGAGCAGAGACCAGTCACCCATTCACCCCAGCCATGAATGAGACTGAGCCCTTCAAAGCCACCACCCCAGAGGCAAGATGAACAAATTATTATTACTGTAGATCAGGGGTCAGCAAACTTTTGAGATGGAAGAGCCAACCCTGTCCCTCACCACAATTTAAAAATTATCTGAGAACCATAAAACAAATGAAATCACCATTATGTGATAATATCTTTTAAAAAATTTATAAATTGAACTATGATAGTTTTATTTTCATTTTCGATTTTACTTCAGAGCCACATGTACATACCCAAAGAGCCACATGTGGCTCACAAGCTGCAGTTTGTCGACCTCTGCTGTAGACCATAGAGATGCCAATGCTGCTGATAATGACCCCTTACACAACCATATTCCAATGGGACAGAGGACACAGAAGATATCAGCAGGAAAATAACTCCAAATTCTAAACTCTTTCTCCTGTCCCATGTTAAACCTGTTTCCTTGGTTTCACAAAGTTCCAGCTAGCTCTGTCTGTCAAATGTGTTGATGGCAAAAGCTGTGAAGAGGTGGCAGGTGATATCTCTTGCCTTTAAACAACTGTCAGCTCAAAACTATAAACAGTAAATACTGTGAAGCCTGTCTTAAACTGCAGCCCAGGGGAGCAGCAGAAATTGGATGCCTCCTAGAAATGATCTTTAAATAAAGGTTGAAAACAATAGCCTTGGGGATAGTTTCAAATGGTGGCTCAAGGCAGAGTTGTCTGAGGGAAAGCATTGCCTGTATGTCTTCCCAGGGTATACCTGCTCAGAGGCACATAATGAAAAGGAGAGCTTCAGAGTTCATCTCAGTGTTCACAGAGGGGCTATGAAAACCCAAAGTATTTGAAAATGTCTAGGTAAATCCTCTGCCTGTGGATACATTAACCAGACTTCAAAAAGAAATAGGCCAAGTGAAAAGCTAAACTTTTTCTCAAAGCCTTCATTCATTTCAGAAGCAGAATGCACCATGACCCTTGAAATAAATCTTATCCCCTTTCCAGGGACAGAGCCTTACCAGGTGATTTGGGGTGCTGAAAGCTAGCCACATCACACAGTGAAATCCTCTTGAAATCCCCTGACAGGAGCTGGGCTAGCAACTTGGTTTTGCAGTTTGGAAAGTATTTACTTGGAGAGAGGAGCTTTTTGAGGTTAGAGCAACTAACCCCTCAAGAGGAGACTAAGGAACGTTGGGATCTCAGGGGCAAGAACCTTGGGGCAGCCCAGATAAAAATGGAGGAATTATCATTTTATTTTATTTTATTTTATTTTATTTTATTTATTTTTATTTTTATTTTGAGGGCAGTGTTACTGGCCCTCATATGTGGGACCCGAACCGGGGCCGCTGGCTTCCCAAGCCAGCGCTTAACCACCGCGCAACTCGGCCGGCCGGAATTATCATTTTAATATCAAATACAGTAAAGATATTAAGAGAAAGACAGTCATTTCTGTGTTCATTAAAGACAACATCTAAATTAAAGATACAACAGTAGAGGGCCGGCCGAGTGGCGCATTGGTTAAGCGCTGGTTTTGGGATGCCAGCGGCCCCGGTTCGGATCCCACATGAGGGCCAGTGACACTGCCCTCTACAGCTAACAACAGCTCCACCTGGAGCTGGGCTGTGGGAGCCCTGGTGATGGTGTGGGCTGCAGCCCCTGCTGCAGTGGGCTGCCATAGGCTACAGTGAGTGGCCCGCAGCCAGTGTGAGAGTCTGGCAGCCAAGCGTGAGCTGCCAATAGCCAGGGTGAGCGACATCCAGAGGCCAGCAACCGATCTGCCTCATCCGGGAAGAGCGCAATGACGATACCAACAGTGAAGCAACATCCTCCGCAACTAAACTGAAGAACAAAAAGACAGCAACTTGTCTGTTCCCCTTCCCCAATTCCCCAACGCTGTTCCCCTCCGCCAATTCCCCAATAAAATCTTTAAAAAAAAAAAAGAAAAAGATACAACAGTAGAAAACATACAGAGATGCTAATGATTTTATGTTCATAATTTCGTATTTTGTAAACTTTTTCTTAATAATCATGCAAAAGTTTTAAAAAATCTGAACCTCATAAAACTGAATCTGCCTTTAAAAAACTGTTAGAAAACAAAAGCTGTTAGAAGTATAAGGAAATTAAATAAATTAAACTTTCATATATTTGACTAGAAAACAGGTGTAGGTGAATATTTAACAGCACAGAAAGATTGTCATGATTTATTATGTAGAAAAAGGAACACATAACAGTTAGAAATATCTGTCCAGAGGGCAAATAAGTTTGCAAAACTCTCAGACCATTTCCGTTTGGAGATTCACCTTTTAGTTCTTAACTAGCACATTAATGGTTTGAGAAATCCAAAGACTGAGTTTAACTCTCAAACTTAGTGCTTAACTACCACTTTTATTTGAGAAATGCTGTTTTTCACAATACCCATATTAAATTTCTTTTCAACAATCTTTGACACATTTTGTGAATAAGCATTCTCATTAAAATCAGGTAAACAAAAAGAATAACTCCATTAGCCATATATAAATTGCTCCTCCACATACAGAAATAGCTCCTCCTGAGCATGGAGTATGTATGTGTAAATTATATAGGTATATAAATACAGTGTGAAAGGCTCCTGGAAAGAACACTGATTATCATTTTTACAGGTGAGTTTTCTCCTTAGACTGTTATCAGAGAAAGGGTTTCTTGTATCATTGCAGGAAGGAATTCCAGGACATACTGAATAAGCAAGACAAAGCCAAGCAAGCAGTGAATTTATTAAAATAAAGAAAAAGAGTACACTCCCAAGTAACCAGTGTGGGCAGGCCAGGTGGAGGGCAATTGTGCCGAAGAACAAAGAAGCTTAAAATTTTATTAGAATGAGGGTATGAAAAATTCAAGTTTTAGGGGTGGTGTTGTAGGTGTCTCCAAGGTGGGTCCTTGCTGTCCTGGATGACTACTCCTTATGGTTGGGAGGTGGGATTTTCTTGTTTGACTTAGTCTTTGTCAGGACCACCATGGTGACACAGGAGATGGATATTTTTCCCTGCTCAAAATGCTAATAGTGTTATAATCCATTACAATTAGCTGTACCTTTTCTTAAGAATGATCTCATCTCCTTCCTGTGTCTCCCTTCACATCTGTTTTCCTTTTTTGCCCCCCTCTCCCCACAGCCTTAGTCTTTCTGCCTATGGTAACAAGACTACTCATAATAATCAATTGAAAAAACAGAACCCGGGCCGGCCGAGTGGCGCAGTGGTTAAGTGCTGGCTTGGGAAGCCAGCAGCCCCGGTTCGGGTCCACATATGAGGGCCAGTGACACTGCCCTCAAAAAAAAAAAAAAGAAAGAAAAAAACAGAACCATAATAGTATTGTGGACAAAGAAGTGATGCTATAATAGACTATAAATTCCTAGCTGGACAGGTCATGGTGGATAGTCATGCCCCAGGCATATAACTTTTTAGTAAGATTTTTATCTTTGCCTTAGGCAAGTCCTATAAATTGTTTCTGTATATCTAGGTTAACACACCTTTGAAATGCCTCTATTCAGACCCCTCTTTCTAAAGCATGCGATCATGCACATAATCTTAACTATCCTGTAATCCAACCCCCACTTTTCTTTCTTCCACTTCCATGTACTCTTCCTTATGTTCCTGCCTTAATTTCAAATGCATAAAATAAAATGCAAAATTGTTGTTCTCTGGAGCATGTGAGATCTTGCTCCTCTGCATATGTCATCAGTTTGGCTCAAACAAACTCTTATAAAATTTCTCTACAGGTTTGGACATTTCTTTTTTTTTTTTTTTTAAAGATTTTATTGGGGAATTGGGGTTGGGGCACTGGGGAAGGGGAACAGACAAGTTGCTGTCCTTTTGTTCTTCAGTCTAGTTGTGGAGGACATTGCTTTACTGGCTCATGTTGGTATCATAATTGCGCTCTTCTCAGGTGAGGCAGATCAGTTGCCGGCCTCTGGATAGCCATTCACAGCCTCTGGACAGCCGTTCACAGCCGTTCTTGGCAGCTCACACTGGCTGCCAGCCGCTCATGCTGGCTGCCAGGCACTCACTGTAGCCTATGGCAGCCCACTGCAGCAGGGGCTGCGGCTGTGCCATCCCAGGGCCTCACAGCAGCCCAGCTCCAGGTTGAGCTGTTGTTCACCATCTTAGCTGTAGAGGGCAGTATCACTGGCCCTCACATGTGGGATCCGAACTGGGGCCACTGGAGTCGCAAGCCAGCTGTTAACCAACGCACCACTTGGCCAGCCCCAGGTTTGGACATTTCTTACATTGACAATATTTTATCATATGGAAAAGATAAATACATTAACAATCAATACTTCATATAACATCTTAGAAAATATGACAAATAAAAATATCCTATTCACAGTAATAAAAGAATTAGCTACCTAGAAATGACCTTCAGATTTGGTTCACGTTACCTCCTCTGGAAGTCTTTGCCTGACCTACCCTTCCTGTTTCCCAGTCACTTTCCATCCTGCTCCTCCCTCTGTCACACAACTCATCTCAATGCACTGCCATCATATACTTGCCTATCACTTTTCCCCACCACCCACACATAAGTAGCTCCACCTGAGCATGGAGTATGTTTATTCATCTTAGCTTCACCATATATATGAGTATGGTTAAGTATATGTAGCACAGTGGCTGGTTAAGAGGTGTTAAACAAAAGTTTATCCATTTAACTAATCAACTATTTCAGCCTTACAAGAATATAAATATCCATCTCTTTTAGGTCAACTACTCTGATTTAAATCTTTTTTTCGGTTACCTCTCTACATTGTTTGAATTTTTACTTTCCTATGATGTAATATATTTACATTTTTAAAGTCTCCTCCTTTAAAGTTGTGAGGATTAGATTCTAGATTGATGGAAATTATTGCAGTATTCTTTGAGATTTAGAAACCTTAAAAATTAGTTAAGGAATTGTTAGGTAGAAGTTAAAAAATGTATGAGGAAGAGGGGTTGGAGGAAGTCCATAGTGCCTACAGAAAAACTCAGAGCTTTGATTAACTGCCTACAGTTTTTACAACAGATGACAAGAGGTGGTCTGGAGCAAGATAAGGATCTGAGTCTACAGACCTTCACCCATCCTTGTAGGCCATGCCCTCCAGTGGAAGAGTATGCATCACTTTTTCTGCCAAATCAATCTGTAACTCCTTCACCCGACCCAGCAAACTGTATGTCCTCAAGACAAGAGCTTGCTTGCCCCCTTTTTTACTGCCAGCTCTCTCTAGCCCTCAAACTCACTCTGGCCCTCAAGCTCTCTCTGGCCCTTGAGCTCTCTTGCCTTCACTCTCTTCCTTCCTTTTTCCTCACTCCCCCACCTCTGCTAGGTCCTAGGTCCATTCTCTTCCCTGAGAACACATCACTAATACCAGAAGCTTAGGTCTCTCTCGAACCTTGGCTAGGCCAGTTCTCTTCCCTGAGAATGTATCATGAATAAATCCCACTTGCGTGTTAATCAGCTTGCTGATCTTTGATGCTTCACTGCATGGGCAAGAAGAACAGAGACTCAAATAGCAGAATCAGTGGTATCAATGTCGGATAAGACAAAAATCTCTCAAAATTTTGTGCCCCTGTGGAGCAGAGCTCAGCCAGGTTGCCTGGAAGTGATCTGGAACCTGAGACCTCCCCAGTCTCAAGTCCCCAGGTCTGCCAGGGAAAAGGCTGCATCCAGTTCAGCTTCCATCAGACTTGGGGTTTCCATGTCTCTAGGTTCAAGGATGCTGTCATTTTCAGGTTTCCCTTAAACATCTGGAATCCGGGGTTAGACTGTCTGATGCCCAAACTCAAGTGTTAATTCTTTACCCACCAGGTTACCTAAACTCTCATTTTACTTTGAAGGAAGAATAGCAAAGGAAACAGGGGTCGCTTTTTTGAAAAAACTCCAGCCCAAACACATGCCAACAGGAACCTATTGATGTAGGATATTTCTCTCATGCCAGGATTATAGTCTCGTTGAAGCCGAAGAATGGAGACATGGAGCAGAGAAGTAAAGTTTACAGAACAGGACAGTTTATTAGTGTAGAAAGTAACAGCTCTCAAAACGAGAGAGGGTCCCGACTGGGTAGCCCACTAGTTAGGGCAAAAGCCTTGGTTTTTTTACCTTTTATATGTCTGGGGAGGGAGGCCTCTTGGCACTATTATCAGATTTATATTGTTGCCTAGCCCAGAGGAGGAGTTTTCTTGAAACTGTCTCCTTGTCTCAGAATTGATGTCTCTGTTTTGATAGGATTATGCAATCTCAAGGCTAGGGCTTTGAAGATATCATTGTCTGTTGTTCATTCTATTCGGGAGTTCCTGACTGTTTTATGTTAACTAACCTGTCTTAATCTCCCACTCTGGAGGTGAAACTTCTGACTTCTTTGTCATAGGCTTTGAAAAATTATTTCTTCCTCCCCCTCCCAAGTTTGTCCTTCTGGTGGCATCTTGTGACTTAAACCTGTCAGTCAGCTAGCTATTAAGATTATTTATCTTGGCTCTGTTATGGTTTCCACCCTGATTCCCTCTACCATGGCCATTTCCCTGACTGCCTATAATTTTCCTATCTCACTATGACCTGCCTGTCTCCTGCCCACAGTCCCAGTCTGCTGGAGACCCTGTCTGATGTCTGCCCCAGTGTCGCTCATCAGGCACACATGACCAGTAGACCTGCGTCTTTTGGTTACTCATGGAATGGGAATGTGCAAATCAATAAACTTTAAGCAAGAAATTGTGCACTTTGGAAGATGATGCCATCACCTCAAAAATTAAAGTTTAATTTTGATTCTAGGTGGTGGTGAGATAGAAAAAGTATAGGCAGTCAGAGAAATGGCCTCTGTAGAGGGATTAGGACAGAAACCATAACAGCTATAAGAAATAATTTTGATAGTTGACAAATAGGCTTAAGTTATGATACCCACCAGAACAACAAACTCGGGAGGGGGAGGAGAAAAAGTTTTTTTCAAAGCCTATAAAAAGGAAGTCGGAAGTTAGGGTTTGCCTACAGAGGGGGCTGATTAAGATAGGTTAATTAACATAACATTAGAGGTTAGTAAACATAACATAAGGCAGTCAGGAAGTCTCTGATAGAATGAGCAGAAGACAATGATATCTTCAAAGCCCCAGCCTTGAGATAACATGCTCCTTCCAGAACAGAGACATCAGTTAAGCTCTAGGGCAACTAGACAGTTTCAAGCTTCCTCTGGGCTAAGTTCCTCCCCAGATATGCAGGAAAAAAAATATATAAAAAGAGTAGTTCCTCACCTAAAGAATGGGCACCCCAGTCAGGACTCCCTCTCATTTTGAGAGGTATTACTTTCTGCTCTAATAAACTATTCTTTGCTGCAAACTTTACCTCTCTGGTCCATGTCTCCATTCTTCAGTGCTGTGAGACCACGATCCCAGTGCACAGGAAAACACAACAAAAATCCTGCTTCAGTGGGGGTTCAGAATGAGTCACCCAAAGATGTGGCTCTGTGGTGTATGGGTTGTTTTGAGCTAAAAGCAAGTTTAGCTATAGGCTCAAGAGAAACTTCTGCCCCTCTCTCAATTACCTAGAAGATCTTGAATTAGGGGCATTGCCCATAATAAGAGATTATCAGAGATAACCTCTTGAACCTATATATAGGGCAGGGCAAGCTTCTATTTACTAAACATCTGCTTTGCTTTTTGTCCTGAAATGACCATTTGAAGCCCCCAAGTCACCTTACCTCATCCCTATCTCAGCATGTCTTATATTTCTCAATCTCCCTTTCTGTCTCTGACTCTCTGATCTGTGTGTGGGTCCCATGCATATGTATGTATTAAATTTAGTTATTTTCTCTTGCTAATCTGCTTAATGTTTATGTGATCATCATACCAGCCAAAGAAACTTTGAGGGTAGAAGAAAGTTTGTTCCTCCCCACAATCAGTGTTGTAAGCAGAATAAACTCACTGCCTGGAGCCCCAACCTTCCACATGAGGCTGCTCCAGAGAAGGAGATCCTGGGGCATCTGACACAGGGCAGCAAAAGGTAAAGATTCTTACCATGTCAGAATACCCCCAGGTCACTGTCTGCAGGATCCAGTGGAAGCAAAAGCAGTGAGAATCTTTTTCTTACTTCTAAATTTAGATTGGCAGGAGAAAATATTTGTGAAAATAGTTTGTCAGGCTAGTGACTCTTGATTATTTGATATGAGTACTCATGGGTTTTGTTAATTCTGTTTTTACTTTGTCTATTATCTACACTTTCATTTTGTTATATATGTTCTGAGAGTTTAGCCTTACGACCAGTGAGAATATTTTCTCTGGTCTCCATCATCTGGAAGGTGAACTAACTGGGTGCATCAAATGGCCAATCGAATAGGCTGGGGTTCCAAGCCTTGGTTAAGTCATAAAAGGCTTATTGGCCCTCTTTGTCCAACTGTGCTAACTCTCAGGGGAGCCCATAATGGGCCTTTTGTCATCTCAAACTTCATTGCTCGTCAGTACTAGACAAATCCTATTCCAGTAGCACTTGACTGGTGCCAGGAATTGGGGGTTGGTGGCTGGAGGCAAGTCACATTTTTGTGGGCGACTGGAGATACACCATCCTTAACGCCATACAACAAAAGACTTTGCTTTCTCTATTTTCTTTCTTCCTTGGCTAAGCCATAAAAAGTTTGAGTTGCTATAGATTCTACCATCAATACCAGGTGATGGATCCTTTTAATTGGAAAAACTTCTAAATTGGAAAGAAAGAATTGTTTTCTTAGACAGCTCTCATATTGTTTGGTTTGGTTAAATAGGCATATCTTTCAAATCATCAACATTAAATAATATCTTAATTCTATCTGTTTATTAGTCAAATAAGTTCATGCTATCTCTGTTACCAAATTTGTCAGCAAGAAAATTAACTTGGTATAATGAAATTTTCATAAGAAATCTAAACTTAATTATTAGGAGCAAGTAAATTAAATAACTGTAAGTAGAATAAAAACATCCTTTTAGGTTAACTCTTTAGCAATCATTATATTGTACGTGAACTTAAAAATGGTTTTTAATATAATTTAAGAAGTGATCCCCCTGACTAGTCTAGTACCTACCTGGCAGTACACAAAGTTATTGCCATATTATTGACTATATTCCCTGTGCTTTACTTAACATCCCCATGATTATTTTGTAACTACCAATTTATACTTCTTAATGCCTTCACTTTTTTCACCTTGCTCCCCAATCTCCCTTTTATCACCCCAATAAATCTAGTGCCCATCTGACAGTTATTACAACATTATTGACTATGTTTTTTATGCTATACCCTATAACTCCATGACTAGTTTTTTTTTGGTTTTTTTTTTTGAGGGCAGTGTCACTGGCCCTCATATGTGGGACCCGAACCAGGGCCGCTGGCATCCCAAGCCAGCTCTTAACCACTGCACCACTCGGCCAGCCACATGACTACTTTGTAACAACCAATTTGTACTTCTTAAATCATATAAATGTCTAACCTCTATGCTGTACACCTGAAATTAATATAAAATAATATTGAATGTCAGCTGTACTTAAAAAATGTAAAAAGGGGTGGAAAGGTGAAGGGTAATAATAGGTTCAAATTTCCAAGTATAAAACAAGTAAGTCATGGGGATGAAATGTACAGCATGGGGAATATAGTCAATAATATTGTGATAGCATGGTGCAGTGTCACATGGTTGCTGGACTTATGGTGATCACTTGCTTAGGTATATAATTGTTGAATAACTATTGTGTACACCTGAAACTAATATAATATTGTATATTAGGTATATTTTAATAAAAACCTTTAAAAATAGTTTTCTAAATTTATTTGGTACCTGAAAATTTTAAAGTTTTGCTAGCTAAACTAAATGATAACATTCATTGACTATCCAGACTATTTCCAAATAAGATAATGAAGCATTAAGTACTGAACATAGATTATTGACTTTTTGCTTTTTATTATAGAGAAACTAAAGATATTTGGGTCTATTAGTAAAAATGTCTTATGCCACATTAAAAAATTTTATGCTATGAGGAAATATATATTTCTAGAAATTATTAAATGTGTTCATAAATGTATTAACCTATAGATTACTGTTGTAACAAACAGTTCAAAATTGCTTACTTCTTATTTTTCACTAGAAATTAAGATTTTGAAGCTTAAGAATTCTAACGTATATAATTAAAGTCACAGAAATTAAAAATAATGGGGGAAACAACTATATATACAAGAAAAATAGGATATGTTTTGGCTTTAAAAAAATATCAGACATGGAGATACATTTTTGTTAAGGGAAATAAAGTAATTTTGTCCTGATTATTTCTGAATGGGTGAGAACAAGAGCATGTATTAAAAGGGACACAGAAAGTTGTAGAAGTTTATGAGAAAGGAACCTCAAGAAAAAAATTATTTAAAAAAAGAAAAAAATTTATATATGGTCACACTGAATAAGAGTGGAATAAATTTAAGCAAGTAAGTGAATTTAAATATCAAAAGTAAAGTGATGCAAAATTAGAGTTTGGCTTTCTCTCTCTGCTAAAAAGGATGAGTCTTGACCTGGGAATTCCAGAAGGGCCCCTGGGACCCTTCAAAGATTTGTTTACTCTTCTTATAAATGAGAAATTTTAAACTATTTGGGTTTATTCGGGTGTGTTGAAATTACATGTGAAGCATTGTCAAATAACAGTGAGCCTTCTTTATGGTGTATTTGCATATAAGTGTTCTGGAAATTATGTGAAATTCCTCAAAATCTAAGATCTCCTGGTATGTTTGTCAACAGAATTGAGGTTCACACTGGAAGGACTGCACCCGAGTACCATACAGTGGCTCATGTGCATGAAGTTCATTCTATTTCTGCAGTAATCACCCCTCCGTACCAGACTTTGGCTGTCCTGATGATATGGGCCAAGCAAGCAGCTCCCTACTCCCAACAATGGACAACTTCTAAGTCTCCTCTTCCCTAGTTTCTTAGTCCCTGGCTTTGACTACTCTTCTAGTCAGTTTCTGAGACCTAGACTAAAAGATTGCCCCTAGACTGAATCATAGAACATCTGTCACACACCCCAGCTTTAGATAACTACTTAAAACCTGTGACTTCCCAACATTCCCCAAGCCATTCCAGACCTAACTCTTGGATAATCCCATCCCAAAGACTAAACAGGTTTTAACATTCTCCCAGGCCAGTATACTTGTTGATTGTAAACATTGAAGCCTAATGTTCTTTCCAAACCAGTAGCTACCCAACATCAATAGCTTTGAGCTCTGCTCTTTAAGAAATTTATTAATTAAAATCTATTTTTCCTCATTTAGGGGCCTTGGGGATACAGAGGGCACCTCAGCAAGATTGCCAGTTGCAACCAAAGAAGCCAACAGGGTCTTTCAGGAGGATCTTGAGACCCCTTCTAAAAGACCTCCTGTCCCTCTACTTCCCACAGAGGCTTTGTGGGGATCACATCTCTCAAGGGGAAAACAAGGCAGGCAGTTAGAAGCAGGCATTGGGTCTCTGCATTCCTGCATGTCCCAAAGAATGTGACCTCCCAAAAAGACCTCCCCTCTCTACCCAAAACTTGCCTTTGTCATTGTAATTATCTACCATTATAGGGAAACAAATGGGTACAAAATACCTGACTGGATTAGACCAGTCACTCACACCTGCCCAGTAAAGACCATAACAACCTTCATTTCACTTGGGCCTCATTATACCTTCATTATAATATCATACATGTGCCCAGAAATTCATTAATATCATTATAACAGGCTGAATCCTGGGAAGGAACATGAGCAGTCTAAAGACATGCACTCTAATAGCTGTTGTCAATCATAGGTGTCAATCAAGTGGTCCCACGCCCAGAGAGGAATAGCCCACTCTAGAGAAAAGGGGATTAAAAACTCCAAGTCCTGGCCAGTCAGGGCCTTTTTTTGAGCCTTTTGAGCTTCCTTTGCTTGGCCCACTCCAAACTCTGTACTGTACTTTCTTTTCTAAGAATGTCCCTTAAGCCGTTCTCTACTGCTTGGGCCCACTTCTGTTTCTTTGAAATGTATATTTACTTCTAATAAACTCCTTTTCTGCAACTTTACCTCTCTAGTTTGTGTCTCCATTCTTCGGCTTCACAAGACTATGATCCTGGCACAAGAAATATCCTACATCACTGACATCCTCATAACATGCAACAGCCTGCTCCTGAATCATAGAAACTAAGATGGATAAACAATGGCCATAATGAAATGAATAGTCAGGGCTATGGGAAACCCAAGACACCATTTTCTTCTTCAGGGCTCCCGGGCAAACCCCATTTTTTTGTTTGTTTTTTCTCTCCTTCATCCATTATAGTCCATTTAAGCTGGGCTTCATTCAATTGTCATTTAGTTTGGTTTATCAATATGTTCTTGTTATATGTTTATTTTCTGGATGAATCAAAGCTTTCCCTTGCCGAAAGACTGATGTACTGATAGTGCCAAAGAAATTCTTATAATGGAAAATATATTTCCCACTTGGGGTACACCTTCCACAATTTCAAGTGATCAATATACCCACTTCAGAGCAAACCATATGAGGCTTGATGGATAGCCGTGTAAACTTCTTGGAATTATTGCTGACCCTATCACCTTCAATTCTCAGGCAAGGTCCAGAGAACTAATGAAAAAACTGGATTCAAGAAGAAAAAGTTTGGGCCGGCCGAGTGGCACATTGATTAAGAGCTGATTTTGGGATGCCAGCAGCCCCGGTTCAGATCCCACATATGAGGGCTAGTGACACTGTCTTCTATGGCTAAAAACAGCTCCACTTGGAGCTGGGCTGTGCAATCCCCGGTGACAGTGTAGGCTGCAGCCCCTGCTGCAATGGGCTGCCATAGGCTACAGTGAGCTGCCAATAGCTGCGGTGAGCGATCATACAGAGGCTGGCAACCTATCTGCCTCATCCGGGAAGAGCGCAATGACGATACCAACATGGGCCAGTGAAGCAACGTCCTCCGCAACTAGACTGAAGAACAAAAAGACAGCAACTTGTCTGTTCCCCTTCCCCGATTGCCCAACGCTGTTCCCCTCCCCCAATTCCCCAATAAAAGAATCTTAAAAAAAATTTAAAAAGAAGAAAAAGTTTGATTACATATGACTGAATGAACTGATGGAAATGTTTCAAACTTTTTGTTTGAAACATTGCTGGTTATTTAATTATTTTTTTCTTTATAGTTAGTTATGACTTAGAGCAATTTGGTAAATTATGCCTTTGTATACAGAGTTTAAACATTTATTTTTTTCTCCCTACTTGATCCCTACAGAATTCAGAAACTCACAGTAAGTGCTCATATTTTTATGGCACTCTGGTTATTTGCATGAGTTGAATAATAAGAATCTGTTCTCCTTATAACAGGACACAAATGGAAACTGGTTATATTAACAAGGCTTTGACTGGAATGTCATATTTGAGAGACATTCATAGACTCAGATATGACCAGACAGCTTTAAAGAATGAAGACTGACTTGTGAAAGGTAATAAAACAAAAACCCATGGAAATGTCAGCCTGGTACCTTTCTTGAATCATTCCCAGCAGCCTTTCCAAGTGAGTAAAGAATGCCTCCTCATAGCAGGTGCAGGAATCTCAGGGCATTTTGGAGACCTTGAGAAGAGAGGAACTCACCTAGATCTATAGGCATTGCCGTTGACATATGATGATAAGTCCTTGCCTTGGCCTTTGTGGCCTCAAGAGGCCTTTTAAGTACAATCTAAAGATTTCTTATGAAGCAGGTTTTAAAGAGCCGGTGTGGTTAATTACTGCTCTTGCTAGACTTATACAAATAATTGAGATAGGAAAATTATAGGCAGTCAGTGAAATTGTCACGGTAGAGGGAATCAGGGTGAAAAACATAAAAGCCAGGAGAAATAATTTTAATAACTGACTGACAGGTTTAAGTCACAGGATGCCACCAGAAGCACAAACTTGGGAGGGGTAGGAGGAAATAATTTTTCAGAGCCTATAACAAAAAAATCAAAAGTTAAGTTTCTCCTCCAAAGTGGGGACTAAGATAGGTTAGTTAGCATAATATAAGACAGTCAGGAACTCCCTAATAAAATAAGCAACAGATAATGATATCTTCAAAGCCCCAGCCTTCAGATAATATAATCCTATCAAAAGAGACATCAATTCTGAGACAAGGAGACAGTTTCAAGAAAATGCCTCCTCTGGGCTAGGCAACAATGTAAATCTGATAATAGTGCCAAGAGGCCCCCCTCCCCAGACATATAAAAAGTATAAAAAACAAGGCTTTTGCCCTAACTAGGGGGCACCCCAGTTGGGACCCCATCTGTTTTTGAGAGCTGTTACTTTCTACCCTAATAAACTGTCCTGTGCTGTAAACGTTACCTCTCTGCTCTGTGTCTCCATTCTTCGGCTTCATGAGACTACGATCCTGGCACAAGAAATATCCTACATCATAATCAGCTCAAATTTTGTACATAAATTAGTCTTAATTTAGCTATCTTTGTTAAAAATAGGAGTAATTTTAGAGAGAAAAAATGTTTCAAATAAACTGTAACTTTTGTAGATATTAGATTCTATTGATGTTTATTATCTTTTGAGGTTTTATTTTCTACCTATAAACTGGACTAGATCCTGATTTTTTTCTAGTTTTCTTAAATATTTGGCTGCAACCTTCCAAACTAATATTTTCATTTTCCCACCCATTGACTTTGAATCATTGAGAAATAAAACTGCATTTTTCCAAAGCCATGCAAGTCAAAGTTGGACAACTTGATATTGACTTCAGAGAAATCACCACAACAGCTCTTCTGTAGACAATCTTTGTGCCTGTTGCAGAAAGATCACCAGAGACATTCAAACTGCAGACCAGAATTTATCAGACTGTCACTGCCTGCCTTCAGAACCCAGAAACTGAGATTATAAACTGTTCCAATCACCAATCTTTGTTTTTCTTTTGTTTCCATAGAAATGCCTCTTATTAAATACCCGATTGCTTGCACCATAGGCTTAACTTTGGGAGCCAAACAGCATCAACACCTCCTGAAGTTAGACATAATTGTATAACTGAACTTACGTTTTATTAAAGACTAAGATTGGTTTGATGATAGAACAGTCTATTAGCCCAGATTCTGGAATGTGAAACTTCCAGGAAGTTTCAGAGGAGCGGGCTGTGGGTTCAGAATAAGTCACCTCATGATATGCCTCTGTGGTATGTGGATTTTTTTTTCTTTTAGCTAAAGGCAACTTTAGCCATAGGCTTAAGAAGAACTTCTGCTCCTCCCTTAACTACCTAGAAGAACTTGAATTAGGGACCTTGCCCATATTGGACCTATCTATAGGGAAGAGCAAGCTTCCGTTTACCAAACATCTGTTTTTATTGTACTGAAATGACCTTTTGAAGTCCCCAACGTGCATTACCTCATTCCTAGCTCAGCATGTCTTATGAGTATTGGCCAAATAACTCATTTTCTAAAGCTCTGTATTTCATATCTCACCTGTCTCTTTACTCAATTTAATCATGAATTTCTTTAGAGTAAGGGCCTAATAATAGCTCATTGAATGAATGTACAAAAGATATTAGAAGTTCAGTGAGATTGAGTTAGGAGATCCAGAGCAGCTTAAAGCCCAGGACTGAGTGCAGGCAAGAGATAGTTGAGCACACACTGCAGACCAGGTACATTTCTATCTTATGGGCACCAAAAGGAGTTTGACAGTGAAACATTCAGGTGGAAAGATATGCTTTTTGCCACCTCTGAATGGTGGCTAAATACAGATCCCCAGGGGTGTTTGCCAACTGTCCCCTCACACACTTCCAGGACTCCATAATTGGCCCAGTGGCTATTAGAAAAAGCCCCTGAGTATACTTACAATTGGCAAAAATTTTCAGGCTGGGTAGATTTTTCTTATATTTTGCCTTATATTTTATATTATAGAAAGGACTAGAAGATTATACTATTCCTGGTGAGCCAGAATTTAGCTCTTTTTCTTTTTTAAAACAAGTAATTATCAAGAAGCCATAGCCTTTTTATTCTCATGAACCCACTGAAGCAGCTGCTCCTAATATGACCCCTCACATTCATTTCAATCAGCTGAAGCTCAAAGTGGCAAATCCCAGTGAATTCTCCCATTTTCATAACCTCTGTCCCTCAGCCCCTCAGCCACTCCTTGTCCCTTTGCCCTCTTGCACACATACATACTCTCAAAACAGCCCCAACTGTTGCCAGAGTGTGGGCCCTTCTTGGTGCAATGTCCATGTTCTTGGTGTCTTGAGCAAAGAATTGAATGAGATAACAAGGCAAAGTAGTAAAACAGCAGTTTATTAGAAGAGATACTACACTTCAAAGAAATAGAAGTGGGCCCAAGCAGTAGAGAATGGCTCGAGGTGTTGTGGGGTACTTGGACAGAGAGACAGGACACCAAGGCTGGGGAAGTACCATTTATAGATGTCTGCACTGGCTCAGCAGATTTACATCCAGAGGCTGAGCCTCTACTCCAGCAGGACTCAGGGCTATATACCCTGAGGTTTGCAGGTTGACAGCTAAGATTTATTATTAGGACATGTGGTCTTGTGCCAGTTCCTGAATGGCTCCCTGGTGAGGTAGGAATTTGGAAGTGTTAAATGTGACCATACAGTCTAGGAATGTCTTTGTCTGAAACTCTCTGCTACAGCATGAAATCCTTGGTGACCACGTGGTCTGGGAAAGCCTTTGTCTAGGGCCCTCTGCCACATTCCCCCCTTTGATGCTTGAACCCATAGGTGAGTTAGAGAGCATCATCTCCTTTGACAAGCTGTCAATCCATGGAGTAATCTCTGTGACCTTAATTGCTGTGGGCGTAGACAAAATGACAGTTAAGGGGGCCCCTCCATAGGGGTTTTAAGGGCTGGAGGTTCCATTCCTTAACCCAAACTGAGTCCCTGGACTTAAAGGGATGAACTTCAGCTGTTAAGCTAATGGGGAACCTCTCCTGTACCCACTGGTTGAGGCTCTGTAGGGTAGACCCTAATGTCTCAAACTGTTGTCTTAAGGTTAGGTCTCCTATTTCTTTAAGGTCCCCTCAGAGGCCTCTAATGAGTAGAGGTGGCCTTCCGTATATGACTTCATAAGGGGAAAGACCAGTCCTTTTGGTAGGAGCTGAGTGTATCCTCAGGAGCATTATTGGAAAGGACTTGTCCCAATGGAGGTGCATCTCTTGGCATAATTTCTTCAGGTGGGACTTGAGGGTCTGATTTATGAGTTTTACTTGTCCTGAGCTCTGTGGGTGGTAGGCTGTGTGAAGCTTCCAACTGATGCAGAGGAGCTTGGCTAAGAGCTGAATTACTTCGGCTATAAATGCGGGGCCATTGTCAGAGGCTATTGAGAGTGGCAGCCCAAAGCGAGGGATTATTTCCTGTAGCAATAGCCAGGCGACTTCCCATGCTTTTTCTGTCTGGGTGGGGAAGGTTTCCACCCACCCCAAGTAGGTGCATACAAACACTAAGAGATATCTAAGACCCCTGGAGCATGGCACCTCAGTGAAATCTATTGCGAGATCTTCAAATAGGATGCCGCCAGTATGTTGGACTCCTGGGGGTAGGATCGGTCCTTGACATGGGTTGCAAACTAGGCATTGTTCACAGACTATTCATGTACATAGAGGAAGAAGGGCTTGGTGATGTCCAGGAGCCCTAGGCTAGGGGCATGAATGAAAGCCCATTTAAGCTCACTTAAACCCTTTTGTTGTGGAGACTCCCACAGAAAAGGTTCACATTCACCCCCCTTTGTGGCTTTGTAAAGGGGTTTGGCTATAGTAGATCCTACAGAAGCCTGCTGCCCCTAAGAATTTGCAGACCTGTTTCCGAGTAGTAGGGACCAAGGTGGTACATACCGCCTGTTTCCTTTCTGGGCCGAGCTGGCGTTGTCCTTGTGACAGGTGGAAACCAAGATATTTGACCCTGTCTTGGCATATCTGAGCCTTTTTCTTGGAGACCTTGTAGCCTGCTTCCCACAAAAGTTTAAGGACGTGACATGTACCCTGCATGCAGTCATTGTAGCTCTTCCCGGCTAGTAAGAAGTCATCTACACATTGGAGCAGTACACAACCAGTTTGACTGGCTGAAAAGGTCTTTAAGTCCGAAGCCAAGGCAGCCCTGAAAGTGGTTGGGGAGTTCTTGAAGCCATGTGGTAGCTTTGTCCATGTTAGCTGGCCTTTGTCCCAGTTTCACGGTTTTCCCATTGAAAGGCGAAGAGTGGCTGGCTCTGTGGAGCCAATCAAATACAGAAGAAAGCATCCTGGAGGTCCAGGCAGGTGAAGTGGGTTTTTTAAGCTTGGATGAGGCCCAGAAGAGTATATGGATTGGTAACAACTGGATGTAGAGTAACAGTTGTTTGGTTTGCTGCTCTCAGGTCCTGCACCAGATGGTAATCTTCAGTTCCCGGCTTTTGGACTAGAAGAGGTGTGTTCCAAGGTGACTGGCAGGGATGAAGAATCCCATATTTTAGGAGTGTGTCCAAACATTTTTGGATGCCAACTTGTGCTTTATGGGGGATGTAGTGTTGCTTGTGGCACACCGGTTCTGCCCCAGGTTTTAGCTCATGGGGCCACATGTCGTGCCAGGCCCAGTGGGTTGTCTCCTGCCCAAACTCCCAGTTTTGAGAAAGGGAGTTTGGGTTCCTCTCTGGACTCTTTTACAAGACCAAAGAATCACCATTCTTCCTCCTGAGGTATGGTGAGGGACATAATCTAAGCCCCTGATTCGTCCAGTGTTAGCTCATCATTGCCACTGTGGTCAAAAGTGATTTGAGCCTGGAGTTTTCCTAGTAGGTCTCTCCCCAATAATGCTACAGGGCAGTCCGGCAGGTAGAGAAATTGATGAGTAATTTCTCGGCCTCCAAGGGTGCATTGTTGAGGCTGTAAAAAGGGCCGATGTGCGGGGGACCAGCCTCCGCTGACCAGGGTTTCCCTCAGGTGGAGACAGCATCGGTGGGGGAGGAAAATAAAGAAGGGAGACAGTGGAGACACTGGGGGAGTTAAAGAGAAAAAAGTGTCACACTTTATTGCAATAACATGTCCTTTTTATAGGGACTTTTGATCATTATCCAATCACAAGTTTAAGTTCCACATAGTTTTGATGTATTTTTCTCTTAAGACTTTTAGTCCTTATAATTGTTCTCCCCAGGGCACACTGAGACCTTTTCCACATTTAAGGATAATCTCATCTATGATAATCTCTTTATGACTCAGACTCAGTTTCTACATATCACCTGAAGAATGGTTACCATGATTACCTTGACTATCTAGTCCCGGATTCCAGCAGTAAGACTCACAGGGCATATATTTGAGCTAAAGCTTCAGTGTCTGTTGCTACAACAATGTACAAGGCAAAGAATCCAATTAAGGCTATAGATTAACATAGCTCATGGTCAGCAAGTTGTCTCTTATTGGAACTCTCATGGCCTGGAGACTTTTAGTCTCCAAGGAGACTTTTCACTGTGGTTATCTTAGGCAAACGAGCTTAACAGATTGATGTTGTTATCAGTTACTCACAGCCAGGCTTTTTGGCTTATGTGGCCAGGGGTCTGGGCCTGTTTCCAAGGGGCTTGAGTCCCCTATTTCTTAGTCCTGGGGTCCCCATGGAACTACTGCCTGGCTTAGGTTGTCTCCCCTCTTTTCTAGGAGATCTTACCTGTCGTTGGCTGCGTAGTTATCTCATTGGGGTACCACAAGAACTTGCCATAAATACAGTGAATGTACTGTCTCCTATTGGATCTGATGTAGAGAAAAGGCACATGGGTTCACAGGCATGGAGACTATAACTGCCCATGAAACCTTGTCATATATTGGGGTGCTGACGGCTCCCAACACCGATGGACTCATCCTCCTGTGGCACCTGTAATGGTGCCCTGCTTTTGGGAGAGGGGGCCTATGGGCTGTGTCATGATGGAATGTTCAGTGCCTGTGTCAACCATAAAGTCAATGGGTTGGCCCCCAATTAACATTCGGACCATAGGCTCCTGGGGGCCTAGCTGGATGGAGCCTGGTCTGGCCTACTCTTCCCTGTATTCTTCCATCCCAGTGAGTCCGATGAAGTCATCTCCAGAAGGGCCTGACATCTGTTGGGGCGGCTGATAATGGCCGTCAGTGACTCGACCTGGCCTCCGGGGATTCAGACCTGTTGGCATCCTCCCCAACCGCTGAGGACATTCATTTTTCCAGTGGCCACGTTGGTGGCAGTAAGCACATTGGTTGTGTCCTAGTCTTGGTCTCCCGGCATGTGGTCCCCATTGATGTTGCCCCCGTTGGGGTGGGCCCAGATTTGGGATGGCATTTTCCCCCAGGGTCCCAGCCCACTGAACAAGCACAGCTGCAAGCAAGTCCACCTTTTTTTTATATATCTTCCAATCTGCCTCTCTACAAGCCTCTTGGTCACGGTTGACTAGACTTTAGTCACGACTTTCAGGAGCTAGATGATATTCATGCCAGCAAATCTGTCTAATTTCTGAAGTTTCCGCTGGATGTTACCCTAGAACTGCCCAATGAAAGCAGCATTGACCATCCGCTGATTCTCGAGGGCCTCAGGGTCAAAGGGAGTGTAAAGATGAAACGTTTCATAGAGTCCTTCATAATATTGGCTTGTGCTTTCCTCGGGTCCCTGGAGACAAGACCGGCTTTTGTCCTGTTTTGTCCATAGGTGGTTTCTGGGAGGGGACCGTCACTTGAGCTAAAAGAACCCTACTCTGGTTTTCCAAACAAGACCTCAACCAAGGTGGTCGGGTATGTAAAATAGCCTCCCATGAGTGGATATAGGGGAACTGGTCAGGGTGACCGCGGCTGCCAGTAACAATGAGGTAGACTTTCCTAATGAGGTGCCTATCAAAGCTTCCCTTTGCTGGCCATTCAACACCAAATGATGGCTAATCAATCTCACAGAAGGTGTGGAGCTTTTGAGGAGTCATCTCAGTGTCATAATCCCCTGGGAACCCCTTCTTAAAATTTTTTTTTCCCTTGGCAAGACACCTGAACTTTGCAAACATGGTACTAAGGTCAGCCCTGGGCCCTTGACCCATCAGGCTATGTTTGGGAGAGGAGGCCCCTCCCTGAAACCTTTCAGCTTGCACCCAAGACTGGCTCCCATGTGACCTCAAACTGGGGTCCATCAATATTTTTGACAAGTCCATGGATAGCCAGGGAGGACAGCCATCCCCAGGGACCCTGGTGTGGCTTTAGTCCAAAAGGATGTTTTTTTCCAGAGGCACTTTGAGTGGCGGTGTTACCAGCCAACTGAGCAGCCCCCACATACACACCACGACCACCACCACCATTGAGAAACTTTTAAGTTCTCCTTCCCATAGAAATGTTAAGTATAAAAATGTTAAGTCTCCTCCCCAGTTTCTTAGTTGTTTAGCTCCTACTCTTTTAATCAGTTTCTGAATCCTAAACAGTAGACCATTCATAGAAATCTCCTACGCTTGTTTCAGATAACTACTTAAAAGCCTGTGACTTTCCAATATCCCCCAGGCCAGTAAGCTAAATGCGAAAACCATTCTGGGCCCAGACAACTGACACCACCTGAGTGACAGGCTGAATGGCCAACAGACCCATCAATTAAAATCTATTTTTCCTCATTCAGGGACTTTGGGGATACATAGAGTACTCTAACAAGATTGTCAGTCACAACCAAAGAAGCCAGCACGGTCTTTCAGGCAGAGTTTGAGACCCCTTTTCTCATCTGAGATCAGCTAGAGTGAGAATTCCATGAAGCCCCAATACGCAGGGACAGCTCTATGCCCTTGCCAAGTAGGAAGCAGATACAGAAGAAGAGACATCCTGTCCCTCATGTTCCTATAGAGATTTTATGGGGATCATGTCTTTCAAGGGGAAAACTAGGCAGCCAGTTAAAGGCAGGCATTGGGTCTCTGTATTTCTGCATGTCTCACAGAATTTGACCTCCCAGGTGACCTCCCCTCTGCACCCAAAACCTTCATTCATTGTAATTATCTACCCCTAAAACAAATGGGTACAAAATACCTGACTGGATTAGATCAGTTTACTCACACCTGCACAGCAAAGGCTACAATGTCCCTCGCTTCACCCAGGCCCCACCACGCCACCATTATAACATCACACATACCCAGAAGTTCATCAACATCACCACAACAGACTGAACTCTGGGAAGGAACATGTGCAATCCAAAGAGATGAGACAACAGCCTATTGTCAATCATGGGTGCCAATCAAGTAGTCTCACACACAGAGGGGAACAGCCCACTCCAGAGAAAAAGGGATACAAACTCCAAGTCCTGGGAAGTGTGTGTTCTTCCATTCCTTCCTTTTTGAGCCTTTTGGGCCTTGCCTTTGAACGCAGCCTGCTCCATGTGCTCCAAACTCCTTGAAATAATCTCTTCTCCAATAATGGGACCCTGAGCCATTCTCCACTGCTCAGACCCACCTCTACTTCCTTGAAATGTACCATCTCCCCTAATAAACCACCCTTTCACTGTTCCACTCTGGCATCTCGTTCAATTCTTTGTTTGAGTTTTGAAGGACCTGGACCCTGCACCGAGAGGGCCCATTCTCGAAAACAGCAGGACCCTCCTACCCCTCAGGGGTCCAGGGTCACCGACTCCCCTCTCCCCTATTAAAAGCAGACCCTGCAGTTAGGAGAGGCCCCTGGCAGGGGCTGGGGGGTGGAGCTTGCTCTCCTTCAACTCTTGAGGGAATGCAGGGGTGGGGCTGTCAGCAAGCCCTGTCTGTGGTGGTCTACGGCTCCAGCTGGGTGGGTACCAGATAGTCCTGGGAGGAGACACAGAGGTGGTCTTGCTCCCCTCCAGAGTGCCCCAGGACCCAGCCTCAGCAGCCACCGGTGACCTCATCAGGCCATTCCCCGGGGGGCCCTGAGAGCCGACAGGGGTATGTGTGCTGATGGTATCTGGGCTCTCACCATAGCCACTGTCGCCACCCCTGCCCACATTCCTAGGTTCTGCGGGGTCTCGAACTCCAAGTCCACAAAGCTGCCATTAATGGCAGAGCCCTGTGGATCGGGTGTGTTCCGTGAAGCAACGGCCCAGGGTCCCCAACCCCTACTCCAGATCCACTGGGCATTCCCCCCAAACCGGCTTTGGCTGGCGTGCCCCTCCCCTGCTCTGCACCCGAGTGGGCATGGTGGGAAGTGCTCCCAGCAGCAAGCACCCCCAGCAGCCAGGCGCAGCCCCGAGGACCCACAGACACACACGGGCTGCCGTCCTGCCATGGGGAATCCAAAGTTTATGCAGCCCCGTGGCCATCTTTGCATCTAGCGCACTCTGGCGCCCCCCCTCCCCCCAGTGCCCAGTACCTGCGGATTGGGACTCCACACTCGCTTTGTAGACAGACTCTCATTCACACCGACTCAAACAAATTTATTCTCCACCCACCACCTTGTTTCTGGGGTCATGGTTTCTTTCAGAAACTGAAATACCAGGATGACTCCGGGAGTCTATCAGTCTCCCCTTCTGTCCACTGATGGATAGGCTGCCTTAAGGGACCTGGGTCTTTACCTGTCTGGTTGGGCGGTGCTCCCAAACCAGTTCCTGTAGCCATCCGGGTTCTGTTGTGCTCTCAGGTCAGTCCCCGATGGTAGGCAGCACACACGTCCCTACTGATGGACAATGGTAATAGAGTTCTCGTCCCCTTTCTTCCAGGGGAGCCGGGACAAGGGAGGCGGAAAATACTGCTGTCTCCACATCCTGGATGAGCCCCCAATTATTTTGTGGGATACTCGGACAGAGGGAGAGGACACTGAAGCTCGGGAAGCAGCGTTTATTGATGCTGGCACCAGCTGAGCAGATTTACATCCAGAGGCTGAGCCCTGGACTCGGGGCTATATACCCTGAGGTTTGTAGGTTGACAGCTAAGATTTATTATTAGGACATATGTCTTCTGCCAGTTCCTGACTCGCTCGTGAGTGAGATAGGAATTTGGAAGTGTTAAACGTGACCATACGATCTAGGAATGTCTTTGTCTGAAACTCCCTGCTACAGCGCAAAATCCTTGGTGACCACGTGGTCTGGGAAAACCTTTGTCTAGGGCACTCAGCCACAAAGCGCCCATTATTAGAAGAGAAATTACACTCCAACGACTTTAGGGTAAGCCAAGCAAAATAAGCTCAAAAGGCACTGACTAGTCAAGACTTGGAGTTTTTAATTCCTTTTTCTCTAGAATGGGATCTTCCTCTCTGGGAGTGGATTGACACCTGTGATTGACAAGAAGTTATTAACCCATCTTTTTAGACTGTGCATGTGTGGGTGACTGGTCTAATTCAGTCAGCTATTTTGTACCCATTTGTTTCCCCACAGGGGTACGTAATTACAATGACAAGGGCAAGTTTTGTGTGGTCGCATTCTGTGAGTTGTGTTGGATATGCAGGAATGTGGAGATCAATGCTTGCCTCTAACTGCTCACCTTGTTTTCCCTTTGAGAGATGTGATCCCCATTAAATCTCTGTGGGAAGTTGAGGGACAGGAGGTCTCTTCTGTATCTGCTTCCTGCTAGGCAGGGGCTTCCTGCCTATTGGAGGATTCATGGAACTCTCACTCTAGCTGGTCTCAGATTAAAGGAAGGGGTCTCGAGATCTGCCTGGAAGGCTGTGTTGGCTTCTTTGGTTGTGACTGGCAATCTTGCTGGGGTATCATCTGTATCCCCCAAACCCCTGAATGAGGCAAAATAGGTTCTAGTTAATAAATCCGTTAGTTCTTATGAAGCCTGTGGCCATTCAACTGGTCACTCAGGTGGCCTCAATTGTCCACGAGCTGGGAACAGAATGGGTTGGGAGGAACATTAGGCTTTATTGATTACAATCAACAAGTATACTGGCCTGGGGAAATGTTAAAACCTATTTAGTCTCTGGGATAGAATTATACAAGAGTTAGGTCTGGAATGGCATCAGGGATGTTGGGAAGTCATAGGCTTTTTAAAGTTTTTTAAAATTTTATTCTTTTATTGTGAAATAAACATTTTTTTAATTAGCTTCAGGTGTACAACACAGTGCAATAGTTATACTTTTTACCCCTCAAAGTGACAACCCCCTCCCCAAATTCACCAGCCTACTCCTCCCACTCATATCATACATATCTATTACAAGTCCTTTGACTCCCTTCCACCGTATAATCCACATCCTGTGACTATCTATATATTCAATTACAGTTGACATATAATATTATAAAACATCAGTTTCAGGTATACAGTGCAGTGATCAAGCCTCTACTCCATCCATGAAGTGGTCTCCCTAACAAGACATGTGACCATCTGACACCCCATAAAATATTTACAACATTATTATATTCCCCAAACTGTGTTTCATATCCCTGTGGCAATATTGTAGTTACCTATTTTTGCTGTCTAATCCCTTCCCCTTCTCCCTCATCCCCACCCCACTCCCAACTAGCAACCCTGTTTTTCCTCTATATCTATGAGACTGTTTCTGTTTACTTTGCTCATTCATTCAGTTTTTCAGATTCCACGTATAAGTGAGATCATATGGTATCTGTCTTCCTCCGACTGACTTATTTCACTTAACATAATAGTCTCTAGGTCCATCCAAATCGTTGCAAATTGTACGATTTCATTCTTCTTTATAGTGGAGTAATATTCTATTGTACCAATGTACCACAGTTTCTTAATCCAGTCGTCTACTGATGGGCATCTTGGTTGTTTCCAAGTCTTGGCTATTGTAAATAGCGCTGCAATAAACATAGGGGTGCATATATTTTTTTCAAATTAGAGTCTTGGATTCTTCTGGGTAGATACCCAAGAGTGGAATTGCTGGGTCATATGGTAGTCGCATTTCCAGTTTTTTGATATACCTTCATACTGACTTCCTTAGTGGCTGCACCAATCTGCAATCCCACCAACAGTGCATCAGGGTTCCCTTTTCTCCACACCTGCTCCAGCACTTCTTGTTTGTTGATTTGTTGATGATAGCCATTCTGACTGGAGTGAGGTGATATCTCATTGTGGGTTTTATTTGCATTTCTCTGATGATTAGTGAGGTTGAACATTTTTTCATATACCTGTTGGCCATCAGTATGTCCACTTTAGAGAAATGCCTCTTCATATCCTCTGCCCATTTTTTAATTGGGTTGTTTGTTTTTTTGATGTTGAGTTTCATGAGTGTTTTATAAATTTTGGATATTAACCCCTTATCAGATATATCATTGGCAAATATATTCTCCCATTCAGTAGGCTTCTTTTTGTTTTATTGATGATTTCCTTTGCTGTGAAAAATCTTTTAAGTTTGATATAATCCTATTAGTTCATTGTTTCTTTTATTTCTCTTGCCTGAGGGAATATATCATTAAAAATATTACTCAGGGTAATGTCTGCAAACTTACTCCCTATGTTTTCTTCTAGGAGTTTTATGGTTTCAGGTCTTACATTTAAGTCTTTAATCCATTTTGTGTTTGTTCTCGTATATGGTGTAAGTAGGTGGTCCATTTTCGTTTTTGTGTATGTGTCAGTCCAATTTTCCAAGGGAAGATATAGGCTTTTAAGTAATTATCTGAAGCAGGGGTAGGAGATTTCTAAGATTCAGATTAAAAACAATCTATTGTTTATGATTAAGAAACTGATTTACAAAACAATCAAGAAACAGGCAGATAGGAGACTTCTATGATTCAGGCTAGGAGCATCCTTTAGTCTAGGATTCAGAAACTGATTAGAAGAGTAATCAAAGCCAGGAGCTAAGGAACTAAGAAACTAGGGAGAAGGAGACTTAACATTTCTATAGGAAAGAAAACTTAAGTATTTCAGTTGGGGACAGGCTACTTGCTTGGCCCGTGATAACACAACCACTGAACAGGAAACTTTGCCCAACTAAGAAACTGAGATCTTATCTTACACCCATTCCTAGCAAAGAAGTTCTAATCCTTTTTTAGGAAGGCAAAACTTGTGTGACCTCCAGACATACAAACTTGTCTAGATAGATGAATACCAAGCACGTGTTGCCAGGATTTTCCCCATTTTAATCTGTGTTTTCTGTGTTTAATGAAAATGTTTGTACAATCCCTTAAAATTACTACCAAATAACTATTTAAGAAATAATTACAGATCCCTGCAATTATCTACTATATATGTATATAGCTAAAATGATGCATAAAGTTCAAAATTGAACTATTTGGAGATGGGTTTTTATTTGAGAAGTGATTCATGTAGAAACACACATTGTACAGGGAATCTACCAGACAGAATTACAGAATTCAGATGACAGTAAATACAGACAAGGCTAACATTTACTAAATTGAGTTCCCACACCAAATACACTTATGGTGATCTTACTATCCTATGTATGGTTGCAGGGTGTCATTTGAAGGGATTTCTTTTTTATTTTTTTTTAAAAGATTTTATTGGGGAATTGGGGGAGGGGTACAGTGTTGGCGAATTGGGGAAGGTGACCAGCCAAGTTGTTGTTCTTCAATCTTTGTTGTGGAGGGCACCAGTCACCATCTGGCTTCCTGTTGGCAGCTTATGGCCTATAAACTCAAGGTGCTGAGTTCAGTCTTACTTGTGGGTGGGCATAGCCACCACCCCATGTGGGAGTTGAACCAGAAGGCTTGCTCTTAAGGGCACATGCCCTATCCACTGAGCCATCTGGGGGGCAGCTCAGCTCAAGTTGCTGAGTTCAGTCTTAGTTGCAGGTGGATGTAGCCCACCATCGAACAGGCAACGTTGTTGTGCTGGCAGCTCAGCGACAGCTCAGCTCAGGTGCAGCATTCACTGGCTCATCTGGGAATTAAACCAGTGGCCCTGTTGCTCAGAGCTCATGTTCTAAGCCAACTCTTAACCAACTGAGCCACTTGGCAGGCCCAAAGGGATTTCAATAAAGGACTCTTTTGTGGAGGATGTTAAAGTGTAGAAAAGAAATGCAAAATAAGTCAGACAGAAAAAGTTGAAAACCATATGATTTCACTGATGTGTAGGATATAAAACAAAACAACAAAAGAACAAGACAAACAAAGAAAAAAAACTCAATGTCACAGACAATAGTTTAGTGATTACCATAGGGTAAGGGGGAAGGAGGGTTGGTAGATGAGAGTAAATGGGATCAAATATATGGTGATGGAAAGAGAACTGACCCTGGGTGGTAAGCACACAATGTGTTATATAGATGATGTATTACAGAATTGTACTTGAAACCTATGTAACTTTACTAACTATTGTCACCACAATAACCTTTAAATATATATATGAAATGCATCCCATAGCTCTTGTATTATTAATTTAAAATTCGATTCTGGGGGAAAAACAGCAAAAGCAGGATAGCATCTGTCATCATCAAGGCAGGTAGAGTTTGTGGTGGCAAACCTGTGGGGGCCAGCCTCCGCGAGTCCAGGGGTTCCCTCAGGTGGGGATGGCATCGGCAAGGTGAAAGAAAGAAAGAAGAAAGATGGGAGAGAGTGGAGACACTGGAAGAGTTTCAGAGAAGAAGTGTCACACTTTGTTGTAACAACATGTCCCCTTTTGTGGGGGACCAGCCTCCGCAGTCCAGGGTTTCCTTCAGGTGGAGACAGCATCGGCAGGGGAAGAAAATAAAGAAGGGAGACAGTGGAGACACCGCGGGAGTTTCAGAGAAGTGTCACACTTTATTGCCAGACCATGTTCTTTTTATAGGGATTCTTGACCATTATCTCAATCACAAAACATTTCACATGAGTTTGGTGGTTTCTAGTTCCCAGGATTTACACAGTCTTTACTTCCCTGTAATTGTTCTCTCCAGGGTACACTGGCCTATTCTATGCTAAGGATTCACATAGCTATCTCTACATATCGCCTAACGAGTGGTTACCATGACTACCTAGCCATTATCCCAAATTCCAGCAGCTAGACTCACAGGATGTATACTAAAAAGACTAGGAGTGGCTGTGTTTGGGGTAAAAACATTTAAAATCTATTCCTATGTAAATACAATACTTAGTAGCTAAAGGGAGTCTTAAACATTTCTTGTCCTACGGAGGGCTACATATTTACAATAGAGGGTAGCATCTGTTTCTCAGTCAAAGCTTCAGTATCTGTTGCTACAACAATGTACTAGGCACAGAATTCAAACAAGGCTGTTAACATACCCTATGGTCAGCAAGTTGCCTCTTACCGGAACTCTCATAGCCTGAAGACTTTTAATCTTCAAGGAGACTATTCACAGCCGGGCCCTTAGGCCAAAGGCAGACTTTTTGGCCTATGTTGTCAGAGGTCTGTGCCTCAGTTTCCAAGGGCTTGAGTACCCAATGTCTTAGTTCAGGGGTCCCCTCGGGTTGTAGCCTATTTTAGGGAGTTTCCTTTTCTTTAGGAAATCTTGCCCCGTCGTTGACTTTCACAACCAGCTATCATCAGGGTACCACAGGAGCTTGTCACAAATGCAGTGAATGTATTGTCTCCTGTAGGAGTAAAGGCACATGGGTTCATAGAGGCAGAAGATATTACATGACCAACCATAAGGCAGCACTTCAAACATCCAGTGCAGAGCAGGGCAATGTGACCTTGTCAGACACTGAGGAGCTGTGGGCTCCTGGCACCCTTTATAGGCACCCTTTTGACCATTATCCAATCACAAGTTTAAGCTCCACATAGTTTTGATGTATTTTTCTTTCTTAAGACTTTTACAGTCTTTATTTCCTTATAATTGTTCTCCCCAGGGCACACTGTGACCTTTTCTACTTTTAAAGATAATCTCATCTATGATAATCTCTTTATGACCCAGACTCAGTTTCTACATATCACCTGAAGAATAGTTACCATGACTACCTAGTCCCAAATTCCAGCAGTAAGATTCACAGGGGCGTATACTTGAGCTAAAGCTTCAGTGTCTGTTGCTACAACAACGAACAAGGCAAAGAATCCAACTAAGGCTATTGATTAACATAGCTAATGGTCAGCGAGCTTCCCGGAACTCTCATGGCCTGAAGACTTTTAGTCTTCAAGGAGACTTTTCACAGCAGGGGCCTTAGGCAAGTGAGCTCAAGGACTGATGTTATAATCAGCTTCTCACAGGCAGGCTGTCAGCTTCTCACAGCCAGGCTTTTTGGCCTAAGTGGCCAGAGGTCTGTGCCTCAGTTTCCAAAGGGCTTGAGTCCCCAATATCTTAGTTCAGGGGTCACCTCGGGCTGTAGCCTGTCTTAGGGAGTTTCCTTTTTATTAGGACATCTTGCCCCGTCATTGACTTACACTGCCAGCTACCATCGGAGTACCACAGGAACTTGTCACAAATGCAGTGAGTGTATTGTCTCCTATAGGAGGAAAGGCACATGGGTTCATAGAGGCAAGAGACATTACATGGCCAACCATAAGCAGCACCCCAAACATCCAGTGCTGAGCAGGGCAATGTGACCTTGTCAGACACTGGGGGGTTGTCGGCTCCCAGTGCATGAGCAATTATTCCAATGGGATCCAAGGACGCATGTAAGCCAGGTCAGATAAGCCAGGAACGTAAAGAACAATAAGGCGAGTGCAAAGGATGTCCCAAGGAACACCAAGGAAGATGCTCCTGCCGTTAAGTACAAAAGCAAAGTGTGGATGCAGAAAGCTGACAAAATCAGGAGGCACAGGAAGCCAGGAGCTAAATAGGCAAAGCAGGATATGAGGTACAAGGGAAAGACTGAGGAGAGAATGAACACAAGCAGCATAAATGTACAGGAGTGTGAAGCCCGGTGCATGGCACATGGGTAATTTAGTCTGATTTAACGTCATGGTATCATGACAAAAAGGTGGTCAATCAACCTCCATTCTGAATTTTTATCTATTGATGCCCAAGTAGTGCCATATAGGAGGGTGGAGTTCCTTTGCTATGTCAAGGGCTACTTTGAAATTGTAAAGGGAAACCAAGCTTGGGGTCATGGTCAAGCACCAGATGTCATCAAGGAATCTGCAAATATAAAATCTAAGCAAGTGAGAGAAAACCAGACTTCTCTTGAAAACCTACAATTCCTAATAATTTCCACATTTATAATGATATACCATCACATCACTCTAGTATCAATGGCCATGGTTACCTCCTAATTAACATTCAAAATTGAGCTCATCCTCTCTGTTCTGCAACTGCTATTCCTTCTATATTTCCCACTTCAAGTGGCCACATTGCAGTCCACCCATTTGTTCAAGTCAGAAATCTAGCACTTATTCTTTGTCTCTGCTTCCTCCCTAACTCTTAGATCCAACTAATGTCCATCTCCTTCCATTTTTCTTATGTCCATTCTATCTTCTTATGTCTTCTAAAGATTCCCTCTGCTTATTTGGTTTCTATTTCCTGAGATTTTTCTAAAAAATTCTTATCAGTCTACCTATCTTTAATGCTGCTCTTCTCTAATTTATCTCTACTGTTACACATAAATGACCTGGCAGATAAGAAAATGTCATCTTGCTACTTACCTGGACAAAATTTTAAATGACTTTGTATTACCCATAGGATAAAATCTAATCTCTTTTGCCACAAACAAGACATTTAAAATGCAGATTCAACAACTTGCCTTACTTTATCTTTACATACATGCGCCCCTCCCCACCTCCAGCCCAGCCCTACTCCAACATGTAACTTTGTCAAACTGTATGACTCTTAGTAGACTTTACATTTCCCATTCTTTCAAATCTGTATATTTTATTTTATTTTTAATTTTTTTTTAGCTGAGCAATCCTGCCACACAAATCTGTATATTTTAATATTCTACTCCCTCTGCTTGGAATACCTTCCCCATTTCACAGGAAAAATGCCTCAGCCATGATCAGCTGCATAATTTGCAGGGCCAAGTGTAAAATGAAAATATGGGCTCTTGTTTTAAAATTATTAAGATTTTCAAAATGGCACCAGCAAAGCATCACACCAAGGTCAGGGCCCTTCTCAATATGAGGCCCAGGCATGCCCATGAAGGCAGCCCTGTCTTCAGCTCAATTTTCTTTTTCTCTGAAACTTCCCCTATTTTCTCCTTTAGGCATTTAGATTTTTTTGTCTATTCTCAATATGTCTCACAGGTGCCTTCATTGTAAGACTCACCTTGTGGTAGCTGTATTTTTGGTGTGCATATTTCCTCACTAAGCTATAAGCTTCTGAGGGAATAAACTGGGAGCTGGTTAATGCTGTCTATTCCACATCTAGCTCAGCACATGGTGCATGATATGTCTTCAAGATGGACTTGTTGACTGAATGTATAAGACACCTGAGCTTCTGTAACTTCTTTTCTGTGAGATGCTTTTGTTATCTATTCATTTTGTTTCAATTTTCCTTCACTGGTTGGTGGGTTGGTTGGTTGGTTTTTAAAAAAGGCAAAAGACTTATGTGATCTGAAGAGAAACCAGAGTATGGCTAGTTGGTTTTAAAAACAGTTCTAGAAGACTACCACAATTGCTCAGTACTTTTAGAATTTCTAGAGGTATGTACTTAAAGTGCCCATATCTGTAATACCAAATATTTTTTTTTGAAAGGCCACTGACTTTACTGATTTAAAAACTTTATAAGGACAATGACTGTTCTGCCAAAGGAGAAGCCAAATAGCATAAAACAGACAGGAGATGAGGGTGGGGGTGAGGGAAGGGGCCACTTAGAAAAACCGGTAATTATCGACACGAAATTGGCAGGGGAAAGAGAAGGGAGATGCATGCAAGAGGCAGATTTCCAAAAAAGTTGAAATGGTGAGGGGAGAGAACTCCCTGAAGACCTTGGAGGGCATTGGAGGTTGAGTAGGTATCAATCCTTTGTAGAGGACTGGGGAGGAGTCCCCACTCGGCAGCAAACTCTGGAGACTCAAGGCTAGGGCTAGAGATTGGGGGATCCCCAGAGAGCATCACAAGAAGGCATCACACCACTCTCGGAGGCACCCGAAGTAGTCCCGGGACTGCTTGGCGTTGGCGCCACATGTGTCTTTTAGCCATTCCCGGAAGAGGTCTTCATCTTTCTTTAGCACCAAAAACTGGCCAAGGACCACATAAGCCTTGTCAAAGCCCCTTTCCTCCAGCTTCTTGCCCAGGACTTCACCAATGCCAGCCAGGCTCCCCACTGGTTTTTCCCCCATGGACTCTGCCACGAAGTCTCGGTGCTTTTGGGAGGTTGTCATCTTGATCAGGATTAATCTGGGAACGGCAGCTCCAGCTCCTGTAACGGCTACTCCTGCCGCCCGGCTGCTCTCGCCGATACCTCAAGCCACTAGAACTTTCTCCTACTTCCCCCAAATATTTTTAACATCATTTAAACATGGGCATTGAAAAGAAAATTAAATGACAGATAATATTAATAAATTACCTTTAATTAATATTCCCTTTTATGGATTTCGATACATACATTAAAATTTATAAAGTCATGCTATTACAATAAAACTCAGAAGGAGCCTAAACTTTATCAGTTTCTCTTTTGCAAACCTATATTATCCTCAAGATCAGTTCTCTTGAATTCTTGCTTCCCCCAAACTCCAAGTACGTTCCTTCAAAACATAGTTCATCTACAGGGCAAATATGTAGAAGATAAAGTAGAGTTCTCTTGTTAAAGCAGAGGGGGATCGGGGTAGACTGAGCATTTTCTTCTAAATTGTAGCTCCAAATTATCTTCTGCCAAGCAGTTGGTCTTGAAGATAGAGGAGATTTTATAAATATGTATATGTGTACATATAAACATTTTATTCTTTTTTTTTTTTACTTTGGATAATAATGTTACAGGACCCAATACAGATGTTTAATCCACCGAACTCCTACTTGAGCTTATAGTAGACTACTCATCTAGTCAAATTTTCTGAAGAGAAAAATCAGGTTATTGCTGTGTAACAATTTGTTTTTATTTTAAATACTTTCTTTTTATTTTTAAATTATAGTTAACATTCAATATTATATTAGTTTCAGGTGTAAAATTTACTGATTAGACGTTAATAAAACTCACCAAGTGATCATTTCACTACATCCTGTACTCATCTGACACCATACATAATTATTACAGTATTATTGACTATATTTCCTATGCTATAATTTATATTCCATGACTATTTTTTTAATAGTGGTTAGACATTTATATAATTCACAAAGTGATTCCCCCCCAATAAGTCTAGTAGTCATCTGGCACCATACATAATTATTACAATATTATTGACCATATACCATATGCTATAATTTACATCTCTGTGACTAGCTTGTAACAGCCAGTTTATACTTATTAATCCCTTTAGCTTTTTTACCCAGCTTCCAACCCCCATCCCATCTGAGAACCATAAGTTTGTTCTCTGTATCTATAAATATATTTATCTTTTGTTTGTTCATTTATTTTTTCTTTAGGTTACACATGTAAGTGAAATCATATGGCATTTGTCTATCTCTGTCTGACTTATTTCACTTAGCATGATGCCCTCTAGGTCCATCTACGTTGTCACAATTGTTAAGATTTCATTCTTTCTTATGGCTGAGTAATAACCATTTATATATATGATACACATCTTCTTTATTCAATCATCTATTGACAGGCACTTAAATTGCTTCCATATCCATATCTTGTCTATAGTTGCAAATAATGTTGCAATGAACATACATGTATGTGTGTATTTTTTTAATTGAAATAAATTTTTAAAATTTATTAATTTTGGGTGTACAAAACAATGCAATAGGTATACTTTTCACCCCTCACAAAGTGACAACTCCTCTCTTCCAATCCACCCCTCCACCCCAATATCATACATATCTATTACAGTCCCATTGACTCCACTTCCCAAACTATACTCCACATCCCATAACTATATATATTTTTTTTCTTTTTTTTTTTCCAATTAGTATTTTGGATTTCTTCATATAAATACCCAGAAGTAGAGTTGCTGGGTCATGAGGTATTTCTCTTTTTAATTATTTGATGAACCTCCATACAATTTTGCACACTGGTTCCACCAATTAGCAATTACACCAATAATACACAAAGGTTCACTTTACTTCACATCTTCACAGTCACTTGTTTTTTGATTTACTGATGATGGCCATTCTGACAGGTATGAGGTGATAGATATCTCATTGGGGTTTTAATTTGCATTTCTGTTGAATACTGATGTTGACCATCTTTTCATATGTCTATTAGCCATCTGTATGTCTTCTTTGGCATAATGTGGATTCAGGTTCTCTGCCAATTTTTTAATTGGATATTTGCGTGTGTGTGTGTAAGTTCTGTGAGTTTTTAAAATAAATTTTTTGATATTAACCCTTTAATGAATGTGTCATTGGCAAGTGCCTTTTCTCATTCAGTAGATTGACTTTTCATTTTTTGGATGGTTTCCTTTGCTGTGCAGAAACTCCTTAGCTTGATGTTCACCCATTGTGTTTATTTTTTCTTATATTTCCCTTGTCCAAGTAAATAGATCACACACACACACACACACACACACACACACACACACCCATGAAGTTCATGAACTCATCCTAGAAAAAGTGCTACATATCTCATTGCTGAATATCACATCACTATGGTCAACTTCAAAGTACTCCCGTTGTGAAGCTATGCACTGATGCCAGCACCTAGTTTACCTTTCAAAGCAATTTTGGAACTCTTTCTGGAATGGCCACCTGAGCTGTCATCATATTATCTTTGATGTCCTGAATATCATCCAAATGTCTGCCTTTCAATATTTCCCTTATCTTTGGGTAAAGAAAGAAGTCATTGGGGGCCATATTGAGTGAGTAGGGAGGGTATTCTAATAAAGTTAATTGTTTACTGGCTATAAACTCCCTCACAGACAGTGCTGTGTGAGCTGGTGCATTGTTATGATGCAAGAGCCATGAATTATTGGTGAAAAGTTTAGATCTTTTTTGTCTTTTTCATGAAGACTTTTCAGCACTTCCAAATAGTAAACTCGGTTACCTGTTTGTCCAGTTGGTACAAATTCGTAATGAACGATCCCTCGGATATCAAAAGGGGTAGCAACATTGTTGGAACCTATTGCCAACTTAAATGCCTGGCAATTAAGATGGCAATATATATGCAATGTCAGAAGGTTTACTGCCTATCTTCTAGGAGTTCTACAGTTTCAGATGTTATATTAAGTCTTTAACCCATTTTGAGAAAATTCTTGTATATAGTATAAGAAAATGGACTAATTTCATGTTGTTTTCCATGTGTCTGTCCAGTTTCCCCAACACCATTTATTGAATAGGCTGTCTTTACTCCATTGTATATTATTGCCTCCTTTGTCATACATTAATTGATCAGATAGATGTGGGGTTTTTTCTGGGCTCCCTAATCTGTTACATTGATCTACAGGTCTGTTTTTATGCTAGTACTTTGCTGTTTTGGACACTATAGGCTTGTAGTATAGTTTGATATCAGGTAGCATGATAAATCCAATGTTATTCTTCTTTCTCAAGAATGCTGTGGCTTTTTGGGTTTTTTTGTAGTTCCATATAAATTTTAGGATTATTTGTTATCTTTTAGTGAAAAATGAAATTGGTGTTTTGATAGGGGTTGAATTGAATAGATTACTTTGGGTAGAATAAACATTTAAAGAATATTAATTCTTCTTATCCATGACCACAGTATATGCTTCCATTTGTGTTTATCTTTTTTACAGTTTCTTTCTTCAGTGTCTTATAGTTTCCTGAACAAGGAGTTTCTTTTAACTCCTTGGTTAAATTTATTCCTAGGTTTTGTTTGTTTGTTTCTTTTGGGTTTTTTTTTTACACAATTGAAACTGGGATTGTTTTCGTAATTTCCCTTTCTTTTTTTTTTTTAATTTTTTATTTTTAATTAGTTTCAGGTGTACAACACAGTGCAATAGTTATACTTTTTACCCCTCAAAGTGACAACCCCTCCCCCAATTCGCCACCCCACTTCTCCCCCCCATATTATATATATCTATTACACTTCCTCTGACTCCCTTCCACAGTATAATCCACACCCTGTGACTATCTATATATATTCAATTACAGTTGGTATATAACCTCTGCTTCAGGTGTACAGTGCAGTGATTAAGCCTCTACTCCATCCATGAAATGGTCTCCCCAACAAGACATATGACCATCTGACACCCCCCAAAATATTTACAACATTATTAATTATATTCTCCGAACTGTCTTTCATATCCCTATGGCAATATTGTAGTTACCTATTTTTGCAGTCTAACCCCTACCCCTTCTCCCTCATCCCCAGCCCCCTACCAACTATCAACCCTGTTTTTCCCCTATATCTATGAGAGAGTTTCGGTTTACATTGCTCATTCATTCACTTTTTCAGATTCCACATATAAGTCAGATCATACGGTATTTGTCTTTCTCCGACTGACTTATTTCACTTAAGATAATAGTCTCTAGGTCCATCTATATCATTGCAAATGGTACGATTTAATTCTTCTTTATAGTGGAGTAATACTCTATTGTATAAATGTACCACAGTTTCTGAATCCAGTCATCTACGGATGGGCATATCGGTTGTTTCCAAGTCTTGGCTATTGTAAATAGCGCAGCAATGAACACAGGGGTGCATATATTTTTTTGAAGCAGTGTCTTGGGTTTTTCAGGATAAATACCTAGGAGTGGAATTGCTGGGTCAAAAGGTAGTTCCATTTCGAGTTTTTTGAGATACCTCCATACGGACTTCCATAGTGGCTGCCCCAATCTGCAATCCCACCAATAGTGCAGCAGGGTCCCCTTTTCCCCACAGCCCCGCCAGCACTTGATGTTTGTTGATTTATTGATGATAGCCATTCTGACCGGAGTGAGGTTGTATCTCATTGAGGTTTTTATTTGCATTTCCCTAATGACCAGTGAAGTTGAACATTTTTTCATATGCCTGTTGGCCTTCTGTATGTCCTCTTTAGAGAAATGTCTCTTCATAACTTCTGCCCATTTTTTAATTAGGTTGTTAGTTTTTTGGTGTTGAGTTACATGAGTGTTTTATAAATTTTGGATGTTAACCCCTTATCAGATATATCGTTGGCAAATATATTCTCCCAATCAGTAGGCTTCCTTTTCGTTTTATTGATGGTTTCCTTTGTTGTGAAAAAAGTTTTAAGTCTGATATAATCCCATATGTTCATTTTTTCTTTTACTTCCCTTGCCCGCAGGGATGTATCAGTAAAAATATTGCTCTGGGTAATGTCTGCAAATATACTTCCTATATTTTCTTTTAGGAGTTTTATGGTTTCAGTTCTTACATTTAAGTCTTTAATCCATTTTGAATTTGTTCTTGTATATGGCGTAAGGAGGTGGTCCAGTTTCATTTTTTTGCATGTGTCAGTCCAATTTTCCCAGCACCATTTATTGAATAGACTATCTTTACTTCAATGTAAATTCTTGCTTCCCTTGTCATACATTAACTGTCCATAAATGTCTGGATTTATTTCTGGGCTCTCTGTTCTGTTCCACCGATCTATGTGCCTGTTTTTATGCCAATACCATACTGTTTTGATTACTGTAGCCTTGTAGTATGTTTTGATGTCTGGTAGTGTGATCCCCCCGACTTTGTTCTTATTTCTCAGGATTGCTGAGGCTCTTCGGGGTCTTTTATCGTTCCATATAAATTTTAGGATTATATTTTCTATTTCTGTGAAAAATGCCCTTGGTAGTTTGATAGGAATTGCATTGAATCTATATATTGCTTTAGGCAGTGTGGACATTTTAACTATATTAATTCTTCCTATACATGAGCATGGTAGGTGTTTCCATTTATTTGTATCTTTGATTTCTTTCTTCAGTGTCTTATAACTTTCTGAGTACAGATCTTCGACTTCTTTGGTTAAATTTATGCCTAGGTATTTTATAGTTCTCGAAGCAATTTTAAATGGGATAGTTTCTTAATTTCTCCTTCCGTCAGTTTATTATTGGTATATGCAAATGCCACTGATTTCTGAACAATGATTTTATATCCTGCTACTTTACTGAATTTGTCTATCAGTTCCAAACGTTTTTTGATGGAGTCTTGGGGGTTCTCTATGTACAGTATCATGTCATCTGCACACAATGACAATTTTACTTCTTCCTTGCCAATTTAGATGCCTTTTATTCCTTTTTCTTGTCTGATTGCTGTGACTAGAACTTCCAGAACTCTGTTGAATAAAAGAGGAGAAAGTGGACAGTCTTGTCTTGTTCCTGATGTTAAGGGGAATGGTTTTACCTTTTCCTCATTGAGTATGATATGAGCTGTAGGTATATCATATATGGCCTTTATTATGTTGAGATATGGTCCCTGTATTCTCACTTTGCTAAGAGTTTTTAACATAAATGGCTGTTGGATTTCGTCAAATGCTTTTTCTGCTTCTATTGCTATGACCATGTGATTTATATTCTTCATTTTGTTGATGTGCTGTATCACATTAATTGATTTACGGATGTTGAACCAGGCTTGTGTACAAGGGATGACACCCACTTGATCATGACGCATGATCTTCTTAATATATTCTGAATTCTGTTTGCTAATATTTTATTGAGAATTTTTGCATCTATATTCATCAGGGAGATTGGACTGTAGTTTTCCTTTTTTGTGCTGTCTTCATCTGGTTTTGGAATCAGGGTGATAGTGGCTTCATAAAACGAGTTTGGGAGCTTTCCCTCCTTCTGGATTTTTTGGAATAGTTTGAGAAGAATAGGTGATAGTTCTTTTTTGAATGTCTGATAAAATTCACTTGTGAAGCAGTCTGGTCCAGGCCTTTTGTTTTTTGGGAGCTTGTCAATTACTGATTCAGTTTCCTTGGTAGTAATCAGGCTCTTTAGATTTTCTGTTTCTTCTTGAGTTAGCTTTGGAAGGTTGTATGCTTCTGGAAAATTATACATTTCTTCCAGATTGTCAAATTTGTTGACATATAGTTGCTCATAGTAATTTCTCAGAATTTTTTGTATTTCTGTGATGTTTGTAGTCATTTCCCCTCTTTCGTTCCTGATTTTACTAATTTGAGTCCTCTCTCTCTCTCTCTTTTTTTTTTGATAAGCCTGGCTAGAGGATTGTCAATTTTGTTTATCTTCTCAAAAAAACAGCTCTTGGTTTCATTGATCATTTGTATTGTTTTTCTGTTCTTGATATTGTTTATTTCCGCTCTGGTTTTTATTATCTCCTTTCTTGTACTCCCCTTGGGCTTCTTTTGCAGTTATTTTTCCAGTTTCCCTAGGCGTAAGGATAACCTGTTGATTTGAGATTTTTCTTCCTTCTTTAGGTAGGCCTGCAGTGCTGTAAACTTCCCTCTTAAGACTGCTTTTGCAGCACCCCAGAGATTTTGGGTCGTGATGTCTTCATTTTCGTTTGTCTTGAGGTATCTTTTGATTTCCTCCTTGATCTCATTTGTGACCCACTTGCTATTTAGTAGCATGTTATTTAGCCTCCATTTATTTGTCAGCTTCCCAGCTTTCCTCTTATAATTGATTTTTAGTTTCATAGCATTGTGGTCAGAGAATGCACTTGAAATGATTTCAATCTTCTTAAATTTATTGAGACTTGTTTTGTGCCCTAACACGTGGTGTATCTTAGAAAATGTTCCATGTGCACTTGAAAAGAATGTATATTCTGTAGCTTTAGGGTGAAATGCTCTGAATACATCAGTTAAATCCAGCTCGTCTAATGTGTTATTTAAGGTTGCTGTTTCCTCATTGATTTTCCATCTGGAGGATCTGTCCATTGATGACAGCGGGATGTTCAAGTCCCCTACTATGATAGTGTTACTGTTGATCTCTGTCTTTATGTCTGACAATATCTGTTTTATATATTTAGGAGCTCCTATGTTCGGTGCATAGATATTTTCTAGGGTTATGTCCTCTTGTTGGATTTATCCCTTCATTATTATGAAGTGTCCTTCTTTGTCCTTTGTTATATTGTTCAATTTAAAGTCCATTTTATCTGATATAAGTATCACTACTCCAGCTTTTTTCTCAGTACTATTTGCATGAAATATTTTACTCCATCCCTTTACTTTCAGCCTGAATGAGTCTTTGGATCTGAGGTGAGTCTCTTGTATACAGCATATGCTGGGGTCTTGCTTTCTTATCCATTCAGCCACCCTATGTAGTTTTGTTAGAGCATTTAATCCATTTACATTTAATGTGATTATTGATAGGTGTGTATTTATTGCCATTTTGTTATTTGTGTTCCTAGTCTTCCTTAGTTAGGTTGTTTTTCTCTTCTATTTAAAGAAGCCCTTTTAACATTTCCTGCAAAGCTGGCTTGGTGGTAATGAATTCCCTTATCTTATTCTTTTCTGGAAAGCTCTTTATCTTGCCTTCAATTTTAAATGATAACCTTGCTGTATGCAGCAATCTGGGTTGTAGGCCTTTATTTTTCATCACTTTGAAAACCTCCTGCCACTCCCTACTGGCCTGCAGAGTTTCTGTAGAAAAGTCTTATGGGGGTACCCTTTGTAAGTAACTTGCTTCCTTTTTCCTTGCTGCTTTAAGTATTCTGTCTTTGTCCTTAACCCTTGCCATTTTCACTATAATGTGTCTTTGTGTGGGCCTGTTTGGGATCATCCTGGTTGGAACTCTCTGCACTTCCTGGGCTTGTATTTCACTGTCCTTTGCCAGGTTAGGGAAGTTTTCAGACATTATTACTTCAAATATGTTCTCAATCCCTTGCTTCCTCTTTTCTCCTTCTGGTATTCGAATGATGGACAGGTTATTGTGGTTGATGTTGTCCCCCAGCTCTCTTAAACTATTTTCAATGTTTTTCATTCTTTTTTCTTTTTGTTGTTCTTCTTGGGTGATCTCTGCTATCTTGTCTTCTAAGATACTGATTCGATTTACTGCTTCATCCAATCTGCTAGTCATTCCATCAAGTTTGTTATTTAATTCAGTAATTGCATTCTTAAGTTCTAGCTGGTTGTTTTTCATGATTTCTCTATCCTTCTTTATATTTTCATTAATTTCCTTGAACATTCTGATAATCAGTGTTCTGAACTCTGTCTTTTATAGGTTGTTTACCTCTATTTCCTCTAGTTCCACTGATTCAGGAAGTTTCTTCTGTTCTTTTATTTGTGTTGTGTTTCTTTGTCTCCCCATTCTGGCTTACTCTTTGTGTTTGCTTCGATGTAACAGATAGATCCCCCAGGTTTCTCAGTCTTTTGGGGGTAAACTTATACGGTGTGTGTCCTTTATATTTGAATTACTCAGTCTCCCTATCCTCCCGTGTGTGTATTTATCTGAGGTGTTCCTTGTGTTTTGCGTCCTCACCTGTTGAAGTTTTAGGTTTGATTACTTTTGGCTTGTCAGTAGGTGGGATTGACTCCCAGACTGATTAGCTGTGAGGATCAGCAGTGTCCGCAGTTTATGAGCTGCTGTGAGAGGATTGACTCCTCTGATGAGACTTGGACCCTTTGGGACCTGGTACCTGTAGCAACTTCCTTTTGGGTGTGACTCTTGTATGTCAAACCCAGAAATGCTCTGGTTGTTTTCTAAAGTTGGCCTCTGGGTATGATGATTCTTGTGTCTGTTTGTTTGGACCCAGTGCTGCAGAGTGATTTTAGAGCATAACAGATCAACAAGAACAACCTCCGCAGCCACCAAAGGAAACCAAATGCTTGCACACGTTTAAAAAACCAACCATCAATCTACAGTCAACTTGTACAGAAATATCAAACATACAAAAGGAGAAAACAGAAACAAAGCAATAACCACACACACAATAATAACAGAAGAGGAAAGAAAATAAAATACATTATCCTAAAATAAAAAATAGAATAAACATGAGAAACAGAATAGCTATAGCTAAAAAATTAAAAAAAAAAAAGTAAGAATACAAATTTAAAAAATAAAATTTGCAGAAAAAAGGAAAGGAGGAAAAGTATAGCAGTGAGAAGAATGAATAAAAGCAGGGAGAAAATGAGGGTGGGGAAGAAAGAAAAAGAAAAGAAAGAAAAAGAAAAAGAAAAAAACATATATATATTTGTCTACATACCCATATATATGGACATATATTCACTTATATACACCCGTATATATGCCTATATTAAAATCTACAAAATGATAAAAATGAACTAGAAATAAAAACCAAAAACAACCAAGATAAGCAACCAATAAAGGGAAAACAAAACAAAATAAAACAAAACAAACCAAAAATACCCTTGCCAGTCTTGGCTAAAGTCCACCAAGCTCTCTTCAGTTTGTCCTCTGCTGTACAAAAACTCCTGTGCGTCTTATGGGAACAGAGTAGGCCACCTGATGCTGCCTAGCGTGATCCTGGCACTGCAGGTTTGCTGTACTTGAGTGTGGTTGTGACGTGTGGTTGGTAGTTTTTACAAAGTCACTGCTATTTTGTTTTTGCCTATCCCAAAACAGGGTGCACCCCCAAAGGCTCAATGAGTATCTTTGGGCACCCTTTCCATTGAAAGCCCTGGAGAATGAAAGAACTCTTCACTGCCAAAAGCCCGCTGCTAAGAGTCTTTTAATTAATGCCTCAGCAGGTGAACCTGTCCTGCCTCCCAAGCCTTGCATAAAGGTGGGGGCGGGGTAGGTATCTCACTCTGCAGCCTTTATTGGGGTTGAAATTCTCAACCCCCTGCAGGTAGGAATACCTCTGTAGTCTGCCCCTACTGCTCCTTTCAGGAGTCAGTTTAAGACTCTGTCTTGACGGGTGCCAAAGGTTGTGCTAGTGGGTGGGTTATTGTTTTTTTTTTTTTTCTTTCTGTTCAAGAGTAGAAAAAGAAAAAACAAAGACACAGTTCTAACACTGTTTTGAGCTAAGGACTTTGCCTCATATGCTCCAGTGGAGTTCCTGCTGCTCTCCCAAAGAGACTGCCGCGGTTTAGGGGACTGCGCGCACCCTGCCGCACGGCTCAGATCCCTCCTCCGTCTCTCTGGGACCTATGTCTCCGCCTGGCACACACTGCGTCTCTGTGCCTAAGTATTCTTTTCTTCCCCTGTTTGCTGGGTTTCAGGCTTCTGCCTCAGAGCCTGCGCTCTGTGGGACCCAGTGGGCACAGAGACTAATCCCTGAACCGGGAGGATGCAGGGATTGATCTTGCCCTGTCGCTGCTGGGCTCTGCACCCTGCTTCCTGGGGACCCGGCGAGCCGCTGGTGCAGCTCATACCTCTGCACAGTCATCTCTCTCTCTTTGCGCACTTGCCTGGCCTGAGGCTTCTGCCTCAGACTGCAAACCAATGCGCTCTTGCTGTACTCTAGATGGGCCGCAGGCCACAGGGAACAAGCTGTGGGAACACTCATGGTGCCTCCACAGCCACGGGTGCGGGCTGCACCTCATGCGTCTCGCTGCCTTCTTCCCATACTCGCCCTGCCTGCCCACCTTCCAGCAATCGTTGTGTGAAACACTTAGTTGCTCTGTGTGATGAATAGACAGCTCTTTGAAGCGTATTAGAAGTTCAAATTGTGGATATTTCCGGGGAGATTTCAGGGAGCCCTTCTCTCAGCCGCCATCTTGCCCCCCCTCCCCTTAATTTCTCTTTCTGATACTGTGTTATTGGTATAGAAATGCAATCAATTTCTGAATATTAATTTTGTATCCTACTACATTACTGAATACAGTTTTCATTTCTAATAGCATTTGGTGGAGTCTTTAGGGCTCACTCTAGATAGTATAACAATGACAGTTTTACTTCTTTTTTCCAATTCGGATGATTTTTATTTCTTTTTCCTGTCTGATTGCTGTGGTTAGGACTTCCAATACTATGTTGTATAAAAATGGTGAAAGTGGACATCATTGTCTGGTTCCTGATCCTAAGGAAAATGCTTTTATCTTTTCACCAATGAGTGTGATGTTAGCTGTGTGTTTGTTAAATATTGCCTTTATTATGTTGAGGTATGCTTTCTCTATTCCCACTTTGCTGAGAGTTTTTTTTTAATCATAAATGGATGCTGGATTTTGTCAAATGCTTTTTCTGCATCTGCTGATACAATCATATGATTCTTAGCCTTGATTTGTTTATGTGCTGTATCACATTAATTGATTTGCAGATATTGAACCAACCTTGCATCCCAGGAATAAGTCCCATTTGATCATGGTATATGATCTTTCCAATGTATTGTTGAATTCAGTTTGCTAATATTTTGTTGAGGATTTTTGCATCTATGTTCATCAGGGATACTGGCCTATAAGATTCTTTATCCCTGGTGTCTCTGTCAGGTTTGGGTGTCAGGGTAATGGTGACCTTATAAAATGAACTTGAGAGATATCTTCCCTCTTCAATATTCTGAAACAGTTTGCAAAGGTGTGGTATTTTTTTTTTAATTTTTTTAGCGAAGCCATCCTGCCACATATTGACAGCTCAGCTCAGACCGGGTATCAAATTGCTGTTGCTCAGAGCTTGCACTCTTAAGCGAGCTCTTAACCAATTGAGCCATTCAGCTGGCCTGCAAAAGAGAGGTATTAATTATTCTTTGAATGTTTGATAAAATTCACCTGTGAAGTCATATGGTCCTGGACTTGTTTGTTGGGAGATCCTTGATTATGGGTCAATTTTGTTATCAGCTATTGGTTTGTTTGTACTTTTTGTTTCTTCTTGACTCAGCTTGGAAAATTGTGCATTTCTGAGACTTTTTCATTTCTTTCGGTTTTCTTATTTGTTGGTATGCAATTGTTCATGGTATTTCCTTACAATCCTTTGTATATGTGTAATATTGGTTGTAACTTCTCTTTCATTTCTGGTTTTATTTATTTGGATCCTCTCTGGTTTTTTTGATGAGTCTGGTTAAAGTTTTATCCATTTTTTTATTTCTCCAACAAAGAAACTCTTGGTTTTATAGATTTTTTAAAAAAAGGTTTTATTGGGTAATTGGGGAAAGGGAACATTGTTGGGGAATTGGGGAAGGGGAATAGCCAAGTTGTTGTCCTTCAGTCTTAGTTGTGGAGGGTGCAGCTAGCTCAGCTTCAAGTACAGTCTTCATCTGGCTGCCCATCGGCAGCTCGGGGCTGCTCAGCTCAAGGTGTGTTCAATCTTAGTTGTGGGTGGACATGCCCTACTATCACATGCAGGAGTTGAACCAGAAACCTTGTTGCTAAGAGCACACGTTCTAACCACTGAGCCATCCAGCTGCCTGTCCATAGCTCAGGGCAGCTCAGCTCAAGGTGCCATATTCAGTGTTAGTTGTGGGTGGGCATAGCCCTCCATCCCATGCAGGAGTCGAACCAACAACCTCGTTGTTAAGAACATGTGCTCTCACCAGATGAGCCATCCTGCCACCTGTTGGCATCTCAGCAGCAGCTCAGCTTGGGAATAGCTCACTGGCACATGTGGGAATCGAACTGGCGATGCTGTTGCTCAGAAATTGCGCTCTTAACCAAGTGAACCACTTGCCCAGCCCAAGGTCTTTTGTATTGTTTATTTAAACTCCACTTTGTTAATTTCTGCTTTCATCTGTATTATTTCCTTCCTTATACTCACTTTGGTCTTTGTTTATTCTTCTTTTATTAGTTCCTTAGTTGTAGTTTAGATTGTTGATTTGAGATTTTTCTTGTTTCTTGAGGTAGGCCTGTATAACTATGAATTTCCCTTTTAGGACCACTTTAGCCCTGTCCCATAAATTTTCGGTTGTTGTGTTTTTATTTTCAGTTGCCTCAAGATATGTTTTGATTGATTCCTTGATCTTGTTGTTAACTCATTCATTATTTGTTGGCATGCTATTTAGCTTCCATGTGTTTGTGTGTTTTTCAGTTTTTCTCTTGTACTTGATTTCTAGTTTCATGCCATTGTGATCAGAGAATATGCTTGAAATAATTTCAATCTTCTTGTATTTGTTGAGACAATTTTTGTGGCCTAACATGTAGTCCATTTTAGAATATGTTCCATGTTTGCTTGGAATTAATGTATATTCTGCTGTTTGGGATGAAATGTTGTAAAAATATCCATTAAATCCATCTTGTCTGACGTGTCATTTAAGGCTGGTGTTTCCTAGTTGATTTTCTGTCTGGAATATCTGTTCATTGGTGTCAATGGGGTGTTCGAATTTTCTACTATGACTGCATTACTGTCAACCTCTCCCTTTATTTTTGTTCATATTTCCTTTATACACAGAGGATGGCAAAAAAAGTATACACATTTTAAGAAATGGAAAAACTGTATTAAAATTGTAATACTCAATATATACCAATAATAAAAGATAAATACAAATCATGTGTGACTTCTGCAATTATAAGAGGTGCTCAAAATGGTTACTGTCAGCATCCCGACACTTCTGATTAGGGCAAACTACTGGTTGAGCAACATTGACCAGTGTCCACTTTTATTGCTGTGCATGCCGTTTCAATTTCTTCCTGAAGTATTGTCAGTATAACCAGTTTTCTACAGTACACCACATTCTTTAAGGTCCCTCATAGTTAGAATTCAAGGAGTGTTCAGTCAGGAAAACATTCAGTTTAAACTGTGCATCACCAGACCAAACCATTTTCCCCCAAAACTCCTCATCCTCTCATACCATGGTTTGAAACCAATTACGATACTGTACCCTTTGATCAGGGCCGTCCTCATACAGTGCATGTAATAATCTTGGAATGAAAACTTTCCATTTTACTGTTTTAAGAATGTGTCATGGGCCGGCTGAGTGGCACGGTGGTTAAGTGCTGGCTTGGGAAGCCAGTGGCCCCGGTTCGGTCCCACATATGAGGGCCAGGGGCACTGTCCTAAAAAAAAAAAAAAAAAAAAAAAGAAGAATGTGTCATATGCTTGTTCTGCTAACTCCTGTCTCAAGTGCACATTGTTTGATAGACTGCTGTGGTGAGCGTGTAAACTATTCTAACACCGTAGCGGAAAAAGTAGGACTTGCTGTGAGAGGCTTCCCAGATCTTCCCTTGTGCAAATCACACACAGTACCGTGTATCTCAAACTTATCACAAATGTGTGTAATAGTTAGGTGTGTTGGAAGTCTGTTGCATATTCACACCTCCATTGGCATTGTAGTTCCACAGCATTCTCAAATTTCAAATACTACTTCAAAATGGTCTTATGCTCCTCAAACAACAACCATGCTTCCACCATTTTCTTTGTCTGTCCTGCCTGTCAAATGGTGATGCTAGCATTCATTTGATTAACACCATCTTTTGGGTGAACATTATACTACACATTGGTACTGTAGTTCAATTCGACTTTGAAAAGTAATACATAGATAACATGTCTTAAAATGTATATATATTCTTTTTGGCATCCCCAGTATTTAGGTGGTCCTGCGTTGGGTGCATGAATGTTTAGAAAGGTTAACCTCTTCTTGGATTACTCCCTTTATCATAATGTAATGTCCCTCTTTGTCTTATTATAGCCTTTGTTTTAAAGTCTATTTTGTCTGGTATAATTTTCGATACCCAAGCTGTTTTTTCATTCCCATTGACTTGACATATTTTTTTCCATCCCTTTACTTTTAGTGTGTGTTTGTGTGTATTTCAATTTGAAGTGGTTCTCTTGTAGACAGCATATGTATGGGTCTTTTTTTCTAATCCATTCAGCTACCCTATATCTTTTGATTGGAGCATTAAATCCATTTATATTTAATTTATTATTGATAGATACATATTTATTGCCATTTTATCATTCATTCCATTGTTCTTCTCCTCCTCTCTTCTTCTTCTTAAGAAAGAACTTTTAACATTTCTTGTAATACTGTTTTGGTGGTGATGAAGTCCTCTAACTTTTCTTTTTCTTTCTAACTCTTTATCTTCTTCACTTGCAAATGATAGCCTTGCTAAGTAGAGTGGTCTTAGTGGTAGGTTCTTGCTTTTCATCACTTTGAATATTTTGTGTCTATCCCTTTTTGCGTGCAAAGTTCCTGTTGAGAAATCAACTGACAATCTTATGGGAGCTCCCCTGTACATGGTGTGATCATAAAATATGGCAAACGTTTCAATTAAAAATAAAATTACAATAAAAGACAGATTGCCATTAATCCTCCTCAAAATACTCACCATCATTTTGAACACACTCATCCCATCATTTTTGCCACTTTCTGAAGCAGTTCTGGAAGTCCATTTTTGTGAGTGTCTTTAGCTGTATTGTCATGGCTGTCTTAATGCCCTGAATCATTTTGACTTTGGGGAAAAGCCAGAAGTTGCTTAGTGCCAGATCCAGGAAAAAGGTGAATGAAGACACATCATAATGTTTTTATTTGACAGAACTTGTGATATACCAGAAGCGATGTATGATATGCAGTATTGTCATTATAGAGGATGGCACACTTTAAAACACACCTTTTCTCAACCAAAGCTCACACCCAACTGACTGCACCAAACAAGTGGAAACTTGTTACATACTGTTACTGAGGTTCAACATGTTACATCCCATATTGAAGATCCCTGTCTATTGGATGGCACTGTATTTTTTGATCACACAGGTAATTATGATGCATCTTTGTGTGGGTCTGTTTGGATTCATCTTGTTTAGTACTCTCTGTGCTTTCGGGGCTTGTATGTTTATCTACTTCACCTGGTTAACTAAGTTTTCAGTCATTATTTCTTCAAATAGGTTCTCAACCCCTTGCTTTCTCTCCTCACCTTCTGGTATGCTGATGATGTATCTGTTGTTATGATTGATGTTGTCCTGAGGTCTCTTAAATCATTGTAGTTTTTTTTATTCTCCTTTTTGTTGCTGTTTCAATTGGGTATTTTATGCTACCTTGTCTTGTAAATCACTGATTCTGTCCTCTGCTTCATCTAGTTTGTTGGTGATTGCTTCTAAGTGCATTCTTCATTTCAGTTATTGTATTCTTCATTTCTGACTTTTAAATGGTTTCTCTGTCCTTTTTGATGTTCCTTATCTTTTTATTGAAATTCTCACTAACTTTCTTGGGAGTCTTTATAGGCATTGTTTTGAACTCTGTATCTGGTAGGTTGTTTGTCTCCATTTCATTTAGTCCTTTACCTGGAGTTTTCTCTTGTTCTTTCATTTGGAACATATTTTGTTGTTTTCTCATTTTGGTTGCCTCTCTGGATTTGTTTCTATGTATTAAGTAGATCTCCAATATCACCCAGTCTTGGTCCAGTGGCCTTATGTAGTAGGTGTCTTGTGGGACCCAGTAGCAGTTTCCCTGGTCACCTGTTCTTTGTGCTTCGGAAGTGTTCCTTGTATGGGTTGTTGTGCTCTCTCATTATAGTTTATTCTTGATTGCTATTGGCACATCAGTGGGTGGGACTGACCCTTAGGCTGATTGGCTGTGTGGTTTGGCCACATCCACAGCTTATGGGTTGCTGTGCAGGAGTTTGACCCATGAAGTACCATTTGCTCCAGTGGACTCTGGTGCCTACTGAGACTGCCCTTCGGGTGTGCCATTTGTGGGGCCAGTGAGTGTGTTCTGCTGTGGTGTGAGCTGACCTTTAGGTGTAATGGTTCTGGGGCCTTTTAAGAGGGGAACTAGGGCATGCCCAGTTTAGCCACTACCTGTGACTGGCCAGGCACTACCTGGTCATAGCTACAAAGAAACTCATTGTTAGTAACTGCCTGTGCTGGACTTGGAAGTGTGTGAGAAAGGCCAAAATATGATCCAAGGAAGACTGTCACCAGTCCCAGGCCTGGGGTAGCTCCACAAAAGGCCCCAGGGCATCCCAAGACCTGCTACAGCCTACTGACTCCTGTAAGGCCAGTCACTGATAGAGCTTCATGCAGTACATGAGTTGGGTGTGACTGTATCTCAGAGAGTCACCAGCATAGGATGAGTGATGTTCTCCAGGTTAATGTAGATTCTGTCTTGGTGTCAGTGCTCAGCAAGACTCTCAGAGTGAACTGAGGTCAACTGCTGCACAGTTGGCGCCTATGGACCTTTGAGAATTGTTCAAGTAAGAGTGCAATGAAGAAAGGGTTCGCTGCTTATCGAGAAATTGCCTCCAGCATTGCGTGAGTTGGGTTGGGTGTGGTCTCAGGGAGCCACCAAAGTGGAGTTTGTGGAGGTCACCAGGCTAATCAGATTCAGATTCTATCAACACAAGGGCTCAACACAAGAAAGATGGTGCCTGCCTGCTGGTTGCACCGGAGGAGGATTCTATGCAGGGACAATGACAACTGTCCCTCCAGTCCTTACTCTGAGCCACACAACTCAGTCTCTCCCTGAATGTCTCTGATGCCTCCTGAGTCACTGTTCTTCTGCTGGAGCCCAGAGTGAGTACCTGCAAGTGAATGAGTCTGTGAAAAAGCTCTTTAAGTGGATGTCTGGTTTTCCCACAGCCTTCTGTCTCACCCGGATAATAGGAACCCCTACTGCTTTTCACAGCCAAATGTTGTGGGTGTTCTTATTCCCAGCACTGGTACTCTGGGCTTGGGAGCCTGGTGTGGGGCTGGGATCCCTCACTCCTTCAGAAGGGACCCCTGCAGCTGTGATATCCTTCCTGATTCTCAACCACTACATGCAAGTGTGGAACCAGCCCATTCCATGTCTCTGCCCTTCCTATTAGTCTTGATATGGCTTCTTTTTTTTTTTTTTTTTTTTTGAGGGAAGTGTCACTGGCCTTCATATGTGGAATCCGAACTGGGGCTGCTGGTATCCCAAGCCAACTCGGCCAGCCCGATATGGCTTCTTTTTATATCTTCAGTTATAAAAATTCTGTTCAGCTAGACCTCAGGTGCTTCTCCAGATTGATTGTACTATAATCTAGTTGTAATTTTAATGTGATTATAGGAGGAGGCAAGCACAAGTTTTATCTACTCCACCATCTTAGATCACACCCTCTCTCCTTGTACTTTTTTCCTCAGTCTTAGATTCATTGACTCTTTTCATTCACTTAGATTCATTGACTCTTTTTCATTTCCTTCCGCTTGGTCCACATGAATAAACACTGACTTTAAATATATTTTTGGCCCCAGAAATTGCTAGTTTCCTTCAACTTACACTTTACTAAGACTTCAAGCAGACTTTTTTGTCTTTGTATGCACACTCTTCATTAATTCATCTTTTTTTCTCTCAAGATTTTATTGGGGAATTGGGGGAGGGGAACAGTGTTGGGGAACCGGGGAAGGGGAACAGACAAGTTGCTGTCCTTTTGTTCTTCAGTCTAGTCACAGAGAACGTTGCTTCACTGTATCATGTTGGTATTGTCATTGCGCTCAGTTTCTGGCCTATGGACAACCACTCACCGCGGCTATTGGCAGCTCACGCTGGCTGCTGGCCACTCACTGCAGCCTATGGCAGCCCACTGCAGCAGGGTCTGCAGCCTACACCATCACCAGGGCTTACACAGCCCAGCTCCAGGTGAAGCTGTTGATAGCTGTAGAGGGCAGTGTCACTGGCCCTCATATGTGGGATCTGAACCATGGCTGCTGGCATCCCAAGCCAGCTCTTAACCAGTGTGCCACTTGTCCAGCCCTCATTAATTCATCTTTTGGTGGCCCTGCTGATTCATACTATTTTCACTCACTGTTCCTATCATTTTGAACTTTAACAAAGAAGTATGAACAGTCGTGGAATTTCTAGATAAGTGGCTATGAAATAATGAGCAGCAAAATCCCAACAACACAGAAAGTACAAAAATGTGGTCTTTTTCTTTTCCTGAAACAGAGCATTTGCTATGGGTACAGGAAGCAAGTGTGTGTGAAGGGTTTCTGAAAAATGGAGAAAGACAAGTAACACTCAGCCTTGTAGTTCGCTCCTTCTTGCCCCAAACCAAGGATATTTGTGAGACCTCTCCTACCACATAAATGCAAAGAAGACTTTATTTCTTCAAGGATCAAACTACTATATGAATATTTTTTTATGAGGCCATGAAAATAATAGATTTATAAGCATTGAGGGGCATTGAGGCCAACGATTTTTTCATACAAAGGGACATTAGGGAACATTTTGTTTCTGAATTGATATTGATCTCTCCATTAAGGCCATTTCTCCTTTCAACTGTTTTCATCCCAGACTCTCAGTTCAACAAATACATCTAGATGCCAAACACAAGATTTCCATTCCTTTTCACTTGTAGCTTTGGCCAAAGCAATCTAAATAGTGATGGTAAAAAAAAAAAAAAGAGGGTGCTCACTGTTTTATTTTGGGATCTGAACAAATAGGTGTCAATGTCTTACCTAACTAATGTAACCAGTGTTTAGGCAAAATTTTGCTTTAAAAAAATCTATAATGGTTGAGAAAAAAAGACTTCTGGTAAAATGGCAGAACAGACAGACTCTGTGCTAACTACCTCCCAGGATCACACCAAAATTACAAACAAATTATACAGCATTCAACCCTGGAGGTCCCCAGAACACTAGATGAACAGAGGCACTAAACGAAGAACTTAAGGAGGAGGCCACGTCGGGTCTGGTAGGACGGGCGGAGATGACAGAGGGCAAACCACGTGAGAAAAGTCCCAGCTGTGGGGAGGCTTCTCCAGTGGGAGAGAGACCCTCCGGCTGCACACCAAGCTCACCAACCCAGAGTTCCTTTGCTGGGAAGAGAAGTTCCAAGATAGCTGGCAGTAAATTAGTGAGGACTCTCTTTGCTCAGCTCGGTGAGTCTAAGAGTAGCTAGAGAATCAGTGGGGCTAGCACATGGGCTTGCTCACCGGTGAGTACTTGCCTGGTTCCTGGTGGAGGGAGTGGCTGTGTGAGCCGGGCCCAGGAGCCTGTGGGGACGCATTGAACTGAGCACCTTTGGTGCAAAGGCTGGCGGTTTTTTAGACTATTGTTTCCCTGGTGTGGAGCCTGCACATGAATGGTGTAAGGAGGGAGCCATTTTGTCAGGGTTAGGCCCTCCCACAGAGGATCAGGACCGGGACCTCATTGGTCTGGTGAAATTGGCTCAGAAGTATGCACGCACATGCATGCGCTCATGCAGCCTTGGATCCCCCTCCAGTCGGCTTGTGCTGCGTTGCGAAGAAAACACTGGTCAGGTGCCCTCCAGCTCCAACAGGCTGCTCACTGAGACCCAGGAGTGCGCGAGCTGCCTCAGATCCTCACCCTCTGCACGGCTTGTGCTGTGTTGCCAGGGAAACGCCTGGTGGGCGTGATCCGACTCCAACAGGCTGCTCACAGAGAGATGCGGGAGTGTACAAGCCGCCTCGGGTCCCGGCTCTCTGCATTGCACTTGCAGAGTTGCCAGGCTGCTGATTAGTTGTTGGGCTGCTCGGCCTGATTTGCGAGAGGCTGATTGGGACAGGCTGAGACTGGGAGTTTTCCTGGGAGTGCTGGGCTGTGAGCTGTGTGCCTGCGTGATACAGCCAGGGCTCTCCTGGTGATCTATCTAATACATCAAACCAATCACAGAGCGACAGCCAGAATGAGGAAACAAAGAAACATGTCACAAGTAAAAGATCAGAAGAAACCTCTAGAAATGGAACCAAATGAAAGAGAGGAATCCAACCTTTCAGAGACAGAGTTTAGAACACTGATGATAAGAATGTTTAACAAACTTAGTGAGGACATAAGGAAGGACAGAGAAATCATAAAAAACAACCAGTTAGAACTAAAGAACACAATAACTGAAATGAAGAACACACTCGAAGGAATCACCAGTAGAGTAGATGAAGCAGAGGAGCAGATCAGCAATTTGGAAGACAAAATAGCAGAAATCACCCAGCTGGTACAACAAAAAGACCAAAGAATAAAAAAACAATGAAATAGTTCAAGAGCCCTATGGGACAAGATGAGGCGCAACCACCTTGAAATCATAAGAATACCAGAAGGAGAAGAGAAGAAGCAAGGGGTCGAGAATGTATTTGAAAAAATAATGACTGAAAACTTCCCTACCTTGGTGAAGGAAATTGACATAAATGCCCAGGAAGTGCAGAGGGTTCCAAACAAGCTGAACCCAAACAGGTCCACACCAAGACACAGCATAGTTAAAATGGCAAAGGTTAAAGACAGAGACAGAATCCTAGAGGCAGCAGGGGAAAGATAGCAGGTTACATACAAAGGAACTCCTGTTAGACTAATAGTTGACTTGTCTACAGAAACTCTGCAGGCCAGAAGGGAGTGGCAGGAGATATTCAAAGTGACACAAAATAAAGGCCTACAACCAAGATTGCTCTACCCAGCACGACTATCACTTAAAATTGAAGGAGAAATAAAGAGCTTCTCAGAAAAGAATAAGCTTAAGGAGTTCATTACCACCAAGCCAGCATTGCAAGAAATGTTAAAAGGGCTTTTGTAAACAAAAGAAAGGGGTAAATAAGGTAACCTATGAAGACCAGGAATACAAATAACAAAATGGCAACACATATGCACCTATCAATAATCATTTTCAATATGAATAGGCTAAATACTCCAATCAAAAAACACAGTGTGGCTGAGTGGAAAAGAAAATAGGACACGTGTATGTGCTGTTTACAGATGGAATAAAATATTTCATGCAAATGGAAATGAGGGAAAAAAAGCTGGAGTACCAATACTTATTTTGAACAAAATGACTTTAAAATGACTACAATAAAAGACAAAGGAGGGCACTATAACCCTAATAAACATCTATGCTCCCAACATAGGAACTCCTAATTACATATAACAGATTTTGACAGACATAAAGACAGAGATCAACGTAACACTATCATAGTAGGGGACTTCAACACCACATTCTCACCAATGGACAGACCCTTTAGACAGAAAATCAACACAGAAAGATTGGCCTTAAATGACACTTTAGACCAGCTGGACTGCGTCGATATTTTTAGAGCATTTCACCCTGAAAAAACAGAATATACATTCTTCTCAAGTACACATGGGACATTTTCAAGATAGACCATGTTAGGCCACAAAACAAGTCTCAGTAAATTTAAGAAGATTGAAGTCATATGAAGCATATGTAAAGGAAAAACTGATGGTTGCTGGCTGGGAGGTAGTGGAGATGAGGGAGAGGGGGAAGGTTTTGGACAGCGTAGGTAGGTGACTACAATGTTGCCGCAGGGATATGGGGGAAGTTTTTGGAATGTAATTGATAATGTTGTGAAGAGACTATTATGTTAAGTGAAATAAGTCAATCGGAGAAAGACAAGTACCATATGATCTCACTTATATGTGGAATCTGAAAAACTGAATGAACGAGCAAAGTAAACAGACTCAGATATAGAGGAAAAACTGAAGGTTGCTGGTTGGGAGGGGGTTGGGGAAAAGGGGGAATGGGAAAGGATTAGACAGCGTAAATAGACAACTACAATATTTCCACCGGGATATGATACACAGTTCTGGGAATATAATAATGTTGTAAAAATTTTGTGGCATGTCAGATAGTCACATGTCTTGTTAGGGAGACCACTTCATGGATGGAGTAGCGGCTTGATCACTGCATTGTACACATGAAGCTGATGTGTAATATTGTATGCCAACTGTAACTGAATATATAGATAGTCACGGGATGTAGAGTATACTGTATAAGGGCATTGAAGGATTTGTAATAGATATGTATAATATGGGGGGGTGAACTGAAGGAGGGGGTTTGTCACTTTGAGGGGTAAAGAGTATAACTATTGCATTGTGTTGTACACCTGAATCTAATTAAAAAAATGGAAAAAGTATCTATAGCGGTTGAGATATCACCACTACTTTTATTAACATGATCATCATAGGGGACAGTATGTCAGTGTGAAACACAGTAGAAGTTCAAAAATTTGGTATGGTGGCCAGCTAAATATGTAAATCACATATCTTTTTTATTTCTGTACATAAAAATATGCATTAAACATTTAGTAGCAAATAAGCATAAACTCTTTTTTATAGCCACCACATTCTGTGGGCTCAATGATGTTGATTTTACCCAAGGCAGACTTGTCAACATTCTGGAACTAGGATTCTTTACATGTTCATCAGCCAATCAGAAATCAATGGTTATTCACAAGATTTTAGGCATAACCCTTAGGTGCCATTCTTATATTATAACCTTCTTTCTCCTCTCTTTTCTCAGTGAATCCACTTAGCCCAAATCCTCTTTCCAATGAGCAGTCACAAATAGAAGTTCTTTTAATGAATAAGGAGAGAACAGATGAACCCAGAGCAGCAATTACATAGGCTTTTCAGTGGTTTATAAAGTGATTTACTGTAATAGAATAGCTGAGACACTTCAACTTTTTCTTGAGTTAGGAATGCAGAGATAATGAGGCAGTTGGCTTCTGAACTGACCAGGGAGAGAAGCAGAAGATATGCAGTACAGAAAATATAAAGTGTAGAAGGTATAGAAGCCTGTTGATACCTAAACAGTAAAAAATACATGCCCAGAGGGGCTGAGTTGTATCAATCAATCCAAGGACACTAACATCAAGGTACAGACTCTTCTACTGAAGTCTTTAGAGCATCCCTAGACTCAGGGCCTCTTCTGGTCTAGTGTCCATGACATTTGCTCCAATTATAGATCATGGTTATCCACTCTCCATATTATCACCCTCCATGAGTTTCTGGCTCCACTGTAATTCCATATGTGTCCTTAGTGAATGGTTTGTTTAGTTGAACCATTTACTTGAGTGAGTCTCTGAAACTTGCAACCAAAAAAGGTAATCACATTTTATTTATATATTAGCTTTGTGCTTGGCCACATTCAATATTGATTATTATTACAGATTTAGCCTCTGAGCTCTCTTTACTCCTTTCTGTTAAACAAATAAAGATACTTCTCCTGGTTTCTAGAAAGCAACATGACAAAATTTCAACTGCACATCCATGACAAGTCTTTTTTTGTTTGTTTGTTTTGAGGGCAGTGTTACTGGCCCTCATATGTGGAACCTGAACTAGGGCCGCTGGCTTCCCAAGCCAGCGCTTAACCACCACACCACTCGGCCGGCCCATGACAAGTTTTTTTTTACTTTTTATAAACAGTAATCTCCATTTTGCCATTTTTCTGCAAATTTGGCTTCATGATTTCAAGTTTCTCTGTGAATTTTTATCTCTGGTTTAGGCTGGCTCACATATCATGTTACAATGGCTCAGAGTCCCTCTATTCTCAATGTCATATTGCCTCATGCACAAGAGAACAACAATGAGGTCAAGTGTTGTATGTTTTATCTTCATTTTCTTTGTACATGTTAAGAAATAGTTGAGATCACATGGCACATACATTACTGAAGCCTCATATTTCACTTACCATATAATATAAACATCTTTCCAAACGTTAAAAACCTCTGCAAACATCAGTTTCAATAGCTGCACAATAATCCATCAAATGGAATTTTATCACTTGTTATATAGTTAATAATTTCAGTGTTGAACATTTGTTTACAATATTAGGTTAATATAAATAATTACCTAATGGATTTTTAGTTCATGTTTTTGGATGATTCTTTTCAGATGGATTTCTGAATGTGCAATCACTGAGAAAGTTTGCTTTAGCATTTTTTTTCTTTTTTTTTTTTTAGGACAGTATCACTGGCCCTCATATGTGGGACCTGAATCGGGGCCACTGGCTTCCCAAGCCAACGCTTAACCTCTGCGCCACTCGGCCAGCCCTGCTTTAGCATTTTTAAGTTCTTTAAAAGCTCTCTTCAAACTTAGAGATGCTTAAGATTAAACAGCATGTCCTTTGTGAAATTTATGAACTATTATGAAAATTTGGTAGCTGGATAGATATCATGAAACCTAGATGGAAGACCCTCTTATGGCTAAGTCTGCTTCTATATCTATCTAACATTGTGGTTTAGAAATGTCACACAAGAGATTCCTGGTCAAATGATAGACATTGTGCTCAACTTCTCCCATGACCACATCAAAATTATTAATACAACTAAATTACAGAAAAACTATCATTGAAGACTAGCTGAATAGAAATCCTGTAATTAAGGATATTAAGAAGAAGCCAAAATGAGACTGGCAGGAGGGGCAGAGAGGTCAAATGGGCACGTGTCACATCCATGGTGCAGTGATTAAGAAACAGAAGAAAGATATCTTGGCTGTGATGCCTCCCTGAGGAGCAAGAGGTTCCAGCCCCACATCAGGTTCCACAGCCCAGGGCTCAAGTGCTATGAATAGGAGTTTCCATAATATTTGGCAGTGAAAATTAGTGGGGATTTTAGCTGAGTGAGAGAGAGAACTACTGGAGAAAAAGAGCTTCAGGAATTAAAGGGACAGTACACAGACTTACTTGCTCACAAACTCATTCTCTCTGGGATCCAGTGCTGGAACGTCAGATCAAAAAGTACCAGAGATTGTGGGGAGGAGCTGAACTGACTAACTTCAGGGAAAGGGCTGCAGGGGCAGGAACCCGGGAAGTTTTCTCCCAGAATGGAAGTGCTGGCAGATACCATTTTTCCTTTATTGAGCTTCCCCATTCCTAGACACAGAGCAGGCGGGTACAAAATCTGAGTCTCCATTAACCAGGCTAACACTGCTCAACTAACCCTAGTGATTCTCTAAGATACTACCACACAAAAAATCACATGCCTGACCCAAATTCCTTCCAAAGATTTTCCACGTAAGCAGCTTTCCTTGAATTGAGCTGTGGACTCTCCTAAAACCTCTCAAAGGTCCACAAATCCCAAATAAACAGCAACTGAACTCAGCATGCCTTGTAGCCCTTGCTAAGTGGCCCCAAGCTGAGCACTAATGGCAACCAGCTTCAGTTCACAGCCCAGCCTCTCCAAGGTGCCTCTGAGCTCAGCACAGGTGGCAACAAACAGCAGATCACTTCTTTGTAGCTCCTACCACATGGTTCCAAGCAAGGCACAGGCAGAAGCTGACCTTGGTCTTCACCAGAGTCTCTTCCAAGAGGCTCCAGGACCAACACACTTGGTGGCAGGGTTCAGACCACACAAGAGAACCATTCATCCAGGTCCACAAATGACACTGTTGGTGGGACTGCAAACTGGTGCAGCCAGCCATTATGTAAATCAGTATGGAGGTATCTCAAAAAACTGGAAATGGAACTGCCGTATAACCCAGCAATTCCACTCTTGGGTATCTATCCAGAGGAATCCAAGACGCTAATTCAAAAAAATATATGCACCTCTATGTTTATTGCAGCGCTATTTACAATAGCCAAGACTTGGAAACAACCAAAATGCCCATCAGTAGATGACCGGATTAAGAAAGTGTGGTACATTTATACAATGCAGTATTACTCTGCTATAAAGAAGAATGAAGTCGTACCATTGCAATGATATGGATGGACCTAGAGACTATTATGTTAAGTGAAATAAGTCAGTCGGAGAAAGACAAATACCATATGATCTCACTTATATGTGGAATTTGAAAAACTGAATGAATGAGCAAAGGAAACAGAAACAGTCTGTAGATATAGAAGAAAAACAGGGTTGCTAGTTGGGAGGGGCGTGGGGATGAGGGAGAAGGGGAAGGGATTAGACAGCATAAATAGGTAACTACAGTATTGTCACAGGGATATGAAAGGGGAATATAATAATGTAAAAATTTTGTGGGGTGTCAGATGGTCACATGTCTTGTTAGGGAGACCACTTCATGGATGGAGTAGAGGCTTGATCACTGCTCTGTATACCTGAAATTGATGTTGTATAATATTGCATGCCAACTGTAATTGAATATATAGATAGTCACAGGATGTGGACTATACGGTGGAAGGGAGTCAAGGAATTGTAATAGAATGATATGGGAAGGAGGAGTGCGGTGGAAAATTGGGGGAGGGGGTTATCGCTTTGAGGAGTAAAAAGTATAAGTATTGCACAGTGTTGTACACCTGAAGCTAATAAAAATAAAATTAAAAAAATAATAATAAGACTTGAAAAAAAAACAAAACACAGGGTTGGGCTGGCCGAGTGGTACCGTGGTTGGGCGCTGGTTTGGGAAGCCAGCAGCTCCGGTTTGGATCCCACTTATGAGGGCCAGTGACACTCCCTCAAAAATAAAAAAAGAAACAAACAAACAAAAAAAACAACAAAAAACACAGGGTGAATGAGTGGATCACGAAATAAGACCCAAACATATGCTGCCTAAAGAGAACCAATTCACACTGAAAGACACACACAGACTGAAATTAAAGGGATGAAAAAAGATATTTCATGCAAATGGGACCAAAAAATAGCTGGAGTACCAATACTTACATAAGACAAAATAGACTTTTTAAGTAGGGCTGTAACAATAGACAAAGAAGGGCATTTTGTAATGATAAATACATCAATCCAAAAGAGGACAAAAGTCTCAAAAACATCTACATATCCAATGTAGGAACTCCTAAATATACAAAGTAAATCTTAATGGACATAGTGTGAGAGATCAACAATAATACTAGGGGCTTTAATACCCAATTGATAACAATGGACAGATCTACCAGACAGAAAATCAACTAGGAAACACCAGCCTTAAATGACACATCAGAAAATATGGATTTAATTGATACTTTTACATTTCACTCTGAACAGCAGAATATACTTTCACATCAAGCAAACATGGAACATATTCTCAGATGGACTACACGTTAGGCCACAAAAATTGTCTCAACAAATTCAAGAAGATTGAAATCATATCAAGCATCTTCTCTGATCAAAATGGTATGAAACTAGAAATCAAATATAAGAGAAAAACTAAAACACAGAAACACATGGAGGCTAAATAGCATGCTAAAAAATAATGAATGAGTTAACAAGATCAAGGAAATAATCAAAACATACCTTGAGACAATTAAAAATAAAACACAATAACCCAAAATCTATGGGACACAGCTAAAGCAGTCCTAAGAGAGAAATTCATAGCTATACAGGCCTACCTCAAAAAACGAGAAAAATCTCAAATCAACAACCTAAACTTACAACTAAAGGAACTAGTAAAAGAAGAATAAACAAAGACCAAAGTGATTATAAGGAAGAAAATAATGTAGATGAAAGCAGAAATTAACAAAATGGAGTTTAAAAAAACAATACAAGAGATCTATACAACCAAGAGCTTGTTGATTGGAGAAATAAACAAAATGGATAAAACTTTAGCCAGACTCATAGAGAGAGAGAGAGAGAGAGAGAGAGAGAGAGAGAGAGAGAGAGAGAGAGAGAGAATCCAAATAAATAAAACCAGAAATGAAAGAGGAGAAGTTACAACCAATATCACACATATACGAAGGATTATAAGGAAATACCATGAACAATTATATACCAACAAATAAGACAATCTGAAAGAAATGGAAAAATCTTAGAAATGCACAATTTTCCAAGACTGAGTCAAGAAGAAACAAAAAGTAAACAAACAAACCAATAGCTGATAACAAAATTGACCCATAATCAAGGATCTCCCAACAAACAACTTTAGGACCATATGGCTTCACAGGTGAATTTTATCAAACATTCAAAGAAGAATTAATACCTCTACTTTGCAAACTGTTCCAAAATATTCAAGAGGGAAGATATCTCTCAAGTTCATTATACAAGGCAACCATTACCCTGACACCAAAACCTGACACAGACACCAGGGAAAAAGAAACTTATAGGCCAGTGTCCCTGATGAACATAGATGCAAAAATCCTGAAAAAAATATTAGCAAACTGAACTCAACAATACGTGGACTTCTGGTAAAATGGCAGAATAGACAGATGCTGTGCTAACTACCTTCCAGGATCACACCAAAATTACAAACAAATTATACAGCATTCAACTCTGGAGGTCCCCAGAACACTAGATGAACAGAACCACTAAACGAAGAACTTAAAGAGGAGGCCACGTCGGGTCTGGTAGGACGGGCAGAGATGAGAGAGGGTGAGCCCCGTGAGGGAAGCCCCAGCTGTGGGGAGGCTTCTCCGGTTTGGGGAGAGACCCTCGGGCTGCACACCAAGTTCACCAGTCCAGAGTTCCTTTGCTGGGAAGAGAAGTTCCAAAATAGCTGGCAGCAAATTAGTGAGGACCCTCTTTGCTCAGCTCGGTGAGGCTAAGAGTGGCTGGAGTATCAGTGGGGCCGGCGCAGGGGTTTGCTCTCCGGTGAGCACTTACCCAGTTCCTGGTGGAGGGAGTACTGTGTGAGCTGGGCCCAGGAGCTTGCAGGATGGACTGAACTGAGCACCTTTGGTGCAAAGGCTGGAGGTTTTTGGACTATTGTTCCCTGGTGTGGAGCCTGCATGTGAGTAGTGTAAGGAGGGCACCATTTTGTCGGGGTTGGGCCCTCCCACAGAGGATCAGGTCCGGACCTCATTGGTCTGGAGGAATTAGCGCAGAAGTGCGTGTGTGCGTGCGTGTGTGCATGCGGGCTTCGATCCCCACCCTCTGCCCAGCTTATACTGCGTTTCCAGGGAAATGCCTGGTGGGCGTGCTCTGGCTCAAATAGGCTACTGACTGAGATGCTGGAGTGCACGAACCATCTCAGATACCCACCCTCCACTCGGATTGTGATGCATTGCCAGGGAAATGCCTGGTGGGTGCCCTTCAGCTCCAACAGGCTGCTCACTGAGACACGGGAGTGCACAAGCCACCTCAGGTCCCAGCTCTCCGCACTGTGCTTGCAGAGTTGCCAGGCTGGTGATTGGTTGTTGGGCTGCTCAGCCTGATCTGCCAGCGGCTGAATGGGACAGGCTGAGACTGGGAGTTTTCCTGGGAGTGTTGAGCTGTGAGCTGTGTGCCTGCGTGATCCAGCCAGGGCTCACCTGGTGATCTATCTAATACATCAAAGCAATCCTAGAGCGACAGCCAGAATGGGGAAACAAAGAAACATGTCACAAGTAAAAGATCAGAAGAAAACTCTAGACATGGAACTAAATGAAACAGAAGGATCCAACGTTTCAGAGACAAAGTTTAGAACACTGATGATAAGAATGTTTAACAAACTTAGTGAGGACATAAGGAAGGATAGAGAAATCACAAAAACCAACCAGTTAGAACTAAAGAATACAATAACTGAAATGAAGAACACACTTGAAGGAATCACCAGTAGAGTAGATGAAGCAGAAGAGCAGATCAGCAATTTGGAAGATAAAATAGCAGAAATCACCCAGTTGGCACAACAATAAAAACTAAAGAATAAAAAACAATGAAAATAGTTTAAGAGCCCTATGGGACAAGGTGAAGCGTAACCACCGTCAACTCATAGGAATACCAGAAGGAGAAGAGAAGAAGCAAGGGGTTGAGAATGTTTTTGAAAAAATAATGACTGAAAACTTCCCTACCCTGGTGAAGGAAATCAACATACATGCCCAGGAAGTGCAGAGGGTTTTAAGCAAGCTGAACCCAAACAGGCCTACACCAAGACACATCATAGTTAAAATGGCAAAGGTTAAAGACAGAGACAGCATCCTAGAGGCAGCAAGAGAAAGACAGCAGGTTACATACAAAGAAACTTCTGTTAGACTGACAGCTGACTTGTCTACAGAAACTCTGCAGATCAGAAGGGAGTGGCAGGAGATATTCAAAGTGACACAAAATAAAGGCCTACAACCAACATTGCTCTACCCAGCATGGCTATCAATTAAAATTGAAGGAGAAATAAAGAGCTTCTCAGAAAAGTATAAGCTTAAGGAATTCATTACCACCAAGCCAGCATTGCAAGCAATGTTAAAAGGGCTTTTTAAACAAAAGAAAAGGGTAAACAAGCTAACTCAGAAAGACCAGGAATACAAATAACAATATGGAAATACATATGCACCTATCAATAATCATTTTAAATGTGAATGGGCTAAATGCTCCAATCAAAAGAGAGATGGAATAGGATATTTCATGTAAATGAAAATGAGGGAAAAAAAAGAGCTGGAGTACCAATGCTTGTTTTGGACAAAATAGACTTTAGAATGACTATGGTAAAAGACAAAGAAGGGCACTATAACCCTAATAAACATCTATGCACCCAACATAGGAGCTCCTTGTTATATGTAACAGATTTTGACAGACATAAAGACAGAGATCAATAGTAACACTATCATAGTCGGGGACTTCAGCACCCCATTGTCACCACTGGACAGACCTGTTAGACAGAAAATCAACACAGAAAGAGGGGCTTTAAATGACACTTTAGACCAGCTGGACTTCGTTGATATTTTTGGAGCATTGCACCCTAAATGAATGATCAAAATAAACAGACTCATAAATATAGAGGACTTATTTTGGACACAATAGATTTTAAAATGAAGACTACAATAAAAGACAAAGAAGGGCACTATATAATAATAAAGGGATAAATTCACTACGAGGATATAACCCTAGTAAACATCTTATGCACTCAATATAGGAGCTCCTAAATATATAAAACAGATTCTGGCAGACATAAAGGCAGACATCAACAGTAACACTATCATAGTAGGGAAATTCAACACCCCGTTGTCACCAATGCACAGATCCTCCAGACAGAAAATCAACACAGACATAGTGGCCTTAAAAGACACTTTAGACCAGCTGGATTTAATTGATATTTTTAGAGCATTTCACCCCAAAGCTACAGAATATACATTCTTCTCAAGTGCACATGGAACATTCTCCAAGATAGGCCACATGTTAGGCCACAAAACAAGTCTCAACAAATTTAAGAAGATTGAAATCATATCAAGTGTCTTCTCTGACCACAATGCTATGAAACGAAAATGAAAACACGACGATCCAAAATCTCTGGGATGCAGCGAAAGCAGTCCAAAGAGGGAAGTTCATAGCAGTGCAGGCCTACCTAAAGAAGGAAGAAAAATCTCAAATCAATACTCTCTCTACACTTAAGGGAACTCGAAAAAAAACAGCAAAACAAGCCTAAAGGGAGCACAAGGAAGGAAATAATAAAGCCTACAGCAGAAATAAATGAAATAGAGAACAAAAAACAATACAAAAGTTCAATGAAACCAAGAGTTGGTTTTTGAAATGATAAACAAAATCGACAAACCCTTAGCACGACTAACCAAGAAAAAGAGAGAGAGGACCTAAATTAATAAAATCAGAAATGAAAGAGGAGAAGTGACAACAAATACCACAGAAATACAGAAAATTTTAAGAAAATACTATGAGCAACTATATGCTAACAAATTCGACAATCTGGAAGAAATGGATAAGTTTCTAGAAGCATACAATCTACCAAGTCTGAACCGAAAAGAAACAGAAACTCTGAACAGACTGATTACTGCCAAAGAAATTGAATCAGGAATCAACAATCTTCCAACAAACAAAAGCCCTGGACCAGATGGCTACACAGGTGAATTTTACAAAACATTCAAAAAAGAATTAGTACCTATTCTCCTCAAACTATTCCAAAAAATACAGAAGGAGGGAAGGTTCCCAAACTCTTTCAATGAAGCCACTATCACCCTGATTCCTAAGTCAGACAAAGATATTACAAAAAAGGAAAACTACAGGCCAATATCCCTAATGAACATATATGCAAAAATTCTCAACAAAATACTAGCAAAGCAAATTCAGCATCTTATTAAAAAGATCATACACCACGATCAAATGGGATTCCTTCCTGGCATGCAAGACTGGTTCAATATCCGCAAATCAATTAACATAATACATCACATTAACAAAATGAAAAATAAAAATTATATGATCATATCAATAGATGCAGAAAAAGCATTTGACAAAAGCCAGCAGCCATTTATATAAAAACTCTTAGCAAAGTGGGAATAGTGGGATCATTCCTCAACATAACAAAGGCCATATATGATAAGCCCACAGCAGACATCGTACTCAGTGGGGAAAGGCTGAAAGCTTTCCCCTTAAGATCAGGAACAAGACAAGGCTGCCGACTTTCACTACTTCTGTTTAACATAGTTCTGGAAGTTCTAGCCACAGCAATCAGACAAGAAATTGAAATAAAAGACATCCAAATTGGAAAAGAAGAAGTAAAATTGTCCTTATATGCAGATGACATGATACTAAATACAGAGAATCAAAAAGACTCCTCCAAAAAACTGCTAGAACTGATACACGAATTTGTTAAGGTAGCAGGATACAAAATTAATATTCAGAAATCAGTGGCATTTCTATACACCAATAATAAACTATCAGAAGAAGAAATCAGGAAATCAATCCCTTTTACAATTGCTTCCAAAACAATAATATATCTCGGAATCAATTTAACTAAAGAAGTAAAAGACCTGTACTCACAAAATTATGAGACACTGAAGAGAGAAATCAAAGAAGATACAAACACATGGAAATACACACCATGCTCATGGATATGAAGAATTAATATAGTTAAAATGTCAATACTTCCTAAAGGTATATATAGATTCAATGCAATTCCAGTCAAACTACCAAGGACGTTTTTCTCAGAAATAGAACATAGAATCCTAAAGTTTATATGGAGCCACAAAAGACCCTGAATACCTACAGCAATGTTGAGAAATAATAACAAAGTGGGAGGCATCACATTACCTGACATCAAAACATACTACAAGGCTACAGTAATCAAAACAATATGGTACTGGCATAAAAACAGACACATAGACCAATGGAAGAGAATACAGAGCCCAGGAATAAACCCATCAATATATGGTCATTTAATCTATGAAAATGGAAGCAAGAATTTACACTTGAGTAAAGATAGTCTGTTTAATAAATGGTGCTGGGAAAATTGGACTGACACGTGTGTAAAAATGAAAACAGACCACCTACTTACACCATATATGAGAACAAACTCAAAATGGATTAAAGACTTAAATGTAAGACCTGAAACTACAAAACATTACCAGACATTACCCTGAGTAATATTCTACTGATATATCCCCTTGGGCAAGAGAAATAAACGATAAAATGAACATACGGGATTACATCAAACTTAAAAGTTTTTTCACAGCAAAGGAAATCATCAATAAAACAAAAAAGGCAGCCTACTGAATGGGAGAAGATATTTGCCAACGATATATCTGATAAGGGGTTGATATCCAAAATTTATAAAACACTCATGCAATTCAACACCAGAAAACAAACAACCCAATTAAAAAATGGACAGAGGATATTAGGAGGCATTTCTCTAAAGATGACATACAGATGGCCAACAGGTATATGAAAAAATGTTCATCCTCACTAATCATCAGAGAAATGCAAATAAAAACCACAATGAGATACCACCTCACTCCAGTCAGAATGGCTATCATCAACAAATCAACAAACAACAAGTGTTCGCGAGGTTGTGGAGAAAAGGTAACCCTGGTACACTGTTGGTGGGACTGCAAATTGGTGCAGCTATTATGGAAATCCGTATGGAGGTATCTCAAAACACTGGAAATGGAACTGCCGTATGATCCAGCAATTCCACTCTTGGGAATCTACCCAGAGGAATCCAAGATGCTAATTCAAAAAAATATATGCACCCCTATGTTTATTGCAGCGCTATGTACAATAGCCAAGACTTGGAAACAACGGAAATGCCCATCGGTGGATGACTGGATGAAGAAACTGGTACATTTTTACAGTGGAGTATTACTCCGCTATAAAGAAGAATGAAATTGTACCATTTGCAACAATATGGATGGACCTAGAGACTATTATGTTGAGTGCAATAAGTCAGTCGGAGAAAGACAAATACCACATGATCTCACTTATATGTGGAATTTGAAAAATTGAATGAATGAGCAAAAGAAATAGAAACAGTCTCAAAGATATAGAGGAAAAACAGGGTTCCTAGTTGGGAGGGGGTTGGGGATGAGGGAGAAGGGGAAAGGATTAGACAGCATAAATAGGTAACTACAGTATTGTCACAAGGATATGAAAGACAGTTCGGGGAATATAATGTTGTTAAAATTTTGTGGGGTGTCAGATGGTCACATGTTTTGTTAGGGAGACCGCTCCATGGATGGAGTAGAGGCTTGATCACTGCACTGTATACCTGAAATTGATGTTGTATAATATTGTATGTCAACTGTAATTGAATATATAGACAGTTACGGGATGTCGATTTTACAGTGGAAGGGAGTCAAAGGAATTGTAATAGATAGTATGATATGGGGGGGTGGAGTGAGAGGGGAGAATTGGGGGAGGGGGTTGTCACTTTGAGGGGTAAAAAGTATAACTAGTGCACTTTGTTGCACACCTGAAGCTAATGAATAATATATATAAATAAATTAAAAACAACAAAAAAAACAAAAAACAAAAAAAACACAATACGTTAGAAAGATCATATACCATGATCAAATGGGACTTATTCCTGGGATTCAAGGTTGGTTCAATATCCGCAAATCAATTATTGTGATACAGCACATAAACAAATCAAGGCTAAGAATCATATGATTGTATCAGCAGATGCAGAAAAAGCATTTGACAAAATCCAGCATCCATTTATGATAAAAACTCTTAGGAAAGTTGGAATAGAGGAGCATACGTCAACACTGGGGTCAGCAAACTTTTGAGATGGAAGAGCCACCAGGTGTCAGCAAACTGCAGCTCATGAGCTGCAGGCTTTAAAGTAAAATTGAAAATGAAAATAAAACTATCATAGTTTCATTTATAAAAATTTTAAAGGATACTATTCACATAATGGTGATTATGTAAAAATATATTTATGGCGCTTGAATAATTTTTAAATTGTTGTGAGGGACAGGACTGACTCTTCCAGTGGTTGACAAACTTTTGAGATGGAACATACCCAAAGAGCAGCATGTAGCTCATGAGTCGCATTTTGCTGACCCCTGCTTCAACCTGATAAAAGCCACATTTAGCAAACACACAGCTAACATCACACTCATTGGTGAAAAGCTGAAAGCATTTGCCTTAGGTTCAAGAATAAGACAAGGAAGTCCATTTTCACCACTTTTATTCAACATAGTATTGGAAATCCTAATCACAGCAATCAGACAGGGAAAAGAAAGAAAAGACATCCAAATTGGAAAGAAGAAGTAAAACTGTCATTGTTATACTATCTAGAGTGAGCCCTAAAGATTCCACCAAAAGCTATTAGAAATGATAACTGAATTCAGTAAAGTAGTATGATAGAAAATTAATATTCAGAAATCAGTTGCATTTTTATACACCAATAACAAACTATCAGAAAGATAAATTAAGAAACAATCCCAGTTTCAACTGTATCAAAAAACAAACAAACAAAACCCTAGGAATAAATTTAACCAAGGAGTTAAAAGACCTGTATTCAGAACACTGTAAAACACTGAAGAAAGAAATAATAAAAAGACAAACAAATGGAAGCATATACTGTGGTCATGCATGGGAAGAATTAACATTCTTTAAATGTCCATACTACCCAAAGTAATCTATAGATTCAATGCAACCCGTATTAAAATACCAGTTGCATTTTTCACTAAATAAGAGCAAATAATCTTTAAATCTATATGGAATCACAGAAAACCCCCAAAAGCCACAGCATTCTTGAGAAAGAAGAATAACATTGGACTTATCATGCTACCTGATATCAAACTATACTATAAGGCTATAATGACTCAAACAGCAAAGTACTAGCATAAAAACAGTCCTGTGTTCAACGTAACAGACTAGATAGCCCAGAAAAAGTCCACACCTATCCGGGCAATTAATGTATGACAAAAGAGACAAGAATATACAATGGGGTAAAGACAGTCTATTCAATAAATGATGTTTGGAATACTGGACAGATACATGCAAAAAACATGAAACAGGACCACCTTTTACATCATATACAAGAATTAACTCAAAATGTATTAATACTTAAATGTAAGACCTGAAACCATAAAAGTCCTAGAAATAAACACAGGCAGTAAATTCTCTGACATTGCTCTTTATGATGTTTTTTTCTGATCTATCTCCTCCAGCAAGGAAAATAAAATAAAAATATTCACACATGGGACCACATAAAACTAAAAATTTTCTGCACAGTAAAGGAATCCATCAACAAAAGAAAAAGACATCCTACTAAGTAGAGAAGATATTTGCCAATAATACATCTGATAAGGGGTTAATATACAAATTTTATATATAAAAAACTCATACAACTCAACACTCCAAAAACAAAGAATGCAATTGAAAAATGGAAGGGCCAGCTGAGTAGCTCAATTGGTTAAAAGCTCACTCAAGAGTGCGAGCTCTGAGCAAGCAACAGGGTCACAAGTTAGATTCCCGGCCAAAGCTGAGCTGCTGCTGAACTGCCAACAGGTGGCAGGATGGCTTAGCTAAAAAAAAAAAAAAAAAAAAAATGGGGAGAATAGATATTTCTCCAAAGAGGACATACACATAGCCAATAGACATATTAAAAGACGTTTTACATCACTAATTCTCAGAGAAGTGCACATTAAAACCACAATGAGGTATCACCTCACATCTGTCAGAATGGCTATCATCAATAAATAAAAAACAAGTGTTTGCAAGGAGGTGAAGAAAAAGGAATCCTCAAAAATTGTTGATGGGATTCTAAATTGGTGCACCCACCATGGAAAATAATTTACAGGTTTCTTTAAAAACTAAAACTATCATGGATGGAGTAGAGGTTTGATCACTGCACTGTATTACTAAAGTGGAGGTGGTATACCTACTGTAATTGAATATATATTGATAGTCACAGGATGTGGATTATACTGTGGAAGAGAGTCAGAGGAAGAGTAACAGATATATATGATATGGGGGGGGAGTGGGGTGGTGTATTGGGGGTGGGGGGTTGTCACTTTGAGGGGTAAAATGTATAACTATTGCACTGTGTTGTACACCTGAAACTAATTAAAAAAAAATAAATAAAAAAAATAAAAAAAATAAAAAAAAAACAAAAAACTAAAACTAGAACTGCCTTATGACCCAATTGTTCCACTTCACTTCTGGGTATTTATCCAAGGAAATCCAAAACTAATTTGAAAAGATATGTGCGCCGTTTTGTTCACTGCAGCACTATTTACAACAGCCTAGATCTGAACTAAGTGCCCATCAGTAGACAACTGGATAAAGAAATTGTGGTACATATATGCAATGGAATATTATTCAGCCATAAAACAGAGTGAAATCTTACCATTTGTGACATCATGGATGGACCTAGAGGGCATTACGCTAAGTGAAATAGGCCATATGATGTTTCTTATATGTGAAATTTAAAGAACAAAATAAAGAAACAGCCTTATATATATATAGTGAACAAACTGATGGTTTTCAGATGGCAGGTGGATTGGGGAGCTGGATTAAAAAGAGGAAGGGATTAAGCAACACAAACTGGTATTTACAAAATAGTCATTGGGATGTAAAGTACAGCAGAGACAATATAGTCAATAATGTTGCAACAACTATGTATAGTATAGGATCAGGTAGGGACTAGAGTAGGCAGGGGGATCACTGAATAAATTATATGAATGTCTAACTATTATGTTTTACACCTGACACTAATACAAAATAATATTGAATGTCAATTATAACTGAAGAAATTATTTTAAACATAAAATAAAGTAAAAATGGGTTATAGTTGGCAAAAAAGAACTGATTTAGCCTGAATAGATGCTGAGTAAATGGCTTATTTCCAAATTTTACCATGTTGAACATCTACTGTCTCTGAACCTCCTTTTGACTTTGATTATTCAGAACAGCCAGAATAGCAGGCAAAGTATTAGTCTATTAAATAGTGTCGATTTCTTGGGAAAGAAAATAAAAGAATTAGGTTGGGGAATAAAAAAGAAAGAAAGTACAAGGAGAAATAAAATGCATATTCAGTGGCTGGTACATCAAAGTTAAAACTGAGCAGGAAGAATCGGCTGTTTTTTTGAATGGTCTTCACCGACTTGTAATGTCTGTTATAGAAAGACATTACAAGAAATGTCTGTGCTCTCAGACTTGAGCACACATCAGAATCCACTAGAGGATTGGGTGAAATATCTATTGCTGCCTCCCTCTGCAGACATTCTGATTCAGTAGGTCTTGTGTGAGACCTGCAAAATTGTATTTCTAATAAGTACTCAGATGATGCTGGTGTTCCTGTCTGGGGACCAACTTTGGGAACTGTAGGATTGGCAGATGCATTGTCGTAGGAGTGTGCTTGTTGTCCTTGTACTGTAGCAATGTGCTTTCTGGCTGTAGCTTTCCTCTTGCTGTGCATTAACTTGTGCTGACACATGGCTGAGGCTGCCCATGGCAAGACTTCAATCTGCTTCTGATTTGGTGGAGTCGATTTCTTTAGAGGTGGGAAACCATATTATGTGATCATTTTTCTTTTATATACCTGCTGCTTCAATAAAAATTATAAGAAAGCTTATAATAATTGAGGTACATATTTAAAATTTAAAATGAAAATAAGAGAAAACATGTAGAAAAAAGAAAGCAAATATATCAATGAAATACTAACAGACTTCTAAAAATAAGCATTGCTTTTAGATCTGAATTTTATTTTTTTAAAAGATTTAATTGGGGAATTGGGGAAGGGGAACACACAAGTTGCTGTCCTTTTGTTCTTCAATCTAGTTGTGGAGGGCGTTGCTTTACTGGCCCATATCTGTAATATCATTGCGCTCTTCCCAGTGAGGCAGATTGGTTGCTGGCCTCTGGACAGCCACTCATGGTGGCTCTTGGCAGCTCATACCAGCTGCTGGCCACTCACATTGGCTGCTGGCCACTCACGATGGCTGCCAGCCACTCACTGTAGCTTATGGAAGCCCACTGTAGCTTATGGAAGCCCACTGCAGCAGGCGCTGCATCCTACGCCTTCACCGGCAACTCATGGCAGCCCAGCTCCTGATCAGGCTGTTGTTCACCATCTTAGCTGTAGAGGGCATTGTCACTGGCTCTCATATGTGGGATCTGAACAGGGGCCCTGCTGCTCCGAGCTGGCATCCCAAGCCAGCTCTTAACCAGTGCGCCACTTCGCTGGCACATATTTAATCAGCATGAATTTTTAATCAGTCAAAATAAAAACAGGAAAAGTGATGAGTTACATAACTCTCAACATTTATTAAACATATACAGAAAAAAACTCAAGAGAGTCCCATACATTTTATTTTATTTTTTTATAGTTTATGTATTTATTTTTTATTGTGAAATAAACATTTTAAAAAAATTAGCTTCAGGTGTACAACACAGTGAAGTAGTTATACTTCTTACCCCTCAAAGTGATAATACTCATCCCCCAATTCTCCACTGCACTCCTGCCCCCCATATCATACATATCTATTACAATTCCTTTGACTCCCTTCCACAGTATACTCCACATCCCATGACTATCTGTATATTCAACTATAGTTGGCATACAATATTATACAACATCAGTTTCAGATATACAGTGCAGTGATCAAGCATCTACTCCATCCATGAAGTGGTCTCCCTAACAAGACATGTAACCATCTGACACCCCACAAAATATTTAAAACATTATTATATTCCCGAATTGTCTATCATATCCTTGTGGTAATATTGTAGTTACCTATTTATGCTATCAAACCCCTTCCCCTTCTCCCTCATCCCGAACCCACTCCCAACTAGCAACCCTGTTTTTCCTCTATATCTATGAGACTGTTTCTGTTTCCTTTGCTCATTCATTCAATTTTTCAATTCCACATATAAGTGAGATCATATGGTAGGTATTTTTCTTTCTCCGACTGACTTATTTCACTTAACACAGTAGTCTCTCGGTCCATCCATATCGTTGCAAATGGTACAATTTCATTCTTCCTATAGCGGAGTAATACTCCATTGTATAAATGTACCACAGTTTCTGTTTTATATCCTCTCTTTCTTTTTTTTTTTTTTTCAAAGATTTTATTGGGGAATTGGCAGAGGGGAACAGCGTTGGGGAATCGGGGAAGGGGAACAGACAAGTTGCTGTCTTTTTGTTCTTCAGTTTAGTTGCGGAGGATGTTGCTTCACTGTTGGTATCGTCATTGTGCTCTTCCCGGATGAGGCAGATCAGTCACTGGCCTCTGGATGTCGCTCACCGCGGCTATTGGCAGCTCACACTTGGCTGCCAGCCGCTCACGCTGGCTACGGGCCACTCACTGTAGCCTATGGCAGCCCACTGCAGCAGGGGCTGCAGCCTACACCATCACTGGGGCTCGCACAGCCCAGCTCCAGGTGGAGCTGTTGTTAGCTGTAGAGGGCAGTGTCACTGGCCCTCATGTGGGATCCAAACCGGGGCCGCTGGCATCCCAAAACCAGCGCTTAACCAATGTGCCACTCGGCCGGCCCTGTACCACAGTTTCTTAATCCAGTCATCAATCAATGGGCATTTTGGTTGTTTGCAAGTCTTGGCTATTGTAAATAGTGCTGCAGTAAACATAGAGGTACATATATTTTTTCGAATTAGCGTCTTGGATTCTTCTGGGTAGATGCCCAAGAGTGGAATTGCTAGGTCTTCTGGTAGTTTCATTTCCAATTTTTTGAGATACCTCCACACTGATTTCCATGATGGCTGCACCCATTGCAGTCTCACCAACAGTGCACCAGGGTTCCCTTTTCTCCACACCCTTGCCAGCACTTGCTGTTTGTTGATTTGTTGATGATAGACATTCTGACTGTAGTGAGGTGGTATCTCATTGTGGTTTTTATTTGCATTTCTCTGATGATTAGTGAGGTTGAACATTTTTTCATATACCTGTTGGCCATCTGTATGTCCGCTTTAGAGAAATGTCTCTTCATCTCCTCTGCCCATTTTTTAATTGGGTTGTTTGTTTTTCTGGTGTTGAGTTTCATGAGTGTTTTATAAATTTTGGATATTAACCTCTTATCATAAATAACATTGGCAAATATCTTCTCCCATTCAGTAGGCTGCCTTTTTGTTTTATTGATGATTTCCTTTGCTGTGGAAAACTTTTAAGTTTGATGTAATCCCATATGTTCATTTTTTCTTTTATTTCCCTTGCTCAAGGGGATATATCAGTAAAAATATTACTCAGGGTAATGTCTGCAAACCTACCCCCTATGTTTTCTTCTAGGAGTTTTATGGTTTCAGGTCTTACCCTTAAGTCTTTAATCCATTTTGAGTTTGTTCTTGTATGTGGTGGAAGTAGGTGGTGCATTTTCATTTTTTTCATGGGTCAGTCCAATTTTCCCAGCACCATTTATTAAATAGACTATCTTTATTCCAATGTAAAGTCTTGCTTCCGTTGTCATAGATTAAATGGCCATGTATGGATGGGTTTATTCCTGGGCTCTCTATTCTGTTCCATTGGTCTATGTGTCTGTTTCGATGCCAGTACCATACTGTTTTGATTACTGTAGACTTGTATTATGTTTTGATGTCAGGTAGTGTGATGTCTCCCACTTTGTTCTTATTTCTCAGGTTTGCTGTGGCTATTCGGGGTCTTTTGTGGTTCAATGTACATTTTAGGATTCTATGTTCTGTTTCTGAGAAAAATGTCCTTGGTAGTTTGATCGGCATTGCATTGAATCTATATATTGCGCTAGGTAGTATTGACATTTTACCTGTATTAATTATTCCTATCCATGAGCATGGTATGTATTTCCATTTATTTGTATCTTCTTTGATTTTTCTCTTCAGTGTCTCATAATTTTCTGAGTACAGATCTTTTACTTCTTTAGTTAAACTGATTCCTAGATATTTTATTGTTTTTGAAGCAATGTAAAAGGGATTGATTTCCTGATTTCTTCTTCTGATAGTTTATTATTGGTGTATAGAAATGCAACTGATTTCTGAATATGAATGTTGTATCCTGCTACCTTACCAAATTCATGTATCAGTTCTAGCAGCTTTTATGGTGGAGTCTTTGGGATTCTCCATGTATAGTATCATGTCATCTGCATATAATGACAATTTTACTTCCTGTTTTCCAATTTGGATGCATTTTATTTCATTTTCTTGTCTGATTGCTGTGGCTAGAACTTCCAGAAGTATGTTAAATAGAAGTGGTGAAAGTGAGCAGCTTTGTCTTGTTCCTGATCTTAAGGGGAAACCTTTAAGTCTTTCCCCATTGAGTACGATGTTTGCTGTGGGCTCATCATATATGGCCTTTATTATGTTGAGATATGATCCTACTATTCCCACTTTGCTAAGAGTTTTTATCATAAATGACTGCTGGATTTTGTCAAATGCCTTTTCTGCATCTATTGATATGATCATATGATTTTTATTTTTCATTTTGTTAATGTGATGTATTACATTAATTGATTTGCGGATATTGAGCCAACCTTGCATACCAGAAATGAATCCCACTTGATCGTGGTGTATGATCTTTTTAATCAGATGCTGAATTTGATTTGCTAGTATTTTGTTGAGAATTTTTGCATCTATGTTCATTAGGGATATTGGTCTGCGGTTTTCCTTTTTGTAATATGTTTGCCTGACTTAGGAATCAGGCTGATAGTGGCTTCATAGAAAGAGTTTGGAAAACTTCCCTCCTGTATTTTTTCGGAATAATTTGAGGAGAATATGTATTAATTTTTTTTTGAATGTTTTGTGAAATTCACCTGTGTAGCCAATTGGTCCAGGGCTTTTGTTTGTTGGAAATTGTTGATTCCTGATTCAATTTCTTTGGCAGTAATCAGTCTGTTCAGAGTTTCTGTTTATTTTTGGTTCAGACTTGGTAGATTGTATGCTTCTAGAAATTTTTCCATTTCTTCCAGATTGTCGAGTTTGTTAGCATATAGTTGCTCACAGTATTTTCTTAAGATTTTCTGTATTTCTGTGGTATCTGTTGTCACTTCTCTTCTTTCATTTCTGATTTTATTAATTTGGGTCCTCTCTCTTTTTCTTGGTGAGTCTGGCTAAGGGTTTGTAGATTTTGTTTATCTTTTCAAAAAACCAACTCTTGGTTTCATTGATCCTTTGTGTTGTTGTTTTGTTCTCTATTTCATTTCTTTCTGCTCTGCTCTTTATTATTTCCTTTCGTATACTCCCTTTAGGCTTGTTTTGCTGTTTTGTTTTGTTTTTACACCCTTAAGTGTAAAGATAGTCTGTTGATTTGAAATTTTTCTTCCTTCTTTAGGTAGGCCTGAAGTGCTGTGAACGGAACCCTCTTTGGACTGCTTTCGCTGCATCCCAGAGATTTTGGGTCATGGTGTTTTCATTTTCGTTTGTCTCGAGGTATATTTTGATTTCCTCCTTGATCTCATTTTTGACCCACTCGCTATTTAGTAGCATGTTATTCAGCCTCCATGTATTTGTAAGATCTCCAGATTTCTTCTTATAATTGATTTCTAGTTTCATAGCATTGTGGTTAGAGAAGACACTTGATATGATTTCAATTTTCTTAAATTTGTTGAGACTTGTTTTGTGGCCTAACATGAGGTCTATCTTGGAAAATGTTCCATGTGCATTTAAGAAGAATGTATATTCTGTACCTTTGTGGTGAAATACTCTAAAAATATCAATTAAATCCAGCTGGTCTAAAGTGTTATTTACAGCAACTATGTCTGTGTTGATATTCTATCTGGAGGATCTGTCCATTGGTGACAACGGGGTGTTGAATTCCCTTACTACGATAGTGTTCCTGTTGATCTCTGCCTTTATGTCTGTCAAAATCTATTTTATGTATTTAGAAGCTGCTATGTTGGGTGCATAGATGTTTAGTAGGGTTATATCCTCTTGTTGAATCGATCCCTTGATTATTATGTAGTGCCCTTCTTTGTCTTTTATTGTAGTCTTCATTTTAAAGTCTATTTTTTCAAAATAAATATTGCTACTCCAGCTCTTTTCTTATTTCCATTTGCATGAAATATCTTGTTCCATCCCTTTACTTCCAGTCTGTGTGTGTCTTTTGATCTGAGATGAGTCTTTTGTAGACAGCATATGCATGGGTCCTGTTTTCTTATCCACTCAGCCAGTCAGTGTCTTTTGACTGGAGCATTTAGCCCATTCACATTTAAAGTGATTACTGATAGGTGCATATTTATTGCCATTTTGTTATTTATATTTCTTGTTTTCCTGGGTTAGCTTATTTTCCCCTTTTTTCTGTTTAAAAAAGCCCTTTTAACATTTCCTGCAATGCTGGCTTGGTGGTAATGAACTCCTTAAGCTTATTCTTTTCTGAGAAGCTCTTTATCTCTCTTTCAATTTTAAGTGATAGCTGTGCTGGGTAGAGCAATCTTGGTTGTAGACCTTTATTTTGTGTCACTTTGAGTATTTCCTGCCTCTCCCTTCTGGTCTGCAGAGTTTCTGAAGAAAAGTCAGCTGTTAGTCTTATAGGTGTTCCTTTGAATGTAACTTCCTCTCTTTCTTTTGCTGCTTTTAGGATTCTGTCTTTGTCTTTAAGCTTTGCCATTTTAACTATGATGTGTCTTGGTGTGGGCTTGTTTGGATTCAGCCTGTTTGGAATTCTCTGCACATCCTGGGCTTGTATGTCGATATCCTTCACCAGGGTAGGGAAGTTTTCATTCATTATTTCTTTAAATACATTCTCAGTCCCTTGCTTCTTTTCTTCTCCTTCTGGTATTGCCATGATTCAAAAGTTGTTGTGTTTCATGTCGTCCCAGAGGTCTCTTAAACCATTTTCATTCTTTTTTATTCTTTTTTCTTTTTATTGTTCCAGCTAGGTGATATCTGTATTTTGTCTTTTAATTCGGTGATCTTCTCCTCTGCTTCATCTATTCTACTGGTGATTCCTTCGTGTGTGTTCTTCATTTCAGTTATTGTATTCTTTATTTCTAACTGGTTGTTTTTTTATGGTTCTTTATCCTTCTTTATGTCCTTGCTAAGTTCCTTAAATATTCTTATCATCAGTGTTCTAAACTCTGTGTCTGAAAGTTTGGATACCTCTGTTTCATTTATTTCCATTTCTAGAGTTTTCTTCTGATCTTTTACTTGGAACATGTTTCTTTGTTTCTTCATTCTGGCTGTCATTCTGTGAATGCTTTGATGTATTAGATAGATCACCTAGAAAGAAGAGAGAGGAAAAAGAAAAGAGGTGGGCGGGCTCTCTGTCCTCTTTATTCTTCAGACCACTTTCTCAGCAATAGAGAGTCTCTTGGTGACTCAGCACCAGCTATTGGGGGGAAGAGCTTAACGTGTTATGCGCCGGCCTCCCTCTCAGGCTTGCAGTGAGCTTTTCACAATTAGCTGCTGTGTGCTCTGAAACCATGCTCACTAGAAAAAAAAAAATCTTCACAGGTTGTTGAAGGTTGTCCGTTACTGGAAAACAACCTGCTGTGGCCTGCTGAGATGTTGGCCAGGCACCAGCTGCTCAGGGTGTGTCTGGCAACACAGCTCTAGGTGCATAATGCAGGCCCCCAAGCCACCACTAGATGTGGTCAGTGGTCCCCACCAAGTCAGAGAAGCATGCACACTGCACCAGCAATCAGTCCATACAAACTCACCAGGAAAGCCTCGATCAGATCACTCAGGTGCACAGCTCCCTGCCCAACACTCTCAGGAAAAGTCCCCCATCTCAGCCTGTCCCAATCAACTACCCACAGATCAGGCTAAGCAGTACAACTAATCCCCAGCCTGGCAACTCTGCACAAGCTGAGCGGAGGGTGGGGATCCAAGGCGGCTGGCTCACTCCTGCGACTTATGGAGCCAGAGGGCATCTGCCCGGCATTTCCCTGTCAACGCAGCACAAGTAGGGCCGAAGGTGATAATCCAAGGCCGCATGCACACGGAAGCACTCACTCTGGCGCCAATATCACCCGTCCAATGATCCCAGATCTGACCCTCTGTGGGAGGTCTGAACCGTGAAAAAATGGCGCCCTCCTGTACACTGCTCACGTGCAAGCTGCACACCCGGGGAACAATGGTCCCAAAACCTCCAGCTTCTGCACCAAAGATGCTTAGTTCAGTCCTTCCCCACAGGCTCCTGGGCCCGGCTCACACAGCTACTACGTCCAATAGGAACCAGGTGAGTGCTCACTGGCGAATGAACCTGAGTACCAGCCCCACTGGTTCACCAGCCGCCCTCAGCCTCACCAAGCTGAGCAAAGAGAGTCCTCACTAACTTCTACTGCCCGATATCGTTAAACTCCTCTTCCTGGCAAAGCAACTCTGGGCTAGTGAGCTTGGTGTGCTGCCGGAGGGGCTCTCCCCCAACGTGAGAAGCCTCCCCACAGCTGGGGCGTCCATCACGGGGCTTGCCCTCTCTCCTCTGTGCCCCTCCTACCAGACTTGATGTGGCCTCCTCTTTAGGTCCTTCATTTAGAGGTTCTGTTCATCTAGTGTTCAGGGGACTTCTGAGGTTAAATGTTGTATAAATTATTTGTAATTTTGATGTGATCCTGGGAGGCAGTTGGGAAAGCATCCATATATTCTGCCATCTTACCGGAGCCCCTAGTCCCATATATTTTAAATAATAAGAAGGAAAGTAAAGTGCTCTTTGGGAGGGTGGTATCACATAAACAATTTTTTAAAGATTGAAAATGGGCATAAGAAGCGCATATGTAATAGATGGTAAGGAGGCTGACTGAGGCTAAGTGAAAGCTAATTTTGAGGATGAGTGAGCAAGAGTCCCAACACCCAACAACTCTGGTGAAATAATATGTGAGCTCTAAAAGACCTGAGGCCTTTATGCTTATTGCAGAATCAGACCCTGGTACCTGGAGTTTAGCAGAAATAATGATTCTTTTTTTTTTTTTGAGTGCAGTGTCACTGGCCCTCATATGTGGGATGGAACTGGGGCCGCTGGCTTCCCAGGCCAGTGCTTAACCACCGTGCCACTCAGCCGGCCCAGAAAAAGATTCTTGAATTAGTACTGGGTTCCTAGGAAAATTAGACCAACTTCCCTTGAGCCCTGGTACTGGGCAGCTCTATTCATAAAAGCAACAGCTGATAGTAGAACATGGGAGCAGTCACAGGTCTGGAAAAAGGCCCAAAGGGATTCTCTGGGATTTTGCACACAGTCACCCACCATAAAACAAACACCAAAGAACTTACAAAATGCCCAAGAAACACACTCATGCAAAAACAAATCCAATCCTCTAACTCTACTCACAGGGTTTTTGTAAGCTGTCTCCTGGCTCCAATTCAATTTCCTGTCATGTTGTCAGAGTTTCCAGACTATGAGACATTTAGCTAAGGCTGTGCATTATATCTTCTGTGGAGGGGCTGTCTTCTGCCAGGAAAGGTGGAGTGGCTGAAGTGGAATGATCCAATTGGGTTTTTTTTTTATTCCCACCTCTGTGGGCTCCTTTAGATTGTCCTCACATGAATCAAAACAATTTAGAGATGCATGGTCACAGTAATGTCCCAACATCCTTTTGTCTTTACTGGCATCTAGGGACAAGAAAAGACATAAAAACAAAGTCCCCCAAATAAACACCATTTGCTTTGGAATCATCAGGAGAGAAAGCAGCTGAGCAATTTCTACTCTTCACACAGGCATGTGACACTTCTTTTATACTGGACTATTAGGACAAGCATTGAAAGTACAAGTATATGAATCTAACTTTTTCTGGCCTGGACTGATTATCTACTTTTGCCTTAATGTCAAAATCCATCATAAGCTTCTCTATTATATCTCCCATAAATATATAAAACTCAGTGGAAAGAAGGACATTCCTCTGGGATGCTTAACAAGCAAATGATTTTTCAACTGCTTCATTTCCAACCTCCCCATCCTCTTTGAATAAACAATGGGAGACACAATCCTATGGCCTAGTGATTTGTAACAACTCTGTTTGTCTTCACAAAGGCAAAACAAGACAGATGAAGTTAATGGAGGATATGAGTTATCCTTGATAATCAGTTGAAATATCCACATCTCTAATTCAAGGCTTCCTTTGATTTATCAATGTCATATTTCACATTAAGGCCCTCAATGTCCATTTTCTTCATTTCCTTTCTAATTATCACTTCCCAACTCAATAATTTGCTGTTATATAGTTTCTGAAGTCTTGCATCTAGTTTGTTCAATATCTTGGAATGTGATTTGAAAGTGGGCTCTGTTAGAAAAACCATATGGACTTTTTATCCTTTTCATTTACTCTTCTTTTCCTCTCTTGCTTGTCAGTAAATATCCCTAGGCTAGTAGCTAATGATGCAGATGATGAAGAGTAAATAGCTTTTCTGAAGTCACTTGGGGAAGGGTCAGGAAGACTGCAAGCTTAGGCACTGGGGGGCTGAACTAAAGCCCAGTTTGACCACTTGATGTGGACAGAAACTTGTATGAGTTTCTTACATAGCATTCACAGTCACCTAATTATAAACCCTGAGAGATTTCAAACTCTCAAAAAAATTGAACTCAAGGATTAAAAGTAAGAATCATCTTGCTGGGCTGTTGAGGGAATCAGAGAATGCATATCATCTTTCGCTTCTCCAGTATTTCCACTCTGGTATGAGCCACAATCATCTCTCACCTGAATTATCTAAACAGCTTCCATCTCCACTCCTCCCCCAACCCAAGTCCACATTTAGCAGAACATAAATCAGACCAGGTTACATTCTGTATAAACCCTGCAAAGGCTTCCCATCTCTCGCAGGCTGTCCCCATAAGGACAGGCCCCTCCATTGCCTCTCTGACTGCAACTCCTGCTACTCTCTTCCTTGCTTATTCCATTCACTGCAGTGGCCTTCTGGAGTTTTTTGAATGCCTCGGGCATGCTCTTGCCTCAGGGGTTTTGCACTGGTCCTCTGCTCTACCTGGATCACTGTCCACCATGCTCCACACCCTCAACTTCCCCCCCAACACACACACACACACACCATTGCAACACAGCTCTGATGGGCTGTTCAACTCCTCCATCATGAACATACGACTGCATCTTCCTGCTCAGCTACCACGGAAATTTCTCTGAAGTCATGGAAAGCCACAGAGCCTGAGTGCAAGTAAAATCCAGACCCATAGGGAAATTAATTTGCCAGCTTCATCCTTAAGTAATGGAGGTTGGGATTTGGTGAATAAATGCCCAACTTCCTAGCCTTGGTGAGGCGGATTTTCCATGTGTCCTTAAAGACCCCATAATGAGTTGCACATAGCAGTAAACAGCTCATCCACACATTCTTGGTAATTTTTCTCTCACTTTCCTCTCTCACCCTTCACTACTCCCTACTTCTGCATTCTGGGATCATCTTTCCAATCTCAAAACTCAAAATTTCATTCTTGTATGACATTTTAAGATGAAAATCAAAAGGAAATATTCCATGTCCCTTTTCAATTCGATTACCATGGGGGGCTAGAAAAGGGAGTTTCTGCATTTCTTGTAGTCAGACAAAAAGCCACCTGCTACTATTCCCAATGTAACTAGTTCTGAGAGCAGACAACCAGTGATACCTCTTATCAACAGCAAATTTGGAGATAAAAGTAAAAAGCAAGTGTCCCATGGAGTAAGAGATATGCCTTTCTAGAAGTATTCATAAAATTCCTTCCTGCCTTTATAAATTTTAGAAATAGGCAACACTTCCAAAATCAGGAAGTGCTTTCCTTGGCTCACCATGGTCTGCACCTCTTGCTGGGTCCAGGCACATTTTTTTTTTTTTAAGATTGTATTGGGGAATTGGAGGAGGGGAACAGCATTGGGGAATTGGGAAAGGGGAACAAATAAGTTGCTGTCCTTTTGTTCTTCAGTCTAGTTGTGGAGGACGTTGCTTCACTGGCCCATGTTGGTATTATTGTGCACTTCCTGGGTGAGGCAGATTGGTCACTGGCCTCTGGACGGCCACTCACAGCAGCTCTTGGCAGCTCACACTAGCTGCTGGCCACTCACGCGGGCTGCCGGCCACTCACTGTAGCTTATGGCAGCCCACTGCAGCAGATGCTGCAGCCTATACTGTCGCTGGCAACTCACAGCAGCCCAGCTCCAGGTGGAGCTGTTGTTCACCATCTTAGCTGTAGAGGGCAGTGTCACTGGCCCTTATATGTGGGATCCGAACTGGGGCCCTGCTGCTCAGAGCTGGCTTTCCAAGCCAGCTCCTAATCAACATGCCACTCGGCCGGCCCAAGGGCCAGGCACATTTATACTTTCACTTGGAATTCTATGTTCACTCTGGAAAGTCATGAGTTATAAATAGGCCAACAGCTCCCCTCAGCATATCAGATATGAGGAAGGAAAGGGAAGATGATAGTCTCATCATTGTTCAGAATAGTTTTTCTCTCCAAGAAGAAAATCTCCTTTAGGTTCTAACAGAGAATAAAGATGAAGCATTTTATTAACTTCCTCAGACCACCAAAAGAAAGTACCACAGACTGTGGGGCTTAAACAACAGACATTTATTTTCTCAATTCCAGTGGCTGGAAGTCCAAGGCCAAAGTGTGGGCAGGTTTGTTTTCCTCTGGGGCCTCTCTCCTTGCTTTGCAGATGGTCTTTTTCTCGCTGTGCCCTCACATGCACACATCCCTGGTGTCTCTCTGTGTCTCCAAATTTTATCTCTTATAAGAAATCCAGCCAGATAGGATCAGGGCCCATTCAATGACCTCATTTTACCTTTACTACATCCTTAAAGGTCCTGTCTCCATATACAGTTACATTCTGCCGTCCTGGTGTATCAGGGCTTCAATATGTTGATAGAGAGGAGATAGAGAGATTATTTAACCAAACATGGCCTGGACCCCTCATTCTCACTCACTCCCCACTTTACATTCTTCCCCAAAACTTGATCTTTTCTAGAAAGGTGTCTCAGGATCATGAGTATCCCTAGACAAGCCTTTCAGTTATAGTGTGGGTTGGAAAACTTCTCATCTCCTGTCCTGACCTGGCAGGTCATGGGCTGACAAGTGGGCACTTTCCCATTATCTCTGGAGCTGCTTCTTATGGGTCACCCCTGAATTGCTCTGTGCGCATGACACATTGTGCCAAAGCCACTGCTGGAGTAGCCAAATTCCTTGATCCTTTTTGTCACAGAGATGGCACACAATGTTCACCCTGCAATTTCTGCTTCTAGATGTGCTCTCTCTAAGGCCCACTCAGAGGCCTTGGAATAGCCTCAGAGACAGACACCGTGCTATCTCCAAATTCCCTTTCCTCAAATGCACAAGTGCTCCTTCACCAAAAATGCCTTCTCTTCTTCACCTTCTTTCCATCACCCACAGAACCCATGAGGCTCTTTAATATGCCAGCTTTGAAATTTCTCCTCCCCTAAAAGAGCTGTGATTTACAAGGTCCAGATCAAGTAGTATCTCAAGAAGGACTCCTACAGTAAGCTTCCAAATATACTCCTACTGAAAGCTAAAGAAAAAATTATATGGCATTTTAGAGTTTAAGAGCTTTTGAATTTTATATTTATTAAATTATTTGATCTTCCAACAGCCCTGGAAGGAGGGCATTTCATTTCCTCATCTCCACAGGTAGACTGAGTGGTGGAAATTTGCCTGACATGGCCAAAGTCAATAGCCAGTGAATGGAGGACCTAAAACTAGAACTCAATGCCTATTTCAATGTTCTTTCAAAACTTCTGTCATTCTCCCCTTACAATATATTGCAAAACTGCTAAGTTAATTTTTTTTATTAGTTTCAGGTGTATAAAACAATGTAATAGTTAGACATTTACACCCCTCAAAAAGTGATAACCCCCCTCCGCCAATCTATTACCCCTCTGACATCATATATAGCTGTTACAATTCCACTGACTCTATTCCCTATACTGTATTCCACCTCCTGTGAATGAATATATATAGATATAGATATAGATATATACATATATACACATTTACAGTTGATATTCAGTATTATTCAGCTTCAGCTTCAGGTGTACACTGCAATGGTTAGGCATCTACACCGTCCATAAAGTGGTCTCACTATGGAAATCAGTATGGAGGTATCTCAAAAAACTGGAAATGGAATTACCTTATGACCTAGCAATTCCACTCCTAGGTATCTATCCAGAGAAATCCAAAACGCTAATTCAAAAAAAATATGTAACCCTATGTTCATTGCAGTGTTATTCACAATAGCTAAGACATGGAAACAACCAAAATGCCCATAGGTGGATGGCTGGATTAAGAAACTGTGGTAGGAGCCGGTCGAGTTGCTCAGTTGGTTAAGAGTTGGCTTAGAGTGAATGCTCTGAGCAACAGGGCCTCTGGTTTGATTCCCACATGGGCTAGTAAATGTTGCGCCCTAGCTGAGCTGTCGCTGAGCTGCCAATAGGTGGCAGGATGGCTCAACTGGTGTAACAACAAGATTGCCTGTTCAATGGTGGGCTATGCTCGCCCACAACTAAGACTGAACTCGGCACCTTGAGCTGAGCTGCTATCCGGATGGCTCAGTGGATAGGGCGTGTGCTCTTAACAACAAGACTGCTGGTTCAACTCCCACATGGGATGGTGGCTATGCCCACTCAAAACTGAGACTGAACACAGCACCTTGAGCTTAGAGGCCACGAGCTGCCGATGGGACGCCAGATGGCGACTGGCACCCTCCACAACAAAGATTGAAGAACTTGGCTGGTCCCCTCCCCCAATTTCCCACCATTGTTCCCCTCCCCCAATTCCCCAATAAAATCTTTAAAAAAAAAAAAAAGAAACTGTGGTACATGTATACTCAGCTAAGTTAATTTTTAATCCATAATGCATGAAAAATACCCATGTAAAAATGTGACAAGTAATTAAACAAATGCTTTCTACCTTCTTTCCTTAAAATATTAGCTACAATGAATTGATTTACCATTATAAAAACTAACTTGATTCTTTCCACCCTCTGTGAGAAACTGTATTAGTTTCTTAGGGCTGCCATAAGAAAGTGCCAAAAACTGAGTGGCTTAAAACAACAGAATTTTATTCTCTCAGAGCTTTGGAGGATAGAATCTGAAATCAAGGCGTCAGTAGGGCCATACTCTCTGTGGGCTCTAGGGAAGGATCCTTGCTTGCCTCTTTCAGTTTCTGGTCTTTACAGGCAATCGTTGGCTATCCTTGGCTTATAGAAACATCACTCGAATCTCAGCCTCCATCTTCATGTGGCCTCCATCAGTGTGTGTTGTTTCTCCCCATCTTCTAAAGACACCAGTGATTAAATCAGGCCTGCCCTAACCTAGTATGACTTCATCCTCTCTTGATGACATCTGTGATGACTATTTTCAAATAAGGTCAAATTCACAGGTACCCCAGGTTAGGACTTGAACATTTCTTTTGGGGAGACAAAATTCAACCCGCAGAAGGTATAAGGCTGTCATAGTATTACCTATACTCTAAAGATGAGGACTTTGTGCAGCTCAGAGCAAGTGAGTCCATGGTTCTCTATGTTTGGCCCAACAATTGCCTGCATCAAAACCACCTGGAGGTTTGTTACAGTTAAAGCTCCTGGGCCTCATCATGAAACTGCAGAATCAAAATCCAAAATCTGTGTGTCTAATGAGGGCTGAATGTGACTCACAGAAACATTTGATTGTGTGAAACTCCTAGATTAATAAAACCCATCAGGGATTTTGTGAATAAGTGGTAGAAACTGAATGCAAGCCAGGCACTCAGACTTCAGAACTTTATTTCCTTAGTGGGCCTCACTTTATCTTTAATTTTCTAATCCAAGCATCTGCTTGATTATTTGTTGCAAACCCTTGTGAATGTTTGTCTTCCTAGCTCAGTATCCATATCCTTTCGAGGTCTCCATGCAGTCTGTACAGGTTAGCACTACAGACACATGTGGAAGCCCCATTCTCTCGCCACCCCTGTTTCATCACTCCCTGTCTGGCATCGTTCTCTGCACATCACCTAGTGTTACTCAGCTGTCTCATCCAATGACAAGAAACTAGGCCACTTTCTGGTTACTTACAGAATTTTCAGATCCTTAGGTTTTATGCCATTTCTTTCTAAGGAGTATACCAATTTTAGAAACATTGGGCAATTTCATTTTAGACATCTCTTTCCAAGAGAGGATACTAATTTTGTCATTTCCCCTTCTATTCAAGGGGAAAAAAAATACTGCTCACACTTATAGATAATAATAATAATAATAATAATGATAATAATAATAAATGACAAACATTTACTGTGTCTTCCTATGTGTTGGGCATCAGGCTATATCATAAAGTATAGCATTAGATCCTCCTTTGGAGAGATTATTATTTTATGGATAAGCAAACTAGGTCTTAAAACCAGAACCATGATTTGAACCCAAATAATTTAACTCTACCTTGTGCTAACCTGCCTCTCTACCCTGCCTCACTGGTCCAGTCCCAGCTCCTGATTCTGGATTCCAGGCTCTCCATGGTAAGGCTCTTTCTTTCTATCTGATGCTATCTGCAATCACAAGCCACTCTCCTCTACTCAGCTGGCCTCCCCACTATATCCTTCCATCCCAAACACTGCACATTCCCACTTTCTGATCTTCTAAATACATCCCATTTGGGCTCTAGCATGTACTGTTACATGTTGTCACTATTTATGAACAAGAACAGGTTGTATTCTTATCACATCCTACTAGGAAGGAAGTAGGCACAGAGTAACTATATTTTGAATGAATGAAAGCAGTCCACCCTGGGAATGCCAAAAGCACACAGTGGAAACCCTCTATTGAGAGTCAAAAGCTCTGCTTTCCATCTTTAACTCTGTTACTTAGAGTTATGCCTGGACATGTCCATTCATCTCCCTCCTTGAACAAAGAAGAGTTGGGTTACATGGTTTCTGAAATGTAATCTGGGCTTAACAGTCTTTAAATCAAAGTCCTACTTTTTCCATGAAGACACTAATATAAATTTAGCCAATACTGATTTCTTCCATTCTTAATCAAGTCCATATTTCAGTACCAAAAATCAGAACAGAATCTGATAGAAATATTTTGTCCTATTTCTGGATAGAAGAAGCGATAGAATTGCAACTTAAGTGCAATAAAATGATGCTATGCTTGGACTATTTTGGTAGGAACAAAGGGGCAGAATATTTGAAAACAAGGTTGTCCCTGAAAATACAATCCTCATAGCATATACATTTTTTATTTCTATTGGATACCCCTTTTTTTGTGCTTTTATATATGCTTTTCTATATTATCTGTTTGCAATGTCTACACCCCTTAAATCCTTGCCAGTTAATTACTTGAGATGAGAAACTATCTGGTGTGCTTTTGGTATCCCAGTGCAGCCCCATAGTAGAAGTCCAATACATACCTGTACTCTTCAAAAACAGCAAGCTAGAAATATAATACAAAGTATATGGATTAAGCATTAAATACTTACTACAGACAGTAAGCTAGAACTCCAAAACAAGGATCATTTAGTCTGGTTATTTGCAAAGGAGTCAACAAAAAGGAAAAGCAAATGGGTCACCTTAGTTTTCCCATGTTTATTCATTCATTGCCACTGAGAGCTTGCTGTGACATTTCATAGATCATCAAATCTAACCAACATTTTCTAATTAAATTCATTTTTTCCATTCTTGGTGGCCACAGACTTGCATCCAAACCTAAGGAAATTAAGGGTACAAGGGAATTACTTATTTCTAACCATAGATTCACACAATCGTAAGAGACTCTTCAGTTAGGGGACAGTAGAAACCGTCTGATTCTAGAATTTGACAATTAAAAGGACCAAATTCATCTTCTTTATTTTGCTGATGAAGGAAGTGAGGGCTCAGGGTAATAAAGCAAATTTTCCAAGGTCTCAGAGTAAGTTAGAAGTACAGGCAGAGGCGGAAATAAGACCCTTTCAGGCATCTTTCCCACAAGACATATTGGACATTATTTTAAATAGTTCCATGAGGATATTTTGTTGATTGGAGTAATTTTTTCCTCTGATCCCTACCTTCCTATTAGGGTTTATGACCAAGGTGAGGGCCCCTATAAAAGGTCAGTTCTTTATTCCAGAGTGGGGTGGTCAGCACATTTTGGATTGTCCAGGACTTTCAAGGTTTAGCATTGAAATTCTCTCATCTCAGAAACTTCGTCAATCTCACACAAAGCAGGATGTGGTCACCCATTTCAACAGGAAGCATTTGCTCCAAACTGTGTAGTTCCCATATATGGAATGTGAGAGAAGCTGTTTACCCTTGAGCTGCAGCAGGAAGGGCTGTCAGTCCCCACTCTTCTGGTCTTTTGACACACATGTCTCAAGCATGTGGATGTCACCTGGACACCTGTTCCATATAACATAGACTAAAATTCAGGTTCTGTCACATAGATCTGGGGGACCTTGGGCCATGTGTCTAATGCATCTGTGCCTCAGTTTTTTTCTGTAAACATACTGATAATAATAATACCTACCCTTTAGAGGTAGCTATAGTGATCTATTAATACAAAGTACCTAGAACAGTGACTATTTAACAGTAAGTACTCAGGAAATGTTTGCTTTTTGAAATTTTATGAAATAAATACTGTTTTTGCCTCTGGCCTCATTTTCTCCATGCTGGTAAATCTTCCTCATGGACAGAATCTTTTTTTGTTCAGGACCTCAACAAGTCTGGTTAAAAAATGTATATCTTATCAGAAGCCCTTGCAGCAGTGATGGTCATGTGACTCATCTGGCCAATAGTGTGTAAGTGGAGATCCTGGGTAGGTCTCCAGGAAAACTGGTGAAGGGACTAGACTCATCTCTGTGTCTTTTCAGGTCTTTGCTGTCTGTCCTCCACTAGGGTTGCCAGATAAAATACAGAACTTGTACTAAAAAATTATACATTATCTGAAATTCAAATTTAACTGAGTGTTGTGTACTTTTATTTGTTAATTTGGCAACCCAACCCTCTGCCCTTCCTTCTTTCTTTTTGCCTGGAATGTGGACACTATGCCTAGAGGTGCAGGGGCCACCTTGAGACCATCAGGCACAAGTAAAGAGTAGTGATGGAGAAAAACTCCATTTGAGGACAAATGGACCACTGAGGTCATCATGGGGGCCACTCCAGCAGCTGGGCTGCTTAAGCCACTGCTTCTATTGTATGTAGCTGGATACAGGCCCTACCCAATACATTTACATAGGCACAGCCTTAGTCCACCTCTTCCTCGGTGATCTCCTCATGTCCTTCTCCTCTGGGAACATTTGACTTAGTTGCAGTGATCACTTCCAGGCTAAGACCTTTAAAAATAAACATTTCCTCTCCTCCCTCCCATTCTCTGTCACTACAATATGCTGTAATCTAAGTGTCCTAACCCTTGGATCCATGCAGAATTCATGGACTTCTCCAGGGGAAAAAAAGAACTTTCAACATATTTTAAGCACCACTTTATAAGTATATCCATGCACTTACCTTTAGTGAATAAAAATAACTGAAGTATTTGATTATTAGTAACATAAAAACTAAAATAATGATAATTTTCAACAAGTTCATTTTGTATTTGGTGCAGGTCATTTAATAAATTTATTAATTTGAACTTAAAAATGTATAAAAAAATTTAGAAAGATTATTTTATACCCCTCCCACCACCACACACACACACACACACACACACACACACACACACAAACGAAATACTATACTAAATGTAGAGCATTGGGTGAAGGAATGTCAAGTTCCTGACCCACCCACAGCACCCACTTTTCCAGACTGGTTGCCAACCCAGATCCTGATCACTGCATTCAATCTCCAGCTCTTAACCTTCACAAAACTGTCCTGCACTGTGCACCATGCAATATTCCAAGACTCATCTCAGAAGGCTGTTGTCTGGCTCAGACACCTCCCCAGTTCCCCCATGTGGCCCTCAACATCTGGCTCCCCATCTCCTGAGCAGCAGCTCCATGATTTGGCTGTGACCAGAAAGGACAGTCCTGTCCCCACTCAAAGGCTCTCTCCAACCACTCTTACATTCTCTCTCTTCTAGACAGATATCATCCCAGGTTTCTTGTCCTTGCTCATGTTAATGTTTTATAGAACACCTCACCCCCCCTCCACACACACACACACATCTGTTGCTTTACATACTACTTTCCACCCAGGATCTGGCTTTCTGGGCTGCTCCAGCTACAATGACCCTTCTCTGCTGTTAAATTCTATTCAGCCTGGCCTTGACTTATAACTTAACGGTTCTCTTTGCATTCATTGTATTTCCAGCCAGATGGAGGGGAGCCTGGCACTTGGCACAGTGTAACTGGCAGAGAACATGCTCAAGCTCTTATTTAATGATATGTAATCTTTGAGCCTGAGATTCATTTGATGCACAGAGAACAGAAAGTAACTGAGAGCATAGTCCTACTGTTTTTTGCAAAAGCTCTTACTCCTATTTTCAGGGAAAAAAAAAATTTTCTCCACTTCTCTATTCCTCCAAAGTTTCTGCTCCCACTTATGTGCCCAGCACTGCTGAAGCCCTATACACCTGACAGTCATAGCACAAGGAACCACAGAGTCCCCCAATCTCTACCTGGACAATCTCATATCATCACAAAAGCTGTGGCACACCCTCTATCAGTTGCTTCATCAGTGTCTTTTCTCTGCTATCAAGAAGCACCCAGAGGGCCGGCTGAGTCACGCGGTGGTTAAACGCTGGCTTGGGAAGCCAGCAGCCCCGGTTCGGGTCCCACATATGAGAGCCAGTGACACTGCCCTCAAAAAAAAAAAAAAAAAAAAGCACCCAGAGTAATAACTCAGTCCCTTGTTTCAGAACCTTTCCTTGAGATCAGCGCTTGGCATACTACATTCTGTGGACCAAATCCAATCTTGTCAGCTATTTTTGCAAATAAAATTTCATTGGATCACAGCCATACTCATTTGTTGTATTGTCTATGACTTCTCTTATGCTATAATGGCAGAAGTGAGTAGTTGTGACAACGAATGCATGACCTGCAAAGCCTAATATATCCACTTATTTAGACCCGTTACAGGAGAATTTTGCTAACACCCCTTCCAAGCTAGATCACCATAGTTATGGATAACTCATTACTAGTGGAATTTTCTATCATCATTATCAAGTATATTGATATGGCTTTTAAATTTATAATTGTTGCTTTATTATTCTTTCCAGCAATATTGAGATCCATGGATGATAAAGGATGTCTAGCTTTTGGCAAGTGAAGAAAATAAGCCAAGAGTTTAACATAAAATGGCCGAGAGGCTAATGACATTCAGTACTAACTGTTGTATGAAGCTCTCCCACCTGGTTAGGACTGGATCAGGAAGTAACAGATCATAGTGAGGAATAACCACAAGGTCATTTCCAGCTAACCTAGAACCAGTGGACCAGTCATTGCCAACAAAACAGCACTGCCCAATCCTCCAGGCCAGAGGAAAATGATTAGGTTAGTTGTGATCAGATATAGTGAATATCCCAATATATTACTAAGTAATTACCTATAAGCAACTTGGTCTTTTAAAGGACCAGATGGCATACATAATGGAAAATAACACAATTTTAAAAATCCTTGGCTTAAACAAAATTTTTTCCCTGTCATGAAAAAATCCAGTGGAAGGACTGGTTTGGCACCATGGTTACCCCTTTATCAACCTAACATGTGGCTTCCAGTCTCAACATCACCTCATGGTCCAATACAGATGCTGTTGCTCCAGCCATTGTGTCCAAGTTGCAGACTAAAAAAAGAAAGCAAGCTGATGTAGCAAAAAGGGTATCTCCCAGCAGAGTCAACTGGCTTAAAGAAGCTTTCTAGGAAGTCCTGCCCAAGACCGCAGCTGACAGGGCATAGGCAGATGACTGCACCTAGTTGCAGATGAAACTATAGTCTATAGCTGCAGGAGCTATATAGTCTTTTAGCTGGGTACATGGATTTATAGAATACAGTTGAAATTCTGGCACTGAGGGAAAAGGCGGGGGGATTAGCAGTCTTTGTCTTCTACTGGCACTTGGAAACCTTGAGGAGGAAGCTCACTACCCTAGATTTACTTTTGAGAATTTGTTCTGACCTTTGTATTTTGTCCACAGAGAATGAAACAGTCAAGAATAATAGTATTTACAAATCAAGTCATTTTCTACTCGGTTTTCCTTAAGGGGCTGACACCTGGGGGAATTTGATCTATGCCAGCGTCATGGCTGAGAGGGGATTGCTGCCTGCATTGTTTTCATGCTACAGAGAGAGGGAAGTCTGAACTGCCAGAAGCACAAACCATGTTGGTTTCTACTCCTCCCACCCATCATACTTTCAGTCTCATTTGAGCTTGCTTCTCTCAGAGGGAAGGAGAAGTCTCTGGTCAGTACCTCTGATGTGTGGTTACGCCCCGGTTACCACCACCTGGCCAGAGGAGGAGCAGCCTTCAGTTCCTCCCCAAGCCCTGCAAAGGGCCATTGGATGGCATCGCAGAGGAAGATGGTCACTGTTTCTGCCTGAGCAACAGACGCTTGCCGTGTAAATGAGGAGCTAAAGTAGATCCCTTGGCTAAGGCAAGCAGTGTTAGAAGGTGAGGAGCCCAGAAAAGGCAGGCCATCTGTTGAGAAAGAAAAGGTATAGCACTTCTTCAAATATCTGTGTGTTACTCCGAGTGATTTTTGTTTCTTTCCCTTCTTTCAAATACCCCCGTGCAATCTTTCCAAAAAAAAAAAAAAAAAAATTAACACAAAAATACGAATAAGAAAGTACAACTCCTCCTCCCAGACAAGATGCTAGGGAAAGCTGGAAAGCTGAAGAGGATGGAAACCAGGCTGCTCTGCCAGGCCTGACTGCTGTAGCAGGCAGCAAGCTGCACAGAAGCCGGGAAGTGGTGGTGCAGGGGAGGGGGGGAGCATGATGGGGTGGTGGTGGTGGGAGCTCTCATGGAGTTGTCAGGACAGGCGAGGGCCAAATCATGAGGAGGAGCCGCAGTGGCCTGGGCTCACTGATAGACCATGCTGCCTCACCCCTCACCCAGCCCTGTTTCTTCAACTTCCATAGCTCCAACTCAAGCTGGGACTCTTGAAAAGGAATGAAGGGCTTTCCTGGACTAGCAGCCAATGCTGCAGGGGCTGGGCCAGTGAAAACTCTCACAGAGCCAGATATCACTCCTAGCCAAAATGGCCTTCATCTTCCATCAACCTCCCTGCAACCCAAAGCCATTGTGATTGTGTTGCTTTCTACCATTGCACTTCGTGATCTGGCTTTTTTTGCCTACTTAAGAAGAATTAAGAGAAAATGGCAGGGATCTACCCAGTGCCATCCCAGCAATGCCAAACACTTCTCAGGGAAGCCGAGCATCCTGCCCAGATGAGCTCCTTTGCTCCATGAAAACTGCCCCATTTCCAGGTGGCAGTACACTGTGTGTTGAGCACAATTTTTCCCCAGGTAAAGGCGGTGTCACAGTATATTGACAGGAAATGCTAGCTCAATAAACCTATGGTTCCCCGGTCCCAAATCTTTCTGTATTTGATGGTATTTTTTTGATGTGTGTCATTTTTTTGCTAAATGGCCTGTGTCCCTCAGCCCTCCTCTCACCCTGTGGAGTCCACAGCATTGGTTTCCCCATAGCGATCTGTGCTGGCCTCCAGGAAGACACAGGCATGACTATGACCACAGATGTGCTGATATGCGTATTCTCATATCACCACATTGCACTCTACAAGGCTCAATAGGTTTGGACTGAAGGAGCATAAAGACCATATCTGCACCATGGGCCCCCTTAGCTGCAGGCTCCAGGCCATTTGTGGCATGCAGCATGGGGTTGTTCCACTAGGCAGTTTTGTCCTAATGTATGAGCCCTCACTTATTAGAGATGCTGAATCCTAAGCAAGTCTCAATCCCACTGCAATGATGCTGGCCACAGGCATTTAGAACAGAGAGTCTCCATCTGATATTCGACTCCTCCTAAATATGAACTAAGAGCACTGATCCTACCAGTAAGTAAATTGCCTGCATTTGGGTTATAATTGAACAATTTTGCTGCTAGCATTGCACTTGGAAAACTTTAGCTCTATCATAATAAGGAATCAAAAAGGGTTAATTCACCTCCAAAGGGAACATAGTTTGCTCCTTACTCCCCAGACAGATCAGATCAAAGGGAAATTACAAATGACTGATAATGTTATTCATATTTTTATTGGGCTATAATTCTTAAAAGTTTTCATTATCATTATTCTACCAATTCCACTTTAGCTATATCCTTAGAGAGATAATTTGGAAGTAACAGACCAGAGTTTTCTCTTTAATGAAGCTTGGCATCCTTTAAATGATGAAAAGTTCTATTACTGAGGGGCAAAAATTTGATCTAAATTAACAAGACCTGCTCCCAGAGTACAGGGTATGTTCCAGTCATGGTTTGCTGATCCCCAAAGAGCTAGGAGGAAACTGGAGGGATCAAGGTAGAGTCTACACTGCCCAGTGAGCTTTGTCATTGTCCAGGCACTAAGGACTCCGTGCAGGGCTGGAGACATGTTTTCAAATTGATATCAAATAGCAGATGCAAGAGAAGGTCCAAGATGGTGCATTAGGTAAATTCTGTGTCTCCCAGGATCACAAAAAATCACAAACAAATTATGGAACAATAAACTTCAAAAATCATCTGAAGGCTATCTGAATGGAACCCCTATAACTAAGGATCTCAAGAAGAGGCCACATTAGGACTAGCAGGAGGGGGCAGAGATGCAAAATGGGCTGGCCCAAAACCTACATATAATGACTGTACACCACCTTTAGAGGTCCCCACAAAAGAGGGAGGGGGTTCTCACCCCACAACAGGCTTTCTCTAGGCCAGGGGTCCTGGGCTGGGAAGAGGAATTCTCACATCTGGCAGTGAAAATCAGGAAGGACTCTGTCAATGCCGGTGAGAGAGAAGGCAGCTGAAAACCCAGACGCACACAGACGCACTCACTTGCAAACATTCACCTGGTCTCCAGTGAAGAGGTGGCATCTCGGAAAGGGAAAGACTGAGTTATGTGGCCTTGGGATGAAGGCCAGAGGGACCAGCAATTGTTTTTGTGTGGAGCATGCCTCATGTGTAGCCTAGAGGAGGGCATCATCTTTTCTATGGTGAACCCCCACAAAGTGCCAAATCTAAGACTATATTGGTCTGATAAAATCTGTACATGCACACCACCTTGGAGATGCCCTGGGTCCCTGCTCTGCAGAGCTAGTACTGCATCACTAGGGGCACTCCCGGTCACTAATTGGCTGGCCTTGCCACATGAGCTGGGAAGCCTTTTAGAGCATCAGCGGGCCCAGGGTGCCCCTGCCAACTTTTAGTGCACCACAGCCCCTCTTGGGTTGCTATCAGGGACCTGTGGGCCTCAGGGGAGCCATACCTGCCTGCAGTATTCTCAGGGTGTATTTGCAAAGTGGTCACAGGCCTGGCACTAGTGCAAGAACCGAAACTGCATTAATTTTAGAAAAACTACTACCCACACCTTGTAACTCCCTGGAACCCCGCCCCACCCACCAAGGGCTGCATTGCCAGAGTCAATCTCAACACCAGGTCAACCCACCTGGTCGATGGACCTAAGGAGGCTTTTTCAATGGCCGAAACTTACGGGCAGCTGACAGGTGGCAACATGGATAGGGGACCCTGGTTCCTTTTGATAAGCTCACCCAGGCTCAATATTGGTGGCAGCCAGCCTTGTTTCACAGAGAGGCCATCCCACATACCTCCAGGTCAAGGACAGGCAGCAACCAATCACATATAGCTTTGCAGCTCTTACCAGGTAACCCTAGGCCAGTCACAGGCAAGGATAAAATAGGACTTTCCAAGAGTCCCTTCCAAAAGACACCAGAAACATACACCCAGAGCCCATCCTCAGACCACACCAGAGCACTACCTGGTTAGCCCCATAAGGAGTACACCCAAAGATTAGATTCAAGATGCATAAGTGCCCACAGGGTCATAAACCACTCTGAGCCCCCACATGGTAGCTCATGCACTGTGGACATAACCATTCCTCAGAGTCATCAGTAAGCCTCAGAGTCAATCCCACCAGCTGATACACCAAAAGCAATATAGGTTCAGCTAAAACAGGAGAATGTACACAACACACACAAAGGACACTCCTGGAATACATGCATGAGAGACCAGGGAGATTGTGCCATTGCCCACAAAAGACACATATTACATAAGGCAACTCAGCAAAGGCTTAAAGACATAGCAGATCTATCTAATACATAAGAGCAAACACAGAGAGGCAGCCAAAATGAGGAAACAAAGGAACATATCTCAAATAAAAGAACAGAAGAAACATCCCGAAATGTAACTAACTGAAATGGAGGCAACCAACCTACCATAGACAGAATTTAAAACACTAATTATAATAATGCTTAAGGAACTTCATAAGAATTTCAACTACAAGATAGTAAGCATAAAGAAGGAAATAGAAACCACAAAAACAAAAGAACCGTCAGAAATAAATAATACGATAATGGAAATGAAGAATATATTACAAGGAAACAACAGCAGATTAGATAAAGCAGAGGATGAAATCAGTGATTTAGAATACAAAGTAGCAGAAAACACCCAATCAGAACAGCAATATGAAAAACAAATTAAAAAGTAAAGATAGTTTAAAGGCTCTTGGAACAACATCAAGCATAACAACATCAAATCATAGGGGTACCAGAAGGAAAAGACAGAGAGCAAGGGATTTAGAACCTATTTGAAGAAATAATGACTGCAAATTCCCTAACCTTACAAAGGAAATAGACATACAAGCACAGTAAGCACAGAGAGCCTCAAACAAGATTAACCCAAACAGGCCCATACCAAGACACATCATAATTAAAATGGCGAAGGTTAAAGACAAACAGAGAATCCAAAAAGCAGCAAGAGAAAGACAATTAGCTACTCACAAGTGAACTCCCATAAGACTATCAGCTGATTTCTCAACAGAAACTTTGCAGTCCAGAAGGGAGTGGAAGGAAATATTCAAAATGATGAAAAACAGGGCTTACAACCAAGACTGCTCTACTCAGTTAAGCCATCAATTAAAACTGAAGGAAGGGGTCAGCTGAGTGGCTCAGTTGGTTAAGAGCTCGCTCAAGAGTGCGAGCTGAACTCTGAGCAACAGCAGTTTGACGCCTAGCCTGAGCTGAGCTGCCACTAAGCTACCAACAGGTGGCAGGATGGCTCAGCTAAAACAAAACAAAAAACTGAAGGAGGGATAAAGAGCTTCAAGACAAGAAAAAGCTAAAAGAACTCATTACCATCAAGCCAGGATTATAAGAAATATTAAAAGGATTCCTTTAAGCTGAAGAAAAAATAAAACAAACAAATGAGGATTAAAAAATATGAATAATAAAATGGCTATGTATCTATCAATAATCACATAAATGTAAATGGGTTAAATACTCCAATAAAAAGACACAGGGTAGCTGAGTGGATAAGAACACAAGATCTATGCATATGCTATCTACAAGAGACCTTCCTCAGCTTGAAAGACACAAATAGACTGAAAGTAAAGAACGTTAAAAGATATTTCACGCAAATAGAAATGAGGAAAAAACTGGGGTAGTAATATTTATATCAAACAAATAGACTTTAAAATGAAGATTATAAAAGGAGACAATGGAGGACATTGCATAATAATAACGGGACCAATCTAACAAGAGGACATAACCCTAGTAAATATTTATGCACCCAACATAGGAGCACTGAAATATATAAAACAAATATTTTCAGACATAATGGCAGAGATCAGCGGTAACACAATCATAGTAGGGGATTTTAACACCCCATTAACACCAGTGGACAGATCTTCCAAACAGAAAATCAACAAAGAAACAGCAGCCTTAAATGACACATTAGTCCAGATGGATTTAATTGATATTTTTAGATAATTTCACCACAAAACAGCAGAACATGCATTCTTTACAAGTGCACAAGGAACATTTTCCAAGATAGACCACATATTAAGCCACAAAAGAGTCTTAATAAATTTAAGAAGATTGAAATTATATCAAGCATCTTTTCTGGTCACAATGGTATGAAACTAAATATCAATTACAAGAAAAAAATTAAAAACGCACACAAACACATGGAGACTAAATAACATGTTATTAAATAATGAATGGGTCAACAAAAATATCAAAGAAGAAATCAAAAGATACCTTGAGACAAATGAAAATGAAAACAGTATGACCCAAAATCTTTGAGAAACACTGAAAGTGGTCCAAAGAGGGAAATTCATAGGAATGCAGGCCTATCTAAAGAAGCAAGAAAAATTTCAAATAAACGGTCTAACTTTACTCCTAGGGGATCTGGAAAAAAGCATCAAACAAAATCTAAAGTGAATACAAGAAAGGAAATAATAAAGATCTGAGTGGAAATAAATGAAATAAAGGCTAAAATAAAAATACGAAAGATCAGTGAAACCAAGAACTGGTTTTCTGAAAAGATAAACAGAACTGACAAACCTTTAACCAGACTCATCAAGAAAAAAGGAGGACCTAAATAAATACAACCACAAGTAGAAGAGGAGAAGTGAGAACGGATGACACAGAATATAAAAATAGTTTAAGAAAAAATTATAAGGAATTATATGTGAACAAATTGGACAATCTGAAATAAATGGCTAAATTCCTGAAAGCATACAATCTTTGAAGGCTGAATCAAGAAGAAACTGTAAATCTGAACAGACTAATAACAAATAATGAAATTGAATCAGTAATCAACAACGTCCCAACAAACAAAAGTCCTGGACCAGATGGCTTCACAGGTGAATTTTACCAAACATTAAAAAAACAATTAACACCTATCCTTCTCAAACTATTTCAAAAAATTCAAGAGGAGGGAAGGCTCCCAAGCTCCTTTTACAAGCCACAATTACCCTCATTCCAAAACCAGACAAAGACATTACAAAAAAAAGAAAACCATAGGCCAACATCCTTGATGAACATAGATGCAAAAATCTTCAATAAAATCTTAGCAAACCAAACTCAGCAATACATTAAGAAGATCATATACCATAATCAAGTGGGATTCATTCCTGGTATGTAAGGTTGATTCAATACCTGCAAATCAATTAATGTGATATACCACATTAACAAAATGAAAATTAAAAATCGCTGATCATATAAATAGATGCAGAAAAAGAGTTTGATAACATCTAGCATTCATTTATGATAAACACTCTCAGCAAAGTGGGAATAAAGGGAATGTCCCTCAACAAAACACAGGCTAGATGTGACAAACCCATAGCTAACATCATACTCAATGGGGAAAAGCATTCTCCCTGAGATCATTAATAATGCAAGATGTCCACTTTCACCACTTTTATTCAACATGTACTGGATGTCTTAGCCACAGCTATGAGACAAGAAAAAGAAACAAAAGTCACCCAAATGGAAAAGGAAGAAGTAAAACTGTCATTGTTTGCAGATGACATGATACTATATAAAGAGAACCCCAAAGGTTCCACCAAAAAACTGTTAGAATGGATGAATAAAGTTAGTGAAGCAGCAGAATGCAAAATTAATGTTCAAAAATTGGTTGCATTTTTTATACACCATTAATGAACTATCAGAAAGATAAATTAAGAAAACATCCCCAGTTACAAAACAACTGTATAAAAAATAAAATACCTATGAATAAATTTAACCAGGAAAGTAAAAGACCTGTACTCAGAAAATTATAAAATATTGAAGAGAGAAATTAAAGAAGAGACAAGTAAATGGAAACATATACCATGATCATAGATAGGAAGAATTAATATAGTTAAAATGTCCATACTACTCAAAGCAATCTATAGATTCAATGCAATCCCTATCAAAATATCAATGATGTTTTTCACAGAACTAGAACAAATAATCCTATAATTTATATGGAACCATAAAAGTCCTGGAATAGTCATGGCAATCCTGAGAAAGCATAACAAAGCTGGAGGTATCACATTATCTAATATCAAATTATATTACAAGGCCATAGTAATCAAAACAGCATGGTACTGGCATAAAAATAGACACATAGATCAATGGAACAAAATAGAGAGCCTAGAAATATATTCATCCCTATATGGTCATTTAATCTATGAAAACAAAAGCAAGAATTTACACTGAGATAAAGACAGTCTATTCAATAAATGATGCTGGGACAAATACATGCAAAAAAAAAAAATTAAACTTGACCACCTCTTCATGGCATACACAGGAATAAACTCCAAATGGATTAAAGAATTAAATGTAAGACTCATAACCATAAAACTCCTAGAAGAAAATTTAGTAATATTTTTACTGATATATCTTTCCAGGCAAGGAAACAAAAGAAGAAATAAACAAATGGAACTACATAAAACTGATAAGGCTTATTTCGCAGCAAAGGCAATCATCAACAAAATGAAAAAACATTCTACTGAATGGGAGAAGATATTTGCAAACGATATATTTGATAATGTGTTAATTCCCAAAATTTATTTTAAAAAACCCATACAACTCAACACCAAAAAAACCAAACAATCCAATTAAAAAGTGGGCAGAGGACATGAAGAGACATTTCTCCAAAGGGGACATAACAGTGGCCAATAGACATATGAAAAGATGTTCAATGTCACTAACCACCAGAGAAAGGCAAATAAAAATCACAATGAGATAACCCTTCATTCCTGTCACAATGGCTATCATCAATAAATCGACAAGCAGCAAGTGTTGGTGAGGATGTGGAAAAAAGGAAACCCTCATGCACTGTTGTTGGGATTGCAAATTGGTGCAGCCACTATTGAAAACAGCATGGGGGTTCCTCAAAAAATTAAGAGTAGAACTACCTTATGACCCAGCAATTCTATTCCTGAGTATTTATTCAAAAAAAATCCAAAACACCAATTCAAAAAATATGTGGACCCATATGTTTACAGCAGCACTATTTACAATAGCCAGGATATGGAAGCAACTGAAATGCCCATCAAGATGACTGGAAAAAGAAATGCTGGTATATTTATACAATGAGTATCACTCTGCTTAAAAAAGAATGAAATTTTACCATTTGCAACAACATAGATGGACCTAGACATTATCTTTTTTTTTTTTTTTCTTGAGGGCAGTGTTACTGGCCCTCATATGTGGGACCGAACCAGGGCCGCTGGCTTCCCAAGCCAGCGCTTAACCACTGCACCACTCGGCCGGCCCTGAACCTAGACATTATAATGCTAAGTGAAACAAGTCAGACTGAGAAAGACAAATACCATATGATCTCACTTATATGTGGAATCTAAAGAAAAGAATAAACAAACAGGGCTGGCAGAGTGGAGCATTGGTTAAGAGCTGATTTTGGGATGCCAACAGCCCCGGTTCGGATCCTGCATGTGAGGGCCAGTGACACTGCCCTCTAGAGCTAACAACAGCTCCACCTGGAGCTGGGCTGTGCGAGTCCCGGCGACGATGTTGGCTGCAGCGCCTGCTGCAGTGGGCTGCCATAGACTACAGTGAGTGGCCGGCAGCCAGTGTGAGCTGCTGACAGCCAGTGTGGGCTGCCGGTGGCCGCGGTGAGTGACCATCCAGAGGCCAGCGACCGAGCTGCCTCGTCCAGGAGGAGCGCAATGACGATGCCAACATGGGCCAGTAGGGCGGCGTCCTCCACAACTAGACTGAAGAACAGGGGGACAGCAACTTGTCTGTTCCCCTTCCCCGGATTCCCAATGCTGTTCCCCACCCCCAATTCCCCAATAAAATCTTTAAAAAAAAAAAAAGAATAAACAAACAAAACAGAAATAGATTCATAGATACAGAGAACAAACTGATGGCTGCTACATGGGAGGGGTTGGGGAGGATAAGTGAGAAAGGCAAAGGAATTAGGAAATACAAATTATTAATCACAAAATAGTTGGGATGTGAAATACAGTATGGGGATATAGTCAATAATTTTGTAAAAACTATGAATGGTGTCACATGGCTACTAGACTTATTGAGAGGATCACTTCATAATTTATGTAAATGCCTAACCACTGTGCTATACTGCTGAATCTATTATATTAGAATATTGAATGTCAACTATAATTAAATAGTTAAAATAGTCAAAGGATGTAAAGTACAACATACGGAATATAATCAGTCAATGGTATGGATACGGTTCAAATGAAAGGGCTTATCACTATAAAAACTTTTTTTCCATTTTTTTTTATTAGTTGCAGGTGTACAACACAATGCAATAGTTACACTCTTTACCCCCCAAAGTGACAACCCCCCTCCCCCAGTTAGCCACCCCACCCCACCCCCACATCATACACATCCACCATAATTCCTTTGACTCCCTTCGACACTACACTCCACATCCCGTGACTATCCACATACTCAGCCACAACTGGCATACAATACCATACAACATCAGCCTCAGATGCACAGTGCAGCGATCAAGCCTCTATTTCATCCAAAAATTTTACAACATTATTATATTCCCCGAAATGTGTTTCAAATCCCTGTGGCAACATTGCAGTTGTCCACCTATGCTGTCCAATCCCTTCCACCTCCCCCCTATCCCCACCCCCCTCCCGACTAGCAACCATCAGTCTCTCTTCCATATCCACGAGTCTGTTTACTTTGATCGTTCATTCACTTTTTCAGACACCACACACAAGTGAGATCACATGGTACCTATCCTTCTCCAACTGTCCGACTGACTTATTTCACCCAACATAATAGTCTCTTCACAACATTATCAATTACATTCCCAGAACTGCCCCCATATCCCTGCAGCAACATTGTAGTCCCACCTACACTGTCCAAAACCTTCCCCCACTCCCTCTTCCCCACTCCCTCCCAGCCAGCAACCATCAGTTTTTCCTTTATATCTGCTTGATATGACTTCAATTTTCTTAAATTTACTGAAACTTGTTTTGTGGCCTAACGTGGTCTATGTTGGAAAATGTCCCATGTGTACTTGAGAAGAATGTATATTCTGTTTTTTCAGGGTGAAATGCTCTAAAAATATCAATGAAGTCCAGCTGGTCTAAAGTATCATTTAAGGCTCCTCTTTCTGTGTTGATTTTCTGTCTAAAGGGTCTGTTCATTGGTGACAATGGGCTGTAGAAGTCCCCTACTATGATAGTGTTACTATTGATATCTGTCTTTATGTCTGTCAAAATCTGTTATATGTAATTAGGAGTTCCTATGTTGGGTGCATAGATGTTTATTACGGTTATAGTGCCCTTCTTTGTCTTTTATTGTAGTCATTTTAAAGTCATTTTGTTCAAAATAAGTATGGGTACTGCAGCTTTTTTTTTTTCTCATTGCCATTTGCATGAAATATCTTATTCCATCTGTAAACAGCATATACATGTGTCCTATTTTCTTTTCCACTCAGCCACTCTCTGTCTTTTGATTGCAGCATTTAGCCCATTCACATTTAAAATGATTATTGATAGGTGCATGTGTATTGCCATTTTGTTATTTGTATTCCTGGTCTTCCTGGATTAGCTTGTTTACCCCTTTCTTTTGTCTAAAAAATGCCTTTTAACATTTCTTGCAATGCTGGCTTGGTGGTAATGAATTCCTTAAGCTTATTCTTTTCTGAGAAGCTCTTTACTTCTTCAATTTTAAGTGATAGCCGTGCTGGGTAGAGCAATCTTGGTTGTAGGCCTTTATTTTGTGTCACTTTGAAGATCTCCTTCCACTCCATTCTGTCCTGCAGAGTTTCTGTAGACAAGTCAGCTGTTAGCCTAACAGAAGTTCCTTTGTATGTAACCTGCTGTCTTTCTCTTGCAGCCTCTAGGATTCTGTCTCTGTCTTTAACCTTTGCCATTTAAACTATGATGTGTCTTGGTGTGGACCTGTTTGGGTTCAGTTTGTTTGGAACCCTCTGCACTTCCTGGGCATGTATGTTGATTTCCTTCACCAGGGTAGGGAAGTTTTCAGTCATTATTTTTTCAAATACATTTTCCACCCCTTGCTTCTTCTCTTCTCCTTCTGGTATTTCTATGATTTCAAAGTGGTTGTGCTTCATCTTGTCCCATAGGGCTCGTAAACTGTTTTCATTGTTTTTTATTCTTTGTTCTTTTTGTTGTTCCAACTGGGTGATTTCCGCTATTTTATCTTCCAAATTGCTGATCCGCTCCTCTGCTTCATTTACTTTACTGGTGATTCCTTCCAGTGTGTTCTTCATTTCAGTTATTGTATTCTTTAGTTCTAACTGGTTGTTTTTTATGATTTCTCTGTCCTTCCTTGTGTCCTAAGTTTGTTAAACATTCTTATCATCAGTGTTCTAAACTCTGTCTCTGAAAGGTTGGATCCCTCTTTCATTTGGTTCCATTTCTAGAGGTTTCTTCTGATCTTTTACTAGTGACATGTTTCTTTGTTTCCTTATTCTGGCTGTCGCTCTAGGATTACTTTGATGTATTAGATAGTTCACCAGGAAAGCCCTGGCTGGATCATGCAGGTTCACAGCTCATGGCCAAACACTCCCAGGAAAACTGCCAGTCTCAGTCTGTCCCAATCAGCCACTCACAGATCAGGCTGAGCAGCCTGACAACCAATCACCAGCCTGGCAACTTTGCAAGCACAGTGCGGAGAGCAGGGACCAGAGGCGGCTTGCGCACTCCCGCGTCTCAGTGAGCAGCCTATTGGTGCCAGAGGGCACCTGCCCAGCGGTTCCCTGGCAATGCAGCACAAGCCGGGCGGAGGGTGGGGATCCAAGGCCATATGTGCGCGCACACACGCACTTCTGCGCCAGTTCCACCAGACCAATGAGGTCCCAGACCTGATCCTCCATGGGAGAGCCCAACCCTGACAAAATGGCGCCCTCCCCACACACCCCGCGTGCAGGCCCCACACCAGGGGAACAACAGTCCAAAAACCTCCAGCCCCTGCACCAAAGGTGCCCAGCCCAGTCCGTCCCCGCAGGCTCCCAGGCCCGGCCCACACAGCCACTCCCTTCACCAGTAACCAGGCAAATGCTCACCAGCGACCAAGCCTGCGCGCCGGCCCCACCGACTCTCCAGCTGCCCTCAGCCTCATCGAACTGAGCAAAGAGAGTCCTCACCAATCTACTGCCGGCTATTTTAGAACTCCCCTTCCCAGCAAAGGAACTCTGGGCTGGTGAGCCCGGCTTGCGACCGGAGGGTCTCTCCTGCACCAGAGAAGCCTCCCCACAGCTGGGAACCCCCTCACGGGGTTTGCCCTCTGGTCTCCACCCCTCCTACCAGACCCAACGTGGCCTCCTCTCTAAGTTCTTCGCGCAGTGGTTCCGTTCATCCAGTGCTCCGGGGACCTCCAGGGTTGAATGCTGCACAATTTGCTTGTAATTCTGGTGTGATCCTGGGAGGCAGTCAGCACAGTGTCTGTCCGTTCCGCCATCTTACTGGAAGTCTAAAAACTTTAAGTTTTCTTCCTTATAGGGATTTTAAGTCTCCTTTTTTTTTTTTTTTTTTTTTTTGAGGGCAGTGTCACTAGCCCTCATATGTGGGACCTGAACTGGGGCCGCTGGCTTCCCAAGCCAGCGCTTAATCAACAGGCCACTGGGCCGGCCCTTAAATCTCCTTCTTTTAAAGTTTCCCTTTTCTCAGTCCTTTATCTTCTACCCCCTGCTTTAGATAATTATCCTGAAACTCCTGATTCGATTCATACTTGTTGATTGTAATCACTGAAGCCTAATGTTCTTTCCAAACCTGTGCTGGGCCCAGCTCCTGGACAATTAATGTCACCTGAAAGACTGGTTAAGTGGCCACAGGCTCTGTGAAGTGGACAGATTTTCATCAATAGTTTTGAGCGCTGCTCTTTAAGCCAGCACTTTTAAATTTACTAATTAAAATCTATTTTTCCTCATTCAGGGGCCTTGGGGATGCAGATAATACCCCAGCAAGATTTCCAGTCCCAACCAAAGAAGCCAACGCCATCTTCCAGGTGGATCTTGAGGCCCCTTCCTGATTTAAGATCAGATAGGATGAGAGTTCTGTGAATCCCCCAATAGGCAGGGACAGCTCTATGCCCCTGCCCAGCAGGAAGCAGGTACAGAAGAAGAGACCTCCTGTCCCTCAACTTCCCATAGAGATTTTATGGGGATCACGTCTCTCAAGGGGAAAACAAGGCAGGCAGTTAGAGGCAGGCATTGGTCTCCACATTCCTGCACATCCAACACAACCCACAGAATGTGACTACCTAGGAGACCTCTCCTCTGCACCCAAAGCTTCCCCTTCTCATTGTAATTACCCCTATGAGAAAACAAATGGGTACAAAATACCCAACTAGATTTAACCAATCACTCACACCTGCACAGTAAAGGTCACAACGACCTTTATTTCACCGGAGCCTCATTATACCATCATTATATCATACATATGCCCGGAAGTTCATTAATATCATTACAACCGACTAAATTCTGGGAAGGGACATGTGCAGTCTAAAAAGATTAGGTAATAGCCTCTTGTCAATTACAGGTGTCAATCAAGTGATCCTATGCCCAGAAAGGAACAGCCCATTCTACAGAAAAAAAAGGCATAAAAACGCTAAGTCTTAACTAGTCAGTGCCTTTGAGTTCCTTCTTTTGCTTTGCCTGCTCCAAACTCTTTAGAGTGTACTTTCTCTTCTAATAATGGCCATTGAGTCATTCTCTACCACTCGGGCCCACTTCAATTTCTGTGAAGTGTACTTTTTCTTCCAATAAACTTCCATTTCACCACTTTTTTTCTGTGTCTCATTCAATTATTTGCTCAAGACATCAAGAACCTGGATACCATGTGGAGAAGGGCCTACTTTCTGGTAACAGTGTTGTAATAGTTATGTACAGTGTCAGATGGGTAGTAGACTTGTTGGGGTTATCACTTTGTGAATTGTGTAAATGTCTAATCATTATTTGCTTTTTATACCTGAAACTAGTAAAAGAATATAAAATAAAATTCTGGAAAATGCTAGTGAATTTGTAGACTAAAAGCAGATCAGTGGTTGCCTGAGAATGACAGGGGTTGGGCGAGTGCCGTGAGGAGAGGGGGAAATTACAAAGGACACAAGAGATTGTCTTTGTTCAGAATTTTTTTGCTCTTCTCGATTCTTTCCACTCTCATAAATTTTAGAATGTTATTTAAATGTCACAAAACTATGTTTTTTTAAAATTTTGATTGGAATTGCCTTAAGTTCATATATATGTTTTGAAATATTAATATTGATTTCCTCTATCCATGAATGTTCTTTTCTGTATTTCATTAATGTTTTACAATATTCTCTATTAGAATCTTGTATATAATTAAAAATAAATTTTCCCTAGGTATCTTCTAGTTTTTGTTGGTAATTATAAATAGGAATTTTTTCCTCTTCTACATTTTAATTCATTATTTCTGATGTATGAATATGCTACTGATTTGTGAAGTGGCTGTTAAAACCAGAAACCTTAAAAATCTTAATGTTAATACTTTTAATAATTTTAATTTAATTTACTTTTAAATTTAATAATTTTAATAGATTTGTGCTTGATACATTCTTAACCTTTCTATGTAGACAATTATGTTGTCACCAATAATGATATTTCTGTGCCTTCCTTTTAAATATCATATCTCTTATGTCTAGTTATTGTCACATTGGCTAGTTCATTGGCTAGTACTTGTGATACTGCACTGAATAGTGAGTTTTTCTCAATTTGGAGAGATCAAATCTACAGTTTCACCAAGATAATAAATAATACTAGATTAGACTCAGTTCAAGTTTGCTTTCACTTTCATTTCTTATCAAACCATAAAACCAGTACTCTAAGGAGATGAGTAACCCAACTAAGTGAATAAAGATTCCAATGACTCCTTTATTTCTCAGATCCATGGCCAAAATGGTGGTTAATTTCAGCTGTGAAGAGTGAGAAATCTATATATCAAAAGAAGTACAATCATCAGTTCAGTGATTTTTATACAAATAGGATGGCAAAGGTGTCACATTAGGCTCAAGTCTAATTTACCATATAAAAACTTTCTTGGGTTGGCTGAGTGGCATGGTGGTTGGGCGCTGGCTTGGGAAGCCAGCAGCCCCGGTTGGGGTCCCACATGTGAGGGCCAGTGACACTGCCCTCAAAAAAAAAAAAAAAAAAAAAAACTTCCTTCTTCCAACAAATTTGTTACATTCTTTAACATTTTATTTTTAGTGTATCATCAGACTTGGAGTACATTTGGTTATGGATGACTATGTTAGGTGAGAAGTTTTATTTTATTCACATTTGCTAATTAAAAAGAATTAGTGTTTGTATTAATTAATATTTTATATATACTGAAATAAACATAAAATAAAAAAATTATTAATGGGGTAAATTATATGAACATATTTCATAATGTTGAACCTGCCTTGCACTTCTTGGATAAGCTCTATAAGGTCCTAATGCATTAGTTTTCTTCATGTTATTGGAATTGATTTACTAATGTTTTAATATAATTTTTACAGCCTGTGACTTATAGATGATAGTCGTCTATAATTTACCTATCTCTTTTAACTGCTTTCTCTTTTTTTCAGTATTGGTGTATTCTAATTAATGTTTTTATAATGTGTACATGTAATTGGATTTTATTGTGGCTCTTTTTCAGTCCTATCTAATTTTCTCAGTTTTAAAATAGTCAATTTTTATTTATTATTTTTATATTTGCTATGTTTGCCAATATTTGAAATTATTTCTGCTACACTAATATATATTACGTATTTAGTGTGCCTTCTCTTTATTTCTTCCTTTTCCTTCAGTACCTTCTTATGGACTGATGATATTTTCTTTATTCTTTTGGTATTAATTTAGAGATTATATATTTTGTTTTATTTTAGTGTTGACCTTAAATTTCTTAAATTATTACTTAAACTTTAAACTTTATAACCAAGTCCAAGTTTATTTTAAAATCTCTGTTCCCTTCTCAAATAAATTAACATGTTTTCCTCCAATTTCCACCATTTCTATTATTAATACCTGATATTTTAGTTTTACATTTTTTTAACTAATGAAAATTATTAATTACTATTAACTTTGTTATCTTTTTTAAAGATTTTATTGAGGAATTGGGGGAGGGGAACAGACAAGTTGCTGTCCTTTTGTTCTTCACTGGCCCATATTTGTATTATGATCATTGCACTCTTCCCGGCTGAGGCAGTTGGTCACCAGCCATTGGACTGCCACTCATGGTGGCTAAGGGCCGCTCACGTCAGCTGCCGGCTGCTCATGCTGGCTGCCGGCCACTCATGGTAACTCACTGCAGCTCCACTGCAGCCTCTGCCATTGCAGCCCAGCTCCAGGTTGAGCTGTTATTCACAATCTTAGCTGTAGAGGGCGCACCATCACTGGCCCATTTGGGAATTGAACTGGCAGCCCTGCTGCTCAGAGCTCACACTCTCAAGCCAACTATTAACAAACTGAGCCACTTGGCCGGCCCCACTAGTAACTTTACTAATATTTACTTAGACATAATTTTACTCATTCCTTTGTTCACTTTTCTTTGTTTATTTTTTCTCTCCACTCTATTCTTTATTAGTTTATTCAGTAAATATTTGTTGAAGTAAAATCACTATTTTTATGTCTCTTAATACCTTTATTTCATTCTCAATACTAAGTGATATAATTGCTTGGTATGATATCTTTCCAGATATTATAATTTTGTATATTGTTACTGATTACTGGGAGAATTCTCTTACTCTACAATCTTTTTTTCTTCTAGTTACTGAACAGTTTTCTCTTTGATGTAATACAATTTTATTATATTGTTTCTAGACAGGATATAACTTGTTTGAGGATCAGTGCATTTTTATATTTTTAGAAAATTATCTCTTTTAATATTACCTTTCTCTTATTCCATATTCTTTCTTTCTGGAATGCCTATTTGACATGAATGCCATATATATATATATATATATATATATATATATATATATATATATATATATATCCTTTTTTATATCTATACCTATCTATCCTCCATATAATTTAACTTCCTTCATATTCCCTAATTTACTCTTTCATTACATGTATACATGTATTTGGTGAATTACTAAGCTCTACTTTCACATTCATTAATTTTATCTTAAATTATATCTTTACTGTTTAACTCCTCTGTTTGTGTTTTTCACCAAAAAAAAAAGTTTGTTTTACATTATAGAGTTTATAAAATATCTCTCTGCTTACTATTTGCCCAGTAGAAATTTTTAAAAATTTTCATATCCCCAAATCATAGAATATATGAATATAGGAAACATTTATATTCCCTCCCCAAACTCAGCTATAACATTTTAAACAAAATAATATATTGGAAAGTTCTCAAGTTGTATTCTAAATATACTAAGTTAAATGTCTGAATCACATTTGCCTATTTTGGGAGGTGCACCAAGTGCATTTGCATATTAAACAGCTGTTTATTAACAATATTAACTTTTTGGTAATCTAGAAGCAATGTTTTAATGACTTCATATTCTAACATGGTAGTTACTTATATAGGTGTCTTACTGTGTTTTACCTATATTTTCAGAAATTAGTTATATTTTAGCAAAAGTCAGAGATAGGCATATACCACAGATTCTGAAATGTGCACAAAAATGATCAAAACAGCTGGTTGAGAAATAGTCATAAGTAAGGAAGGAGTTCTCTTTCTTGTTTTCCAGAATTTTTTTTAAAGAAAATTACTTTCTATAGATATTTTGGACAAAAAGCAAGAAAGAGAAAGGGAGGGAAAGACGAGAGAAGTTTGGTCAGTCTGCCATCTTACACTTATTATTAACTTACTCATTTTAAAGATGAGGCTTTAAATTAAGGCTTAAAGTTCTAAAATAATTTGTTCAAGGTCATATAGAAAGAGTTATATGTAAATTATAACATAGTATATAAATAATATACATTTATAATCATTGATTTATTACCATCTACTACCCTATATGTAATATGTATGATAGGTATATCATAATACCCACTAAACAACCAGACAAAACTAATCAATATTCAAGAAAATTATTGTCCTCCCCTCTATAGGCAAATTAAATTTCTTTATTTTTAATCATTACTTGTGGTGACAGCTTTCAATGTCTTATTCCTTATATTTTTCCTAATTTTCTTTTTCCCCCTCTCATTCTTCTTCTGTCTCAGGAAAACTTTGACAGAAAAACCTTTACTTTGGGAAAATAAAAAGATACCCTGCAATCCTTTTTTACTACTTTTATTGCCATTGCTATGATTATGACCATTAGAAATCACAAAAACCCATTGCATCATTACCCAGAATATTCCCTTTACTCCTGCCTCTTCCCTGCACTAATGAGCCACACAGCACCACTCCAGAACCCATGGGGTTGAGGAGATCTGGAGGCTGCTAAAAAGCTCTGTAGCGCAAGCCCTAGCTAGAGCTCCAACCAAGTACATCACACAGAGCACCAAGAGAAATCAACCATAAAAGTTAGAGACTTAGTATCCTTTTATCCAGTATCTTTTCTGATACAAAGTCAAAGGCTTTTCAAGTCACCCAAGCCATCAATAACATAATATTCCATCTTTAATCACTTTTTCACAGAGTTTAGCCTGGTCCTCCACAGCTTCCAGCTTTTCTGGTCCACATCAACTTCTCTCCACCTCCTCACCCTGTCTAGCTTTGATGAACAGAGGTATGGGACAGAAGAAGTGCTGCTTGGGTCGTGCCAGCACCGACCAGATGAAATGGACCAGTAAAACACTCCAAGGGAAATATCCTCCTGTCAGCCATTAAGGTCTGGGTTACCCATCTGACCAGCATACGGGAGAAAAGGAAGTCTCCACTCCATTCTTCATTGTGGCCAGAGTTATGTATCTTGCAAAAACACAAATCTGATCATTTTTGCTCCCTTGTGTAAACCTGCATCAACCCTTCTTGAATTTCATATTGCACTGAGGATAAAACTAAAATTCTTTGGATGGTTTGTAAGGCTGTTTATGAGCTCCTGAGCACCTTCCAGGCTTATCTCTTAAAATCTCTTGAAAATGATTTTTTCCCCTTGAAATCTTCGCTCTGGCCATACCTAATAGTGCCTCTGCTTGAATAACTCCTGTCTACCTTTCAGGTGCTATCTTTGGTGGCTTCTCTGGTATCTCAAGCCTAATTAGGCCCCCCATGCCCTCGGTGCTAGGATTGTGGCACATTTCACAGTGACTTGTGGTTTCTTGCTTAGCTATCCATTTCCTTTACTCCTTTGTAAGTGTAGGAAAGCAGTGATGTTGTCTCTTCCTCACTGTTATTTTCCCACTGCCTGTCAAAATCCCTGGTGCAGGGAAACCTGGCTTCTTCCAACTTTTGCATGGATGAGGATGTTAGCACTGGGGACTTGGCTGGGACAGGGATGCTATATGCATCTCTTAGATTTTATAATTTCTGGAATATTTATCATTATTAAATAAGTAATATATCCTAATTGTAGATACATTACATATATAATAGTAACACATATGTTTTAAATAAGGCAATCATAAAATATGAAACTTGCTTTTAATATACAGTATAACTTTGGATTGTGAGTAACGTGGTTTGCAAGAGTTCTGCAAGATGAGGAAACATTTCTAATACGTTTTGTGTTTTTTTGAGGGCAGTGTCACTGGCTGTCATATGTGGGACCCTAACCGGAGCTGCTGGCTTCCCAAGCCAGCGCTTAACCACCGCGTCACTCGGCTGGCCCCTAATACATTTTAACTTGGTAAATGAGCAATGTCCTGTAATACAAGTAGTTTGTTTCCAGAATGAATTATGTTAGCAAACCAAGGTATTACTGTATACCTAAAGAATAATATATATATGATATTATTTTATGCCAGTAACATAGATTCTCTTTAATCTGTCCCACATTCCATTGATTTTATTCCATTGTATGTATTTAGAAATTAACTAGTTGTCTACAGATACATCTGTAAAAGATTTCTGATGAACTGTTACAAGTAAAGCATCAGAGAACATTTATTTTTATGCATATTTCTTTGTATTATTATGTGAATATGTCTATAGAGTGAATTCCTAAAAGTGAGAATTCCTAAAGTGTATGCACTCCAAAAACGCTGGACCAATATGCACTTTCCCAGGACAGTATGATGGTGTCCACTTCCCTACACTGTATTATCAATTTAAAAATCTCAAACTGATAAGTGAAAATGACATTTTATATTATTTTTCATTTATTTAGTTATTAGTTGGTTGACTATCTTTTACTTTCTTTGTTATTTACATTTTCTTATCTAGATTACCAGATAATACCCTAGTTCTTTTCCAATGGTCTTCTATAATAATTTTTTAAAATTATTTACATATTACAAATAATACATTGTTATATTTTCAAATATTTTCATCAGTTTAAAAAAAATAGTCTTTTAGATTAATTAGTCACGTCCTCTCTGTTACAGAAATTTAAAGTTTTCAAAGAGTCAAACTTGTCAATATTTTCCTTTATGGTTGTGGTTTTCAAGTCATGCTTAAAAAGGCTCTCGGGATCCAAGAGTGTCAAACATTCTCCTTTATTTTCTTCATAGACAAGACTGTTGAGGACAACCAGCTCACTGGTGGCAGAAGCAGCCAAGAAGTCAAGAAGCCCATATTCCTTCTCCTTGTGCTGTGGTCATGTCACAGTGCCTTGCTTGCTGGAATGGCTGCACCAAATGCAACTGTCCAACCTTATCCCATACACTTGCCATGACTTTCAAAAATTAAGTGCATCTTTCTGTGTGTATTGCCCCTGATTTGTTTTTTTTAAGTTTGGAGTTGAATAAAAATGTTTTGGTGGAAATTGGGAGGGAGAAATAACAGGAGGCTTTTTAACAGCTTGAAAACACTCATATCCTTCTATCCAAGATCAAGTAAGTAAGTGTGAGCTAAATCAAGATAAATTTTAACTTCATTTTGAAATAGTTTCTTCTTGTGATTTTTAAGAAAAACACTTCATAAAATTATTTTGCTTCCATTTTCTTCCCTTTTAGTTTTAAAATTCCTCATGAACTCAATAGCTGGAAATAGTAATTTTCACCACCATCATCATAATTAAAAATAATATGATGATAGTTAAGATTACGAATCATTGTCTTAATCAATAGTGATTATATTGCTCATTATTATGGCAGTTGCTATGTTTATTATTTTGAGATTATAGACTATCCAGAAATGGCAAGTTCTTTCCTAAGATGATTACTATAAATAAAAATGATGCCAATAATAATATAACAATATAATCCATAACAATGTCCAAAACTTGCCTTCCCCAAACCTGTTATGAATATATATATATATATATCAGAAAAGTCATGACATATTTTTTTCTATGTTTTTTGTTGCAAAAATCCATCATGACTTTTCTGACAACCATATATCAGATTTCTACATTTTGGGGCACATATGACTACTTTATAGGTGAGTTTTCTTTAAAATGCATCTAGACTTCTTATAATGAAGACAAGGTCATATATGATGAATATATAGTACAATAATATTGTTGCTTAGTACCTAAATACCCTATATACAAAGCAAAAGAATTTGTGAAATATCTATCTATGAACCATTCTTTGTGATGAGTAATGAAAATAGTTAAAGATGATCCGAAGTGTTCAATTTCAAATTTCTTACAGTCATAAGGGTGAAATACAAAAACAAAAGCTGAGAAGAGGACACAGTGTGACTAGTGAAGTGGGGTACAGTATAAAGTCAAATGAGAATATATCATCTAGAAAACAAATCTCTTTACATCCTTCCTCACTCTCCTGGGAAATTATGTATTTTCTCCATGATCTGTGTGGGTTAATACAAATTTTTAAATTTTAATTTATTTAAGAAATGGGTAACAGCAATCTATTTTCCTTGAAAATTCTACCTGAGAGTTTGAATATATATTTATATTTCACAATTTTAGCTTAGAAGGCTGCTATTATTATCATTAGACCTGTATTAAAACATGCTCAGCATGTCTTTATTGAAAATCTAGGTGAGCTCTTCTGTTTCAAACTCAATATATTGTAATCTTTAATATTACAGGTAGAATATAAAATTTTTATTTAGATTTACAAAGAAAATGAATAAAACAAAAAAGCACTATAAGAAGATTGAAAAGTGCTCCAATACAATATAGGAGGTCTGACAATTAAGTTCGCTAACTTGTTGCAACAATGTTGCTAACCTTTTTTGATATCAGAGGAATTATTCAGTATGAATTTGTACCAACTAGACAAACAGTTAATCAAATTTACTATTTGGAAGTGCTGAAAAGGCTGCGTGAAGAAATTAGACAACCTGAACTTTTTTAAAACAATTCATGACTCTTGCATCACTACAATGCACCAGCTCACATGGCCTGTCTGTGAGGGAGTTTTCAGTCAGTAAACAAATAACTGTACTGAAACAATGCTTTTACCAGGGAATTTCTTTTTTGTTAAAAAAAATTCCTGTTTTGCAATTTTAAACTTCCAAAAACTATTCTTGTAAAAGACATTCCAGGGCCGGCCGAGTGGCTCAGCCAGCCCTGGTTAAGAGTTGACTTAGAGTATGTGCTCTGAGCAACAGGGTTCCCACATGGGCCAGTGAACACTGCTCTCTAGCTGAGCTGTCGCTGAGCTGCCAACAGGTGGCAGGAAGGCTCAGCTGGTGTAACAACAAGATTGCCTGTAAAAAGGTGGGCTACGCCTGCGCACAACTGAGACTGAACTTGGCATCCTGAGCTGAGCTGCCGACTGGATGGCTCGGAGGATAGAGCGTGCACTCTTAACAACAAGGCTGCTGGTTTGACTTCCACATGGGATGGTGGCTACGCCCACCCGCAACTAACATTGAACATAGCACCTTGAGCTTAAAGGCCATGAGCTGCTGATGGGAAGACAGATGGCGACTGGCGTCCTCCACAACGAAGATTGAAGAACAATTTGGCTGGTCCTCTCCCACAGTTCCCCAACACTGTTAACCTCCCCCAATTCCCCAATAAAATCTTTTAAAAAAATAAATAAACGTTACGGAAAATTCCAATTAATGAATCTAGTTCAGGTGACGGCAAACTGCGGCTCGTGAGCTACATGCAACTCTGAAGTAAAATTGAAAATGAAAATAAAACTATCATAGTTTCATTTATAAAAAATTTTTTGTGTGTGGGCTGTGTCACTGGCCCTCATATGTGGGACCTGAACCAGGACTGCTGGCTTCCCAAGCCAGAGCTTAACCAACGTGCCACTCAGCCGGCCCTATAAAGTTTTTAAAGGACATTATTCACATAATGGTGATTTCATTTGTTTTATGGTTCTAGAATAATTTTTAAATTGTTGTGAGGGACAGGATCGACTCCCCCATCTCAAAAGTTTGCCGACCCCAATCTACTTCATTATTAAGGAGAAAAACACAACTAACACACTCCAAACTCAAGGCAACAGTCATCACCATATTTCCAACACTCTGTAAGGATAACTGGTATTTAGACTGATAAAAAGAGGCACATAAAATTATGAAGTGTATAGAAAAATATAATAAGTGCATAATGGGAAGCTAGAGATCCAATTGTGACATGAATTTTACATAGCATAAAATTATCTATTCTAAGGATAATCTGGGCATTAAAAGTCTCTTAAAATTATCTTAGTTTCTTTCTGTAGCTTGAAGATACAAATGTGCTTTGTTTGCCTCTTAATAAAATGAACCAAATAAAATTTTTAGTCAATCACAATAAAATAGCTATAAAATAGATCAGCTGACAATGAGTGTATTTTCTATATCAAAACATGCATGATAGATTCAATTAACTACAGCCTGATGTTAAATAATACATATTTTGTAAACTACCTTACATCATCCACCAACTGCTCTACTTTTATGCTGCCTCGCAGGTACAAAAAAATCTCTCCTTAAACTGGTTGCTTAGTGTTCCTTCTTTTTGTGTGTTAATTGCTTTTCCTCACTGCAGTCAAATTATAACACTCTCTTAGTTATTAAACTCTCAGAGGAAAATGGGACAGGCTTGTTCAGCTGGGCATTAAAACTATCTTTAACCTTTCGTAGTCTTCAACTGATCTGCTTGAACAGAGGAAATAAATTATAAGGAAGGCTGACTGTGTTGTGGATGAGAATCAAAAGATTTGGGTTTAAATCTTGATTGGGATTAGTATCAGTTGTGAGATGTTGACAAAATTACTGCACTTTTCTGATCTTTAGTTTACTTACCCATAAAATTGGAGATAATAAAATCCAGGGTTAGTGTCTGGGTTGAATGTATAAAGCCTAGCATACAGCACCAAAAATTGTAGGTATTTTTATCATTGTATTCAGTCTACCACTTGAAATTGCTTAATATATAATTTTATTCAAGTATTTTGGAAGATATGTCAGTTAATAATCATTTAGTGAGCAGTTACTCTGTGGGCTGCCCTCAGAGAGCCTTCAGTTCAGCTATGTATAGCTTCTAATAGAAACTACACATGCATGAAAAGCTGTTTAATGTCACCTAACAGAACATATATAAATATGTCCGACATAAATTTAGCTACTATTTTATTTTATTTTTATTTTTTTATTAAAAAAAATTTTTTTTGAGGGCAGTGTCACTGGCCCTCATATGTGGGACCCGAACCGGGGTCGCTGGCTTCCCCCACCAGTGCTTAATCACCGCACCACTCTGCTGGCCTACCACTATTTTAAATAGCTGAACATATTTAAAAGGATTTATAAAAAGCAGCATTAAATAGTAATAAAATTTTTAAAACAGGCAAATAAAGGACCAATCTTTTGTGAATATCAAATGTCAATCCTTGGTACACAGTAGTTACGCTGTGGACTAATGCATTTTACAAGGATTCTTCACAAAGGTCAAATTAAAAGGATTTGCCATTGAAGCCTGAATTTATCAGTTAACTCAATTAATTTGAAGGAGTGTCCTACTCCCAAGAATTTTCATTAATTGATGGTGTATTTTACAGTCATTAGGTTCTGGTGTACAAACCCTAAATATGAAAATCATATTGAATCCCCTAGAATGGGTGAATGATTATATGGTGCTAAACAAAAGGAGGCTACAGAGAGAACAGTTTCTTCAAAATTTGCAGACAAACTAAAGTTTTGTTGCCACAACTTTTCTAATTCTTTTGTAGTCAAATTTTTAAATATACATAAGTGTTATACATTTTTAAATTGAACCATGACATTAACAAAATTATTTGTAAATGATCTCTAAAATTCATTGCAACATGATTTAATAATAGATTTTGTATGAATATAAAAAATATAGCCATGGAATACATTTCATAAATGAGTCAGACATAAAACAATTTATTTGTGATTTTAGTTACTAAGAGTTTAGCTGCACACGTTATGCCACGTACATTTGGTAAACACTACTTCTTTCACAAAAACATATGTCACACTTTTGTTTTTTTAGGATCAGAAACTCAGGGCATATTGGGGGTGGGGGGGAATCCCAAGTAGAATAAATGCACCAGAAGAAATGCATTTTCACCTGACTGTTATCAATGGTAGGAATATTATATAGCGTTCACACTAGGTGTGACCAGCAGGGAAAAGCTATCCACCCACTCTATACCTATACCTCATTAGTGTTCAGGGGTTTGATTCATAATTGGGATGATTCAATAAGTTAAATAAGCAGCCTTAGAAATTACTATTATTACCAAATATTTCTCCAGCTTTGCTGGAACTTCAAATGCTCCACACATTTGTTGAAAATTTACTAATTCTCTTTCTCTGTTATTCCTGTCCGTTGAAGCAGAGGAAGAAAGAGAGTTGCACTAACTTAGCCTCTGTTTCAAAACGATAATGATAGATACTTGACCTAATAGCTAAGGACTCAAATTAAAGTCAGATATTTCCTTAATTTCCATTGTTAAAAGACACATTTTTGGGGGGCCAGAGAAAGGATGATTCTTTGCCCATCTTTGTGAACTTGTGCTTACATTGAATCCCTAAGATGTGAATGTGGCATATCCTAATGATGACACCCTATACCAAAGGAGCCGTCACCTGACTCCCACTCAGGGTAATCGCGCAAAATGAGCAAGCCCTCTGGAAACTTCTGAAGCTTCAACACAGCATCCTAGGTGACCACTGCTCCATGGGCACTGACACAAGTTGACCCCCCACTTTACCATCATTTGCATCACTTTACCATACACAGTAAAGTCTTGATTACTTTCAATAAATCAGCTTTTAGACCTACCTCGTTTAAACTTACTGCTAGTCGCTGACTTGAGTTGTTCTCTGGTCATGATCAGCCTCAGCTCTTGAATCTTAGTCTACTGTCTCCTTCCTCCTCTCACTATTCTCTGAGATGTGTCTGGATGTTAGGGAGTGGGCTGGCTATGTGACTGTGTGGTAGGTCTTTGGAACGCTCCTCCATGAGCTGTTCAGTATTCTTTGTATCCTGATGGTCCTTTCCCTTTTGGCACCCAAGTCTGAAGTCTGCCTGGTGAACAGAGCTCAGCTGATGCTCTATGGGGTCATCATTCATCTTCCACTGGCTGACATGGTCTCCTCTCTGCTTTTGGTAACTGTAGAACACCATGTCTCTGTCACACACCCACATCCAGGCCTACATCCAGCCATCCACCATGATGTGGTCCTGTGCTGGCCCACTGCAGGCTATGGGAAGCTCAAAGGTGCCAGCTGGGGCTCTGTCTGCCTAACCCTACTGTCCTGCTATCTTACCTGTGCTACAATGCACTATGCTGGCGCAGCACTCTGAGCACTCATCTTCAAGAATTGGGAATGGGGGCTGGCCGAGTGGCTCAGTTGATTAAGAGTGTGAGCTCTGAGCATTAGGATTGCCAGTTCAATTCCCACATGGGCCAGTGAGCTGCACCCAAGCTGAGTTACCAATAGGTGGCAGGATGGCTCAGCTGGTGAGAGCATGTGCTCCTAACAACAAGGTTGCTGGTTGGACTCCCGCTGGGATGGTGGGCTATGCCCCTCCCACAACTAAGATTGAACTCAGCACCTTGAGCTGAGTGGCCGCGAGCTGCCAATGGGCGGCCAGATGGCATCTGGACTTGGAGCTGAGCTAGCTGCACCTGCCACAACTAATACTGAAGGACAACAGTTTGACTGTTCTCCTTCCCCAACACTGTTCCTTCCCCAATTCCCCAATTACAAAAAAAATCTTAAAGGAAAAGAATTGGAAATGGGTCATTTGGGGACACAACTCTGCCCTCTGCCATCTGAATTGCCCTAATGTATTTAATTCATTTTAGCTTCCTGGATTGAACCAGGGAAAGAGGAAGATTGGGAAATATCTTACCATTTTTTACTCCTCTCCCTCTTGTTTCCTAAACACTCCAGGGTGAAGTGTAAGGCTTTTCTCTCCTGAGTCAGAATCTCTGGGGTGAAGCCTGGGGGTCTGTGGTTTAACAAGCTCTCCAGGTAATTCTGAGGCAGCTGATGTTTGAAACAACTGGTTTCAGTTGTCTCTTCCTTCTTTCTTGGCTTTAATGGAAAATAGGTACTTCTTCCTCATAAAGAGAAATTTATGATCAGCGTCCTCTGTGGTTAACCCTAGATGTGTGAAAGGGGAGAAAAAAATCTTTAATAATCTCTGTATTCAAGGGCCAGAGCTCAAATTTTGAATGAATTCTATCCTAATCCCTCTCTTTCCCCTACATTACCCTGAGCCAATAAGTAAGAAATTCATAATCTCAGGAATGAAAAAAAGAAAAGCACATTCATTATTTTCAGGGCTATTTAGCCCTTGAAGTATGTAACAAACTGTTTGTAGCATTCAGTGTGACTGATATACTTCAGATCACATTATCAGAACATACTGCGTAACAGCATGTCCAGGTACCACTAACATGAACATTCTATCCAATGCGGCATCCTCTGGTGTATGGACCCTTTTTTGTATCCTACACTCTTTGGATTCACATCTTGGGAGTCATCTCATTGTCTGTCTATGGGCTTTTATTACAAACTGCAAAGGATTCTGAGGTATTCTACTTGCAATAACTCATGGTTCACATTCTTCTTGATGACATGCTAAGGTTTGGTTTTCCTCCTCTGCACCATATCTGAGACTCACTAGTGATCATGGCTCATCTCCCAACTCTGAAGCTCATTCCATATTGCATTCACACGAGGGAGGGGGCTTATTGCTCCTAACTTTTTGGTGGATAGAGTGTAGATTTTAGAAACTCTAACCAGAAAAGTAATTCCTGTTATTAATGCCTGATTAATTCTTTAATATTTTAACATAATTTAACCACCATAATAATCCTTTTGTCCTAACTCTTGCTAGTGACCAAGTGTTGACATGTGTGTCTTATAAATTAACTGTTTTAAATCCTGTTGATATGGCAGTGGCTCTCAAATTTGAGTGTGCATTAGAATGACTAGAATGCTTGTTAAACCAGAGGTAGCTGGACCATATCTGATTCAGTATGTGCAGTAGGCAGAATAATGCCCCAAATGATGTCTATGATAACACCTGCAAACTATGGTCACATTATCTTACATAGTGAGGAGGAGTTAAGTTTGCAGACAGAATTAATGTTGGTAATCAACTGACCTTTAAAGAAGGAGATTATTCTGGATTATCCAGGTAGCCCAGTGTAATCACAAGGATCCTTAAATGTAGGTGGGAGAGGCAGAAGAGGTCAGAGTGATGTAATATGAGAAGAACTCAACCCACTGTTCCTGGTTTGGAAGATGGAGTGATGTGGCTGGGAGCCAAAGATTGTGGGTGGTCTCTTGAAGCTCCAAAGAACAAGGAAACAGATTCTCCCTGAGTTTCCAAGAGGAAGGTGGCCCTGCTGTTACATTGATTTTATCCGAGTGAGACCCATCTCAGACTTTTGGACCTCAAGAACGGTAAGATAATAAGTTTGTGGTTTTGTAATTCACTAACTTTGAGGTAGTTTGTCACAGCAGCAATAGATACTAATTCATTCAGGCTGAGATAGGGCCAGTGATACTGATGATGCTCGTATGGGATCATACTTTGAGAACCATGGTTGTAGGTTCTACCTCTTATTCTCTTAGTCCTTTCCTAGTTGTGGCAAATGAATTCTACAGTCATTTGCATTATCCCTACCTCCTGGTGTGTTCTTGTATAATCCCCTTTCATTGACTGTGGGTGAGACCTGTGTCTTGCTTCTAACCAAAAGAATATGGCAAAGTGATAAAATGTCATTTCTGGGATTGTTTTATATAAGATTCTGTCTTCCTAGTGTTTTCTCTTTTTCGCTGTTGCTGTCTTTGAAGAAGGAAGTTGCCATGTTTTGAGAAGGCCTATGTGGAAGGCCACATGGCAAGAAACTGAGGGTGGCTTCTAGGAGCTGAGGGTACCCTCTAGTTGCTGACATACAGTAAGAAGTCAGGGCCCTCAGTCTTACAGCTGCAAGTAATTGACACCTGCCAACACCTGAGTCAACTTGAATGTGGCTTAATTTACAAATGAGCCTGCAGATGAGAACACAGCCCTGTCAGCACTTTGATTTTAGAAGGCTAAACAGAAGACCTAGTTAAGCTGTGACCAGACTTCTGATTCATATAAACTGTGAGAGAATAAATGCATGTTGTTTTAAGCTATTCAATTTTTGGTCATTAGTTGCACAGCATAGAAAACTAACACAACAGTATAGTTCAGAGACTAGAATAGAGAGGTAAACTCTGGCAAGAGAAGAGTCAGTGGATCTCAAAGTAGATCATGTCTGTTGTTTAGTTTAAGCCCATAATAATAAAACTACCATTTATGGAGTATGTTCTGTGTGTCGGCATTGAAACTGTCCTAAAAGTGTTATACCCACTGTCTTACTGGATCCTTGATGTAGCTATTAGCCCATTGTACATATAATGAAATGGAGGCCCCAAGAGGGTAAGCAAGATTCTGATGTCCCAGAGTTAGCAAGTAACAGGGCCATGATTAAAAAATGTATTTGTCTGACTCCAAAAGTTACATCCTAATCATTCATGTGTAGAGCACTTGTGTAGAACACGCCCTGAATAGGATATTTTGCGTGAACAAGAGTGACTCCATTTTGGATGAGCAAGAGTCATGTCAAAGCCTAGTTTGTTTTTCCATTTTGACTTGTTTACTTCTTTGGGACTGTGCCAAGGAACACCCAGGGAGGTAAATAGGTCTAGGAGGTAAACAATAGCACATGGCCAGGGAGCATCTGTATGGACTGATAGAACAGGGAGTAAACCAACATGCCCCAGACTGCAGACCGTCAGACCTAACACTTTGGGACCTCAGAGAGTTGGTCTCGACTGAGACGTGATCACAGTGCTTCTCTGCTATGAGAACCCTCGGCTCTGCTTGGGACTTGATCCAAACTTCTCAGGACTCTCCCCCCGGTCCAGCCACCCACTGCTTTGGCCTCTGTTTGACTCTGGTACTGGTTCATTACTCTTTTGGCCATAACCAATTTTGTTAAGACTTTGAGCCTTGTGTGATATGTTATGTATTATATGTTATAATTAAATGCATGATTGAAAGACATCCAAACCATGCACGCCTAGTTCTTCACTGGTGTCTCGGGTACCGTGGAGGCTCAGGAAGACTGTGAGCATTCCTAATTCATCTGGTGGATTAAGTCCCACTGACTTGTGGGAAGAGACTGTGGCATGGATTGTGATGAACCTAGTGGTTGCTGGCGACACACCCTGAAGTGGCTATGGCACTTGGGATGTTCTAGGGTGTCCAGTGATGACTGGCTTTCTCTGTGCATGAACCCTGGTTTGGGAAATAGGAAATGATAACAGCCACATTCAGAAATCTGTGTCCATTCAATCTGGATTCTTTCCTTTGAGTCCTATTGGCCTCAGGATATCTGTGACTGCACCATACTCTACTATTTCCTAAGGTCTGTGTCCAGGAAATGGCCTGAGGTTCACACTCCATTCAAAAGTTTAGAGTACAGGGAAATAGGACTTGCTGACTTTAACAATAAAAAGCACTTGTAAAAAAAAAAAAAAAATTAAACCTGGAAAAGGGAATGTTTGACAAAACTGTTTGTCCAATAAGCTATTTCCTTTAATTTTGCTTGTAATGGATGATTTCTGTACATTCATGAGGACAGGGATGAGACTGATTTTAAGCAGACCCACGCAGTGGTGACCAAGTTCCTAACTGTGTCGGTTATGAATCTCAGTACACTGATTGAGTTTAATGAAGTAGAAAAATCAGGAGTTCAGAGTGTAGTGGAGCTCTAAGACTATGCGCAAATACAATTAATGCACATTTCAATAATGGTGTTGAGGAAGTGTCCTCACCTAATATCCGATTCAAGACAACCAACAGGTCTAACCCAGCACTTTGTCTGAAGAGACATCTGAAATACATCAAGGAAATAAATGAACTGTCAAAAACTTCATTTATTCTACTGAGATTATGAAATGCAGCCAGGGAATTCATCTGAAAGATGGTCGAGGGAACTCAGAGGGAATTGCGGTTAATACCCACCATGGAAGGTCTCTACATAGCTGAAGTGAGGAAGCAAGGGTGAATGGAATGAGGCAGACCTGGCATGACTGTAGAACCTGAAGAGGTGAGTGATTTGGAAGCAGCAAACTGGGGCAAGTTAGGGCCAATGCCAAATCACCAGCACAACAAATTCTGTTGTGATAAATTCTTCTATTCAGTTTTTATTGAGGAAATAAGCCATATTCTGCCCAGCTTTTTCAAAGTTGCCAACTCTCTCTCCTTTTTCCCCCCAAGATTGTTCTTTTGTGGGTGGCATGTCAGGGGAAGGTGGGAAGAGGCAAACGTCCTAAGTTAATGGTTTCTTTTTCAGATGCTGGAACTTTATATTGCAATTGCTCAGGGATAAAACCACAGGACAAGCAGGTGAGGTATTTCACTTCATTAGAAAATGGAATGAGCCACCTAAGACAAAAGGAACATGGAGATTGGGCTCTGTGATGAAAAATTGGGCAGTATTAAAAAACAGTTGTGCTTTTACACTGTTCATACACTTGTAGCCTTTTAACAATAACCCCTTCCTTCACTCTCCTCTGATGAATGTTCAAGACTTGAGCCTTTGTTGTTTGTCCCAACACCCCACACCATGGAGCACATGCTAGGTAAGCAGCTAACCCCTACAACTTCCCAGTGCTGAGCTGTCATCTCCCCTAGTCCACTCAGGAATCCTTTGAAGACAGAGTACTCCCATTCTGCAGACCATGAAACAGTGATTCAGTAGGTTTAAGCAGTTACCCAGGCAGAGCCATGGCTTAAATAGCAGAGCTATTAAAAATAATAACTAAAATACTAGAAGGGCCTATCTGAATTAAATTCTAATGTCTTTACAAAAGCACAATAATCCTGATGTTGAATTAATCCTAAAGACTAATATTTGTGGAGAGTCTGTAGAGAAAAATAAACCTGAGGAGAGCAATTAAAAGAAGCTTCCAGTGCCAGCCGAGTGGCGCAGTGGGTAAGCGCTGGCTTGGGAAGCCAGCGGCCCCAGTTTGGTCCCACATGTGAGCGCCAGTGACACTGCCCTCAAAAAAAAAAAAAAAAAAAAAAAGAAGCTTCCAGAAAATATAAGAAAAACAGAATATATAAATGTGCATATAGGGACAAAGATGGAGGAAAAGAAAATGTTTCCAAATGAGATAATATTTTTCAAACATTGACTAGAAAAAGACAGCGGGTCAGGGGAGTAGATGTGAAAGATGAGACATGAGGGATGAGATTCAGATGGGAACTACAGGGAACATGGAAACCACTGCTGCACACGCTTGTCTTTCTTCCTCAGTAGCTTTGTGCTCTGGTTTAGCTGGGCCCTGAAGACAGACATTACACAGACTCTTCTTGAGGTGGTTCTGATTAGACTAGAAGCAGGAATCGCCAGAACTCTTACAAGAAAGCGATTCTCTTGATGTTTCCTGCCCTGATGATTCAAGGGGCGTAGGGAAATCTCTGGATCTAAGGAGGCTGAGTGAACTTCCTCAGGTTCACCAGATCCAGGAGGGAGAGCAACACAAGCTGACAGCAGCTCTCACCAGCAGCAAGGATTTATGTGCCACATTTCAAAGGACATGCATTTTAAAGATTTCTTGCTGTGTGAGAAACCAATGGGGCAAAATGAAGTAGAAGAAAAAGTACACCTGATTGTCATTAATGCTGACAGTAATCTCCAACTTTCATTCTGAAGACAGCCAGATGGGAAAGTTGGAACTGTTAATAATAGAAAACGATGCCATCCATGGTTCCTGGAGTCATAACTCTTTAAAGACTGTTTGGATTCCAGATCTCTACAGACAGGCGCAAGCCAGATGCTGCTCATACTCACCACAGTCATAGGCCCCATGAAAGGAATCAGAGGAGAGTTGTGCTCTTAGTCCCTAGCCCAGATGAGAAATCTATGTGTGGGAGGCCTGGAGCTGGGGTAAGAGAGGAAGGCAAGGAAATGGCAAGAAAATGTGGGGTTGGACTGTGGCCTTGAAACATCTTTTGTTTTGTTTTGTTTTTTTATTTTATTTTATTTTATTTTATTTTATTTTATTTTTAATTAGTTTCAGGTGTACAACACAGTGCAATAGTTATACATCTTACCCCTCAAAGTGACAACCCCCCACCCCCAATACACCACCCCACTCCCCCCCCATATCATATATCTATTACTCTTCCTCTGACTCTCTTCCACAGTATAATCCACATCCCGTGACTACCTATATATATTCAATTACAGTAGGTATACCATCTCCACTTTAGTAATACAGTGCAGTGATCAAACCTCTACTCCATCCATGAAATGGTCTCTCTAACAAGACCTATGATCATCTGACATTCCACAGAATATTTACAACATTATTAATTATATTCCCCAAACTGTTTTTCCTATCCCAGTAGCAATATTGTAGTTGCCTATTTTTGCTGTCTAATCCCTTCCCCTTCTCCCTCATCCCCATTCCTCTCCAAATTAGCAACACTGATTTTTCCTTTATATCTATGAGACAGTTTCTGTTTACTTTGCTCATTCATACAGTTTTTCATATTCCACATATAAGTGAGATCATATGGTATTTGTCCTTCTCTGACTGACTTATTTCACTCAACATTATAGTCTCTAGGTCCATCCATATCACTGCAAATGGCACAATTTCATTCTTCTTTATAGCGGAGTAATACTCCAATGTATAAATATACCACAGTTTCTTAATCCAGTCATCTACTGATGGGCATTTTGGTTGTTTCCAAGTCTTAGCTATTGTAAATTGTGCTGCTATGAACATCGGGGTGCATAACTTTTTTTGAATAAGTGTCTTGGTTTTTTCAGGATAAATACCTAGGAGTGGAATTGCTGGGTCAAACGGTAGCTCTATTTCCAGTTCTTTGAGATACCTCCATACTGACTTCCATAGTGTCTGCACCAATCTGCAGTCCCACCAACAGGGTCCCCTTTTCCCCACAGCCCCGCCAGCACTTGTTGTTTGTTGATTTGTTGATGATAGCCATTCTGACTGGAGTGAGGTGGTATCTCATGGTGGTTTTTATTTGCATTTCCCTAATGACCAGTGAGGTTGAACTTTTTTTCATATGCCTGTTGGACATATGTATGTCCTCTTTAGAGAAATGTCTCTTCATATCTTCTGCCCATTTTTTAATTGGGTTGTTTGTTTTTTTGGTGTTGAGTTTTATGAGTGTTTTATAAATTTTGGATATTAACCCCTTATCAGATATATCATTGGCAAATATATTCTCCCATTCAGTAGGCTTCCTTTTTGTTTTATTAATGGTTTCCTTTGTTGTGAAACAACTTTTAAGTCTGATATAATCCTATATGTTCATTTTTTCTTTTACTTCCCTTGCCCGTAGGGATGTATCAGTAAAAATATTGCTCCGGGTAATGTCTGCAAATGTACTCCCTATATTTTCATTTAGGATTTTTATGGTTTCAGGTCTTACATTTAAGTCTTTAATCCATTTTGAATTTGTTCTTGTATATGGCGTAAGGAGATGATCCAGTTTCATTTCTTTGCATATGTCAGTCCAATTTTCCCAGCACCATTTATTGAATAGACTATCTTTACTCCAGTGTAAATTCTTGCTTCCCTTGTCATAGATTAACTGTCCATAAATGCTTGGATTTATTTCTGGGCTCTCTGTTCTGTTCCACTGATCCATGTGCCTGTTTTTATGCCAATACCAAACTGTCTTGATTACTGTGGCCTTGTAGTAGGTTTTGATGTCTGGTAGCGTGATCCCCCCAACTTTGTTTTTATTCCTCAGAATTGCCGAGGCTATTCTGGGTCTTTTATGATTCCATATAAACTTTAGGATTATATTTTCTATTTCTGTGAAAAATGCCCTTGGTAGTTTGATAGGAATTGCATTGAATCTATATATTGCTTTAGGCAGTATGGACATTTTAACTATATTAATTCTTCCTATCCATGAGCATGGTAGGTGTTTCCATTTATTTGTATCTTCTATGATTTCTTTCTTCAGTGTCTTATAATTTTCTGAGTACAGATCTTTCACTTCTTTGGTTAAATTTCTTCCTAGGTATTTTATAGTTCTTGATGCAATTGTAAAAGGGACAGTTTTCTTAATTTCTCTTTCCATTAGTTTATTATTGGTATATGCAAATGCCACCGATTTCTGAACATTGATTTTATATCCTGCTACTTTACTGAATTCGTCTATCAGTTCCAATAGTTTTTTGATGGAGTCTTTGGGGTTCTCTATATACAGTATCATGTCATCTGCATATAATGACAATTTTACTTCTTCCTTGCCAATTTGGATGCCTTTTATTTCTTTTTGTTGTCTGATTGCTGTGGCTAGAACTTCCAGCACTATGTTGAATAAAAGAGGAGAAAGTGGACAGCCTTGTCTTGTTCCTGATCTTAAGGGGAATGGTTTTAGCTTTTCCCCATTGAGTATGATGTTAGCTGTAGGTTTATCATATATGGCTTTTATTATGTTGAGATATGATCCCTGTATTCCCACTTTGCTAAGGGTTTTTAACATAAATGGCTGTTGGATTTTGTCAAATGCTTTTTCTGCATCTATTGAAATGACCATGTGATCTTTATCCTTCATTTTGTTGATGTGGTGTATCACATTAATTGATTTACGGATGTTGAACCAGCCTTGCACACTAGGGATGAATCCCACTTGATCATGATGTATGATCTTCTTAATATATTGCTGAATTCTGTTTGCTAATATTTTATTGAGAATTTTTGCATCTATATTCATCAGGGAGATTGGCCTGTAGTTTTCCTTTTTTGTGATGTCTTTATCTGGTTTTGGAATCAAGGTGATAGAGGCTTCATAAAAAGAGTTTGGGAGCCTTCCCTCCTTCTGGATTTTTTGGAATAGTTTGAGAAGAATAGGTGATAGTTCTTTTTTGAATGTTTGATAAAATTCACTTGTGAAGCCGTCTGGTCCAGGGCTTTTGTTTTCTGGGAGCTTGTCAATTACTGTTTCAATTTCCTTGGTAGTAATCAGGGTATTTAGATTTTCTGTTTCTTCTTGCGTTAGCTTTGGAAGGTTGTATGCTTCTAGAAAATTATCCATTTCTTCCAGATTGTCAAATTTGTTGGCATATAGTTGCTCATAGTAATTTCTTAGAATTTTTTGTATTTCTGTGATGTCTGTAGTCATTTCCCCTCTTTCATTCCTGATTTTGCTAATTTGAGTCCTCTCTCTTTTTTTTTTTTTTGATGAGCCTGGCTACAGGTTTGTCAATTTTGTTTATCTTCTCAAGAAACCAGCTCTTGGTTTCATTGATCTTTTGAATTGTTTTTCTGTTCTCTATATTGTTTATTTCTGCTCTGGTCTTTATTATCTCCTTTCTTGTACTCCCCTTGGGCCTCTTTTGCTGTTCTTTTTCCAGTTCCCTTAGGTGTAAGGATAACCTGTTGATTTGAGATTTCTCTTCCTTCTTTAGGTAGGCCTGCACTGCTATAAACTTCCCTCTTAGGACTGCTTTCGCAGCATCCCAGAGATTTTGGGTCGTGGTGTTTTCATTTTCGTTTGTCTCGAGGTATCTTTTGATTTCCTCCTTGATCTCATTTGTGACCCACTCACTATTTAATAGCATATTGTTTAGCCTCCATTTATTTGTCAGCTTCCCGGATTTCTTCGTATAATTGATTTCTAGTTTCATAGCATTGTGGTCAGAGAATACAGTTGAAATGATTTCAATCTTCTTAAATTGATTGAGACTTGTTTTGTGGCCTAACATGCGGTCTATCTTAGAAAATGTTCCATGTGCACTTGAAAAGAACGTATATTCTGTAGCTTTGGGATGAAATGCTCTGAAAATGTCTGTTAAATCCAGCTGGTCTAATGTGTCATTTAAGGTCGCTGTTTCCACATTGATTTTCTGTCTGGAGGATCTGTCCATTAGTGACAGCGGGGTGTTGAAGTCCCCTACTATGATAGTGTTATTGTTGATCTCTGTCTTTATGTCTGACAATATCTGTTTTATATATTTAGGGGCTCCTATGTTAGGTGCATAGATGTTTACTAGAGTGATGTCCTCTTGTTGGATCGATCCCTTCATTACTATGAAGTGTCCTTCTTTGTCCTTTGTTATATTCTTCAATTTAAAGTCCATTTAATCTGATATAAGTATCACTACTCCAGCTTTTTTCTCAGTACCATTTGCATGAAATATTTTACTCTATCCCTTTAGTTTCAGCCTGTATGAGTCTTTGGATCTGAGGTGAGTCTCTTGTATACAGCATACACTGGGGTCTTGCTTTCTTATCCATTCAGCCACCCTCTGTCTTTTTATTGGAGCATTTAATCCATTTACATTTAATGTGATTATTGATAGGTGTGTATTTATTGCCATTTTCTTATTTGTGTTCGTAGTCTTTCTTAGGTTGTTTTTCTCTTCTACTTAAAGAAGCCCTTTTAGCATTTCCTGCAAAGCTGGCTTGGTGGTAATGAATTCCCTTAACTTATTTTTTTCTGCAAAGCTCCTTATCTCGCCTTCGATTTTAAATGATAACCTTGCTGGATACAGCAATCTTGGTTGTAGGCCTTTATTTTTCATCACTTTGAAAACCTCCTGCCACTCTCTTCTGGCCTACAAAGTTTCTGTAGAAAAGTCAGCTGATAATCTTATGAGGGTACCCTTGTAAGTAACTTGCTGCCTTTCCCTTGCTGCTTTAAGGATTCTGTCTTTGTCCTTAACCCTTGCCATCTTCACTAGAATGTGTCTTGGAGTGGGCCTGTTTGGAATCATCCTGGTTGGAACTCTCTGCACTTCCTGGGCTTGTATTTCAATGTCCTTTGCCAGGTTAGGGAAGTTTTCAGACATTATTACTTCAAATATATTCTCAATCCCTTGCTCCCTCTCTTCTCCTTCTGGTATTCCAATGACCCATGGGTTATTGTGTTTGATGTTGTCCCCCAGCTCTCTTAAACTATTTTCCATGGTTTTAATTCTTTTTTCTTTTTGTTGTTCTGTATGGGTGATCTCTGCTATTTTGTCTTCTAAGTCACTGATTCGATTTTCTTCTTCATCCAATCTGCTAGTGATTCCATCAAGTTTGTTATTTAATTCAGTAATTGTGTTCTTAAGTTCTAGCTGGTTGCTTTTCATGATTTCTCTATCCTTCTTTATATTTTCATTAATTTCCTTGAACATTCTAATAATCAGTGTTCTGAACTCTGTCTCCGATAGGTTGGTTACCTCTATTTCCTCTATTTCCACTGATTCAGGAAGTTTCTTCTGTTCTTTTATTTGTGTTATGTTTCTTTGTCTCCCCATTCTGGCTTACTCTTTGTGTTTGCTTCAATATAACAGATAGATCCCCCAGATTTCTCAGTATTTTCTGGGTAAACTTATATGGTGTGTGTCCTTTATATTTGAATTACTCAGTCTCCCTATTCTCCTGTGCTTGTATCTGAGGTGTTCCTTGTGTCATGCGTCCTCACTTGTTGAAGTTTTAGTTTTGATTACTTTTGGTTTGTCAGTAGGTGGGATTGACTCCCAGATTGATTAGCTGTGAGGATCAGTAGCTTCTGCAGTTTATGAGCTGCTGTGAGAGGATTGACCCCTCTGATGAAACTTGGACCCTATGGGTCTTAGTACCTGTAGTAACTTCTTTTTGGGTGTGACTCTTGTATGTCAAACCCAGAAATGCTCTAGTTTTATCTAAAGTTGGCCTCCGGGTATGATGATTCTTGTGTCTGTTTGTTTGGACCCACTGCTGCAGAGTGATTTTAGAGCATAACAGATCAACAAGAACAACCTCCGCAGCCACCAAAGGAAACCAAATGCTCGCACAAGTAAAAACAACCAACCATCAAACTACAGTCAACTTGTACAGAAATATCAATCATACTAATGAAGAAAACAAACAGAAACAAAACAAAAACCACATACTCAATAATAACAGAAGAGGAAACAAAATAAAATACAATATCCTAAAATAAAAAATAGAATAAACATGAGAAACCGATTAGCTATACCTAAAAAATAAAAAATAAAAATAAACTAAAATAATAATAAAAAAAGTAAGAAAATTTTAAAAAATAAAATTTGCAGAAAAAAGGAAAAGAGGAAAAGTATAGCAGTGAGGAGAATGAATAAAATAAGAGAGAAAGTGAGGGTGGGGAAAAAAGAAAAAGAAAAGAAAGAAAAAGAAAAAGAAAAAAGGAAAAAAAAATATATATATATTTGTCTACACACCCATATATATGGACATATATTCACCTATATACACCTATATATATATATGCCTATGTTAAAAACTACAATATGATTAGAATGAAATAGAAATAAAAACCAAAAACAACCAAGATAAGCAGCCAATAAAGGGAAAACAATACAGAATAAAACCAAACAAACCAAAAATACCCGTGCCGGTCTAGGCTAAAGTCCACCAAGCTCTCTTCAGTTTGTCTGCTGTACAAAAATTCCTGTGCGTCTTGTGGGAACAGTAGGCCACCTGATGCCTAGCGTGATCCTGGCACTGCAGGTTTGCTGTACTTGAGTGTGGTTGTGACGTGTGATTGGTGGTTTTTACAAAGTCACTGCCTTTTTGCTTTTGCCTGTCCCAAGGCAGGCTGCACCCCCAAAGGCTCAATGAGTGTCTCTGGGCACCCTTTGGGTTGACAGCCACGGAGAATTAAAGAATTCCTCACTACCAAAAGCCTGCTGCTAAGAATCTGTTAATTATTGCCTCAACAGGTGAACCTGCCCTGCCTCCCAAGCCTTGCCTAAAGGTGGGGGCGGGGTAGGTAGTCTCACTCTGCTGCCTTTACTGGGTGGAAATTCTCAACCCCCTGCAGGTAAGGATATCTTCCTAGTCTGCCCCTATTTCTCCCTTCAGGAGTCAGTTTAAGACTGTCTTGGCGGGGGACAAAATTTGTGGGAGTGGGTGAGTTAGTGGGTTTTTTTTTGCTTTCTGTTCAAGAGTAGAAAAAGGGAAAAAAAATAAAAAACATAAAAATAAACAAAGCCACAGTTCCAACACTGTTTCAAGCTAAGGCCTTTGCCTCTTATGTTCCAGCGGAGTTCCTGCTGCTCTCCCAAAGGGTCTGCCGGGATTTAGGGAATTGCGCGCACCCTACCGTGTGGCCAAGATCCCCGCTCCACGTCTCTCGGGGACCTGCGTCTCTGCCCGGCGTGCTGCGTGTCCGAGTGAGCCTTCTTTTTCCCCTGCTCCCGGGTTTCAGGCTTCTGCCTTGGAGCCGGCGCACGCCCGCGGTGCTCCTGCTGCTCTCCCGAAGAGACTGTCGGGGTTTAAGGGACTGCAAGCCCCCTGCCCCGAGGCTCAGATCCCCGTTCCGTCTCTCGGGGACCTGCGTCTCCACCCGGCGCACTGTGTGTCCGAGCAAGTCTTCTTTTTCCGCTGCTCCCGGGTTTCAGGCTTCTGCCTCGGAGCCGGCGCGCCCGCGCGGATCTCCTGCTACTCTCCCAAACGGTCTGCCGGGATTTAGGGGACTGCGCGCACCGTGCCGCGTGGCTCCGATCCCCGCTCTGTCTCTCCGGGACCTGTGACTCCGGCCGGCGCGCTGCGTCTCCGCGGGCGAGTCCTGTGTTTCCCCTGCTCCCGCGTTTAAGGCTTCTGCCTTGGAGCCGGCGCGCGCCCGCGCCGTTCTCCTGCTGCGCTCCTGGAGGGACTGCCGCCGGGGTTCAGGGGACTGCGCACACCTTTCCAGGCGGCTCCGATCCCCGCTCCGTCTCTCCCGGACCTGCGTCTCCGCCCAGCGCGCGCTGCTTCTCCGCGAGTGAGTCCTCTGTTTTCCCCTGCTCCCGGGTTTCAGGCGTCTGCGCTCCGCAGGACCCGGTGGGCACAGAGACTGATCCCTGAACCGGGAGGGTGCAGGGATTGATCTTGCCCTGTCGCTGCGGGGCTCTGTACCCTGCTTCCTGGGGACCGCGGGTGCAGCTCGTACCTCTGCACAGTCGTCTCCTCTCTCTCCTCCCGCACTTGCCCGGCCTGAGCTTCTGCCTCAGACTGCAAACCAACGCGCTCTTGCTGAACTCTAGGTAGGCCGCGGGCCGCAGGGAGCGAGCCGGGGCAACACTCACTGTGACTCAGCAGCCGCGGGTGCGGGCTGCACCTCACGCGTCTCGCCGCCTTCTTCCCCTACTCGCCCGGCCTGCCCACCTTCCAGCAATCCTTGTGTGGAACTCTTAGTTGCTCTGTGTGATGAGTAGATGTCTCTTTGAAGCGTATTAGAAGTTCAAATTGTGGATATTTCCAGGGGAGATTTCATGGAGCCCTCCTCACAGCCGCCATCTTGCCCCTCCCTCCGAAACATCTTAATTAACATCCTCCTTACAGGCCTCAGCCAGGGAGGAGTCCATGAATTGTGTGGGGTCCCAGCCCAAAGGAGGTTTAAGATGCATATTGGGAAGGGATATCATTTTCGAATGGACTGGTCATATCTGGCCCAACAGAGGTCAGGGTGGGTTATGTGTCTGAAGTGGATGAGTGGGAGGGTGTGTTACTGTTTTAGGGGGCAACAGCAGCCATGAAATCACCCTCCCCTCACTTCCTGACTTTCCACAGAGACCTCCTCAGAGCTGGTGGATCCATAGATCTTTCTTGCCTGTTTGCCCAGTGGTTGGTACAGCCAGGCACAGTGAGGGAAACAGAGAGAGCAGCAACCTCTCCTTACCCACTGTGCTTCCTTAAGGCCTCAGAAAGAAGTTGGGTGCTAAGAGATTTCATGGCCAGAGCATCCCTAGATCTGTGTCCAAGGCGGCCTTTGACAGCAGAGGACAAGTACTTGGTCAAAATATGTGGGGAAGGGGGTTTGTGAAAACTCTCTGCTTAGGCCCTTCCTTGTCCTTTTCAAGAGAATGGTGGGGATCAAGTCCTGTGGCCTTGTGAACACTCGGGGTGGGGGTAGTTATAAGGACATGGGAAGCTGTGCAGTCCTTCCAGAAGTTCAGCCAGGTCCAGACAGGGCAGGCTGGCAGAGGCAAGCAGGCTCCTGGGAGGAAGAAAGAGGCTGGAGATCTGAACCCTCAGACACTCAGAAAGAAGCACCTAACCCTTAGGAGAAGCCTGTGAGGCATTGGGAGAGGTGGAGGTTAGGCAACAGGAAGGAGGAATGAATTCCAGCTACAGAATGAGCTTCCATGTTCCTTTAGAAGCTGCTACACAAAAGGGTGAGCATTACGCTTTGCAGTCTTCTCCTCCTGCACAACTCAGCGCAGGACAGCACAGAAAGGGGGCAGCACCCACAGGCTGCAGATGGAGGAAACCCCTTTAAAAGCAAACTCACATCAACACTGAAATGTGTAGGTGTGCTTTAAGACAGACATGGGTGCTCTGTGTGGTCAGTGATTTATGGCTTGAGTCTGGGTGAGGTGTCAAAATCCTTGATGGGCTGGTAGGGTTTGGGCTATGAAGGTAGAAGGACTGAGGAAAAAAATAGATAGGGAAAACTATTTCAACAATTACTACTGGCAACCCAAACCATAAAAAATGGGATTCTATTTCAACCAAATAACTAGATTAAAAAACAACAACAACATACCTTTATTTCATTTTCATAAATACATCCTAATAATTTTCACTGGAAGTTGGGTAAATGTGAGGAAATATGGGTGTGGAAAGCCTGGCATTGGGGTGAGAGGCTCTGAATTAGATTTGCTCAGAATGGAAATCAAAGGACACTAGGAGTAAAAAGCCTTAGTAATATTTTAACCTGATCATTTTCAGACAAATGGAAGTTTTTCTCCCCCAAATAAAATCCCATGGGGAACTGTACATGGATAATAGTAGAGTGTATCTGATCAGATCCAAGGCCACTACTGGACAATGGAGTGGCCACAAATGTCCCGGAACAGTCTGGAAACCATGGACTTCAACAGCCTTGTAGGAGGCGGCTGAAGCGATTTTGCCTATGACAAAGGGGAGAAAGATGAGTTAGAGGCCTTCATGAGTGAGTGAGTACTCCCTATACCCTCTAGGTCATCTTTCTAGAGCCACAACCAGTGTGAGAAAGACCCTCCACATGGTACTGGGACTACAGAGAGGAACTGGCACAAGCTTGCCTCATGGTTTTGTAGATTCTTCTATTACAGTTGATTTCCACATATTACAAACCTGGCCTAACCCTCTTGTGTTCGTCAGCCTCAGAGCACCTCTTCCTGAATGAGCGCCTGGGGAGAATGTTGTGAAACCCCATGGGGCCAGCTGGCTGCCTGTGCCTGAGGATGCGGTTTCCTGAGCAAGTGCCCCATAACCTGGGTAATTACAGTGCCCAGGCCCACTCAAGGGAATTAGGTGAAGCAACAGCTCTTACTTCCTTTCTTAGCCACAATAATAATATGTAGTACCCCAAGGCACCTTTCATCAGGAGACTTCAAAGCACTTCTCGAAGGCATTGTTTGATTGAAAACTCTTTTACGACTGGTTCACAATAAAGAAGAAAAAAAGAAAAGTATCTTTTCAATGAACAATATCAGCCTAGCAGCAGGAGCGGATGGCCTCTGTGATAAGCGTCTTAGGTCTGCTGCCACAAACAAAGGGAGAGACTGCCTGGACAACAGAGCTGAAACTGTGGACCGATCAGGGTAAAGAATGCAAACGGTAATGCTGGAAATTCCTAGAAACCCTTGGCGTTTCCACAGTGCCTCCCAGGTCAGTGCTACCAGGCTCCGTGCACACAGAAGGGGCTGAGAGAAACAGGAGAAAGCCAGGGATATTTAAACAAGTTCACTGAGTTCAGGAAAGGTCCTTGAGGACACTTGATGACTAAGACCAATAAAGCTATCGTTTTATAAAGGAGCCTATGGGGACACACAGGAAACTGCAGGCCAGTCCATTTGACATGAATTGTGGGCCACTTTGAACTTTTAAGAGTCAAAGAGGAGAAGAGAACATTTGGAAAGGTACAGACTGACTGGGGTGACTGGGATGTCTTCAGGAAGTAAGGGCATTAGATTTCAGGAACTAAGGGAATTCTTTATGGATCTGGCTGGTCTGGCTGAGAGAGGGAGCAAGCCCTTATGCCTGGAAAACCCACCTCCTGAAGGCAGGCAGGCAGCCCCACAGTACAACTGTGATGAGTAAGCTGTGATGAGAAATGAAGACACTATTGCAAACAGGAGGGATTTCAAAGATTTCCCCACCATGCACACTCTACTAACCTTAGCCATCAATCACCTCAGAAAGCAGACTACATGGCTTCTCCACAGTGCATTTCCCAAAATGTATCCTCAGAATCCTGATCGTGTGTCATGGCCCTTGAAAAATGTCCAATATTATTATAAAATAAATTTTGGGAATGCTGCAGCCTGCTTAGATTTCTCTCTTGAAGATGAACAATACATATTAGCTTATTAAAAGACCTGAGAAGTTCTGTAGGAAAGAAACATTTTAAGCTGTCTTTATCCCTCTGCTCCCAAAGCTTAATCGGTTAGAGGACATTTTTCCCTTTTGCAAGCATTTGTTTCTATCTCACAGAATGGCTGGTTCTCAGAACACTGCAGGCCAGCACTGATTTGGAAAGACAGTGCCATGGCCCATCCAGTCCTATTCATCATCCAGGCTGTCAAAAGGTCAGGGGTCACTGCTCAAGGCGTGCTGAGACCAAGGGACAGTCCTTGCAGGCAGGGGATATGCCAACTGGGAGGAACACTGTTCAGTAATGTGAGAGAGGGGCCTACGGAATGCAGCCCAGTCACAGAGGCTGGCTCCACATAGCACAACTGAGCAATCAATAAAATGATGTTCAGAGAGTGGAGGGAACTTAAGCATGGCCTGGACACAGTCGAGCACACAGGGCCCCATGGACAGCAGGGGAAATCAGCTGCCAGTTGTGAGAAGTGCTGGCACAATTGTCAGTCTGAAGGGGTCATAGAAAGAATGATCAGCATTTGATTGTTTACTATGAGCTTGGAAACCCTCTTAAGCACTTTATTGCATGAATCTCACTGAAGCCTTTTAAGAAGGGCATGATGTCAATGATAGTTATGTATCTTAGAGAAGTCAAGTGATTTGCCTAAAGTTGCACAAATAGAAAACTGTTGGAGCTCAAATATGAACCCAAACATCTATCTTTGAGGCCTTCCCTCTTAATCTCTATGCTAGGAATTGGCAAACTTAGTCTGTGGGCCAGGTCCTGATCACTACCTGTTTCTGTCATGAGTGTTTATTGGAATATGGGTAAACTTATTTGCTTATCTATCGGTGACAGCAGCCTTATCACTGTAGCAGGAGAGCTGAGCCTTTGCAACAGAGACTGTAAATGCTTAAGATCATTACACTCTGGCCTTTTGCTGATCCTGCTTTGTGGTATTCTGCCTCTAGCTGGGGGCTGGGCACACATGCAGCAAGAACCAGCTCCCAGAAGAATAGAAACCATTTCTCAGGGTCTTAACAAATGGTTTTCTGTCCTAGAGCAAACAGATTACTGGGAAGGTCACATGAGGCAGAGCAGGCTCCCATCCCAGGCACTGGGGTGGGTAGAGGTAGTTTGTGACTTAAACCATCACAAGTTTTGTTCATTAAATGACTTTTGATTGACTGTTTATAATGTGCCTGACACTGCAGGTGCCACAGCCAGGAGACCCTCTGGCATATCATAGGAGAACTCAATTCTGAGCCATACCAAAAGGTAGGCTTCAGCTGCAGATAATTTTTTGATCAGTCAGGACTGCTGAGAGCTGAAGTTGTCCTCGGTCTGTAATCATTTCCTTAACTACACCAAATGTAGCCTGCAGTTGGGCCTCCCAGCAGCTTTAGCCCCAGTGAGATGGGAAAGACCAGGTTAGGCAGGAGGTGGGGGTTGGCACAGGTCCAGGTTTGAGCTACAAGCCCCTAGCTTGTGACCTTGAGGAGCTGGAGCTTTTGGCCCATATGGGGATGAACTAATGATTCAGGGCTTCTGAGCACAGCAGGTGGGGTGCTGGAGATTAGTCCTGGGGTAATGAGCTTTCTACTAAACTAAGTGTATTCTCAGTTTTTAAGTCACTTAGTCCCGTGTACTCCAGGCCCTGGAGAAACTCTTAGAAGTGGTGGCTTGGGCAAAGGCTGGGAAAATAAAGGAAACCTCTGCTAAAGAAGGTTCGGTTCAGTCTTTGCTTCTTTCTCTGGCTCTTGACATTCAAATCAGGCTAATTTCCTGTGGACTCTGGGGAAAAAAAAAAAACCTACCAAAAAGTGCTCCTGATGGCTAACTGGGCTCAAATTAAAGCAAGCAAGCAAGCAAACAAACAAACAAACAAAACTATCCCCAAAAACAGAGCCTACCAGACCTTTCTAGACGAAGCGTCTCACACAAGCCATGCTTCAGGTAGAAACCTGCATCAAACTGCCTGACTGCACTGTTTCTGCCATCTGAGCCAATTCTTATAAAGGAGTTCCTGGAATTGTAGGAGTGAGGCTTTCCCCGTACAATGGGAGTTGTGCAGCTATATCCCCATAGGCATCTTTACTGACCAGAGTGGCTCCATTCTGACCAATCACGACAGTGCTTTTTGGACCAATCAAACTGGCAGGATTTGGAGTCATGAGGATGGACCAATCAGGGATCAGGGGTGAGGACTTCTTTTTCTATAAGTCATCTCCTTTCTGGCTCAGAGAGTGCACTTTCTATGGAAGACTAAAGACAGCATTTCTCTGCCTGGAGTTGAAACACTGAAGATCTCTTGGAGCAGAGCAGAGGAGAGAGGAATGGACCAGAGCAGAGCAAAATTGTCTACCTTTAGAGCAGCTTTCCCCCAAGGGCTGCCTCATAGCCACCTCACAGCTCCGCTGCTTCATAATTGAGATGTAACACTACTGAGCTGTTCCATAGCCATGCTGTTCTCACAACTGTGATGTATCACAGTTGAGCTCTTTGCACTGAATAAAGTTTCCTTCTTCACCATATACCAAATTGAGGATTTCTGTTGCCATTGAATTGGTGCCAATGACCATCAGTTGACACACCAAAGATTCTGCTTCATAGGCCTAAGGTAGAACCCAGAAATCGGCTTTTCTGACATATAACTTGGGTAATTATAGTGTTGATTCTTGGACTACATTCAACCTCTTTAACATGGGCTGGCTGCAGCACACCCCTCCCTGCTCCCTCCTTCCCATGCTGGTTTTACCTGGTGCTCATCTCTACCAGCTCTGCTCCTGAGGCCACCTTGATGGAGAGACCCCTCTGGCCTCTTTCATGTTGTGATCTCTTAGAGACTGGTTGCCTAGATCATGGGACTCCAGATGCATAGACTTTATGTGCCATGCATTTAAGCATCCGCTGTCACTCAAAATAAAAATTCTTGGCTTCAGATCCCACCTTTGTGGAAGGCTATTTCCAGGTTTCTCCAGTCCCCATAAGCCTTGTCAAATGTATGGATCTGGGCAAGTGCAGTAAGGTCTACCATTTCCTAAACTATCTTTTCTCCCTCTCATCCACCACTCAGTGGGGCAAGAGATGAAAGCCTAAGCATTTCTAGCCCCAAACCAGAGGAAGACACCACTCCTACATATCAACTGACAGACAAGGAGCCAGGTGCTGCCCCACACTCTGGCCATCTGTGCCCTACATTCTCTCCTAAAGGGAAGTAGTCCAGAATCTTAGTGAGCTGACAGCATTTTTTTTCGCACAGTGGAAGCTGTGTATGGGTACAGAGGTGTGGCATGAGGACTGTGGAACAAACATAGTCTTACAGCGACACTGTCATCTCCCTCCAGGGACTCTGACCAGTGGGAAGTTTCTCCTTATGTGGGGCTTTGTGGGGATTCTGGTGGCCCTAGGTCACAGGTGACTCTGCCCCATAGATTTTTCACCCCTGGTCCATTGGGGATTCATTGGCATTGCAGGCCCAGGTCCAGAAAGTGTGAGGGGCCTATACAACAGTACCTTTCTGTTCACTTTTACCCTCTTAGAGCATTTCCAGTGTCTTCCCAATTTTATAAGACTCCTTTAAAATACAAATATATACCACTTCACAAAGACATGTAGCAGCTGAGTTATTGGCCTTTCTTGAGTCATCAACCAAAAATGTCAGACTTACAATTGTGTTCATTTGGGAGGTGGAAATGAGAGGTTATTAATTTAGAATGTATAATGCATGCTTCATTGCAACATTCACATGTTCTAATATATATATATATATATATATATATATATATATATATATATATATATATGACTTTTCATTTGGAACAAATAAAAATTATATAATAATAATAGTCTCATTCAGGTCATCTCTCATCTCTTTCCTTGCAATGATCCAGCACTATTCAAATTCATGTTTTTCTTGGTGACTGTCATGGTAATTGCCTCTTTGGATGCTGCAACAGGGTAATAAAAAGGCAAGAAGAACATTTGAATATTTTGTTATTTTAATTCTTAGTAAGAGCTGAGATATAATCAAAACAGTGTGAGGCTTGACCCAGCCAGAGATCCCATGTTGATTCACCAGAATTTCAAACCACCATTTGTTCTTCCTTATGCCTGTTCAGGTGCAATCCCCAGTTTATTCTTCTCCCTCTTTATCAAGCCCATATTCTGAGGTTAGCATTTGCTTTACAAAGCCAGTGGCTTCTGCGAACCCTCTTTCCCAAGCCCAGAATGCTCTTCCCTGGCTGAAGACTTTGAGCAGTGGTGTGGTCAGGGGAAGGAGCGTGGGTGAGTCAGTTCACATCATGGCTTGAACATAAGCTATCAGAGAAAGACTGAAGCAGTTATAGTAGTCCCCCCTATCTGAGGGGTATGACCCCCAGTGGATACCTGAAACCACGGATAGTACCCAACTATATATATATATATATATATATATATATATATATATATTGCTTTTTCCTATATGTATATACTTATGATAAAGTTTAATTTATAAATTAGGCGCATTGTAAAAGATTAACACAATAACTAATAATAAAATGGAACAATTATAACAATATACTGTAACAAAAGTTATGTGAATGTGGCCTCTCTCTCTCAAAATATCTTACTGTACTGTACTCACTCTTCTTGTGATAATGTGAGATGATAAAATGCCTACATGAGATGAAGTGGCGTGAAAGACTTAGGTGTTGTGACATCACATTAAGTCACATTGACCTGACAGTAGTACATTAGAAGGAGGATCATTGAGCCTTTGACGATGTTGATTGTTGGATGTCAGGAGCAGACAATGTTGATGGCTAGGGATCCTTGATAGTTGAAAAATTTTATAGTATTTTTAGACTATAGGTAACTGAAACCTCACAAATCAAAACTGTGTACAAGGGGGATGGGGCTGTACTTACATCCTCTAATCATCAGTTTCTTCATTTTGAAAATGGAATTCTTGGTAAAAATTGAAAATGAAGTAATATATATATATAAAGCCCCTCACCTGGACCATTTAAGTTGGTGAATAAATAACCTAAATGCTTATTCTGAACACTAGTATTATGCCTATTTACTTAGGCTTTGTTGTCCACTTCCATACTGCCTCTGGTGTGTTCTAATTGGTCCAGACTTGTGCTGATCTATTGCATTCTGTAAACAAATTCATTCTCTTGACAAGTATTTATTAAATATCTATTATATACAAATATCTAGGTTAGATATGTAAAATACAACAATTTCAAGGAAACTAAGGCCACATTGCTGTCTTCAGGGAGTACTTAGACCAGTGACTTATAGCTTGGGGCTTGATCTCCCTACACCTCAACAGTCACTGTCTCCCCTACCCAATCCAGGTCACCTACCACCACCATCACTAGGATGTTCTGGAACTACCAGCCTTATCTCATCAGCCCAAGAGGCTTAAGGGTATGTCTAGTAACCAGCTCTGCCTAGTCTATCTGGTCCCCATTAAAGAAATGTGGGTGAAGATAATAACAATAGCTAACATTAATGAGCTTTCACCATAAGCCCAGTACTATTCTAAGCTTTTTGTATGTATAATGCCATTTTTTTCATATAGCTACCCATTGAGTGAGGTACTATCTTTACAATAAGGAACCAGAATTGTAGACATGTTACCTCACCTAAGCACCTACAGCTAATCTGCCAGTAAAGCCAGGATTTGAAAACAAACAGCCAGAGGCCAGATCCTGTGTCCTGAGCTCTGCCTTACCACATTACATTAGCATTTGGTACTCCTTCTTAGACAAAGACCCCTTCCAGCAACCCTCTGCTTTGTTAGGGCAGATGCTGCTTTCAGTTAATTCTTCTCTGTTGAGTAATGCTGAGTGGAAAATGACCTACTTTGATCATCAGTGGGCAGTATCATAGAATCAATGTACTATTTTTTTTCCTGTTATTTTTTATTTTATTATGTAAATAAGTTGTCTCCACTGTAAAGACAGGCAAGGGGGTAAATCCTTTTATAATGTCGTCATGTTAATATTCCTTCTCCTAATTCCCATTAAAATCCCTATAGGTCTTCTGGTCCAAGGCTAAGACTCCAGGGCTCTATTCCAACATGGCCCAAGACAACTCTCCAAACAAGACCGCAGCAATGACAAAGTCATGCGAAATTCACAGAAGACGAGACGAAAATCCTCATCAAGGCATTCAACAAAAAACCTTATCCAGGTTATATTACTAAACAAAAGCTTGCTTTAGAAATCAACACTGAAGATTCTAGAATTCAGATTTCGTTTCAGAATTGAAGAGCTAGGCACCAAGTTCAGAAAAAATCAGAACCTGAGAAGGACTTAGAAGCAAGTCAAGACCAAGATCACCCTGAAGAGAAGATTCATGGTAGAGAATACAGACAGTGTCATACCAGCTACACTTACTCCCAGTTATATACTCTTATCACAGCTTTTATGAACAACCCATATCCTGGTATTGATTCCAGAGAACAACTTGCTAAGGAATTTGGGATTCCACAGTCAAAAATCCAATAAAGGTTTGAAAATCAAAGATCTAGATTCCATGTCCGGAGAAAAAGAAAACTTGATGAGCCTTTAGAACAGAAACAAGAGCAGGAACAAGATCTCTGAGATAAGAGCATTCAAGGCACAGAAACTACACCAAATAGCACCAATCTCAACAGGAATTATCTTATTTCTCTGAAGCCAGAATAGGATGGACCAAGAGATAAATTCAGTGTACTTGATGTCGTCAGCCTCCAAATCTCTCTCATCCTAGGAATATACCCTTCGAAACATACCTTCAGCTTGTTGAGACCCTGAGCCTTCTGGGGATGGTAAACAGAACTTCAGGAGGTAGGCAGATACAAGGCACCACACAGCCCTACCAACTGAGCCTGTTTCCACAGGTCAGCGGATGTGAAAGCAAGTGAAAATAAACTTATTCATATAAAAAAGTTTCTATGAATATGAACTTCCCAGATAAGATGGCAGCTAATTAGAGTCACATTATTTTCCTTCCCAAATTCTCATTAAAATAATTATGGAAACTGAGTGAGAGATAAGAGCTTCCACAGTACAGAAATTAGGAATACAGAGTAATGATTTGCTAAATGCCAGGAGGAATTTCTGTCACCTAAAGCTTGAAGGTGCCTGAGGTAGACAAGTTGGACCAAGCAGAAAGATGTTGAGAAATTTCCACCCTGTCTTACTGAGTTATGTATCCTAGAATTCTGGAGCTTTTACCAATTAAATGGTAAAGCAATTGCTTTCTGTCTTGGCTAAGGTTATTTCATCCAACCAAACTTTTTCATTGGCACTTCTCTTTTGAAATCTATTTGTGGTGTACCATTTGGTAATGAAAGAGGGACAGGTTTGAAATATTAAGATGCAGGTATGAGACACTGACAATAATAAATGGAGAAAACAGAAAAATAGTGAGAAGAGCATAGTGGGAAATGCAGTCCAAACCTGCACCTGAAAAAAAAAAGACATACAAACTATCAAATTATCTATGAATTAAATGTGTTTCCCAGTATAAGACAATCAGGCAAAAAGGCTATACTATTATATATCATTGAGTTTTAAAGGCTGCAAATATAGACGGGGCTTTACAATGAAGCAGCTTTCTACTTTTGGGTCTGGAAGGAAGATCCTGGTGGTGTTCAGGTGGTTATTGATGAGATGAAGTGACTCCCTATATTTGTAAATATTGGCAAACTTCAGGCATGGAGGACACTCAGATCATTCAAGAATGAGTAAACAGGAAAAGAAAATCCCTTGTAGGGCAAATGGAAAAATAAAAGAAGTGTAGTATTAATGTCAAGTTGCAGAAGGAAAATGGAATTCTGAATAAAAATTTAATATAGGGAAAATTCATCAAATAAACCACCTGTATGATCCTGTGAAAAATACTCCAAGACATGTGGCAACTAACCAATAAACAAATTAAAATTAAACAACTAAAAGTAGGCAAGTAGTGGTACTATGGAAGCCAAATAAATATTGACTTAGACCTAAATAATTGTTGAAATTGTGATTTAAAAAATTGAACAAAAATGTAAAAAAATGGAGGGGTGAGGTGGAGAATCTAAATAATGTACCTAACAATAATAAGTGTAAGTATCATCAGAACCATGCTTTATTCTAAGGGAATCAGGAAGAAGTAAAAAAGGAAGGACAATGAAATAATACTCATTTCTCACATTATTTATTAAGTGCAAAGGGGTAAAAATCCTGCTTCCTCCCTGAGAGAAAAATGTACCCTGAAGCATTTAAAATTTTACACTCAGGGCCAGCTGAGTGGCGCATTGTTTAAGAGCTGGCTTGGGATGCCAGCGGCCTCAGTTTGGATCCCACAAATGAGGGCCAGTGACACTGCCCTCTACAGCTAAGATGGTGAACATCTGGAGCTGGGCTGCGCAAGTCCCAGCAATGGTATAGGCTGCAGCCGCTGCTTCAGTGGGCTGCCATAAGATACAGTGAGTGGCCGGCAGCCAGCGAGAGCAGCGGCAGCCAGAATGGGCTGCCAATAGCTGCAGTGAGCGGCCGTCCAGTGGCTGGTGACCGATCTGCCTCATCCGGGAAGAGCACAATGATAATACCAACATGGGCCAGTGAAGCAACGTCCTCCGCAACTAGACTGAAAAATAAAAGGACAGCAACTTGTCTGTTTCCCTCCCCCAATTCCCCAATAAAAATCTTAAATAAAAAAAATTTACACTCAAATTAACTCTCACTTTAACTAAAACTAGAATATACATCTTGAAAATTACCAGATTGCAAAAAGATTAGAAAACATTTCCCATGTAGTAAAAGGTTGAAAAACAAAATAACAGTCATGAATTATAAAACACATGAAGCATAAAGCAGGACAATAGAGGATATACTACACATTATTAGTATAATAAATGTAAATGGATTGTGTTAAATAGGGACATGTACAGGAGGCATAGTGAAATAAGAGAAACAGATAAAATTTAAAATAAAAATAAAACAGAAGTGCATAACTATCATGAACCAGAGAACTTTTTAGGAGCATGTTTAGAAAATATTCAAGTTTTTAAAGGGAACTACTTGTTCCATTACTAAAACACAACAACTATTTTCTTTTCTCACCAAATTAATGGGTACTGTCAAGATCGAATGATGTTTTCTTTGATATGCATGATATTTGTACCCCATAAATGAAGCAAATGAAATTCTGTATAAGTAGGATTTGCAGTCTTCTTCATGTCTCATCAACTAAAACCCAACTTTTACTGCCCATGACTAAGGGTAAAATGGGTTCTCATAACCCAGTTTGCCATTTTATAAGTTCTCTCTTGGATAATGGTGTGCCACATTATTCAAAATCAAACTTTGATATTGTGATTAAAACTAAGCTCACATTAGGGCAATTATGTGGTTAATGCACCTAGATATAATCATCTTAGACAAAAAGTTCTACAGAAGTCAAAATGTCAGTCATCATCAGTGTTATTGTGATGTGAAGTAAATTCTTCACTTAGTATTTTATATATAGTTCATTCTATGCTTATTTATGCCTTACTCAACATAATCCCTTTAGGCTGAATAGATCCTTGTATGATCTCAATGTCAAGGTGGTTTTAAGTATATGTGAGAGTGAGGGATTTTTTGTCATTGTTTATTTGAATGGAATCATTTTAATTAAATCAGTCTTATTATTTTAAAAAATAATCATTAGTGTTCTAAAGTGTATGTCTATGTGCAAATATTAAAGACATAGTCACATGTCCAACGTTAAAATGATCTAGTTCTGATACTTTTGAGAACTTTCCTGAGGAATATTTGAGCTTCCATTTGTTTATGACCTATTAGATTTAGGGTCTCTACTGCTATCCTCAGTAGCAGCCAGCATATACTGACATTTATTCACTGTTTGGTAGATAATCACAGATTGGGATTTACATTGAATTTGATCAAAACATATAACTCATAAGGGACATAGAATGGGTCATGTGGTTGTTGCACAAGACATAATTTACTATTTTACCAGTAATGTATTAAATACTTCTCTACATCTACGAGTCTGTTTACTTTGATCGTTCACTCAGCTCTTCAGACTCCACACACAAGTGAGATCACATGGTACCTGTCCTTCTCCGACTGACTTATTTCTCGCAACATAATAGTCTCTTCACAACATTATCAATTACATTCCCAGAACTGCCCCCATATCCCTGCGGCAACATTGTAGTCCCATCTACACTGTCCAAAACCTTCCCCCTCTCCCTCCCAGGTTGCTAGTTGGGAGGGGGGTGGGGATGGGGGGAAGGGGAAGGGATTAGACAGCATAAATAGGCAACTACAATATTGCCACAGGGATATGAAACACAGTTCAGGGAATATAATAATGTTGTAAAAATTTTGTGGTGTGTCAGATAGTCACATGTCTTGTTAGGGAGACCACTTCATGGATGGAGTAGAGGCTTGATCACTGCACTGTACACCTGAAGATAATGTTGTATAGTATTGTATGCCAACTGTAACTGGATATATGGATGGTCACGGGATGTGGAGTATACTGTGGAGGGAAGTCAGGGAAGTTGTGATAGATATGTGTGATATGAGGGGTAGTGGGTTGGCGAACTGGGGGAGGGGGGGTTGTCACTTTGGGGGGTAAAGAATATAACTATTGCATTGTGTTGTACACCTGAAACTAATAAAAAAATAAAAAGAATACTGCTTATATGCTAGGTACAACAATCATGGAGTTTATATTTTAGCTATCAGAAGCTATGAAGTTATAGAGATGAGAATATATAGAGGTTGAAAGTGTCCTCAAAGAGATTCAGATAAAAGGCTAGGTGCATTGAGAATGAGTCCTGTCCTACAAGTCTAACCCCAGGCCCCTGATCTAAATAGCATTGGGCCCTACTGTTTATCCAGGCTATGAGGGGTTCAGGGATCAGATGGGATGAGCTGACAAACTGAAGGTCTTCAGGACATGCCATTGGCTGGAGCTGAAGAGTCAAGGATTATTTTCCACAACTGGCTCTCGGTTTTTTTATTTTCCTTGTGCTTTTCAAAAGTCTTATAAGCATTTGGTAGTGTCTACTGAATGTTAGGCAGAAGTATATACAGAATTGAATGGACAGAGAGCTAACTTTAAGGAACATAAATTACAATGGGTAACACATACACTAACGAATAATTTGAATGTATTTGGTGTCTACAAGTTATTGAGCAGAGAGAAGGAATATTTAGATCAAACTAGTTGTTTATGGATGGCTTCCCCAGTGCAGTAATATTTTAGATGGATTGCTAAGTGGTCAAAACAATATAATCAGGTAAAGAAATGAGGGAAGGGTGTTCCAGGCAGAAGGAAGACTACATGACATGCACAGATATTTGCCTACCATTCTCCAAACCATTGCCTAACATGAGTGGGCCTGTGAGGAAACACAGTGAGCTTGCAATTGTGGTCCATGGAGCTGTTAGGAACAGAATCCATATTTAGGAGAAGAGCTGCAAGGAAAGTAAGGAAACTTCCTTTGTATCATCTTGCAGTTGAGGGAGACATCTTTTGAAGGGAGCAAAGTTCCACCTAAAGGTGGAAGGGTCTGTAAAAAATGTTGAAGGAAAAAGAACTGGATGAAATGGGGTTTAGAAAATTATGAGTGCTTATATTATTAGAGTGCAAACCAGCAGTAGATGAAGCAAAAGAAGAGGTGAGCAGGGTACAAATGACAAGAATGTGTGCTCAGGAGCTCTTCTTTATTCTATAGGTAATGAGGAGTTTTTATTAAAGGGATCTAAAAGATCTGGTTTTAGAAAGACCACTTCCAGTGCAGTGTGTGGAGAATGGATTAGAGAGCAGGAGGGATAGCCAGGAGACAAGCTGGGGCAGCTGAGCTAGACAGGACCTGAGATGCTGAACTAGGTCACTCAGCCTGGGGCTCAGAAGCAGCATGCATGCCTGCATTCCCATCCCTCCAAGCACATACATGGGGTGAGCTTCCTAGTTCTGATGCCATGGAGGCACAAATGTGGCTAGCCATGAGGTAAACCCCCTTAAATGTCAAAATTAAATCCCCAAATTAGCAAGGTTCATAAAACTTAGTTCTATGCTCTATGCACACATTATACTACATCACTTCCAACAAGCACATGATAAGTTGCGGCTTGAAAACCTCTCTCTCCAACTTTGACTTCTGAGACTCTCTTCTTAGCCAATCTGCTCCAGATGGTTTGGAAGATGGCAAAGCTCTTTCCCTGTTCTAGGCCTTCACACATGCGCTCTCCCCTCCCTACAGACTGCAGATCTAGACATATGGGGACCTCTTAGAGAAGCCATTTCAGACTACCTTTTCTAAGTGTGTTCACCACCCCCTATATTTTCTACTCTTATGCCATGTGCCTTCACTTGTGCCACTTGCCATACCTGGAAACCATAATCCACAAGTTTTTTAATCCATTTTTCTTTTCCCCCCAAACTTTGAACTATACCAGGGCAGGGAATATATCTGTTTTACACACTAGAGAATATTCAGTATTTTTCCATACACCCTCATTTTTTTACAAGTTCTTAAAGGTGAACCTAAATTTTCTTCCATGTAGTGTTTAGATCCGCTTTGTTTATTTATTATTAGTTTCAGGTGTACAAAACAACATAATGATTAGATATTTACACACCTCACAAAGCGGTAACCCAACAAGTATACTAACAATCCAATAACATACATAGTTATTACAATCCATTGACTACACTCACTATGGTATTAATTTACACCCTGTTACTATATACATATATGACATTCAATATTATATTAGTTTCAAGAATACAGTGAATTGGTTAGGCATTTATATAAATTATGAAGTGATCCCCTGATGAGTCTAATATCCATCTGACACCATACATAGTTTTTAAATTATTGACTATATTCCCCATGCTGTGTTTCCCATCTCCATGACTATTTTGTGGCTACCAATTTGTACTTCCTAATCCCTTTACCTTTCTCACTCCCATTATCCATTCTCCCATCTAACAACCATCATTATTCTCTGTATCTATGAGTCTATTTCTGTTTTGTTTGTTCATTTATTTTGTTCTTTAGATTCCACATAGAAGTGAGGTCATATGGTCTTTCTCTGACTCATGTCACTTAGCATAATACCCTCTAGGTCCATCCATGTTGTTACAAATGGTAAAATTTCATTCTTCTTTATGGCAGACTGATTATACAATTTATACTTCATTGTATGAATGTACCACAATGACTTTGTTCAAATGTCTATTGATGGGCATTTTGGTTGTTTTCATATCCCAGCTATTGTGAATAGCGCTGCAGTAAACATAGGGGTGTATATATTTTTTCAAATTAGTCTTTTGGATTTCTTTGGGTAAATACTCAGGAGTGGAATTTATGGGTCATAAGGTAATTTTATTTATAATTTTTTTGGAACCTCCATACTGTTTTCCACAGTGGCTGTACCAATTTGAAATCCCACCAACAGTACACAAGGGTTCCCTTTTTCTCCACATCCTCGCCGACACTTGTTGTTTATAAATTTATTGATGATAGCCATTCTGACAGGAGTAAGATGGTACTTCATTGTGTTTTTATTTGCATGTCCTTCATGACTAGTGACGTTGAGCATCATTCCATTCGTTTATTGGCAATTTCTGTGTTCTCTTTGGAGAAATACCTGTCCAGGTCCTCTGCCCATTTTTAAATTGGATTATTGGTTGTTTTGGTGTTGAGTTGCATGAGTTTTTTTTATAAATTTTGGATATTAACCTCTTATCAGATGTATCATTGGCAAATATCTCCCACTCACTATGTTGTCTTTTCGTTTTGTTGATGGTTTCCTTTCCTGTGGAAAAAAACATTTTAGTTTGATGTAGTCCCATTTGTTTCGTCTTTCTTTTGTTTCCCTTACCTGAGGAGATACATCTGAGGAGTAAAAATATTACTAAGGGTAATGTCTGAGAATTTATTGCCTATATTTTCTCCTAGGAGTTTTATGGTTTCAGATCTTACATTTAAGCCTTTAATCCAGTTTGAGCTTATTTTTGTATGTGGCATAAGAAGGTGGTCCAGTTTCATATTTTTGCATGTAACTGTCCAGTTTTCCCAACACCATTTATTGAATAGACTGTGTTTACCACATTGTATATCCTTGCCTCTTTTATCATACATTCATTGACCATCTAGGTGTAGTTTATTTCTGGCCTTCCTATTCTGTTCCATTGATCTGTGTGTCTGTTTTCATGCCATACCATGCTGTTTTGATTACTATAGCCTTGTAGTATAGTTTATCAGGTAGTGTGACACCTCCAGCTTTGTCCTTCTTTCTCAGGATTGCCATTGCTATTCAGGGTCTTTTTTAAAAGGATTTTTATTTTTAAAAATATAGCAAAACTACAACATTATATCGGTTTCAGGTGTATACCATAGTCATTCAACATTTATACCTAAAAAAGTCATCACCATAAATACAGCAACCATTTGACACTGTAGTATGCTATCACAATATTATTGACTATATTCCCCATGCTGTACGTTACAACCCCATGACTTATTTGTTTTATACCTGGAAATCTAAACCTCTTATTCTTCTTCAATTCCCCCCAAAAAAAAACTTTTTTAAATTTTTCAATTACAGTTAACATTTGATATCATTTTGTATTAATTTCAGGTGTACAGTGTAGTGGTCAGACATTTGTAGAATTTAAGAAATGATCCCTCTAACTAGTCTAGTACCCACCTGGCACTATACATAATTATTGCCATATTACTGACTATATTCCCTATGCTTTACTTTACATCCTCATGACTATTTTGTAACTATCAATTTGTACCTTCTTAATTCCTTCATCTTTTCCACCCTGTCCCCCAAGCTCCCTCACATCTATCACCCCAATAAATCCAGTATCCATCTGACACCATACTTATTACAATATTATTGATTATATTCCTTCTGCTATACCCTACATACCCATGAATACTTTCTAAAAACCAATTTGTACTCTTCTTCATCCCTTCCCCTTTTACACCCATTCCTACTTTTCCTCCCATCTGGCAACCATCAAAATGTTCTTTGTATCTATGAGTGTGTTTCTGTTTTGTTTGTTGGATTGTTTTGTTCTTTAGGTTCCACATATAAGTGAAATCACATTGCATCTGCCTTTCTCTGTCTGAAATATACCACTCAACACAATACTCTCCAGATCCATCCATGCTGCCTCAGATGGTAAAAACCCATTTCCTTCCATGGCTGAACAATATGCCATTATATACATGTACCACCTCCCCTTTATCCATTCTTCCATCAACAGACACCAAGGCTGCCTCCACATCTTAGCTATTACAAATAATTGTGCAATGATCATATGGATACATGTATATCCTTGAAGTAACATTTTGGGTTTCTTCAGATAAATACACAGTGGGATTGTGGGGTCCTTTTTTTTCTCTTATTATGCCTTTGTTTCAAAGTCTATTTTGTCTGGAATAAATATTGCAACCCCAGCTTTCTTTTTTTTTTTTTCCAATTCCATTTTCATGAAATATTTTTTCTATTCCTTTACTTTCCATCTGTGTGTGTCTTTCAATTTGAAGTGAGTCTCTGGTAGGCAGCATATGTGTTTTGTTCTCTTATCCATTCAGCCACCCTAAGTTTTATATAAAAGCATTTAATTTATTTACATTGAAAGTAATTGTTGATAGATATGTAAGTATTGCTATTTTATTATTCATATTTGTTTTGTTTTGTTTTGTTTGTCTAAAAGAAGTCCCTCAAACATTCCTTGTAATAATGGCTTGGTGATGATCAACTCTCTTAGTTTTATCTAGTGTGGGAAGCTCCTTATCTGTCCTTCGATTTTAACTGATAGCCTTGCTGTGTAGAGTAGTCTTGGATGTAGGTCCTTGCTTTTCATCACTTTGAATATTTTCTGCAAATCCCTTCTGGCCTGCAAAGTTTCTGTTGAGAAATCAAGTGACAATCTTATGGGAGCTCCCTTTTAAGTTACTAGTTACCTTTCTCTTGCTGTTTTTAGAATTGTCTCTTTGTCTCTAATGTTTGCCATTTTAATTCTAATGTATCTTGGTGTGGGCCCGTTTGGGATTCTCTATACTTCCTGGTCTTGAATGTATATTCCCTTCAGGTTAGGGAAGTTTTCAGTCATTATTTCTTCAAATAGGTTCTAAATCCATTGCTTTCTCTCTTCTCTTTCTGGTACCCTTATGATGCAATTGTTGTTATGCTTGATGTTATCTCAGAAGTCTCTTAAACCACTCTCATTTTTTTTGTTGCTGTTGTGTTTTTTCTTTTTTTACTGTTCTCTTTGGGTGTTGTTTTTTTTTGTTGTTGTTGGGGTTTTTTTTGTTTGTTTTTTTTTATGTTGTCTTCCAAATCATTGATTCAGTTCTCTGTTTCATTTAGTCTATTGATGACTCCTTTCAGTCCATTCTTCATTTCGGTTACTGTATACTTCATTTCTGACTGATTCTTTTTTTATGGTCTCTATGTCCTTTTTTTATGCTTGCTATCTCTTTGTTGAAACTCTCACTAAGTTCCTTAAGTGTCTTTATATCCAGTGTTTTTTTGAATTCTGTGTCTGGCCGATTACTTGCCTCCATTTTATATTTAGTTTGGAGTTTTCGCCTGTTCTTTCATTTGGGATGTATTTCTTTGTTTCCTCATTTTGGCTCCTCTTTGTGTTTGTTTCTATGTATTAGGTAGATATGCGATGTCTCCCAGTCTTGACCAGGTGGCCTTATGTAGTAGGTGCCCTGTGGGGCCCTGACACAGTCTCCCTGGACACACCTCCAGTAGTTTCCCTTGTGTGGGTTGTGTGTGCCCTCCTGTTATAGTTGAGCCTTGATTGCTATTGGTATATCAGTGGATGGGATTGACCCTCAGGCTGACTGGCTGTAGGGTTTGGCCACATCCACAGCTAATGGGCTGCTGTGCTGAGGGGCTTACCAAATGAAACAAAATTCACTCTAGTGGGTTCTGGTACCTGTTGAGACTGCCCTTTGGTTTGCCACTTGTGGGGCTAATTGGGTGGTGCTCTGCTGTGGTCTGAAGCCAACCTCCAAGTATGTTGGTTCTGGAGCCTTTTGGGAGGAACTCCAGTGCAGGCGCAGGTTATCCACTGCCTGTGACAAGTTGGGGACTATCTGGTAGGAGCTACAGAGTGACCCATATTTGGTCACTACCTGTGCTGGGCCTAGAGGTGTGTGGGAGAGTCCAGACTACAAACTGAGGATGGCTGCCATAGTACCAGGTCTGGGGTAGCTACCCAAAAAGCCAGAACATACCAAGGCCTGCTACTGCCTGCTGCAAGCTGCCAGCTCCTGAAAGGTTCAACTACCAATAAAGCCTCCTTGCTGTATGGGATTGGCAGGGTCTTAGTGAGTCAACAGGGCAGAGCTGCAGAGGTCACCATGTCAATCAGATTCAGATTTGGCAGTAACATAGGGGGAAGGCTCAACACAGAAAAGATGGTGCCCTCCTGGTGGTTGCACTGGAGAAGGACCACGCACAGGGAAATTACCAACTGTCTTCCAGGCCATCCCCTGAGACCGAACATGTTAGTCTGCCCCCTGTATGCCTCTAACACCCCCAAGTCACTGTCCCTCCTCCAGATCCCAAAATATGTGTTTGTGAGCCAGTCTGTGTGTGGGCTCTTTAAGAGGAATACTGGGTTTTCCACAGCCTTCTGTCCCACTGGGAAGGTTGGAATCCCACTGTTTTCACAGCCAGATATTGTGGGGCTCCATTCCTGGAACCATTACTCCTAGATGGGGAGGCTGGTGTGAGGCTGAGGTCTCTTGCTCCTCTGTGGGGAACCTCCATGGCAAAGATATCTCTCTCAATTTTCATCTGCCACACAGATGTTTGGGGCCAGCCAGTTTTGTGTCTCTGAACCTCCTACCAGTCTCAACACAGCTGCTTCTTTATGTCCTTATAAGACTTCTGTTCAGCTAGACTTCAGGTTGATTGTTCTATAATTTAGATGTAATTTTGATGTGTTCATGGGATGAGGCAAACACAGCATAAATCTACTCCACCATCTTGGATCATTCTCTATTCAGGGTCTTTTATGGTTTCATATAAATTTTAGTGTTATTTGTTCTAGTTCTCTGAAAAATGCATTTGGTATTTTGATAGGCATTTTACTGAATCTATAGATTGCTCTGGGTACTATGGACATTTTAACTATATTAATTCTTCCTACCCATAAGCATGGTATATATGTCCATTTATTTGTATCTTCTTTCATTTCTCTCTTGAATGTATTATAATTTTCTGACTATAGTTCTTCTATTTTTCTGGTTAAATTTATTCCTAAGTTATTTATTTGTTTGTTTGTTTGTTTACTTTTGATGCAAATGTAATGGGATTGTTCTCTTAATTTCTCTTCCTTTTTTTTTCTGGGTTTTGTTTTTGTTTTGTTTTTATTTTTTGAGGGCAGTGTCACTGGCCCTCATATGTTGGACCTGAACTGGGGCCGCTGGCTTCCCAAGCCAACGCTTAACCACCATGCCACTTGGCCGGCTTAATTTCTTTTCCTGATACTTTGTTATTGGTGTATAAAAATGCAACCAATTTCTGAATATTAATTTTGTATTTTGCTACTTTACTAAATTCATTTATCAGCTCTAATAGCGTTTGGTGGATCTTTGGATTTATCTATGTAGAGTATCATGTCGTCTACAAATAATGACAGTTTTATTTCTTAATTTCTTATTTGGATATTTTTTATATCTTCTTCCTTTCTGATTGCTGTGGCTAGGACTTCCCAAACTATGTTAAAAGTGGTGAAAGCAGGCATCCTTATTGTGTTCCTGATCTTGAGGAGAATGCTTTTACCTTTTCCCCATTGAGTTGATATTATCTGTGGGTTTTTCATGTATGACCTTTATTGAGATACATTCCCTCTATTACCACATTGCTGAGTTGTTATCATAAATGGATGCTGGATTTGGAAAAAATGCTTTATTGTGTGTCTATTAATATGACCATCTGATTTTTATTTTTTATTTTGTTAATGTGGTATGTCACGTTAATTGATTGCAGATAGTGAACCAAACTTGTGTAGCAGGAATGAATCCCACTTGATTATGTTATATGATCTTTTTAATGTATTGCTGAATTTGGTTTGCTAATATTTTGTTGAGGGCTTTTGTATCTATTTTCATCAGACATGTTGGCCTATAGTTTGTTTGTTTTTTAATTATGCTGGACTTATTTTTTTTTAATGAGGTAACAATAGTTAGTAAAATTAGAAACATTTCAAGTGTACAATTCTATAATACATCATATATATATATATATATATATATATATATATATATATATATATATATATATCACATTGTGTGCTCACCACCCAGAGTCAGTTCTTTTTTCATCACCATATATTTGACCCCCTTTATCCACCTCTACCATCACCCCTCCCCCCTTACCCTTTAGTAACCATTATTTGTTATTTGTGTCTGTGAGAGTTTTTTTTTCTTTATATGTTTGTCTTGTTCCTTTGCTGCTTTCAGTTTTATATCCCAAATATGAGTGAAGTCATATGGTTCTCAGCTTTTTATGTCTGATTTATTTTGCTCAGCTTAATAAGCCCAAGATCCATCCATGTTGTCACAAATGGCACTATTCCATCTTTTCTTATGGCAGAATAGTATTCCATTGTGTATATATAACAAATCTTCTTTATCCAATCATCTATCTAAGGATCCTTTGGTTGTTTCCATGTTTTGACCACTGCAAATAAAGCTGTAATGAACATCAGAGTACATTTATCTTTACAGATGAATGTTTTCAGATTTTACGGGATGATACCCAGGAGAGGAAATGCTGCCTTATATGGTAATTCTGTTCTTAAGTTTTTGAGGAACCTCCACACTGCTTTCCTTAGTGGCGGCACCAATGTACATTCCCACCAACAGTGTATGAGGGTTCCTTTTTCTCCACAACTCCTCCAACACTTGTTTTTATTTGTCTTGTTTATGATAGACATTCTAACAGGTGTGAGATGATATTTCATTGCAGTTTTGATTTGCATTTCCCTTAAAGCTAGTGAAGTTGAGCATTTTTCCATATATCTGTTGGCCATTTGTATGTCTTCTTGGGAGAAGTTTCTAGTCATGTCCTCTGCCCATTTTTCAATTAGATTGTTCGTTTTTTTGTTGTTGAGTTGTATGAGTTCTCAGATATTAGTCCTTTATCAGAGGCTTTGTTTGTAAATATCTTCTTCCATTTGGTTGGTTGTTTTCTTGATGGTTTCTTTTGCTGTAAAGAAGCATTTAATTTGATATAGTTCCATTCATTTATTTTAGCTTTTACTTCTCTTGACTTTGAGGCCAACTTCATAAAATCTGTGAACCCAAGGTCCATAAGTTTAGTACGTATGCTTTCTTCTATGCATTCTATTGTTTCAAGTATTATGTTTACGTCTTTGATCCATTTTGAGTTAATTTTGGTATATGGTGACAGATAACAGTTTATTTTCATTCTTTTGCACATAGCTTTTCAATTTTCCCAGCACCACTTATTGAAGAGGCTTTCTTTTTTTCCACTGTATGTTTTTGGCTTCTTTGTCAAAAATTATCTGTCCATATTTATGCAGGTTTATTTCTGGGATTTCAGTTCTATTCCATTGGTCTGTATATCCGTTTTTCTGTCAATGCCATGCAGTTTTGTTTTTTTTCCCGGAGGGCAGTGTCACTGACCCTCATATGTGAGACTGAACCGGGCCAATGGCTTCCCAAGCCAGCGCCCAACCACCACACCAGTTGGCCGGCCCCATGCTGTTTTGATTATTGTTGCTCTGTAGTACAACCAACAGGGAGTCAGGGAGTGTGATACCTCCAGCATTATTCCTTTTCCTTAGGACTGCCGTTGCTATTCAGGGAATTTTGTTATTCCTTACAAATCTCATGATTTTTTTTTTCCTATTTCTTTAAAAAATGACCTTGAGATTTTGATGGGGATTGCATTAAATCTGTATATTGCTTTAGGTAATATGGCTATTTTAACCATGTTGATTCTTCCAATCCATGTACATGAAATATCTTTTCATTTCTTTGTGTCTTCTTCAATTTGATTTTAAAATGCCTTATAGTTTTCAGTGTATATGACCTTTACATCTTTTATTAAGTTTATTCCTAGGTATTTTTCTTTCTTTGCAATTGCAAAAGGAATTGTTTTTTTATTTCTTTTTCTGAAATTTCATTGTCAGTATATATGAATGCAATGAATTTTTGTATGTTGACTTTGTAGCAGGCAACTTTACTGTATTTCTTTATTGTTAGTAACACATTTTTCATGATGTCATTAGTGTTTTCTATATAAAGAATCATGTCACCTGCAAAAAGTGACAATTTAACTTTTTCATTCCCAATTTGGGTGTCTTTTATTTCTTCCTCTTGCTTGATTGTTCTAGGTAGGAATTCTAATACTATGTTGAATAACAGTGGTAGTAGGGAACAACCCTCTTTTGTTCCTGAATGTAGAGCAAAATACTTCAGATTTTCATCATTAATTATGATATTAGCTGAGATTTTGTCATAGATGGCCTTTATTATGTTATGATATTTCCCTTCTATAACCATTTTGTTAAGTGTTTTGATCATAAATGAGCATTGTATCTTGTCAAATGCTTTTTTGGAATCTATTGATATAATCACATGTTTTTTATCTTTTATCTTGTTTATGTGGTGTATCACATTGATCGACTTACATATGTTGAACTATCCTTGTGCCCCTGGGATAAACCTCACTTGATTGTGATGTATAACCTTTTTAATGCATTGTTGTATTCGATTTGCTAGAATTATATATTTAGGATTTTTGCATCTGTATGCATCAGAGATACTGGTCTGTAATGTGTTATCCTTACCAGGATTTGGTATCAGGGTAATGTTGGCTTCATAAAATGAATTTGAAAGCATTGCCTCTTCTTCAACGTTATGGAAGAGTTTGAGGAGGACAGGTGTTAGATCCTCTTTGAATATTTGGTAAAATTCACTAGTGAAGCCATCTGGTCCTGGAGTTTTTTTTGTTTTTTTGTTTGTTTGTTTTTTATTTATTTATTTTTAATTAGTTTCATGTGTACAACACAGTGCAATAGTTATACATTTTACCTCTCAAAGTGACAACCCCCACCCCAATTCGCCACCCCACTCCCCCCCCCATATCATATATATCTATTACTCTTCCTCTGACTCTCTTCCACAGTATAATCCACATCCCGTGACTATCTATATATATTCAATTACAGTAGGTATACAACCTCTGCTTTAGTCACACAGTGCAGTGATCAAACCTCTACTCCATCCATGAAATGGTCTCCCTAACAAGACCTATGACCATCTGACATTCCACAGAATATTTACAACATTATTAATTATATTCCCCAAACTGTTTTTCATATCCCAGTTGCAATATTGTAGTTGGCTATTTTTGCTGTCTAATCACTTCCCCTTCTCCCTCATCCCCATCCCCCTCCCAATTAGCAACCCTGATTTTTCCTCTATATCTATGAGACAGTTTCTGTTTACTTTGCTCATTCATACAGTTTTTCAGATTCCACATATGAGTGAGATCATATGGTATTTGTCTTTCTCTGACTGACTTATTTCACTTAACATAATAGTCTCTAGGTCCATCCATATCATTGCAAATGGTACGATTTCATTCTTCTTTATAGCGGAGTAATACTCCAATGTATAAATATACCACAGTTTCTTAATCCAGTCATCTACTGATGGGCATTTTGGTTGTTTCCAAGTCTTAGCTATTGTAAATTGTGCTGCTATGAACATAGGGGTATATAACTTTTTTCGAATAAGTGTCTTGTTTTTTTCAGGATAAATACCTAGGAGTGGAATTGCTGGGTCAAACGGTAGCTCTATTTCCAGTTCTTTGAGATACCTCCATACTGACTTCCATAGTGTCTGCACCAATCTGCAGTCCCACCAACAGTGCAGCAGGGTCCCCTTTTCCCACAGCCCCGCCAGCACTTGTTGTTTGTTGATTTGTTGATGATAGCCATTCTGACTGGAGTGAGGTGGTATCTCATGGTGGTTTTTATTTGCATTTCCCTAATGACCAGTGAGGTTGAACTTTTTTTCATATGCCTGTTGGCCATCTGTATGTCCTCTTTAGAGAAATGTCTCTTCATATCTTCTGCCCATTTTTTAATTGGGTTGTTTGTTTTTTTGGTGTTGAGTTTCAGGAGTGATTTATAAATTTTGGATATTAACCCCTTATCAGATATATCATTGGCAAATATATTCTCCCATTCAGTAGGCTTCCTTTTTGTTTTATTAATGGTTTCCTTTGTTGTGAAAAAACTTTTAAGTCTGATATAATCCCATATGTTCATTTTTTCTTTTACTTCCCTTGCCCATAGGGATGTATCAGTAAAAATATTGCTCCGGGTAATGTCTGCAAATGTACTCCCTATATTTTCTTTTAGGAGTTTTATGGTTTCATTTAAGTCTTTAATCCATTTTGAATTTGTTCTTGTATAAGGTGTAAGGAGGTGGTCCAGTTTCATTTTTTTGCATGTGTCAGTCCAATTTTCCCAGCACCATTTATTGAATAGACTATCTTTACTCCAGTGTAAATTCTTGCTTCCCTTGTCATAGATTAACTGTCCGTAAATGCCTGGATTTATTTCTGGGCTCTCTGTTCTGCTCCACTGATCAATGTGCCTGTTTTTATGCCAATACCAAACTGTCTTGATTACTGTAGCCTTGTTGTAGGTTTTGATGTGTGGTAGCGTGATCCCCCCGACTTTGTTCTTATTTCTCAGAATTGCTGAGGCTATTCTGGGTCTTTTATGATTCCATATAAATTTTAGGATTATATTTTCTATTTCTGTGAAAAATGCCCTTGGTAGTTTGATAGGAATTGCATTGAATCTATATATTGCTTTAGGAAGTATGGACATTTTAACTATATTAATTCTTCCTATCCATGAGCATGGAAGGTGTTTCCATTTATTTGTATCTTCTATGATTTCTTTCTTCAGTGTCTTATAATTTTCTGAGTACAGATCTTTCACTTCTTTGGTTAAATTTCTTCCTAGGTATTTTATAGTTCTTGACGCAATTGTAAATGGGACAGTTTTCTTAATTTCTCTTTCCATTAGTTTATTATTGGTATATGCAAATGCCACCGATTTCTGAACATTGATTTTATATCCTGCTACTTTACTGAATTCGTCTATCAGTTCCAATAGTTTTTTGATGGAGTCTTTGGGGTTCTCTATATACAGTATCATGTCATCTGCATATAATGACAATTTTACTTCTTCCTTGCCAATTTGGATGCCTTTTATTTCTTTTTGTTGTCTGATTGCTGTGGCTAGAACTTCCAGCACTATGTTGAATAAAAGAGGACATCCTTGTCTTGTTCCTGATCTTAAGGGGAATGGTTTTAGCTTTTCCCCATTGAGTATGATGTTAGCTGTAGGTTTATCATATATGGCTTTTATTATGTTGAGATATGATCCCTGTATTCCCACTTTGCTAAGGGTTTTTAACATAAATGGCTGTTGGATTTTGTCAAATGCTTTTTCTGCATCTATTGAAATGACCATGTGATCTTTATCCTTCATTTTGTTGATGTGGTGTATTACATTAATTGATTTACGATGTTGAACCGGCCTTGCACACTAGGGATGAATCCCACTTGATCATGATGTATGATCTTCTTAATATATTGCTGAATTCTGTTTGCTAATATTTTATTGAGAATTTTTGCATCTATATTCATCAGGGAGATTGGCCTGTAGTTTTCCTTTTTTGTGATGTCTTTATCTGGTTTTGGAATCAGGGTGATAGAGGCTTCATAAAAAGAGTTTGGGAGCCTTCCCTCCTTCTGGATTTTTTGGAATAGTTTGAGAAGAATAGGTGATAGTTCTTTTTTGAATGTTTGATAAAATTCACTTGTGAAGCCGTCTGGTCCAGGGCTTTTGTTTTCTGGGAGCTTGTCAATTACTGATTCAATTTCCTTGGTAGTAATCAGGGTATTTAGATTTTCTGTTTCTTCTTGCGTTAGCTTTGGAAGGTTGTACGCTTCTAGAAAATTATCCATTTCTTCCAGATTGTCAAATTTGTTGGCATATAGTTGCTCATAGTAATTTCTTAGAATTTTTTGTATTTCTGCGATGTCTGTACTCATTTACCCTGTTTCATTCCGGATTTTGCAAATTTGAGTCCTCTCTCTTTTTTTTTTTTTATGAGCCTGGCTACAGGTTTGTCAATTTTGTTTATCTTCTCAAGAAACCAGCTCTTGATTTCATTGAAACTTTGAATTGTTTTTCTGTTCTCTATATTGTATATTTCTGCTCTGGTCTTTATTATCTCCTTTGTTGTACTCCCCTTGGGCCTCTTTTGTTGTTCTTTTTCCAGTTCCCTTAGGTGTAAGAATAACCTGTTGATTTGAGATTTTTCTTCCTTCTTTAGGTAGGCCTGCACTGCTATAAACTTCCCTCTTAGGACTGCTTTCGCAGCATCCCAGAGATTTTGGGTCGTGGTGTTTTCATTTTCATTTGTCTCAAGGTATCTTTTGATTTTCTCCTTGATCTCATTTGTGACCCACTCACTATTTAATGGCATATTGTTTAGCCTCCATTTGTTTGTCAGCTTCCCGGATTTCTTCTTATAATTGATTTCTAGTTTCATAGCATTGTGGTCAGAGAATACAGTTGAAATGATTTCAATCTTCTTAAATTGATTGAGACTTGTTTTGTGGCCTAACATGCGGTCTATCTTAGAAAATGTTCCATGTGCACTTGAAAAGAACGTATATTCTGTAGCTTTGGGATGAAATGCTCTGAAAATGTCTGTTAAATCCAGCTGGTCTAATGTGTCATTTAAGGTCGCTGTTTCCACATTGATTTTCTGTCTGGAGGATCTGTCCATTAGTGACAGCGGGGTGTTGAAGTCCCCTACTATGATAGTGTTATTGTTGATCTCTGTCTTTATGTCTGACAATATCTGTTTTTTATATTTAGGGGCTCCTATGTTAGGTGCATAGATGTTTACTAGAGTGATGTCCTCTTGTTGGATCGATCCCTTCATTACTATGAAGTGTCCTTCTTTGTCCTTTGTTATATTCTTCAATTTAAAGTCCATTTAATCTGATATAAGTATCGCTACTGCAGCTTTTTTCTCAGTACCATTTGCATGAAATATTTTACTCTATCCCTTTAGTTTCAGCCTGTATGAGTCTTTGGATCTGAGGTGAGTCTCTTGTATACAGCATATGCTCGGTCTTCCTTTCGTATCCATTCAGCCACCCTATGTCTTTTTATTGGAGCATTTAATCCATTTACATTTAATGTGATTATTGATAGGTGTGTATTTATTGCCATTTTCTTATTTGTGTTCGTAGTCTTTCTTAGGTTGTTTTTCTCTTCTACTTAAAGAAGCCCTTTTAGCATTTCCTGCAAAGCTGGCTTGGTGGTAATGAATTCCCTTAACTTATTTTTTTCTGCAAAGCTCCTTATCTCGCCTTCGATTTTAAATGATAACCTTGCTGGATACAGCAATCTCGGTTGTAGGTCTTTATTTTTCATCACTTTGAACACCTCCTGCCACTCCCTTCTGGCCTGCAAAGTTTCTGTAGAAAAGTCAGCTGATAATCTTATGGGGGTACCCTTGTAAGTAACTTGCTGCCTTTCCCTTGCTGCTTTAAGGATTCTGTCTTTGTCCTTAATCCTTGCCACTTTCACTAGAATGTGTCTTGGAGTGGGCCTGTTTGGAATCATCCTGGTTGGAACTCTCTGCACTTTCTGAGCTTCTATTTCAATGTCCTTTGCCAGGTTAGGGAAGTTTTCAGACATTATTACTTCAAATATATTCTCAATCCCTTGCTCCCTCTCTTCTCCTTCTGGTACTCCAATGACCCATGGGTTATTGTGTTTGATGTTGTCCCCCAGCTCTCTTAAACTATTTTCCATGGTTTTAATTCTTTTTTCTTTTTGTTGTTCTGCATGGGTGATCTCTGCTATTTTGTCTTCTAAGTCACTGATTCGATTTTCTTCTTCATCCAATCTGCTAGTGATTCCATCAAGTTTGTTATTTAATTCAGTAATTGTATTCTTAAGTTCTAGCTGGTTGCTTTTCATGATTTCTCTATCCTTCTTTATATTTTCATTAATTTCCTTGAACATTCTAATAGTCAGTGTTCTGAACTCTGTCTCCGATAGGTTGGTTACCTCTATTTCCTCTATTTCCACTGATTCAGAAAGTTTCTTCTATTCTTTTATTTGTGTTGTGTTTCTTTGTCTCCCCATTCTGGCTTACTCTTTGTGTTTGCTTCAATATAACAGATAGATCCCCCAGGTTTCTCAGTCTTTTCTGGGTAAACTTATATGTCCTTTATATTTGAATTACTCAGTCTCCCTATTCTCCTGTGCTTGTATCTGAGGTGTTCCTTGTGTCGTGCGTCCTCACTTGTTGAAGTTTTAGTTTTGATTACTTTTGGTTTGTCAGTAGGTGGGATTGACTCCCAGATTGATTAGCTGTGAGGATCAGCAGCGTCTGCAGTTTATGAGCTGCTGTGAGAGGATTGACCCCTCTGATGAAACTTGGACCCTATGGGCCCTAGTACCTGTAGCAACTTCCTTTTGGGTGTGATTCTTGTATGTCAAACCCAGAAATGCTCTGGTTTTATCTAAAGTTGGCCTCCAGGTATGATGATTCTTGTGTCTGTTTGTTTGGACCCACTGCTGCAGAGTGATTTTAGAGCATAACAGATCAACAAGAACAACATACACAGCCACCAAAGAAAACCAAATGCTCGCACATGTAAAAAAAAACAACCATCAATCTACAGTCAACTTGTACAGAAATATCAATCATACTAATGATGAAAACAAACAGAAACAAAACAAAAACCACACACAATAATAACAGAAGAGGAAACGAAATAAAATACAATATCCTAAAATAAAAAATAGAATAAACATGAGAAACCGATTAGCTATACCTAAAAAATAAAAAATAAAAATAAACTAAAATAATAATAAAAAAAGTAAGAAAATTTTAAAAAATAAAATTTGCAGAAAAAAGGAAAAGAGGAAAAGTATAGCAGTGAGAAGAATGAATAAAATAAGAGAGAAAGTGAGGGTGGGGAAAAAAGAAAAAGAAAAGAAAGAAAAAGAAAAAGGAAAATATATATATTTGTCTACACACCCATATATATGGACATATATTCACCTATATACACCTATATATATGCCTATATTAAAAAATACAAAATGATAAGAATGAAATAGAAATGAAAACCAAAAACAACCAAGATAAGCAGCCAATAAAGGGTAAACAAAACAGAATAAAATCAAACAAACCTAAAATACCTGTGCCGGTCTTGGCTAAAGTCCACCAAGCTCTCTTCAGTTTGTCTGCTGTACAAAAATTCCTGTGTGTCTTGTGGGAACAGTAGGCCACCTGATGCCTAGTGTGATCCTGGCACTGCAGGTTTGCTGTACTTGAGTGTGGTTGTGACGTGTGATTGGTGGTTTTTACAAAGTCACTGCCTTTTTGCTTTTGCCTGTCCCAAGGCAGGCTGCAGCCCCTAAGGCTCAATGAGTGTCTCTGGGCACCCTTTGGGTTGACAGCCACGGAGAATTAAAGAATTCCTCAATACCAAAAGCCTGCTGCTAAGAATCTGTTAATTATTGCCTCAGCAGGTGAACCTGCCCTGCCTCCCAAGCCTTGCATAAAGGTGGGGGCGGGGTAGGTAGTCTCACTCTGCAGCCTTTACTGGGTAGAAATTCTCAACTCCCTGCAGGCAGGGATATCTTCCTTGTCTGCCCCTATTGCTCCATTCAGGAGTCAGTTTAAGACTGTCTTGGTGGGGGCCAAAGTTTGTGGGAGTGGGTGGGTTGTTGGGTTTTTTTTGCTATCTGTTCAAGAGTAGAAAAAGGAAAAAAATAAAAATAAAAAATAAACAAAGCCACAGTTCCAACACTGTTTTAAGCTAAGGCCTTTGACTCTTATGCTCCAGTGGAGTTCCTGCTGCTCTCCCAAAGGGTCTGCCGGGATTTAGGGAATTGCGCGCACCCTACTGTGTGGCTAAGATCCCCGCTCCGCATCTCTCAGGGACCTGTGTCTTTGCCCGGCGCGCTGCGTTTCCGCGCAAGTCTTCTTGTTTCCCCTCCTCTCGGGTTTAAGGTGTCTGCCTCGGAGCTGGCGCGCGCCTGCGCGGTGCTCCTGCTGCTCTCCTGAAGAGACTGCTGGGATTTAGGGGACTGCACCCAACCTGCCGCGCGGCTCAGATCCCCGCTCCATCTCTCTGGGACCTGCGTCTCTGCCCAGTGCGCTGCATCTCCGCACCCGAGTATTCTTTTTTCCCCTGCTCCTGGGTTTCAGGCTTCTGCGCTCTGCGGGACCCGGTGGGCACAGGGACTGATCCCTGAACCAGGAGGGTGCAGGGATTGATCTTGCCCTGTCGCTGCCGGGCTCTGCACCCTGCTTCCTGGGGACCCGGCGAGCCACAGGTGCAGCTCATACCTCTGCACAGTCTCTCCTCTCTCTCCTCCCGCACTTGCCCGGCCTGAGGCTTCTGCCTCAGACTGCAAACCAATGCACTCTTGCTGAACTCTAAGTGGGCCACCGGGGCCACAGGGAGTGAGCCGGGGGAACACTCACCGTGACTCAGCAGCCGCGGGTGCAGGCTGCACCTCACGTGTCTCACCACCTTCTTCCCCTACTCATCCGGCCTGACCACCTTCCAGCAATCCTTGTGTGGAACTCTTAGTTGCTCTGTGTGATGAGTAGATGTCTCTTTGAAGCGTATTAGAAGTTCAAATTGTGGATTTTTCCAGGGGAGATTTCATGGAGCCTTCCTCACAGCCGCCATCTTGCCCCACCCTCCTTATTTGTTTGTTTTTTAATTTTAAATCTTTTACTGTGAAATAAAAAATTTTTTTCAATTAGTTTCAGGTATAAAACATAATGCAATAGTCATACCCTTTAACGCTCAAGGTGACAATCCCCCTCCCCCAGTTCGCCACGCCACTCCTCCCCGGCAATATCATACATATCTATTAGAATTCCCTTGACACCCTTCCACAGTGTACTCCACAACACGTGGCTATCTACATATTCAGTTACAGTTGGCATACAATATTATACAACATCAGCTTCAGGTGTACAGTGCAGTGATCAAACCTCTACTTCATCCATGAAGTGGTCTCCCTAACAAGACATGTGAACATCTGACACGCCACAAAATTTTTACATTACTATATTCCCCGAACTGTGTTTCATATCCCTGTGGCAATATTGTAGTTGTCTACTTATGCTCTCTAATTCTTTCCCTTTCTCCCTTACGCCCACCCCCCTCCCAACCAGCAACCCTCAGTTTTTCCTCTATATCTATGAGTGTTTATTTGATCATTCATTCAGTTTTTCAGATTCCACATGTAAGTGAGATCATATGGTACTTGTTTTCTCCAGCTGACTTATTTCACTTAACATAATAGTCTCTTCACAACATTATCAACTACATTCCCAGAACTGCCCCCCATATCCCTGCGGCAACATTGTAGACACCCACCTATGCTGTCCAAAACCTCCCTCCTTTCCCTCATCAATACTCCCCCGCATCCAGCAACCATCAGTATTTCCTTTATATCTGCTTGATATGATTTCAATCTTCTTAAATTTACTGGGGCTTGTTTTGTGGCCTAATGTGGTCTATCTTGGAAAATGTCCCATGTGCACTTGAGAAGAATGTATATTCTGTTTCTTCAGGGTGAAATGCTCTAAAAACATCAACGAAGTCCAGCTGGTCTAAAGTGTCATTTAAGATCACTCTTTCCGTGTTGATTTTCTGTCTAGAGGATCTGTCCATTGGTGACAATGGGGTGTTGAAGTTCCCTACTAAGATAGTGTTACTGTTAATCTCTGTCTTTATGTCTGTTGAAATCTGTTTTATATAATTAGTAGTTCCTATGTTGGGTTATTACGGTTATAGTGCCCTTCTTTGTCTTTTATTGTAGTCATTTTAAAGCCTATTTTGTCCAAAATAAGTATTGATACTCCAGCTTTTTTTTTTTTCTCATTTCCATTTGCATGAAATATCTTATTCCATCTGTAAACAGCATATACATGTGTCCTATTTTCTTATCCACTCAGCCACTCTCTGTCTTTTGATTGGAGCTTTTAGCCCATTCACATTTAAAATGATTATTGATAGGTGCATATGTATTGCCATTTTGCTATTTGTATTCTTAGTCTTCCTAGGTTAGCTTGTTTACCCCTTTCTTTTGTTTAAAAAAGCCGTTTTAACATTTCTTGCAATGCTGGCTTGGTGGTAAGGAATTCTTTAAGCTTATTCTTTTCTGAGAAGCTCTTTACTTCTCCTTCAATTTTAAGTCATAGCCATGCTGGGTAGGGCAATATTGGTTGTAGGCCTTTATTTTGTGTCACTTTGAATATCTCCTGCCACTCCCTTCTGGCCTGCAGAGTTTCTGTAGACAAGTCAGCTGTTAGTCTAACCGGAGTTCCTTTGTATGTAACCTGCTGTCTTTTTCTTGCTGCTTTTAGATTTCTGTCTCTGTCTTTAATCTTTGCCATTTTAACTATGATGTGTCTTGGTGTGGACCTGTTTGGGTTCAGCTTGTTTGGAACCCTCTGCACTTCCTGGGCATGTATGTTGATTTCCTTCACCAGGGTAGGGAAGTTTTCAGTCATTATTTTTTCAAATACATTGTCAACCCCTTGCTTCTCTTCTCCTTCTGGTATCCCTATGATGCAAAGGTGGTTGTGCTTCATCTTGACCAATAGGGCTCTTAAACTATTTTCATTGTTTTTTATTCTTTGGTCTTTTTGTTGTTCCACCTGGGTGATTTCTGCTATTTTACCTTCCAAATCGCTGATCCTCTCCTCTGCTTCATCTACTCTACTGGTGATTCCTTTGAGTGTGTTCTTCATATCAGTTATTGTATTCTTTAGTTCTAACTGGTTGTTTCTTATGATTTCTCTATCCTTTATTATGTCCTCACTAAGTTTGTTAAACATTCTTATCATCAGTGTTCTAAACTGTGTCTCTGAAAGGTTGGACCCCTCTGTTTCATTTAGTTCCATTTCTAGAGGTTTCTTCTGATCTTTTATTTGTGACATGTTTCTTTGTTTCCCCATTCTGGCTGTTGCTCTGGGATTACTTTGATGTATTAGATAGATCACCAGGAGAGCCCTGGCTGGATCACGCAGGCACACAGCTCACAGCCCAACACACCCAGGAAAACTCCCAGTCTCAACCTGTCCCAATTAGTTGCTCGCAGATCAGGCTGATCAGCCCGACAACCAATCACCAGCCTGGCAACTCTGCAAGTGCAGTGCGGGAGAGCGGGGACCCGAGGCAGCTTGCGCACTCCCGCGTCTCAGCGAGCAGCCTGTTGGAGCCAGACCGCGCCCACCAGGTGTTTCCCTGGCAACGCAGCACAAGTCGTGTGGAGGGTGGGGATCTGAGGCGACTCACACAATGACGGGTCTCAGTGAGCAGCCTGCTGGAGTCGGAAAGCACCCGCCCAGCGTTTCCCTGGCAACGCAGTATAAGCCGGGCGGAGGGTGGGGATTCAAGGCCGCATGCACGCGTGAACGCACACACGCACTTCTGCGCCAATTCCACCAGACCAATGAGGTCCCGTACCTGACCCTCTGTGGGCGGGCCCAACTGTGACAAAATGGTGCCCTCCTGTACACCACTCGCGTGCACAGGAGAACAATAGTCCAAAAACCTCCAGCCTTTGCACCAAAGGTGCTCAGTTCAGTCTGTCCCTGCAGGCTCCTGGGCCCGGCTCACACAGCCACTCCCTCCACCAGTAACCAGGTAAGTGCTCACCTGTGAGCAAGCCCGTGTGCCAGCCCCACTGATTCTGTAGCTGCTCTTAGCCTCACCGAGGTGAGCAAAGAGAGTCCTCACTAATTTACTGCCAGCTATCTTGGAACTTCTCTTCTCAGCAAAGGAACTCTGGGCTGGAGAGCCTGGTGTGCAGCCAGAGGGTCTCTCTCCCAACCGGAGAAGCCTCCCCACAGTTAGGACCTCCCTCACAGGGTTCGCCCTCTCTTGTCTCCGCCCATCCTACCAGAACCAACGAGGCCTCCTCTTTAAGTTCTTCGTTTAATGGTTCTGTTCATCCAGTGTTCCGGGGACCTCCAGGGTTGAATGCTGTATAATTCGCTTCTAATTTTGGTGTGATCCTAGGAGGTAGTTAGCACAGTGTCTGTCTATTCTGCCGTTTTACTGGAAGTTCTCACTCATTCCTTTTTGAAGTCATTATAAATTTGATTGGCAGGCAAATCCACATTTCTTGAATTCAAGTTAAGTAATATCTTTCAATTTCATATTGTGTGTGAACCTGTAAAAACTGCTTTTTTGTTTGTTTTTGTTTTATGTTTTAAGATTTTTATTAAAACTTAGCTAACATAAGATACTTAGTTAATTTGTTTGATATTATTCTCAACCTCCTGCTTGTATGTCTTCCTGCATTGCAGAGGCTAGAAAGCTAAAAATAACATCTCCTAGACTCCAGTATAAGCAGAGTTCCTGGATGATTTAGGTTCCTCTAAAAAGATGAACTCGTATGACATTTGAGTTTGAAACTGAGCTAAGTGAGGAGAGAGATAAGACAAGAGGCATCCATTTTGCTGGTGTGAATCATGGCAGGGGCTGCAAGTTTCAGTGGTGTAGGACTGGGTTCCCAGTTTAGCAGAGATAGCTTTCTGATTGTGGTTGAGGTGATATCTTGCATAAACCATAGCCCTAACCACAGCTTCTAGATTCCATAGACACTTATCTGATTATATCAGTATTTTCAGGGCTCTGGTGGCCTAGTTCTGCCTATATTCTTTGGAAACGACTCCTAAAAGTTGAGCTGAAGTCTAGTTAATTATTCAAACAACAGCTCTAACACCACCAAAGTAGGTTCTTTTCTGTTGCACCTAGTAGAGTAGATTATACTCTCTGCAACTGAATCTTGATTTATAATATGTATGTAAATACATGGACTGAAGAAGGCAGAATAATGGCCCCTCCAAAATGTCCATGTTCTAGTCCTTGAAACCTATAAATATGCTACATTACATCGCCAAAGGGAATTTGATGGAATTAATGGTGCTAATCAACTGATTTTAAAAAAGGGAGAGTATCCTAAATTATTCAGTGGGCCCAGTGTAATTACCAGGATCCTTATAAATAGAAGACAGAGGCAGAGGAAAAGAGGTAGAGGAAGAACTGACTACTGAGGAATGATCAGAAAGATGCAAAGTTGCTGGCTTTGAAGATAGAGAAAGGAGACAGTAGTCAAGGAATGTGGAAGGCTTCTAGAAGCTGGAAAATGCAATGAATTATATTATTATTATTTTTTTTTTTTGGAGGGCAGTGTCACTGGCCCTCACATGTTGGACCTGAACCAGGGCCGCCGGCTTTCCAAGCCAGTGCTCAAACACTGCACCATTCGGCCAGCCTATGAATTGTATTATTGAGAGTAAGAAATAAATATTGAGAAAGAGTTTGGGAAGAACCTTCTATCCTTTTTGGGCCATTAATGTTTATAAAGTTTTAAATAACAATACAAGGAAGAAAAATAGAGATTGTGTCTTTTATAGTTCCAATTTTTGTAGAGCTGTTAGAAATGTTGGCATTTATAGCATTAAATAAAATAATGTTTATAAAAAAAATTTAGCTAATATACAAAATAAAATTTTTATTTTCTTTACCCTTTATGTTATGTTTAAGTATATAGTGCCTTGTTTTGTGTAGGGGTTGTCATTTCCTGCATCTGTCTGTCTGTTCACAGTGTTGCTTATGGCTTTTTGTTTCAAGTCAAATAGCTTCCTTCAGTATTTCATGTAACGCAAGTCATGTATCAGAAAATTTCCTTAGCTTCTGTATGTCTGGAAAGGTCTTTATTCATCCTTCATATCTAATGTATATCCTTGATGGATATATTATTTTTGGTTTGTAATTCCCATAATTTCTCTCTTTCAATAGTTTGAATATCTGATTCCACTCCCTTCTGGTTTTCAGATTTACTGCTGAAAAGTCTAATGGTAGTCTAATGGGCTTTCCCTTATAGGTTACTGTTTTTATTCCCCTGGCTGCCTTGAGAATTCTTTCTTTGTAATTAATTTTTGAAAGCTTCAATACAATATGCCTTCAAAAAGACCTGTTGGAATTGAGCTAATTAGGTGTTCTGTTTGCTCCTTGGATTTAGGACCCAGCTCTTTCCACAAGTTTAGGAAATTCTCATCAATGAAATGTTTGAATATACTTTCTGTTCCCATCGCCTTCTCTTCTTTTTCCTTCTGGTATACCCATTATTCTTATGTTGCTCTTTCTAATGGAGTCGGAATGTTCTTGTGGAGTTTTTTCATTTCTTTTAACTCTCAAGTCTCTCTCTTCTTCCATTTGTGTCATTTCCAGATTTATATCTTTGATATCACTAATTCTTTTTTCCATTTGATCAGTTCTGTTACCTAAGCTGGCTATTTCATTCTTCATTTCTTTTATTGAGTTCTTCATCTCCAGAATTTCTGTTTTGTTCTTTTTTAAAGTTTCAATCTCTTTGGTAAAATATTCATTTTGGTTTTTTATTGTGTTTCTGAGTTTATTATGCTGCCTACCTGTGTTTTCTTGTATCTCATTGACTTTTTTCAGGATAGCAATCTTGATTTCTCTGCCATTTAAGTAGCATATTTCCATGTCTTTAAGATCATTGTCTTGAGAGTTTTCATTTTCTTTCTGAGCTGCGTTGTTACCTTGGTTATTCATGGCAATTAATGAATTATTATTTCTATTCCTGGGCATCTACAGGAGTTCTGCAGCAGGTGGATGTGAAGAGGTCTTTCTTTTGTTTCTCAGTAGGTGTTGGTGAAATGTTTTATTTTCTCTTCTGCTACAGCCTTTTATTTTCTCTCATGCTGTAGCATTTTATTTTCTCTTGTGCTGTTGCAGTTTCTCATGCGATGGGAAGTGGGCTTCTCCTCTGTGAGCAGGTCACCGGGTCTCCGGGCACCACCTTTGTGGGAGGAGGTGGAGTCCAATAGACTTCTGAGCTTCTGAAATTCCAGTGCTGCCCCTGCAGCCTGATGCACAACCTGTGTGTTTCAGCTGCTCTGGTTTCTCCCACAGGGATTTGCCCAGAAGTTGGGGATGGGGCGGGCTGTGAGAGGCGTCTGGTGTATTTGTGGCTCCAAACAATGGCAACTACAAGCCAACAGCTATCTTGCCCCTACAGCTCTTTCCCTATCACTGGAATTAGTCAAGAACTGTGTGACTATGGCTGAGGGACTGTAGTTCCTGATCTCAGGGCTGTAGATATTCTGTTCTTTAATCTGACAATGTTATTGTTTCTTCTGGAGCCCACTTTTAACACTAGGAGGGTGAGGATGGGGCAAGCTCTGGGAGGGTGGGGGTTGAGTTGGTCAGGCTCCATGTCTTTGTGTTCTGTTTTCTCCCAGACTGTGAGTGCTTAAATGACAGTTCTCACCCAAGAATCTGCCCCTAATGCTGGGTTCAGCTCTATTATATGCTGATTCCTCAGGCAGGACTGTGTGACATAGTATGCCTGCAGCCTGGATTTTTCCCTCTCCCAAGACTTTCATGGGCTCTAGACTGCGTCCTGCACCAGTGGCCTGCGTCTCTGCACTTTCCCTTTCCATTCTCTCTTGCTCACACCATTTGCACCACCTTCAGATGATTCGATGCTTGGATCTCTCAGACATGCTTGTTTGCTGCCTAAATTATACTTTGTTGAATTATAGCTGTTCAATTTGTCATAAGTTTCAGGGGAGATTTCAAGAAGCATTCCTCACACAGCTATTTCTGTGACAATGCTCTTTCTTTTTCTTTCTTTCTTTCTTTCTTTCTTTCTTTCTTTCTTTCTTTCTTTCTTTCTTTCTTTCTTTCTTTCTTTCTTTCATGTCTTTGTTTATTTTTGAAATCAAGGTAATGGTGGCCTCATAAAATGAGCTTGGGAGACTTCTCTCCTGGATTTTTGAGAATAGTTTGAGGAGAATAGGTGTTAATTATTTTTTCAATGTTTGGTAAAATTTACCTGTGAAGCCACCTGGTCCAGAACTTGCGTTTGTTGGGAGCTCGTTGATTCCGATTCAATTTTGTTGGTAGTGATCAGTCTGTCCAGATTTTCTATTTCTTCTTGATTCAGCCTTGGAAGATTTCATGCTTGTAGGAATTGCTTCCATTGCTTCCAGAGTTTCCAATTTATTATCATATAGCTGCCCATATTATTTTCTTAAAATTTGTTGTATTTTTGCAGTGTTGGTTGTCCCTTCTCTTTCTTTCCTGATTTTATTTATTTAGATTCTCTCTCTCTTTTTCCTGATGTGTCTGGTTAAAGGTTTGTCAATTTTGTTCACCTTAAAAATAAAAAAATTAAAAAAAAAACAGCTCTTGGTTTCATTGATCTTTTGTACTTTTTTTGTTGTTAGTCTCTATTTTGTTTATTTCTGCTCTGATCTTTATTATTTCCTTTCTTGTATTCATTTTGGGCTTTGTTTACTGTTCTTTTTCCATGTCCCTTGGGTGTAAAGTTAGACTGTTTATTTGAAAATTTTCTTATTTCTTTAGGTAGCCCTGCATTGCCCATGAATTTCCCACTTAGGACTGCTTTCGCTGTGTCCCATAGATTTGGTGTCATTCTGTATTCATTTTTCTTTGTTTCAAGGTATCTTTTGATTTCTTCCTGATCTCATTATTGACCCATTCATTATTTTATTTTATTTTAAAATTGTATTGGGAAACTGGGTAAGAGAAACAGTATTGAGGAATTGGGGTAAGGGAACAGCCAAGTTGTTGTCCTTCAATCTTTTGTTGTCCTTCAATCTTAGTTGTGGAAGGCTTAGCAAGCTCAGCTCTAAGTCCAGTTGTGCTGCTCAGCTCCAGGTGTTGTGTTCAATTAGTTGCAGATGGGTGTAGCCACCATCCCTTGCAGAAGTTGAACCAGCAGCCTCATTGTTAAGAGTGCACGTTCTATCCACTGAGCCATCTGGGTGGCAGCTCAGCTCAAGGTGCCGAGTTCAGTCTTAGTTGCAGGTGGGGGTAGCCACCATCCCATGTGGGAGTCGAACCAGTAGCCTTTGTTATTAAGAGTGTGCACTCTATCCCTTGAGCCACCCGGGCAGTAGCTCAGCTCAAGGTGCTGGATTCAGTCTTTTAGTTGCAGGTGGGCATAGCCCACCATCTCAAACAGGCAACCTTGTTGTTTGGAGCATGTGCTCACCCGCTGAACCATCCTTCCAGCAGCAGCTCAGCTTGGGCGCAGCTCACTGGCCCATGTGGGAATCAAACTGGTGACCCTGTTGCTCAGAGCTCACATTCTTGAGCAAGCTCTTAACCAACTGAGCCACTCAGCCAGCCCCGACGCATTCATTATTTAGTAGCATTTTATTTATCCTCCATGTGTTTGTGTGTTTTTCAGTTTTCTTCTTGTAATTGATTTGTAGTTTCATACCATTGTGATCAAAGAAGATGCTTGATATAATTTCAATCTTCTTAAATTCATTGAGACTTCTTTTGTGGCCTAACATGTGGTCTATTTTGGAAAATGTTCCATGTGCACTTGACAAGAATGTATGTTCTGCTGCCTTGGGTAAAACGATTAAAAATAACAGTTGAATCCATCTGGTCTAGTGCAGGGGTCAGCAGACTTTTGAGACGTAAGAGTTGCCAGGGGTCAGAAAGCTGCAGCTCAGGAGCCACAGGCTCTGAAGTAAACTTTAAAATAAAAATAAAACTATCATCATTTCATTTATAAAATTTTAGGGAGACCACTTAATGAACAGTGTAGAGGCCTGACCTCTGCACTGTACATCTGAAGCTGCAGTTGAACAATATTGTATGTCAAGTATAATTTAATATATATATATATATATATATATATATATATATATATATTCATGGGATGTAGAGTATAGTATGGGAATGGAGTCAATGGAGTTGTAATAAATCTGTATGATATCGGGGGTGAGAGGGCAGTGGATGGGGGAGGGTGTTGTCACTTTGCAAGGGGTGAAAAGGATAACTATTGGATTGTTTTGTACACCTGAAACTAATAATAATAAAAAAAATTTGAATTAAAAAAAGTTTTTTTAGGGTATTATTCACATAATGGTGATTATGTAAAAATATATTTATGGCTCTCAAATAATTTTTAAATTGTTGTAAGGGACAGGATTGGCTCTTCCAGTGGTCGCAAACTTTTGAGATGGAACGTACCCAAAGAGCCACATGTGGCTCAAGAGCTGAAGTTTGCCAACTCCTGGTCTAGTGTGTCATTTAACGCACTTTTTCTGTGTTGATATTTTGCCTGGAAGAGCTGTCATTTGGTGTCAGTGGGTTGTTCAATTCCCATATTATGATTGTGTTACTATTGATTTCTGCATTTATATTGGTGATTGTTTATTTCATTGACTTATGTGCTTCTAAGTTTTGTGCTTAAATGTTTAGTAGGGTTATGTCGTCTTGTTGGATTGGTCCCTTTATTATTATGTATTGTTCTTCTTTATCTTTTATTAGTCTTTGTTTTAGAGGCTATTTGTTTGATGTAAGTATAGCTATACCAGCTTGATTCTTGTTTCCATTTGCATAAAATATCTTTACCCATCCCTTTATTTTCAGTCTATATGTGTCTTTTAATCTGAGGGGTATCTCTTGTAGACAGCATATGCATGGTTCTTACTTTCTTTTCCATTCAGCTACCCTACATCTTTTGATTGAAACATTGTATCCATTTACATTTAAAGTGATTATTGATGGGTACATAGTCATTGCCATTTTATTATTCATATTTTTGATCTTCATTTTCTTGTTTTCTCCCTTCTTTTGCTTAAAGGATTCATTTTTTTTCTTTTCTTTTTTATTGAGATATAATTGGCATATAACATATTAGTTTCAGATGTACAACATAATGATTTGATATTTGTATATACTGCAAAATGATCACCACAATAAATCTAGTTAACATCCATCACCATATGTAGTTACAATGTTTTTTCTTGTGATGAAAACCACCTTAGTACTTTTTAATATATGTATTTATTTTGTATTGAGCTGTTTAAAATGTTTTTCTAGTTTTTAAATACATATTTCCTTTAATATACAATTAAGTCTTCCATTTACAGAAATTCATACAACTTTAACCATATTTTCACATATTTAAAACCTGCCTTAACTTCATTCCTCATTTTTGTTGTTCATATTGAGATGTCATATCATCTCTCTTCAAACCTGCCTTAACTTCATTCCTCATTTTTGTTGTTCATATTGAGATGTTATATCATCTCTCTTCAGGCAGATTCATAGTGATCATTCCTAATTCTTCCTTGCTTCTTCATGGATGTGCTGGAAGTAGATTGAGATGGGCAATCTTGAGAACTATAACTGCCTTGAGGGCAGGGATCATGGCTGTCCTGATGAGGAAATGCACATAGGTAGAGTGACTAGTTTATAGTAAGTATTCAGTGATTAAATTAACAATCAGAACCATGACAGCAATATAAAGCCAGCAGTCCTTGGTCATCTCTATGTATGATACTGGACCTCTCACTTGATGCTGTAAACATATGCAGATTTGAGTAATAATGTTTAAATAAGAAAGCCAGAGTAAATAAAACTGACAAGCAAAAGAGATGATATCCAAATTGATTCCCTCTTATTACAAACAGGACAATGGAAAAGTAGATTAGGTCAATGCCTTATTCAGGGTCACACGGTCAGGGGCTGAGCAGGATTTAATGTGGGGGCTAATTTATTGATAAATTAATCTCCTGTCCTTCCTATATTTTTTCACTGTGGCACACCTTTCATAAGCCCTCTCCTCACCCTTCTCCAAACTCATAAGATACCTAGGTCCTTTTTGAGGATTCTGGTTTTGTTCTTGCCTCAGATTTTTATAGACCTCAAAGTATAAAATGCTTAAATATGACAACTCTCCCTATGTTTTCTAACAGCTTACATTTATTAAAATGAAGGTGTTAGGAATACATGCTTTTGATGACCAATGGAGGGGAGATGTTTCCCCTCAGACTAGAGAGAGATTTAAAGGTAGAGGTATCTTAAGTAGAGCTTAAAGGATTCATTTTAACATTTCTTGTAATATTGGCTTTGTGGTAATGAATTCCTTTAGCTCTTTCTTGTCTAGGAAACTCTTGATCTCTCTTTCAGTTTTAAATGATAGCCATGCTGGGCAAAGTAGTCTTTGTCATAGGCTCTTGCTTTTCATCACTTTGAATATTTCCTGCCACTCCCTTCTGGCCTGCAGAGTTTCTATTGAGAAATTAGCTGATAGTCTTATGGAGTCTTATGGGAGCTCCCTTGTAAGTAAGTAGTTGTCTTTTTCTTGCTGCTTTTAGAAGTCTCTTATCTTTAACCTTTGCCACTTTAATTATGATGTGTCGTGGTGTGGGTCTGTTTGGTTTCATCATATTTGAAACTTTGTGCACATCTTGGGCTTGTATGTGTATTTCATTCACCAGCTTAGGGTAGTTTTCTGTTACTATTTCTTCAAACAGAGATCCTGCTCCTTCTATTCTGGTAAACTTATGATGTAAATATTGTTACGCTTGATGTTGTCCCACAGGTCCCTTAAACTATCTTCATTATTTTTTCATTTTTCTTTTTGCTGTTCTGATTCTAAATCACTGATTACGTCTTCTGTTTTATCTAATCTACTGTTGATTTATTCTAATGTATTCTTCATTTGCATTATTGCATTATTTTTTTCTGACTCATTCTTTTTTATGTTTTCTATGTCATTCTTTATGCTTAATTCTCACTAGCTTTCTTATGCATTCTTATAACCAGTGTTTTAAAATCTGTGACTCATTTTGTTTAGTTCTATTTCTGGATATTTCTCCTGTTCTTCTATTTGGGACATGTATCTTTGTTTCCTCATTCTGGCCTCTCTGTGTTTGCTTTTATACATTAGGTAGATCTCCTACATTTCTCAGTCTTTTGCTGGGTGGCCTTACGTAGCACCTGTCCTGTGTGATTCAATGGTGCAATCTCCCTGATCTGTGCATGTGTGCAAGGAGAGTCCCTTATGTATGTTGTGTGTATTCTCCTGTTATAGTTGAGCCTAGATTGCTTTTGGAGCATCAGTGGGTGAGACTGACTCTCAGGATGACTGACTTTAAGGACTGCCTACACCCACAGTGTATGAGCTGCTGTGTGGGGATTGACTCCTTCAAGTGAATTTTGTCCCTGCAGGATCTTGTGGTTGTTGATTCCACCCTTTAAGTATGCTGCTTATAGGGCTGGTAGTGCTTTGCTATGATCTGAAGCTGGCCTCTGGGTATGTTGTCTCTGGTATCTCTGGAAAGGGTTTCCATGTAGGCCTATTTTACCCCTGTCTGTGGCCATCCCTGGGTTACCTGGTAGGAGTGACACAGTGATATGTGGTCTGTTGCTATCTATGTTGGACCTGGAGGTGTGTGTGGCTGGCCCCTCTGTGAAATAAGGCTGGCTCCCACCAGTATTGAGCCTGAGTCAGCTTTGCAAATGCCTAGGACCCCCTATGACTGTCCCCACCTGTCAGCTACCAGTAAGGTTCAGCTGTTGAAAGAGCCTCCTTAAGTGCACAGGCCAGGTGGTTTGACCCGGTATTGAAATTGTCTCTTGTAATGCAGCCCTTGCTGGGCAGGTTCAGGTTCCAGAGAGTTACAGGGTGTGGGCAGTGGTTTTTCAAAGGTAATACAGTTTTGGCTCTTGCACTGATGCTAGGTCTGCAATCATTTGATAAAAATGCCCCAAGAACACCACAGTCAGCCACCCCTCACCTCAAGCCCACAGGTCCCCAAGAGCCACCTAAGAGGGACAGCAGTACAGGGTGTAGTTTGCTGTTCACCACCAAAAGTTGCCCAGGCTGCCCTTGTTGTCCACTACTGCAAAAGGCTTCTATTGTTCAGTAGCCTAGAGTGCTCTTGGGGTTGCAGTACTACTAGCTATGAGAAGCGGGGAGGCAGGGCATATCCAAAGTGGTGCACATGCACTGATTTTAACAGACCAATGTGGTCTCAGATTGACTCTTTGGGGGAGGGTTCGACACAGAAAAGATGGTGTCTTCCTGTAAACTACAACATGAGGCAGGCACAACACAGGGACAATGGCTTGTCCCTCCAGCCCTCAGCCCACAGCCACAAAACTCAGTCTTTCCTGTACGCCTCTGGAATCTCTTGAGATGCCTCCCCTTCACCTGAGACAAGGTGAGTGTTTGCAAGTGAGTGAGTCTGTGTGTCGTCCGTTTAAGAGGGCATCAGGTTTCTAGCTGACTTCCTTCTCACCAGGGCAGACAGACTGAGTCGTCATGGATTTTCACTGACAGGTGTTGTGGGAATTCCTCTTCCCAGCACAAGACCCCTGGGCTGGAGAGCCCAGTGTGGGGCTGGGATACCTCCCTCTTTTGCAGGGACCTCTGCCAAGGAGGTGTCCCTCCTGGTGTTCAACCACAATCTATGAGTTTGGGGTCAGCCAATTTTGTGTCTCCACCCCTCCTAATAGTTTTGATATGGCCTCATTTTTATATCCTTAGTTATAGGGGTTTTGTTCAGGTAGTCTTCAGATGATTCTTGAGGTTGGCTGTTCTATAATTTATTTGGTATTTTGGTGTGATCCTGGGCGGCAGTAGGCATTCCATTTACCTAATCTGCCATCTTGGACTTTCATCAATGATGATCTGGAATTTTATATAAATTGAATCATGTAATATGCATGTGGATGATGAATACATAACATGTATATGGGGTGATGGATATGTTTATTATTTTGATTTGATGGGTGGTGATTGTCCTACTTATGTGTACATATGTCAACTTATTAATTTGAACAGCTTAAATCATGTGCATTTTATTTAATGCCAATATATCTAAATAAAGCTGGAAAATACTAACAAAATAAGAACAGGCATTAATGACAGCATATGCTCAGCAAATATATAACATCACACACAGTTAAAGACAAGCACATTAAAACAATAATAAAATACTACTTTACACATTTACATTTTTGCAAAAATAAAAATGTATGAAAATATCAAGTATTAGAAAGAATTTAGAGAAATGAGAACTTATTGATTATTTGGATATCATAATTACTACTTAGGTGAGTACTCTATAATGTTTATTTAAAGTGAATATGCATATACCTTAATACCCAATATTACATATTTCTAGCTATACACAAGGTCGGACAATTAAGTTAGAAAATTCATCCTTCAAAAAGTGCTACATACCTCATTGCTGAATATCAATCACTATGGTCACTTCTGAAGGACTACCCTTGGAAAGCTATGCACCAACACCAGTGCCTAGTGCACCCTTCAAAGCAATTTTGAAACTCTTTTTCTGGAATGGCCATCAGAGCTGTCGTAGTATTACCTGAATGCCATCAAAATGTCTTCCTTTCAATATTTGCTTTATCTTTGGGTAAAGAAAGAAGTCATTCGGGGTGGGGGCAGATCAGGCTAGTAGGGAGGGTATTCCAATAGATATTTGGTTACTGGCTAAAAACTCCCTCACAAACAGTGGCGTGTGAACTGGTGCATTGTCATGATGCAAGAGCTATGAATTGTTGGTGAAAAGTTCAGGTGGTCTCAACTTTTTTATGCGGCCTTTCCAGCATTTCCAAAACATGTTAACTGTTTGTCTAGTTGATACAAATTCATAATGAATAATCCCTCTGATTGTCGTGTTCCTGCATGACAGAGCAGTTGAGAGTGGAGAAGGGACGGCAAAGAGTTAAGAAAGAAAGAGACAAGATATAAGAGAGAAAAATGCAGCTGGGCCAAGGAACCTCAGCCTCGTGGACTGGAGCCCCAAATCGGGCCTGACTGTTCCTTTTATTATCTTACACATAAGCAAGGGTCAATGTAGCCTCCAAGGTCTGTGAGTCTCACACCCAAGAATTAACCTCCATGCCTAATTTCCCATGCCTGCAAACTGCCATTACCAGAGGTCCCATGAGATTATTGTCATACACCTCTTAAGAGACAGAAGCTTCCTCTGTCAAGGCTTACTGATAAGAATGCAGGGAGGACAGGTATTATCACATCAATAGGTCATTTCACAGGCAGGCTGCCAGAACCTGAAGCAAGGCGTTTACGCCCCTTTTCTCCTCTCCCTGATTTCTCCCATGGCACTCACTGGCACCCACAGGCACCCACTGGCACCTACTGGCACCCACGCAGCTGTGTCTGGCTTGAGTTGTCCCTCTCGTGGGATCTTACCCGTCATTGACTAACTGGCCATCATTTGGTGCCAAACAGGGATATATACAGTAAGCATAATATTGAAGTTATGATCTGTCTTTATGGAGAGGTGCATGGGGACAGACAGACAGGTTATAATGTGACATCTGATATCAATCAATAAAGGTTAGCAACATCATTGCAACAAGTTAGTGAACTTAATTATCAGACCTCATATGATGTAAAAAATCACATAATTATCTGAAGAAATAGGAACAAACATATATAGGATTTTTGTAAGAGTAAAAAAAATCATGAACAACCTAAGGGAAATGAATAAAGGTCAAGCCACACATTGAACTCTACACAGAAGTTACAGTAAATTAACTAAAACTATACATATTAACATGTATTGAAATAGTCCTGTATAGTTATCAGAACATAATAACTGGACCAATTTAGATGACAGGAAAATAAGGAACTATTTGGATAATAAATTGTTTTGGGACAACTGGCTATCAAGTTGAAAAAATGAAAAATCCCTAACTAACACAACACATGCAATAAAGTCCAAATAGATTTCTAAAAAAATTGATTTAATTTAAAAATCAATGATCAAAAGTTATTATTATTATTATTATTTCTTTTCACAGCCTCTCTTGGTCACCCACCTAACAACCATTCTTGTTCATTTTTTCTTCTTAACAAGAGTTAAAAGAAAAAAACTGAACATAAATATATAATGTTGCATTTCTAAATAAAATTTTGCTTTACAGAGTGTCATATTGTACAACTATTTAATTGGGGAAGTTTTTGTAAGCAAAACATTCAACATCAAAGCAATATTGTTATATTTGACAACATGAAAATAAAAGTATATGGAATCTTTTGTCATATAAAATTAAAACACAAGGGACCAAGAAATGTTTACAACACATATCAATTACATATTGATTTCATAATATAAATGAACCACATACAACTACATAACAAAAAAATATAAATAACCCATTGGAAATCATCTGAAAGAAATTTAAGAAGATGAAATAGAAATAGCCAACAAATTTATGAAAATATATTAAAGTTTGCTAACAAACTAAAACCCATCACATTGTCAAACATTTGTAAAAGATTGATACTATTCAGTGTTGGACAGTAGAAAGATGAAACAAGTGTCCTCGTTTTTTGTTGGGGATGTGAAAGAGACAAATTGTGGAAGAAAATTTCGCAGTATCATTTAAGTATTTAAATATGCATTCCTTTAGACACATTAAAAATGAAATGGTGGGGCTATTTGATTATAAACAGACTTTGTAGGTTTCCATGTAATGCTAATCCATATCAATCATACAGACTCTAATTAATATACATAATGTGAAAATATATAAATATTGCAAAACCTTTGTTTTTATTATGGGCTTAATATAAAACAATTTAAGCTCTATTTGACACTGAGGTATTGTTTCATGAATTTCTTCTTTCAGAACCCTAAATAATATTTTTATTCTGTCAAAGCAAAATGTTTCTTATTTTTCTTAAATTCTTTTATTGTGAAATATACATTTTTTTAATAAAATTACTTTCAGGAGTGCAGTGCAGTGCAATAGTTATACTTTTTACCCCTCCAACTGACAACCCCCCTCCCCAAATTCGCCACCCCACTCCACCCACATATCATACATATCTATTACGATTACTTTGATTCCCTTTCACAGTATACTCCACATGCTGTGACTATCTATGTATTCAATTACAGTTGGCATACAATATTATACAACATCAGCTTCATGTGTACAGTGCAGTGATCAAGCATCTACTCCATACATGAAGTGGTCTCCCTAACAAGACATGTGACCATCTGACACCCCACAAAATATTTACAACATTATTAATTATATTATCCAAATGGTCTTTTATATCCATGTGGCAATATTGTAGTTACTTATTTATGGTGTCTAATCCCTTCCCCTTCCTCCTCATCCCCACCCCCCTCCCAAATAGTAATCATGTTTTTCCTCTATATCTATGAGACTGTTTCTGTTTATTTTGATCATTTATTCAGTTCTTTAGATTCCACATATAAGTGAGATCATATGGTATTTGTCTTTCTCCAACTGACTTATTTCACTTAACATAATAGTCTGTAGGTCCAACCATATTTTTGCAAATGCTATGATTTCATTCTTCTTTATAGCGGAGTAATACTCCATTGTATAAACGTATCACAGTTTCTTAATCCAGTCGTCTACCGATGAGCATTTTGGTTCTTTCCAGGTCTTGGCTATTGTAAATAGCGCTGCAATAAACATAGGGGTGCATATATTTTTTCGAGTTAGTGTCTTGGATTGCTCTGGGTTGATACCCAAGAGTGGAATTGCTGGGTCATAGAGTAGTTCTATATCCATTTTTTGAGATACCTCCATACTGATTTCCATAACGGCTGCATGAATCTGCAGTCCCACTAACAGTGCACCAGGGTTCCCTTTTCTCCACAATCTTGATTTTGTTGATTTATTGATGATAGCCTTTCTGACTGGAGTGAGGTGGTATCTCATTGTGGTTTTCATTTGCATTTCTCTAAAGATTAGCGAAGTTGAACATTTTTTCATATGTTGGTCATTTGTATACCTTCTTTAGAGAAATTCCTCTTCATATCCTCTGCCCATTTTTTAATTGGGTGGTTTGTTTTTTTGGTATTGAATTTCATGAGTGTTTTATAAATTTTGGATATTAACCCCTTATCAGATATATCATTGGCAAATATCTTCTCCCAGTCAGTAGGCTGCCTTTTGTTTTATTGATGATTTCCTTTGCTGTGAAAAAACTTTTAAGTTTGATATAATCCCATATGTTCATTGTTACTTTTATTTCCCTTGCCCGATGGAATATATCAGTAAAAATATTGCTAAGGGTAATGTCTGCAATCTTACTCCCTCTGTTTTCTTCAAGGAGTTTTATGGTTTCAGGTCTTACATTTAAGTCTTTAATCCATTTTGAGTTTGTTCTCGTATATGGTGTAAGTAGGTGGTCTATTTTCATTTTTTGCACGTGTCAGTCCAATTTTCCCAGCACCATTTATTAAATAGACTGTCTTTATTCCAATGTAAATTCTTGCTTCCATTGTCATAGATTAAACGACTGTATATGGATGGGTTTATACCTGGGCTCTCTATTCTATTCCATTGCTCTATGTATCTGTTTTTATGCCAGTACCATACTGTAGCCTTGTAGTATCTTTTGATGTAAGGTAGCATGGTGCCTCCCACTTTGTTCTTATTTCTCAAGATTGCCATGCCTATCAGGGTCTTTTATGGTTTCATATAAATTTTAGGATTCTATGTTCTATTTCTGAGAAAAATGTCCTCGGTAGTTTGATTGGAATTCCATTGAATCCATATAGTGCCTTAGGTAGTACTGACATTTTAACTATATTAATTCTTCCTATCCATGAACATTGTATGTATTTCCATTAATTTGTATCTTCTTTGAATTCAATCTTCAGTGTCTCATTATTTTCTGAGTACAGGTCTTTCACTTCTTCAGTTAAATTTATTCCTAGATATTTTATTGTTTTTGAATCTATTGTAAATGGGTTAGATTTCCTGATTTCTTTTTTTTCCCTTTTCTTTTTTTATGTATTTATATATACTTTTAATTAGCTTCAGGTGTACAACAAAATGCAATAGTTATACTTTTTACCCCTCAAAGTGACAACCCCCCTCCCCCAGTTCTCCCCTCCCACTCCTCCCCCCCATATCATACTATCTATTACAATTCCTTTGACTCCCTTCCACCATATAATCCACATTCCGTGACTGTTTATATATTCAATTACAGTTGGCATACAATATTATACAACATCAATTTCAGGTATACAGTGCAGTGATCAAGCCTCTACTCCATCCATGAAGTGGTCTCCCTAACAAAACGTGTGAACATCTGACACCCCACAAAATATTAACAACATTATATTCCCCGAACTGTCTTTCATATCCCTGTGACAATACTGTAGTTACCTATTTATGCTGTTTAATCCTTTCCCCTTCTCCCTCATCCCCACCCCTCTCCCAACTAGCAACCCTGTTTTTCCTCTATATCTATGAAACTATTTCTGTTTCTTATGCTCATTCATTCAGTTTTTCAAATTCCACATATAAGTGAGATCATGTGGTATTTGTATTTCTTCGACTGACTTATTTCACTCAACATAATAGTCTCTAGGTCCATCCATATTGTTGCAAATGGTACAATTTCATTCTTTTTTATAGTGGAGTAATACTCCATTGTATAAATGTACCACAGTTTCTTAAGCCAGTCATCTACTGATGGGCATTTCGGTTGTTTCCAAGTCTTGGCTATTGTAAATAGAGCTGCAATAAACATAGGGGTGCATATATTTTTTCGAATTAGCGTCTTGGATTCCTCTGGGTAGCTTCCCAAGAGTGGAATTGCTGGGTCATACGGCAGTTCCATTTCCAGTGTTTTGAGATACCTCCATACTGATTTTCATAATGGCTGCACCAATTTGCAATCCCATCAACAGTGCACCAGGGTTCCCTTTTCTCCACACCCTCGCCAACACTTGTTGTTTGTTGATTTGTTGATGATAGACATTCTGACTGGAGTGAGGTGGTTATCTCATTGTGGTTTTTATTTGCATTTCTCTGATGATTAGTGAGGTTGAACGTTTTTTCATATACCGGTTGGCCATCTGTATGTCCTCTTTAGAGAAATGCCTCCTCATATCCTCTGCCCATTTTTTAATTGGGTTGTTTGTTTTTTTGGTGTTGAATTGTATGAGTGTTTTATAAATTTTGGATATCAACCCCTTATCAGATATATCATTGGCAAATATCTTCTCCCATTCAGTAGGCTGCCTTTTTGTTTTATTGATGATTTCCTTTGCTGTGAAAAAAGTTTTAAGTTTGATGTAATCCCATATGTTCATTTTTTCTTTCATTTCCCTTGCCCGAGGGGATATATCGGTAAAAATATTACTCAGGGTAATGTCTGCAAACTTACTCCCTATATTTTCTTCTAGGAGTTTTATGGTTTCAGGTCTTACATTTAAGTCTTTAATCCATTTTGAGTTTGTTCTCGTATATGGTGTAAGTAGATGGTCTATTTTCATTTTTTTGCACGTGTCAGTCCAATTTTCCCAGCACCACTTATTAAATAGACTATCTTTACTCCAGTGTAAATTCTTGCTTCCATTGTCATAGATTAAATGACCATATATAGATGGGTTTATTCCTGGGCTCTCTATTCTATTCCATTGGTCTATGTGTCTGTTTTTATGCCAGTACCATACTGTTTTGATTAGTGTAGACTTGTAGTATGTTTTGATGTCAGGTAGTGTGATGCCTCCCACTTTGTTCTTATTTCTCAACATTGCTGTAGCTATTCGGGGTCTTTTGTGACTCCATATAAATTTTAGGAGTCTATGTTCTATTTCAGAGAAAAATGTCCTTGGTAGTTTGATTGGAATTGCATTGAATCTATATATTGCTTTAGGAAGTATTGATATTTTAACTATATTAATTCTTCCTATCCATGAGCATGGTATGTATTTCCATTTATTTGTATCTTCTTTGATTTCTCTCTTCAGTGTCTCACAATTTTGTGAGTACAGGTCTTTTACTTCTTAAGTCAAATTGATTCCTAGATATTTTATTGTTTTTGAAGCAATTGTAAAAGTGATTGATTTCCTGATTTCTTCTTCTGATAGTTTATTATTGGTGTATAGAAATGCCACTGATTTCTGAATATTAATTTTGTATCCTGCTACCTTACCAAATTCGTGTATCAGTTCTAGCAGTTTTTTGGTGGAGTCTTTGGGATTCTCTAAATGTAGTATCATGTCATCTGCATATAATGACAATTTTACTTCCTCTTTTCCAATTTGGATGCCTTTTATTTCATTTTCTTGTCTGATTGCTGTGGCCAGAACTTTCGGAACTATGTTAAATAGAAGTGGTGAAAGCGGGCAGCCTTGTCTTGTTCCTGATCTTAAGGGGAAAGCTTTAAGTCTTTCCCCATTGAGTACGATGTTTGCTGTGGGCTTATCATATATGGCCTTTATTATGCTGAGGTATGATCCCACTATTCCCACTTTGTTAAGAGTCTTTATCATAAATGGCTGCTGGATTTTGTCAAATGCCTTTTCTACATCTATTGATATGATCATACGATTTTTATTTTTCGTTTTGTTAATGTGATGTATTACGTTAATTGATTTGCAGATATTCAGCCAAGCTTGCATACCAGGAATGAATCCCACTTGATCGTGGTGTATGATCTTTTTAATGAGATGCTGAATTCGGTTTGCTAGTATTTTGTTGAGAATTTTTGCATCTATGTTCATTAGGGATATTGGCCTGTAGATTTCCTTTTTTGTAATATGTTTGTCTGACTTAGGAATCAGGGTGATAGTGGCTTCATAGAAAGAGTTTGGGAGCCTTGCCTCCTTCTGTATTTTTTGGAACAGTTTGAGGAGAATAGGTACTAATTCTTTTTTTAATGTTTTGTAAAATTCACCTGGGTAGCCATCTGGTCCAGGGCTTTTGTTGGTGGGAAGATTGTTGATTACTGATTCAATTTCTTTGGCAGTAATCAGTCTGTTCAGAGTTTCTGTTTCTTTTTGGTTCAGACTTGATACATTGTATGCTTCTAGAAATTTATCCATTTCTTCCAGATTGTCGAATTTGTTAGCATATAGTTGCTCATAGTATTGTCTTAAAATTTTCTGTATTTCTGTGGTATCTGTTGTCATTTCTCCTCTTGCATTTCTGATTTTATTAATTTGGGTTCTCTCTCTCTTTTTCTTGGTTAGTCGTGCTAAGGGTTTGTCAATTTTGTTTATCTTTTCAAAAAACCAACTCTTGGTTTCATTGATCTTTTGTATTTTTTTTTTTTTGTTCTCTATATCATTTATTTCTGCTCTGGTCTTTATTATTTCCTTTCTTGTGCTCCCGTTAGGCTTGTTTTGCTTTTTTTTTTTTCGAGTTCCCTTAGGTGTAGAGAGAGTCTGTTGATTTGAGATTTTTCTTCCTTCTTTAAGTAGGCCTGCACTGCTATGAACTTCCGTCTTAGGACGGCTTTCGCTGCATCCCAGAGATTTTGGGTCGTGGTGTTTTCATTTTCATTTGTCTCGAGGTATCTTTTGATTTCCTCCTTGATCTCGTTTTTCACCCACTCACTATTTAGAAGCATGTTATTTAGCTTCCATGTATTTGTAAGCTTTCCAGATTTCTTCTTATAATTGATTTCTAGTTTCATAGCATTATGGTCAGAGAAGACACTTGATATGATTTCAATCTTCTTAAATTTGTTGAGACTTGTTTTGTGGCCTAACGTGTGGTCTATCTTGGAGAATATTCCATGGGCACTTGAGAAGAATGTATATTCTGTAGCATTGGGGTGAAATGCTCTAAAAATATCAATTAAATCCAGCTAGTCTAAAGTGTCATTTAAGGCCACTATGTCCGTGTTGATTTTCTGTCTGGAGGATCTGTCCATTGGTGACAACGGGGTGTTGAAGTCCCCTACTATGATAGTGTTACTGTTGATGTCTGCCTTTATGTCTGTCAGAATCTGTTTTATATATTTAGGAGCTCCTATATTGGGTGCATAGATGTTTACTAGCATTATGTCCTCTTGTTGAATTGATCCCTTTATTATTATGTAGTGCCCTTCTTTGTCTTTTATTGTAGTCTTCATTTTAAAGTCTATTTTGTCCAAAATAAGTATTGCTACTCCAGCTTTTTCCTCATTTCCATTTGCATGAAATATCTTATTCCATCCATTTACTTTCAGTCTATGTGTGTCTTTTGATCTGAGATGAGTCTCTTGTAGACAGCATATGCATGGGTGCTGTTTTCTTATCCACTCAGCCACTCTGTGTCTTTTGATTGGAGCATTTAGCCCATTCACATTTAAGGTAATTACTGATACGTGTATATTTATTGCCATTTTGTTATTTGTATTTCTTGTCTTCCTGGGTTAGCTTGTTTTCCCCTTTCTTCTGCTTAAAAAAGCCCTTTTAACATTTCCTGCAATGCTGGCTTGGTGGTAATGAACTCCTTAAGCTTATTCTTTTCTGAGAAGCTCTTTATCTCTCCTTCAATTTTAAGTGCTAGCTGTGCTGGGTAGAGCAATCTTGGTTGTAGACCTTTATTTTGTGTCACTTTGAATATCCCTTGCCATTCCCTTTTGGCCTTCAGAGTTTCTGAAGAAAAGTCAGCTGTTAGTCTTATAGGAGTTCCTTTATATGTAACCTGCTGTCTTTCTCTTTCTGCTTTTAGGATTCTGTCTCTGCCTGTAACCTTTGCCATTTTTACTATGATGTGTCTTGGGCCTATTTGGATTCAGCCTGTTAGGAACTCTCTGTACATCCTGGGCTTGTATGTCAATTTCCTTCACCATGGTAGTGAAGTTTTCAATCATTATTTCTTTAAATACATTCTCAATCCCTTGCTTCTTCTCTTCTCCTTCTGGTATTCCTATGACTCGATAATTGCTGCGTTTCATGTTGTCCCAGAGGTCTCTTAAACTATTTTCATTCTTTTTTATTCTTTTTCCTTTTTGTTGTTCCAGCTGGGTGATTTCTGCTATTTTGTCTTCTAATTCACTGATCCGCTTCTCTGCTTCATCTACTCTACTGGTGATTCCTTCGAGTGTGTTCTTCATTTCAGTTATTGTGTTCTTTAGTTCTAACAGGTTGTTTTTTATGGATTCCCTATCTTGCTTTATGTCTTCGCTAAGTTCCTTAAACATTCTTATCATCAGTGTTCTAAACTCTGTCTCTGAAAGTTTGGATACCTCTGTTTCATTTAGTTCCATTTCTAGAGTTTTCTTCTGATCTTTTACTTGGGACATGTCTCTTTGTTTTTTCATTCTGGCTGTCATTCTGTGAATGCTTCGATGTATTAGATAGATCACCTAGAAAGAAGGGAAAAGAAAAAAGAAAAAAGAAAAAAAAAAAGGAAAGAGGTGTGGGGGCTCTCTGTCCTCTTTAATCTGCAGACCACTTTCTCAGGGTTGCAGTGAGCTTTCCACAATTAGCTGCTATGTGCTCTGGAATCATGCTCACTCCCCCCCCCAAAAAAAAATCTTCACAGGTTGTTGCAGGTTGTTTGCTACTGAGTCTCAGTGAACAGAGTGATGCAGCTGGAGACCACCTGCCCTGCATTTCCCTGGCAACGCAGCTGAAGCAGGGCAGAGGGTGGGGATCCAAGGTGGCTTACGCACTCCTGTGTCTCAGTGAGCAGCCTGATGTAGCCGCAGGGCACCCGCCAGGCGTTTCCCTGGCAACGCAACACAAGCAGGGCGGAGGGTGGGAATGCAAGGCCGCATGCGCACGCACGCACTCATGCATGCACGCACTCCTGCGCCAAGTTCACCAGACCAATTGGATCCTCCGTGGGAGGGCCCAACCCTGAAAAAATAGCGGTCTCCTGTACGCCGCTTGTGTGCAAGCTCCGCACCAGTGGAACAACAATCCCAAAACCTCCAGCTTCTGCACCAAATGTGCTCAGTTCAGTTCCTCCCGACAGGCTTCTGGGCCCGGCTCATGCATCCACTCCCTCTGACAAGAACCGGGTGAGTGCTCGCCGGCGGGTGAACCCGTGCGCCGGCCCCACTGGTTCTCCAGCTGTCCCCAGCCTCACCGAGTCGAGCAAAGAGAGTCCTCACTAATTTCTACTGCCCACTATCGTGGAATTCCTCTTCCTGGCAAAGCAACTCTGGGCTAGTGAGCTCAGTGTGGGGCCGGAGGGTCTCTCCCCCAACCGGAGAAGCCTCCCCACTCAGCTGGGGCATTCCTCACGGAGCTTGCCCTCTCTCGTCGGCGCCCCTCCTACCAGACTTGACGTGGCCTCCTCTTTAGGTCCTTTGTTTAGAGGTTCTGTTTATCTAATGTTCAGGGGCCTCTCGAGGTTAAATGTTGCATAAATTATTTGTAATTTTGATGTGATCCCGAGAGGCAGTTCGGAGAGCGTCCGTCTATTCTGCCATCTTACCGGAACCTGCCCTGATTTCTTCTTCTGATAGTTTATTATTGGTGTATACAAATGCAACTGATTTCTGAATATCAATTTTGTATACTGCTCCCTTACCAAATTAATTTATCAGTTCTAGCATTTTTTGATGGAGCCTTTGGGATTCTCTCTATATAGTATCTTCTCATCTGCATATAATGATAATTTTACTTCCTCTTTTACAATTTGGATGCCTTTTATTTTATTTTATTTTCTGATTGCTGTGGCTAGAACTTCCAGAACTATGTTAAATAGAAGTGGTGAAAGTCGGCAGCCTTGTCTTGTTCCTGATCATAAGGGGAAAGATTTTAGCCTTTCCCCTTTGAATACAATGTTTGCTGTGGGCTTATCATATATGGCCTTTATATGTTGAGATATGATTCCACGATTCCCACTTTGCTGAGAGATTTATCATAAATGGCTGCTGGATTTTGTCAGATGCTGTTTCTGCATTTATTGATATGATCGTATGATTTTTATTTTTCATTTTGTTAATGTGATGTATTACATTAATTGATTTGCAGATATTCAGCCAAGCTTGCATACCGGGAATGAATCCCACTTGATCGTGGTATATGATCTTTGCAATGTGTTGCTGAATTTGGTTGGCTAGTATTTCATTTAGGATGTTTGTGACTATGTTCACTAGGGATATATCAGCCTGTAGTTTTCTTTTTTGTACTATCTTTGTCTGTTTTGGGGATCAGAGTCATAGTGGCCTCATAAAATGTGCTTGGGAGACTTCCCTCATTCTGTATTTTTTTTTGGAATAGTTTGAGAAAATTAGGTATTAATTCTTTTTTTAATGTTTCGTAACATTCACATGTGAAGCCATCTAGTACAGGACTTTTATTTATTGGAAGATTGATTCCTGATTCAATTTCTTTGGCATAATCAGTCTGTTCAGAGTTTCTGTTTCTTTTTGGTTCAGACTTGGTAGATTGTATGCTTCTAGAAATTTATCCATTTCTTCCAGATTGTTGAATTTGTTGGTATATAGTTGCTCATAGTATTTTTTAAAAATTTTCTGTAGTTCTGTGTATGTGTTGTCACTTATACTCTTTCATTTCTGATTTTATTAATTTGGGTCCTCTCTCCCTTTTTCTAGGTGAGTCTGACTAAGGGTGTGTTGATTTTGTTTATCTTTTCAAAAGACCATTCTTGGTTTCATTGATCTTTTGTATTTTTTTAATCTCTATTTCATTTATTTCTGCACTGTTCTTTATTATTTCCTTCCTCATTCTCCCTTTAGGCTTGTTTTGCTGTTCTTTTTCAAGTTCCCTTAGGTGTAAAGATAGTCTGTTGATTTGAGATTGTTCTTGTTTCTTTAGATAGACCTGCATTGCTATGAGCTTTCCTTTTAGGATTGCTTTCGCTGCATCCCAGAGATTTTGGTGGTGATGTTTTCATTTTCATTTGTCTCAAGGTATCTCTTGATCTCCTCCTTAATCTCATTTTTGATCCACTCGCTATTTAGTAGCATGTTATTCTGGCTCCATATGATTTTGTGCTTTCCAGGTTTCTTCTCATAATTGATTTCTAGTTTCATAGCATTATAATCACAGAACACCCTTGATATGATTTCAATCTTCTTAAATTTGTTGAGACTTGTTTTGTGGCCTAACGTGTTGTGTATCTTGGTAAATGTTCCATGTGCACTTGAGAAGAATGCATATTCTGTAGTTTTGGGGTGAAATGCTCTAAAACTATCGATTAAACCCAGCTGGTATAAATGGTCATTTAAGGCCACTGTATCCATGTTGATTTTCTTTTTGGAGGATCTGTGCATTGGTGACAACAGGGTGTTGCGGTCACCTACTATGATAGTGTTACTGTTGATTTCTCTCTTTATGTCTGCAAAATCTGTTTTATATATTTAGGAGCACCTATGTTGTGTCCGTAGATATTTACTAGGGTTATATCCTCTTGTTGAATTGATCCATTTATTCTTATGTAGTGCCTTTCTTTGTCTTTTATTGTAGTCTTCATTTTAAAGTCTATTTTCTCAGAAATAAGTATTGCTACTCCAGCTTTTCTCTCATTTCCATTTGCATGAAATATCTTATTCCATCCATTTACTTTCAGTCTGTGTGTGTCTTTTGATCTGAGATGAGTCTCTTGTAGGCAGCATATGAATGGGTCCTGTTTTCTTATCCACTCAGCCACTCTGTGTCTTTTGATAGGAGCATTTAGCCCATTCACATTTAAAGTGATTACTGATAGGTGCATATTTATTGCCATTTTGTTACTTGTATTTCTTGTCTTCCTGGGTCAGCTTGTTTTGCACTTTCTTCTGTTAAAAAAAGTCCTTTTAACATTTCCTGCAATGTTGGCTAGATGGTAGTGAATTCCTTAAGCTTATTCTTTTCTGAGAAGCTCTTTATCTTTCCTTCAATCTTAAATTATAGCCATGCTGGGTAGAACAATCTTGGTTGTAGGCTTTCATTTTGCATCACTTTGAATATTTCCTGCCACTCCCTTCTGGCCTGCAGTGTTTCTGTAGACACATCAGCTGTTAGTCTTATAGGAGTTTCTTTTTCTATAACCTGCTGTCTTTCTCTTGCTGCCTCTAGGATGCTGTCTTTGTCTTTAACCTTTGCCATTTTAACTATGATGTGTCTTGGTGTGGGCTTGTTTGGGTTCAGCTTGTTTGGAACTCTCTGCACTTCCTCGTTTGTATGTCTATTTCCTTCACCAGGGTAGGGAAGTTTTCTATCATTATTTCTTCATATACATTCTTAATCTCTTGCTTCTTCTCTTTTCTTCGGGTATTCCTATGATGTCATGTTGATGCACTTTATCTTGTTCCACAGGTCTCTTAAACTATTTTCACTGTTTTTTGTTCTTTTGTCTTTTTACTGTTCCAACTTGGTGACTTCTGCTATTTTGTGTTCTAAGTTGGTGATCCAGTCCTCTGCTTCATCTAATCTACTGGTGATTCCTTCAAGTGTGTTCTTCATTTCAGTTATTGTATTCTTTACTTCTAACTGTTTTTTTATGATTTCCCTATCCTTCTTTTTGTTCTCACTAAGTTCCTTAAACATTCTTATGATCAGTGTTCTATAATCTGTCTCTGAAAGTTTCAATCCCTCTGTTTCATTTAGTTCCATTTCTGGAGGTTTCTTCTGATATTTTACTAGGGACATTTTTTTTATTTCTTCATTCTGGCTGTCATTCTGTGATTGCTTCGATGTATTAGATAGATCACCTAGAAAGGAAAAAAAAAAGAAAAAACAAAAAAGGAAAAAGAAAAGGAAAAAAGAAGAAAAAAGAAAAGAGAAAAAGGGAAACAGGAAAAAAGAAAAGGAAAACAGGGGAAAAAAGAAAAAAAAGAAAGAAAGAAAAAGTTAGGGGGCTGTTCATCCTCTTTAATCTGCAGACCACTTGCTCAGCAATAGAGAGTCTCCGAGCAGCTCGCACCAACTATTGGGATTAAGGGCTTAACATGTTATGCACAAGCCTCTCTCTCAGTCTTTCAGTGAACTTTTCTCAATTAGCTTCTGCGTGCTCACTACCAAAAATCCTAATGGGTTGTTCCAGGTTGTCTGCTGCTGCAAAAATCTCTCTGTGGCCTGTGGAGGTGGGGGCCAGGAACCAGGGGCTCAGGGTGCCTCTGGCAACACAGCTCTAAGTGGGCAGGGCAGGCCCCCAAGGCACCACCAGTCAGAGCAGCATGCACTGCAACCAGCCCAGACAACCTCACCAGAAAAGCCCCAACCAGATTACACAGGCACACTGCTCCTGGCCCAACACTCTCAGGAAAACTCGCAGTCTCAGCTTGTCCCAATCAGCAGCTCGCAGATCAGGCTAAGCAGCCCAACAGCCAATCCCTAGCCTGGCAACTCTGCACAAGCAGTGTGGAGAGCAGGGACCAAAGGCAGCTCACACACTCCCGAGTCTCAATGTACAGCAAGATTGAGCCAGAGCACACCCACCCAGCATTTCCCTGGCAACACTGCACAAGCAGGGTGATCAGTGGGGATCCAAGTCTGCAGGCACACACAGGCACACATGCACTCCTGCACCAATTTCACCAGACTAATGCGGTCGAGGACCTGACCCTCTGTGAGAGATCCCAACCCTGAAAAAATGGCACCCTCCTGTACACCATCCATGAATAAGCCCCACACCAGGGGAACCCAGAAATCTCCAGCTCCCAAGCCAAAGTTGCCAGTGCAGTCCGTCCCCACAATCTCCTGGGCCCAGCCCACACAGCCACTCCCCCCACCACAAACTGGGCGAGCGCCCCCCCCACCTCCGGCAATGGAGCCTGTACGCTGGCCCCACCGGCTCTCCAGCTGCCTCCAGCCCCACCAAGCTGAGCAAAGAAAGTCCTCACCAACCTCTACCACCAGCCATTGCAGAATTCCCCCCGGCAAAGCAACTTGTGGCCAGTGATCTTTGTGTGGGGCCGGAGGGTCCCTCCCCCAACTGGAGAAGCCTCCGCATCACCGCCTAGGTAACCCCAGGGAGCCCGCCCTCCCCTATTTCTGCCCCCCCCCACCAGGCCCAACGTGGCCTCCACCCCAGGTCCCTCATCCAGTGACTCTACCCATCCAGCGCCCAGGGAACACAAGGCCGAACCTTGCACAAATCACCTGTAATCTTGGTGAGATCCCAGGAGGCAGCCAGCACAGGATCAGTCCGTTCCATCTTACTAGAAGTCCACAACATTTCTTAATATTTATTATTTTCAAACTGTTCTGCATCCACTCAAGAAACATATTAATTAAGGTATTTAATCTAGAAACTGGACATAGCAAGATAATGTGAAAGTAACAATATTGATATAGAAGAAAAACAAGATTAAATTATAAAGTGAAAACAGGAATTCAGTCTATGTGGAAATACATAAGATACCATTTTATATCCTTGTTAAAGTCAGACACTCAGCTTGACCATGATCAAGTTAGCATCAAGAGGCATGATCAGTTACATCATCCACAGAGTGCTTAGGATAAATACAAACCAGTATCTCAGGGAATCCTCAGCCTGTCCGTAGAGTAAAGCTAGGAATAAGTTTTGTGGAGAGTACTCAGAATAAGGACAGAGTGGTGCAAAATGGGATGCCCCATAGGAGCTGTGCAATAGAGTGACTCCTTTTAGTGGGGTTGTTCTTGTTAGTTCTTTTAATACAGATAAATGCCACATTTTTTCCACAATTATTAAATGGAGAGCCAATATAAATTAGTCCAGGAACATGGTTCTTTAACAAACTGGCTTCAAGCAAGACAAGATTTTGCAAAAGTTGCAAACAAGCAACTCTCAAGCTAAAAGTTTTCCTGAAATAAATTTGGCTTGTTCCACAATAGTGTGGAGGTAGGTAGAAGAGAGGTAGAGCTAATAAAATGTTGGGCAATTTCACTCACACACTAAAAATCCAGATGGTTCAGCATTTCTTGAAGAATCATAAGACTTGGGAACACTGGACCCACACAGCCACAACCAGTTGACACTGAGTAGCAGCTGCCCCCTTTGGACAGATTATGGGCAATAAATTTTCTATAGTCCTTATTAGTCTGCTGAACTTATTTATGTTACCTGCTTGGACCCCTTAGGCATTTTAGTTTGTGATCAATTTTTGAACTATTGTGTAGTGATTCTCATTGCAGACTCTGAAATAAAGAAGTCTATGGTATTTTTTTTTTTTTGAGGGCAGTGTCACTGGACCTCATATATGGGACCCCAAACCAGGGCCGCTGGCTTCCCAAGCCAGTGCTTAACCACCACGCCACTTGGCCAGTCCTAACCCATGGGGTTTTTTTACAATACAGGTATGTGTGTCCCACTGTAGACCTGCTGAAATATGGATGCCCAACATCAGCCACTGGGAGTCTGCAATGAGTAAATCTCAGGCAACTGTACATTTTAAAACCCCCACATCATCAATACCCAGATAAGTTTGAGAACTATGAATCTAAAGAAATGAATTTCAGACTCCTAGTCAAGATAGAGGAGTATGTAAACTCTGTGCTCCCCTCCTCCCTTGATCACATCAAAATTATGATTAAATTTTAGAACAATCATCATTGAGAACCACCTAAAGACTAGCTAAACAAAATTCGTATAACTGAGGATATAAAGAAGCCACATGGAGACTGGTAGGAGGGGCAGAAATGCAGAAGGATGGGTTCAACACCCACTGTGTAGCATATTGCTTGGCTGTGGAGGTACTGCCTGAGAAGAAAAGAGTCCCAACCCCCACATCAGGCTCTTCAACCCGGGGCATCAGCACCAGAAATAATAATCCCCATAACACCAGGCTGTGAAAACCAGCAGGGATTGCCTCTGAGAAAAACAAAGAACTACTAGAGACAGAAGTTTTTCTCTTAGAGGGACCACAAACCCACTACCTCTAAGCTCCAGAGCAGGGGCAATAGCTGGAAAAGCTTCAAGGACATACAGAGAGGAACTGAATTGACTAACTTCAGAGTGAGGGCTGGAAGGGCAGAGGTCAGGGCAACCCTCTCCAGGGATGGAAGCACTGGCAGGCACAATTATTCCTTTGGTGTGCTCTCTTTCCACCCAGCCAGCCTAACATAGGCAGGCACCAAATTTGAGCTCTCCATTAACCTGGCTAACGCCATTTGCCCAGCCCTGGTGATTGACACCCTGCCCCATCAAACACACCTGGCCAGCTCACGCCTCTTCCAGTGGCTATTCCACACTAGCAGCCTGCGTTGTTTCATTCTGTAGACTTTCCTAAAATCTCTCAAAACTCTGGAAACCCCAAATATCAGTGGCTGCCCTTGGCATGCCTTGTAGTTCTTGCTAAGTGGTCCTAATCCCAACACTAGAAGCGACTGGTCTCAACATGTATTGTAACTCCCATTAGTTAACTCCAAGCCTGGCATACATGACAGCAATTCTTGGTCTGGAATATAGCATGAACTAAGCAACAAGAAGCCCAACACTAGTGGTGGCTGGCCTCAGCTCATCATGGTGCCCACTAAAGGGTCCCATGTCTGACACACAAGTGGCAGCCAGACTTGGATTGTAGCGTAGCCTCTCCCAAATGCTTCAAAGCCCAACACAAGTGGTAAACAACTGCAGATTACACTGTAGCTCCTACTAAGAAGCCCGAAGCCTGGCACAAGTTGTGGCTGATCTTGGCCTGCATAAGAGCTCCTCCCAAAAGGCTCCAGACTCAACACACCCTGCAACAGTCTTCAGGCCACATCAGAACACCACTCAACCAGCTCCACAATGACACACCATGAATGCAAATCCTACTCTGTGGAGATAACACCCACAAAATGGCTCAGCTGCTGTAGTCAGAACCAGGCCTCACCACCACTCAGCCTGAGGGTCAACCCCATCCACTGATGTGCCAAATCAGTCGAGGATGAGCTACAACAGAATTGCACATATAAGCCATGCAGGAGACATCCCTGGAGCACTGAGTAAAGGTGACAATGGAGATTGAGCCATTGGGCCCCACAGGACACTGAGTACATAAGTTCACTCTGTAAACACTGGCAGACATAGCAAATGTTCCTAACATGTACAAGTAAACACAAGGAAGCAGCCAAAATGAGGGATAAAAGAATCATGTCATGAATGAAAGAATAGGACAAAACTCCAGGAAAATAACTAAATGAAATGGAGACAAGCAATCTATCAGATGTAGAACTCAAAACACTGGTTATAAGGATGCTCAATAAACTTAGTGGAAGAACATTATTTCAGTGAGAAATTCAACAGAGATAGAAATCATAAAAAAAAAAAAAACTAGTCAGAAATAAAGAATACAATAATTGAAAATGAAGAATACATTAGAGGGAAACAAAGCAGACTAGATGAAGCAGAGGATCCAATCAGCAATCTGTGAGACAAGGTAGCAGAAAATACCCAATTGGAATAGCAAAAAGAAAATATAATTAAAAAAAATTGTGAATAGTTTGAGAGGCCTCTGGAACAACATTAAGCATACAAACATTTGCATCATAGGGGTACCAGAAGGAAAGGAGAGAGAGCAAGGAGTTGAAAACATATTTGAAGAAATTATGACTAAAAACTTCCCTAACTTAGTGAAGAAAACGGATATACAAACCCATGAAGCACAGGGTCCCAAACAAGATGAACCCAAAGAAGCCCACACCTAGATACATCATAATTAAAATGCCAAAAGTTAAAGACAAAGAGAGACTCTTAAAAACAGCAAGAGAAAAGCAGTTAGTTACTAACAAGGGAGCTCCCATAAGACTATTAGCTGATTTCTTAACGGAAACTTTGCACAACAGCAGGGATTGGTATGAAATGTTCAAAGTGATGAAGAGCAAGGACCTACAACCAAGATTATTCTACCCAGAAAAGCTATCATTTAGAATGAAAGGACAGATAAAAAGCTTCCCAGACAAGAAAAAGCTAAAGGAGTTCATCACCACCAAACCAGTATTACAAGGAATGTTAGAGAGACTTCTTTACATATCTGTCAACAATTGCTTTCAATATAAATAGATTAAATGCTCCAATGAAAAGATAGAGTGCCTGAGTGGATAAGAAAATAAGACCATTACATATGTTTTCTACAAGAGACTCACTTCAGATCAAAAGACAGACACAGACGTAAATGGATAGAAAAGATATTTCATTAAAATAGAAACAAACAAACAAACAAAAAGCTGTGGTAGCGATACTTCTACCAGACAAAATAGACTTTAAAACAAAGTCTATAAGAAGTGACAAAAAAATGACCCAGTAATCCCAAAAATGACCCAATTATCCGAAGAAATCCAAGTGCTACTTTGAGGGTGTGTGTGCATCCATATGATCATTGCAGCATTGTTTACAGTAGTCAAGCTGTGGAGGCAGTCTGGGTGTCCATCATTGGATGAGTAGGTAAAGAGTAGATGGTACATAGTCATATATACAATGGAATATTGCTCAGCCATGGAAGGGAATGGGTTTTCACTATCTGAAGTGGAGTGTGTCAGACAGAGAAAGACAGATACAATGTGATTTTTCTTTTATGTAGAATCTAAAGAACAAAACAAACCAACAAACAAAACAGAGCACACTCATCGATACAAAGAATACTTTGATGGTTGCCAGATTGCAGGGGGATGGGTGTGAAGGGGGCGGTGGAAATGGGTGAAAAAGGGGAAGGGACTAAGAAATACGAATTGGTTGTTGCAAAGTAGTCATGAGGATGTAGGGTGTAGCATAAGGAATATAGTCAATAATACTGTAATAACTATGTATGGTGTCAGATGGGTACTAGATTTATTGGGGTGATAGATGGGAGGTGGTTTGGGGGGGCAGGTGGAAAAGGTGAAGGCATTAAGAAGTACACATTGGTAGTTACAAAACTGTCACAGAGTTGTAAAGTAAAGCCTAGAGAATATAGTCTATAGTCAATAACATGGTAATAACTATAGATAATGCAAGGTGGGTACTAGATTTTCAGGGGAATCACTTCTTAAATTATATGTGTCTAACCACTATGCTGTACACCTGAAATCAATATAAAATAATATTAAATGTCAACTGTACTTGAAAAATTTAAAAAGGGGGTGATGGGGAATAAGAGGTTCAAATTTCCAGGTATAAAACAAATAAGTCATGGGGATGTAATGTACAGCATGGAGAATATAGTCAATAATATTGTGATGACATGGTACAGTATCAGATGGTTGCTGGGCTTATGGTGATCACTTCTTTAGGTACATGAATGTTGAATAACTATTGTGCACACCTGAAACTAATATAATATTGTATGTTGGCTATATTTTAATAAACCCTTTTAGAAAATAATTACTTTAAGTGCAAATGGACAAAATATCCCAATCAAAAGACATAGAGTGGCTGAATGGATAAGAAAACAAGACCCTTACATATGCTGCCTACAAAAGAACCACTTCAGATTGAAAGACACACACAGATTGAAAGTAAAGGGATCGAAAAGGGGATTGAAAAAGGGATCGAAAAATAAATTTCAAAGGCAGTGCTCCATAAATATTTATCTCAACAGAGCTTCTGATATTTTTTGAAAACCGCTGAGTTTGAAAACTGATGATGATTTTTAGGTTAGGCCTTAAAGACAGTTCTTTTTTGCCTCATCGACTATAACAGCCAGCTAAGCTTGAAGAAGGGTTGACATGTGAATGCATCTCTAAAAACAATGTTGTACCATATATTTTTGGACATTGCAAAGCACTTCAAAGGGTCAAAATTCTCTAAGACATAATTTGGAAAAGCCCCAAAACATGGACATCTAGAAAATATCTCTCCTGCAAGGAGTATGAAGACATTCCATCATCCATATATGCTGGACTGGCTTGCATTTATCACCAGCCTTTCCTGGACCCACACTTTTTCTGCCCTCACAGACACACTGACAGATGATCCAAGAAAATCATCACTTCCAGTGTTCTCTAAGGTGGAGTGATTTGATCTCCTCCCCATTCTGGCATCTCTTGACCCCTCACAGCAGCTATTTACTATGGAATTTGAAGATGTCAACATGGTATGGAGACCAGAGTATAGTACTCCAGGTAGCACCTTCACACTCTGTTGTCTATATTTCCTCTAAGACTTGGGTAAGAAAAGCAGAACTACACCATCCAGAAGAAATAATATCTTGTTATTGGGGTTTGATTTTTTCATTTAGTCAACACATCTGTTTAACATCTCTTATGTGGTAGGCAATTTTTAGGCACTGGGGATACAACCATGAACAAAGAAGGAAGAAATCTCTGACCTTTTTGTATGAACGTTCTTGTGGGAGGGAGGGTGATAAGTAAACATAAATGAGAAAATAAATAATATTCCATATGGTGATTAGTAACCAATAAAAATGAGGGGTGAAGGAGTGTTGTGAAGGAGAGTCAACTTTAGGTAGTGTGCCAAGGAAAGCCTCATTGAGAAGACGTTTTAGTAAAGATCCAAGTGAGCTTAGAGTGTGGTGATAAGAAGAGCATTCCAGGCAGAATAAACGGCAAGTGGAAAGGCCACAGTAGAAGATGTCTCAAATGACTAAGGAAGATTAAGGAGACATTTGAAACTGACAAGGTGATTAGTGTTGGAAAGATGATGTCTGGAGACTGAAGCACAGGCATGTAACTCAAAACTGTGCCACACAAGTGTGGTGGGTCCTCTGCTTTCCACATTTACTTTGTAATATTTTTCATTTATTTATTTTTAATTACAGTTCACATTCAATATTATTTTACATTAATTTCATGTGTACAGCACAGTGGTTACACATTTATATAATTTATTAAGTGATCCTCCAATAAGTCTTATACCCATCTGACATCATACATAGTTATTACTGACTATATTTCTTATGTTGTACTTTACATCTACTTGGTATTTCATAACTACAAATTTGTACTTTTTTTTAAAAGAAACACTCCATATTTTACTTGTCAAAAATTAAATGCTTAGCAATATATGCTTTTTAAAACTATCTGAGAATGATTTATTTTATCCTCATTTTAAAGGCTATTTTCACTGGTTATTGAACTAGGTTGATAGTTTTATTCTTTCTCCACGACAGAGAATTTATTGCTGTCCTCAATTATTTCTGAGAAAAAATCAATTATCATTCTTACTGTTGATGCTCTGCATGTATTATGGCTATTTTTCCTGGTTGCTTTCAAAATTTTCTGTTTATGTTTGGTTTTTATCAGCTTACTATTATATGGGCTAGTGGTAGGTTGAATTTTCTATTTATTTTGCATGAGGTTTCCTGGGATTTAAGGTATCTAAGTGATTATTTTTAATTATATTTGGGAAATTTTGGACATTATTTAAAAACTGTTTTCTATCTGTTCATTCTCTTCTTCTGATACTTCTTTTGCAAGTTTGTTAGACCATTTGTTATTGTTTTATAGGTTTTGGGGAATGTGTTCATTTTTCTTCAATTTCTTTTTTCTCTGTTCTTCAGTTCATGTGATTTTTTAAATTGATTCATTCAGTTCACTGACTCTTTCATTACCATCTCTAATCTAGTTTTAAGCCTATACAGATTATTTTTTATTTCAGTTACTGTACATTTTAGTTATAGACTACTTTTTCTTAATTAGATTCAGGTGTACAAAACACTGTGATAGTCATACTTTTTACCCCTCACAAAGTGACACCCCTTCCCCCAATCCACAGCCCCACTTCCACCCCTGATATCATACATATATATTACAACTCCATTGACTCCACACCCCACACTATACTCCACATCCCATTGACTATATACATATTAAATTATAGTTGATATACAATATTATTCAACATCAGCTTCAGGTGTACAGTGCAGCGGTCAAGCCTCTACACCACCTATGAAGTAGCCTCCCTAACAAGACATGTGGCCATCTGACATCCTACAAAATATTTACAACATTATCATTATATCCCCTGAACTTTCTTTCATAGCCCTCTGGCAGTATTGTAGTTACCAATTTATGATGTCTAACCCCTTCCTCTTGTCCCTCGTCCTCACTCCCCTCCCATCTAGCAACCATCAGTTTTTCCTCTGTATCTCTGAGACTATTTCTGTTTACTTTGCTCATTTACTCAGTTCTTTAGATTTCACATATAAGTGAGATCAGATGGTATTTGTCTTTATCCGAGTGACTTATTTTACTTAACATAATGTTCTCTAGGCCCATCCATATTGTTGCAAATGGTAAGATTTCATTCTTATTTATAGCTGAGTAACAATCCATTATATAAACGCACAACAGTTTCTTAATCCAGTTGTCTACAGATGGGCATTTCAGTTGTTTCCAAGCCTTGGCTATTGTAAATAGTGCTGTAATAAACAGAGGGGTGCATACATATATTTTTGAATTAGCGTCTTGGGTTTATCTGGATAGACACCTAAGAGTGGAATTGCCGGGTCATAAGGTAGTTCGTTGTCAGTTTTTTCAGATACCTTCATACTGATTTCCATATTGTCTACACCAATATGCAGTCCCACCAACAGTGCACCAGGGTTCCCTTTCTTCCAAAACCTTGCCAGCACTTGTTGTTTGTTGATTTATTGATGATAGTCATTCTGACAAGAGTGAGGTGGTATCTCATTGTGGTTTTTATTTGCATTTCTCTAATGATTAGTGAGGTTGAACATTTTTTTATATGTCTGTTGGCATCTGTATGTCTTCTTTAGAGAAATGTCTTTTCATATCCTCTGCCCATTTTTTAATTGAGTTGTTTGTTTTTTTGGTTTTGAGTTGCATTAATGTTTCATAAATTTTGGATATTAACCCCTTATCAGATATATCATTGGCAAACATCTTCTCCCATTCAGTAGGCTGCCTTTTTGTTTTATTAATGATTCCTTTGCTGTGAAAAAACTTTTAAGTTTGATGTAATCCCTTATGTTTATTTTTTCTTTTATTTTCTTTGCCCGAGGGTATATATCAGTAAAAATATTACTAAGGGTAATGTCTACAAATTTACTCTCTATATTTTCCTCTGGGACTTTTATGGTATCAGGTCCTACATTTAAGTCTTTAATCCATTTTGAATTTGTTTTCATATATATGGCATAAGTAGGTGGTCCATTTTCATTTTTTTGCACGTGTCAGTCCAATTTTCCCAATACCATTATTAAATAGACTGTCTTTACTCCAATGTAAACTCTTGCTTCCATTGTCATAGATTAAATGACCATATAAGAATGGATTTATTTCTGGGCTCTCTATTCTGTTCCATTGATCTATGTGTCTGTTTTTATGCCAGTACCATACTGTTTTGATTACTGTAGGCTTGTAGTATGATTTGATGTCGGGTAACATGATACCTCCCACTTTTTTCTTATTTCTCAAAATTGCCTTGGCTAGTTGGGGTCTTTTATTGTTCCACGTATATTTTAGGATTCTATGTTCTATTTCAGAAAAAAATGTCCTTGAAAGTTTGATAGGAATTGCATTGAATCTATATATTGCCTTAGGTAGTATTGACATTTTAACTATATTAATTCTTCCTATCCATGAACATGGCATGTATTCCCATGTATTTGTATCTTCTTTGATTTCCATCTTCAGTGTCTTATAATTTTCTGAGTACAGGTCTTTTACATTTTGGGTTAAATTTATTCCTACGTATTTTATTGTTTTTGAATCAATTGAAAATGGGATTTATTTCTTGATTTCTTATGATAGTTTATTATTGGTGTATATAAATGCAACTGATTTCTGAATATTAATTTTGTATCCTGCTACTTTACTAAATTCATTTATCAGAGCTAACAGTTTTTTGGTGAAGTCATGGGGATTCTCTCTATATAGTGTCATGTCATCTACATATAATGACATATATACTTCCTCCTTTCCAATTTGGATGCCTTTTATTTCATTTTCTTGTCTGATTGCTGTAGCTAGAACTTCTAGAACTATGTTGAATAGAAGTGGTGAAAGTGGGCAGCCTTGTCTTGTTCCTGATAAGGGGAATGGTTTTAACCTTTCCCCATTGAGTATATGATTTTAGCTGTGGACTTATCATATATGGACTTGATTACATTGAGGTATGATCCCACTATTCCCACTTAGCTAAGAGTTTTTATCATAAATGGCTGTTAGATTTTGTCAAATGCTTTTTCTGCATCTATTGATATGATCATATGATTTTAAATTTTCGTTTTGTTAATGTGATGTATTACGTTAATTGATTAGTATATATTGAACCAAACTTGCATACCAGGAATGCATCCCAGTGGATCGTGGTGTATGATCTTTGTAATGTGTTGCTGAATTCGGTTGGCTAGTATTTTGTTGAGGATTTTTGCTTCTATGTTCATTAGGGATATATTGGCTTGTAGTTTTCTTTTTTTATGATATCTTTGCCTGATTTTGGGATCAGAGTAATAGTGGCCTCATAAAATATGCTTGGGAGCCTTCCCTCCTTCTGTAGTTTTTGGAATAGTTTGAGGAGAGAGGTATTAATTCTTTTTTGAATGTTATGAAATTCACCTGTGAAGCCATCTGATCCAGGGCTTTTGTTTGTTGGAAGATTGTTGATTACTGATTCAATTTCTTTGGTGGTAATCAGTCTGTTCAGAGTTTCCATTTCTTCTTGGTTCAGACTTGGAAGATTGCATGCTTCTTGAAATTTATCCATTTCTTTCAGATTGTCTAACTTGTTGGCATATAGTTCCTCATAGTATTTTCTTAAAATTTTCTGTATTTCTGTGGTATCTGTTGTCACTTCTCTTTCATTTCTGATTTTATTAATTTGGGTCCTCTCTCTCTTTTTCTTGGTTAGTCGTGCTAAGGGTTTGTCGATTTTGTTTATCTTTTCAAAAACCCAGATCTTGGTTTCTTTGATCTTTTGTATTGTTTTGTTTTGGTTTTTTTTTTTTGTTTCTATTTCATTTATTTCTGCTCTGGACTTTATTATTTCTTTCCTTGTACTCCCTTTAGGCTTGTTTTACTGTTCTTTTTCCAGTTCCCTAAGGTGTAACGATAGTCTGTTGATTTGAGATTTTTCTTCCTTCTTTAGGTAGGCCTGCACTGCTATAAACTTCCCTCTTAGGATTGCTTTTGCTGCATCCCAGAGATTTTGGGTCGTGGTGTTTGCATTTTGTTTGTCTCGAGGTATCTTTTGATTTCCTCCTTGATCTCATTTTTGACCCACTCGCTATTTAGTAGCATGTTATTCAGCCTCCATGTGTTTGTGTACTTTTCAGGTTTCCCTTTCGAATTGATTTCTAGTTTCATAGCATTGTGGTAAGAGAAGGTGCTTCATATGGTTTCAATATCTTAATTCTATTGAGACTTGTTTTGTGGCCTAACATATGGTCTATCTTGGAAAATGTTCCATGTGCACTTGAGAAGAATGTATATTCTGTGGGTTTGGGGTGAAATGCTCTAAATATAAGGATTAAATCCAGCTGGTCTAAAGTTTCATTTAAGGCCACTGTTTTTGTGTTGATTTTCTGTCTGGAGAATTGGTGACAATGGGGTGTTGAAGTCCCCTACTATGATAGTGCTACTGTTGATCTCTGACTTTGTGTTAGTCATAAACTGTTTTATATATTTAGAAGCTCCTATGTTGTGTGCATAGATGTTTACTAGGGTTATGTCCTCTTGTTAAATCGATCACTTTATTATTATGGAGTGCCCTTCTTTGTCTTTTATTGTAGTCTTCATTTTAAAGTTTACTTTGTCTGAAATAAGTATAGCTATTCCAGCTTTTTTCTCATTTCCATTTGCATGAAATATCTTATTCCATCCCTTTACTTTCAGTCTGTGGGTGTCTTTTGATCTGAGATGAGCCTCTTGTAGACACATATGCATGGGTCCTGTTTTCTTATCCACTCAGCCACTCTGTGTCATTTGATTGGAGTGTTTAGCCCATTCACATTTAAAATGATTATTGATAGTTGCATATTTATTGCCATTTTGTTATTTGTATTTCTGGTCTTCCTTTATTAGTTTGTTTTCCCCTTTCTTCTGTTTAAAAAAAGGCTTTTTAACATTTCCTGCAATGCTGGCTTGGTGATAATGAATTCCTTTAGCTTATTCTTTTCTGAGAAGCTCTTTATCTCTTTTTCTAGTTTAAGTGCTAGCCTTGCTGGGTAGAGCAATCTTGGTTGGAGGGCTTTGTTTTTAATCACTGCCACTTTCTTCTGACCCACAGAGTTTCTGTATAAAAGTCAGATGTTAGTCTTATAGGAGTTCCTTTGTATGTAACCTGCTCTTTTTTTTTTACTGCCTTTGGGATTCTGTCTTTGTCTTTAACCTTTTCCATTTTTGTCTTTATCCTTTTTAACTATGGTGTGTATTAATGTGGGCCTGTTTGGGTTCAGCTTGTTTGGAACTCTCTGCACTTCCTGGGCTTGTGTGTGGATTTCCTTCACCAGAGTAGGGAAGTTTTCAGTCATTATTTCTTCAAATAGGTTCTCATTCCCGTGCTTCTCATCTCCTTCTGGTATTCCTATGATTCGTTTCTTGTTGCACATGATGTCTCACAGGTCTCTTAAACTATTTTCATTGTTTTTTATTCTTTTTTTCTTTTCACTGATCCAACTGGGTGATTTGTGCTATTTTGTGTTCTAAATTGCTAATCCGATTCTCTGCTTCATCTAATCTACTGGTGATTCCTTCGAGTGTCTTCTTCATTTCAGCTATTGTATTCTTTAGTTCTAATTGGTTTTTTTTTTTATAATTTCTCTATTTTTCTTTATTCCCTCACCAACTTCCTTAAATGTTCTTATCATCAGTGTTCTAAACTCTGTCTCTGAAAGGTTAGATCCCTCTGTTTCATTTAGTTCAATTTCTAGAGGTTCCTTCTGATCTTTTACTTGGGACATGTTTCTTTGTTTCTTCATTCTGATTGTCACTCTGTGATTGCTTCGAAGTATTAGATAGATCACATATGTCTCTCAGTCATTGCTGGGTGGCCTTGTAGTATGTGTCCTTTATATTCAGATTGCACAGTCCTCCTATTATCCTTTACCATGTGTTCCAGAGGTGTCGCTATTGATGTTGATCCTTTGGCTTCCCAGGGAGTGGGATTGACCCTCAGACTGATTAGCTGGGAGAATTAGGTGTGTCAGTTCATGAGATGCTGTGTGGAGGTTGATCCCTCAGAGGAGGCTTAGCCACTGTGGGTTCTTGTGCCTGTGGAAAATTTCCTTTGAGAATGCCACTTGTAGGTTCAACCATGTAGTACTATGGTTTTTTCTAACACTGTCCTCTGTGTGTATTGGTTCTCTGGTCTCTTGGGCAGAGGTCCCACTCAGAGCCATTTCAGCCTTGTTTGTTACTGGCCCATAGCTACCTGGTAGGCTGTACACAGTTAGCTGCTGCCCATGCTACTCATGCAGTCATGTGAGGATGGTCTCTGTGTGAACTGAGGCTGGCTGCCATCAATATTGTTCCTGAGGCAGTTTAGGAAATGGCCCAGAGTCCCCTAGGCCTGTTGCCACCTGTCAGACACTGGTAAGGCCCACCTATTGAAAAAGGCTCTTTTGAAGCATGTGTTTGGCTATTTGACCCAGTGTTGAGGGTGCCCTTGGCGATGTGGCACTAGCTTGGCAGGATGGAGTTTAAGTGAGCTATGTGATGTGATTGGTGGTTTTTAAGAAATTAATGCAGATTCAGGTCTTACACCAATACCTGGCCTGTGACCCTCTTGTATAGCATCCCAAGGGCATTACAGTCAACCTCCACCCCAAGCTCACAGACTCACAAAAGCTGCTCCTGAATGGCTGTGGTGCAGGTTTGAGGTCACCAAACACCACGAAGAGAACTCCAGAGTTCTGCGAACTACCTTCTGTTGCAAAAAACCTTTTCCACAGTTTATGGGTATGGGGCTAATCACTCCAGCACCCCGATTGCCCCTGGCAATGCAGCTATAGGTAGGTGAGGTGGTATTACAGGTGTGTAAATGCTGTGGTCAGTGGTTTCTACAAATTCAGTGTAGTCTCCTGGAGAAGTGCTAGGTCCACAACCACTTCATAAAACAAAAACAAAGCAATGCAACCCAACAACACCAAAAAACAAATACACCCCCACAAAAACATGATAAACAATGATAAGACAGGAGAGACAAAAATATGTAAAAGAGACAAAAACACAAACACAAAAATAGGAGAACAAGACAGAAAAACAGTGATCAAAGAAATAACCAGATAAACAAACCTGAGAAACAACAACAAAAAGAAACCAGATGAAAGAAAAGAAAGGAATAAAAAGATGCAAGAGAAAGAAAAGAAAAAATAAAAATAAAAAATATGGCAGGGGGGAAGAGAAAAAGAAAAAAAAAAGGCTCTCCACCCACTTTAATCTGCAGACCACCTGCTCAGCAATAGAGAGTCTCTGAGGGACTCAGCACCAGCTGTGTTGGGGGAGGGCCCAATATGTCGTGCACTGGCCTCTCTCTCAGGCTTGCAGTGAGCTTTCTGCAACTAGCTGTGGGGTCATGCTTACCACCAAAAATCCTCATAAATTGCTCTGGGCTGTCTGCTGCTGCAAAAACCCACTGTGACTTGTGGAGGTGGGGGCCAGGCACCAGAAGCTCAGGGTGCCCCCAGCAACACAGCTCTAGATGGAGAGGTCAGGCCCCATGGCACCACATGGGTGTGGTCAGTGGCCCCCAACAAGTCAGAGCAGCATGCACTCCTTCACCGGTAACCAGCCCACGCAAATGCCCCAGCCAGATCACGCAGGCGCACAGTTCCTGGCCCAAAACTCCCAGGAAAACGTCCAGTCTCTTTTTTTAATTGGGTTGTTTGTTTTTTTGGTGTTGAGTTGAATGAGTGTTTTATAAATTTTGGGCATTAACCCTTTATCAGATATATCATTGGCAAATATCTTCTCCCATTCAGTAGGCTGCCTTTTTGTTTTATTGATTATTTCCTTTGCTGTGAAAAACCTTTTAAGTTTGATGTAATACCATATGTTTATTTTTCTTTTACTTCTCTTGGCCAAGGGGATATATCAGTAAAAATATTACTGAAGATAATGTCTGCAGATTTACTCCCTATGTTTTCTTCTAGGAGTTTTATGGTTTCAGGTATTACATATAAGTCTTTAATCCATTTGAGTTTCTTCTCATATATGGTATAAGTAGGTGGTCCATTTTCATGCAACGATATGGATAGACCTAGAGACTATTATGTTAAGTGAAATAAGTGAGTCAGAGAAAGACAAATACCATATGATCTCACTTATATGTGGAATCTGAGAACCTAAATGAACAAGCAAAGTAAACAGAAACAGTCTCATAGATATAGAGGAAAAACTGAGGGTTGGGGAAGGGGTTAGACAGCATAAATAGGTAACTACAATATTGCCACAGGGATATGAAAGAAAGTTCAGGGAATATAATTAATAATGCTGCAAATATTTTGTGGGGTGTTAGATGGTCATATATGTTGTTAGGGAGCCCACTTCATGGATGGAATAGAGGCTTGATCACTGCATTGTACACCTGAAACTGATGTTGTATAATATTGTATGCCAACTGTAATTGAATATATTATATATATAGTCATGGGATGTGGAGTATAGTGTGGAATGGAGTCAGGTGAATTGTAATAGATATGTATGACATGGGGGAGGAGTGAGGTGGTAAATTGTGTGAGGGGGGTTGTCACTTTGAGGGGTAAAAAGTATAAGTATTGCACTGCGTTCTACACCTTAAACTAATTTTAAAAAATGTTTATTTCACCATAAAATAATTTAAAGAAAGAAAAAAAAAGGGAAAAGAGGTAAGATGGCTGCTGTGAGGAGAGTTCCTTGAGTTCTCCCCTGGAAATATCCACAATTTGAACTCTGTAACTCTTCAAAGGGATGTCTACTCATCACACAGAGCAACTAAGAGTCTCACACAACAATTGCTCAAAGGTGGGCAAGCTGGGCGAGTGGGGGAAGAAGGCGGCGAGAGGCGTGAGGTGCAGCTCACACCACGGCTGCAGAGGCACAGAGCTTCAGATAGCAGATCGGTGAGGGTTCCCACTGCTCCCTCCCTGCGCCTCACTGCCCATCTAGAGTACAGCAAGAGCACAACGATCTGCAGCCTGAGGAAAAAGCCTCAGGCCAGGCGAGTGGGGGAGGAAAGAGGGGTGACATACAGCTGCACCCACAGCTCCCTGGGTTCCCAGGAAGCAGGGTGCAGAGCCCGGCAGTGACAGCTACAGGGCAAGATCAATCCCTGCACCCACCTGGTTCAGGGATCAGTCTGCGTCCACCGGGTCCCACAGAGCACAGCAAGAGCACCTCAGGGCGCAGACGCTGAGGCAGAAACCTGAAACCAGGCAAGCAAGGGAAAAAAGAATACTCGCGGGGAGGGGGAGATGCAGCGCGCCGGGCGGAGACACAGGTCCGGGAGAGATGGAGCGGGGATCTGAGCCACTGCAGGGTGCGCACAGTCTCCTAAATCCCAGTAGTCCCTCCGGGAGATCAGCAGGAATACCGCGGCGTGCACAGGGTCCGAGGCAGAAGCATGAAACCAGATGAGCAGGGGAAGAAAGAATACTCTGTGGGGGGAGACACACTGTGCCCAAGCAGAGACGCAGGTCCCCAGGAGACAGACCAGAGATCAGAGCCACTGCAGGGTGTGCACAGCCACCTAAACTCTGGCAGTCTCTTTGGGAGAGCAGCAGGAACTCTTCTGGAGCGTATGAGTCAAAGGCCTTAGCTTAAAACAGTGTTAGGACTGTGGGGTTTTTTTTTGTTGTATTATTTTGTTTGTTTGTTTTTGCTTGTTTGTTTGTTTGTTTTTCCTCCTCTCTTCAACAGAAATCAAAAACAACAACAACAAGAACAGAAATAAAAACCCACCCCCACCCTCCCTCAGAAACCTTGGCCCGTGCCAAGCCAGAGTCTTAAACTGACCCCGCAATGGAGCAGTAGGGGCAGACAACAGAGGTATTCCTAACAATAGGGGGTCGAGAATTTCCTCCCCAGAAGAGGCTGCAGAGTGAGACAACCTACGCCTCCCCCACCTTTCCTGCAAGGCTTGGGAGGCAGGGCAGGTTCAGCTGCTGAGGCACTAATTAACAGATTCTTAGCAGCTGGCTTTTGGCCATGAGGAACTCTTTCATTTTCCATGGCTTTCAATGGAAAGGGTGCCCAAAGACACTCATTGAGCCTGCAAGATAAACAGCCTGTCTTGGGACAGGTGAAAGCAGAAATGGCAGTGACTTTCTAAAAACTACCAATTACACATCACAACCACACTCATGTACAGCAAACCTGCAGTGCCAGGATCACGCTAGGCATCAGGTGGCCGTCTTTGTTCCCACAAGATGCAGAGGAATTTTTGTACAGTGGAGGACAACCTGAAGTGAGCTTGGTGGTCTTCAGCCAAGACTGGCACTGGAGACACAAGAATCATCATACCCACAGACGAACTTTAGATAAAACCAGAGCATTTCTGGGTTTGACATACAGGAGTCACACCCAAAAGGAAGTTGTTACAGGTGCAAGAGCCAAAGGGTCCAAGCCTCATCAGAGGGGTCAACTCTCACACAGCAGCTCATAAACTGCAGAAACTGCTGATCTTCACAATTAATCAGCCTGGGAGTCAATCCCACCTACTGACAAGCCAAAAGCAATCAAAGCTAAACTTCAACAGGTGAAGACACACAACACAAGGAACACCTCAGATATACATGCACAGGAGAATATGGAGATTGAGTAATTCAAATATAAAGGACACACACCTTATAAGTTGACCCAGTAAAGACTGAGAAACCTGGGGGATCTATCTGTTATATCTAAGCAAGCACAAAGAGTAAACCAGAATGGGAAGACAAAGAAATACAACCCAAATAAAAGAACAGAAGAAACCTCCTGAATCAGAGGAACTAGAGGAAATAGAGGTAAACAACCTATCAGAGACAGAGTTCAGAACACTGATTATTAGAATGTTCAAGGAAATTAATGAAAATATAAAGAAGGATAGAGAAATCATGAGAAGAATCCAGCTAGAACTTAAGAATGCAATTACTGAATTAAATAACAAATTCAATGGAATGACTAGCAGATTGGATGAAGCAGAAAATTGAATCAGTGACTTAGAAGACAAGATAGGAGAGATCACTCAAGCAGAACAACAAAAAGAAAAAGAATGAAAAACATTGAAAACAGTTTAAGAGAGCTGGGGGACAACATCAAATGCAATAACCTCCAGATCGTTAGAGTACCAGAAGGAGAAGAGAAGGAGCAAGGGATTGAGAACATATTGAAGTAATAATGTCTGAAAACTTCCCTAACCTGGCAAAGGACATTGAAATACAAGCCCAGGAAGTGCAGAGAGTTCCAACCAGGATGATCTCAAACAGGCCCACACCAAGACACATAGTGAAAATGGCAAGGGTTAAGGACAAAGACAGAATCCTTAAAGCAGCAAGGGAAAGGCAGCAAGGGCACCCCTATAAGATTATCAGCAGACTTTTCTACAGAAGCTTTGCAGGCCAGAAGGAAGTGGCAGGAAGTTTTCAAAGTGATGAAAAATAAAGACCTACAACCCCGATTGCTGTATCCAGCAAGGTTATCATTTAAAATTGATTGAGAGATAAAGAGCTTCCCAGAAAAGAACAAGTTAAGGGAATTCATTAACACCAAGCCAGCTTTGCAGGAAATGCTAAAAGGGCTTCTTTAAGCAGAAGAGAAAAACAACCTAATTAAGGAAGAATAGGAACACAAATAACAAAATGGCAATAAATACTCACCTATCAATAAACACGTTAAATATAAATCTAGCAAATGCTCCAATCAAAAGACATAGGGTGGCTGAATGGATAAGAAAGCAAGACCCCGGCATATGCTGTATACAAGAGACACACCTCAGATCAAAAGACACATACAGGCTGAAAGTAAAGGGATTCAGTAAAGTATTTCACGTAAATAGAACTGAGAAAAAAGCTGGAGTAGTGATGCTTATATCAGATAAAATGGACTTTAAATTGAAGAATATAATAAGGACAAAGAAGGACACCATAATAATAAAGGGGTCGATCCAACAAGAGGACATAATCCTAGTAAACATCTATGCACCTAACATAGGAGCTCCTAAATATATAAAACAGATATTGTCATACATTAAAACGGAGATCAACAGTAACACTATCATAGTAGGGGACTTCAGCATCCCACTGTCACCAATGGACAAATCCTCCAGACAGAAAATCAATGCATAAACAGTGACCTTAAATGACACATTAGACCAGCTGGATTTAACTGACATTTCCAGAGCATGTCACCCCAAAGCTACAGAATGTACATTCTTCTCAAGTGCACATGGAACATTTTCTAAGATAGACCACATGTTAGGCCACAAAGCAAGTCTCAGTAAATTTAAGAAGATTGAAATCATTTCAAGTGTCTTCTCTGACGACAATGCTACGAAACTAGAAATCAATTATAAGAAGAACCCCGGAAAGCTGTCAAATAAATGGAGGCTAAATAACATGTTACTAAGTAGCAAATGGGTCACAAATGAGATCAAGGAGGAAATCAAAAGCTACCTCGAGACAAATGAAAATGAAAACACCACAACCCAAAATCTCTGGGATGCTGCGAATGCAGTCCTAAGAGGGAAGTCAATACAGTGCAGGACTACCTAAAGAAGGAAGAAAAATCTCAAATCAACAGGTTATCCTTACACCTCTGGGAATTGGAAAATGATCCACAAAAGAAGCCCAAGGGGAGTACAAGAAAGGAGATAATAAAGACCATAGAGAAAATAAATGATATACAGAACAGAAAAACAATACAAAAGATCAATGAAACCAAGAGTTGTTTTTTTGAGAAGATAAACAAAATTGACAAACCTCTAGCCAGGCGCATCAAAAACAAAAGAGAGAGAACTCAAATTAGTAAAATCAGGAACGAAAAAAGGGAAATTACTACACACATCACAGAAATATAAAAAACTCTAAGAAATTACTATGAACAACTATATGTCAATAAATTTGACAATCGGGAAGAAATGGATAATTTTCTAGAAGCATACAACCTACAAAGCTAACTAAAGAAGAAATAGAAAATCTAAATAGCCTGATTACTATGAAGAAAATTGAATCAGTAAGTTACAAGCACCCAAAAAACAAAAGCCCTGGACCAGATGGCTTCACAAGTGAATTTTATCAAACATTCAAAAAAGAACTATCACCTATTCTACTCATACTATTCCAAAAAATCCAGAAGGAGGGAAGGCTCCCAAACTCTTTTTATGAAGCCACTATCACCCTGATTCCAAAACCAGATAAAGACATCACAAAAAAGGAAAACTACAGGCCAATATCCCTGAATGAATATAGATGCAAAAATTCTCAATAAAATATTAGGAAACAGAATTCAGCAATATATTAAGAAGATCATACATCATGATCAAGTGAGTTTCATCCCTAGTATGCAAGGATGGTTCAACATCCGTAAATCAATTAATGTGATACACCACTTCAACAAAATGAAGAATAAAAATCACATGGTCATTTCAATAGATGCAAAAAAAGCATTTGACAAAAATCCAACAGCCATTTATGTTAAAAACCCTTAGCAAAGTGAGAATACAGGGATCATATCTCAACATAATAAATGATAAACCTACAGCTAACATCATACTCAATGGGGAAAAGCTGAAACCATTCCCCTTAAGATCAGGAACAAGACAAGGGTGTCCACTTTCTCTTCTTTTATTCAACAGAGTTCTGAAAGGTCTAGCCACAGCAATCAGACAACAAAAAGAAATAAAAGGCATCCAAATTGGGAAGGGAGAAGTAAAATTGTCATTATATGCAGATGACATGATACTGTATATAGAGAACCCCAAAGACTCCATCAAAAAACATTTGGAACTGAGAGACGAATTCAGTAAATAGCAGGGTATAAAATCAATGTTCAGAAATCAGTGGCATTTGCATATACCAATAATAAACTAACAGAAGGAGAAATTAAGAAAACTGTCCCATTTACAATGGCGTCAAGAACTATGAAATACCTAGGAATAAATTTAACCAAAGAAGTAAATGCTCTGTACTCAAAAAATTATGATACTGTAGAAAGAAATAATAGAAGATACAAATAAATGGAAATACCTACCATGCTTATGGATAGGAAGAATTAATATAGTTAAAATGTCCATACAGCCTAAAGCAATATATAGATTCAATGCAATTCCTATCAAACTACCAAGGGCATTTTTCACAGAAATAGAAAATATAATCCTAAAAGACCCCAAAGAGCCTCGGCAATCCTGAGAAATAAGATCAAAGTTCAGGGTATCACGCTACCAGACATCAAAACATACTACAAGCCTACAGTAATCAAAACAGGATGCTTTTGGCATAAAAACAGCCCCATAGATCAGTAGAACAGAACAGAGAGCCCAGAAATAAATCCAGGCATTTACGGACAGTTAAGCTATGACAAGGGAAGCAAGAATTTACATTGGGGTAAAGGTAGTCTATTCAATAAATGGTGCTGGGAAAAATTGGACTGACACATGCAAAAAAATGAAACTGGACCACCTCCTTATGCCATATACAAGAACAAATTCAAAATGGATTAAAGACTTAAATGTAAGACCTGAAACCATAAAACTCCTAAAAGAAAATATAGGGAGTACATTTTCGGTGATTACCTGGAGCAATATTTTTATTGATACAACCCTGCGTGCAAGGGAAGTAAAAGAAAAAATGAACATATGGGATTATATCAGACTTAAAAGTTTTTTCACAACAAAGGAAACCATCAATAAAATCCAAAGGAAGCCTACTGAATGGGAGAATATATTTGCCAACGATATATCTGATAAGGGGTTAATACCCAAAATTTATAAAACACTCATGACACTCAACACAAAAAAACCAAACAACCCAATTAAAAAATGGGCAGAAGATATGAAGAGACATTTTTCTAAAGAGGACATATAGAAGGCCAACAAGCATATGAAAAAATGTTCAACTTCACTGGTCATTAGGAAAATGCAAGTAAAACCCGCTATGAGATACCACCTCACTCCGGTCAGAATGGCTATCATCAATAAATCAACAAACAAGTGCTGGCGGGGCTGTGGGAAAAAAGGGACCCTGCTGCACTGTTAGTGGGATTGCAGATTGGTGCAGCCACTATGGAAGTCAGTATGCAAGTATCTCAAAAAACTGGAAATGGAACTACCATATGACCCAGCAATTCCAGTCCTAGGTATTTATCCCGAAAAATCCAAGACACTAATTCAAATAAAATATATGCACCCCTGTGTTCATTGCAGCGCTATTTACAATAGCCAATACTTGGAAACAACTGAAATGCCCATCTTTACATGACTGGATTAAGAAACTGTGGTACATTTATACAATGGAGTATTACTCTGCTATAAAGAAGCATGAAATCGTACCATTTGCAATGATATGGATGGACCTAGAGTCTATTATGTTAAGTGAAATAAGTCAGTCAGAGAAAGACAAATACCATATGATCTCACTTATATGTGGAATCTGCAAAACTGAATGAATGAGCAAAGTAAACAGAAATAGTCTCATAGATATAGAGGAAAAACAGGGTTGCTAGTTGGGAGGGGGGTGGGGATGAGGGAGAAGGAGAAGGGATTAGACAGCATAAATAGGCAACTACAATATTGCCACAGGGATATGAAAGACAGTTCGGGGAATATAATTAATAATGTTGTAAATATTTTGTGGCGTGTTAGATAGTCACATGTCTTGTTAGGGAGATTATTTCATGGATGGTGTAGAAGCTTGATCACTGCACTGTACTCCTGAAGCTGATGTTGTATAATATTGCATACCAACTGTAATTGAATATATAGATAGTCACGGGATGTGAATTGTATTGTGGAAGGGAGTCAAAGGAAGTGTAATAGATATGATATAGGGGGGAAGAGTGGGGTGGCGAATTGGGGGAGGGCGGTTGTCGCTTTGAGGGGTAAAAAGTATAACTATTGCACTGTGGTGTACACCTGAAACTAATTTAAAAAAGAAAAACCACAAAAAAAAACTCCCTGTCTCAGCCTGTCCCAATCAGCTGCTCGCCAGATAGCCAGTCGTCACCCTGGCAACTATGCACATACTGTGCAGACAGCAGGGATGCAAGGCAGCTTGCACACACCCGCATCTCAATGAGCAGCCTGTTGGAGCCAGAGCGCCCCCACCAGGCGTTACCCTGGCTACCCAGTACAAGCAGTGTAGAGAGCGGGCATCCAAGGCAGCATCTGCACACGAACACACTCGCCTGTGCCAATTCCACCAAATCAATGTGGTCCCGGACTTGACCATCTGAGAGGGCACCATCCTATGCACTACTTGTGTGCAAGCTCCACACAGGGGGAACAATGGTCCCCTAACCTCCAGCTCCTGTGCCAAAGGCACTCAGTTCAGTCTTTCCCCACAGGCTCTTGGGTACCCCTCACACAGCCACTCCCTCCACCAGAGACTGGGTGAGTGCTCAACAGCGAGTGAGTCCGTGTGCCAGCTCCACAGGGGGGTGACTGATTCTCTAGTTGCCCTCCACCTCACCGAGTTGAGCAAATAGAATCCCCAGTAATTTCTACTCCCAGCTATCATGGAACTCCTCTTCCCGGCAAAGTAACTTGGGGCTGGTGAGCTCGGTTTGGGGCCAGAGGGTCTCTTCACAAACCAGAGAAGCCTCTGCACCATTGAGTTGTCCTGCACAAGTTTGTCTTCTCTCTGTGGGCCTGGAGTCTGCCTGTCTCATGTCTTCACCCCTCCTACCAGTCTAAACATGGCTTCTTTTTAAGACCCTTTGTTTAGAGGTTCTGTTCATCTAGTGTTCAGGGGACTTCCAAGGTTGAATGTTTTATAAATATTTGTTATTTTGGTGTGATCCTGGGAGGCATTTGGCATCATCCATCTCTTCTGTCATCTTACCCAGTATATCAAATTTGTACTTCTTAATGCCTATACCTTTATCACCCAACCCCTCAGTCACCCTCCCACCTAGTAATCACCAGTTTGTTCTCTGTATCTATGAGTTCGTTTCTGTTTGTTAGTTTATTTTCTTTATTAGATTCACATATAAATGAGATCATATGGTATATGTCTTTCTCTGTTTGGCTTATTTCACTTAGCATAATACCTTCCAGGTCCATCCATGTTGTCACAAATGATAATATTTCATTCCGTTTTATGGCCAAGTAATAGTCCACTGTATATATGTTCATTGCAGCATTATTTACAATAACCAAGATATGGAAGCAACTTAAGTGCCCATCAATAAATGAATGGATAAAAAAGGTGTGGTACCACATTCACTTTTCCTTTTTAAATTAATTTATTTATTTACTTTTATTAGTTTCAGGTGTACAACACAATGCAATAGTTATACTCTTTACCCCCCAAAGTAACAAACCCCCTCCCCCAGTTCACCACCCCACTCCCCCCATATCATACATATCTATCACAACTCCCTTGACTCCCCTCCACAGTATACTCCACATCCCGTGACCATCCACATATTCAGTTACAGTTGGTATACAATACTATACAACATCAGTTTCAGGTGTACAGTGCAGTGATCAAGCCTCTACTCCATCCAAGAAGTGGTCTCCCTAACAAGACGTGACTATCTGACACGTCACAAATTTTTTTTTTTTTTGAGGGCAGTGTCACTGGCCCTCACATGTGGGACCTTAACCTGGGCTGCTGGCTTCCCAAGCCAGTGCTTAACCACTGTACCACTCAGCCAGCCCTGCACAAAATTTTTACAACATTATTATATTCCCCGAACTGTGTTTCATATCCCTGTGGCAATATTGTAGTTGTCTATTTATGCTGTCTAATCCCTTCCCCTTCCCCCCATCCCCACCCCCTTCCCACCTAGCAACCCTCAGTTTTTCCTCTACATCAACGAGTCTGTTTACTTTGATCGTTCACTCAGCTCTTCAGACTCCACACACAAGTGAGATCACATGGTACCTGTCCTTCTCTGACTGACTGATTTCACACAACATAATAGTCTCTTCACAAAATTATCAATAACATTCCCAGAACTGCCCCCATCTCCCTGCAGCAACATTGTAGTCCCATCTACACTGTCCAAAACCTTCCCCCTCTCCCTCTTCCCCACTCACTCCCAGCCAACAACCATCAGTTTTTCCTTTATATCAACTCTTTCTGTGTTGATTTTCTGTCTAAAGGGTCTGTCCATTGGTGACAATGGTGTTGAAGTCCCCTACTATGATAGTGTTATTGTTGATCTCTGTCTTTATGTCTATTAAAATCTGTTACATGTAATTAGGAGTTCCTATGTTGGGTGCATAGATGTTTATTAGGTTTATAATGCCTTCCTTTGTCTTTTATTGGAGTCATTTTAAAGTCTATTTGTCCAAAATAAGTATTGGTACTCCAGCTTTTTTTTTCTCATTTCCATTTGCATGAAATATCTTATTCCATCTGTAAACAGCATATACATGTGTCCTATTTTCTTATCTACTCAGTCAATCTCTGTCTTTTGATTGCAGCATTTAGCCCATTCACATTTAAAATGATTATTGATAGGTACATATGTATTGACATTTTGTTATTTGTATTCCTGGTCTCCCTGGATTAGCTTGTTTACCCCTTTCTTTTGTTTAAAAAGCCCTTTTAACATTTCTTGCAATGTTGGCTTGGTGGTAAGGAATTCCTTAAGCTTATTCTTTTCTGAAAAGCTCTTTATCTCTCCTTCAATTTTAAGTGATAGCCGTGCTGGGTAGAGCAATCTTGGTTGTAGGCCTTTGTTTTGTGTCACTTTGAGTGTCTCCTGCCACTCCCTTCTGGCCTGCAGAGTTTCTGTAGACAAGTCAGCTGTTAGTCTAACAGGAATTCCTTTGAATGTAACCTGCTGTCTTTCTCTTGCAGCCTCTAGGATTCTGTCTCTGTCTTTAACCTTTGCCATTTAAACTATGATGTGTCTTGGTGTGGACCTGTTTGGGTTCAGCTTGTTTGGAACCCTCTGCACTTCCTGGGCATGTATGTTGATTTCCTTCACCAGGGTAGGGAAGTTTTCAGTCATTATTTTTTCAAATACATTTTTGACCCCTTGCTTTTTCTCTTCTCCTTCTGGTATTCCTATGAGTCTAAGGTGGTTGCGTTTCACCTTGTCCCATAGGGCTCTGAAACTATTTTCATTATTTTTTATTCTTTGGTCTTTTTGTTGTGCCAACTGGGTGATTTCTGCTATTTTATCTTCCAAATTGCTGATCTGCTCCTCTGCTCCATCTACTCTACTGGTGTTTCCTTCAAGTGTGTTCTTCATTTCAGTTATTGTATTCTTTAGTTCTAACAGGTTGTTTTTTATGGTTTCCCTATCCTTCTTTATGTCCTCACTAAGTTCCTTAAACATTCTTATCATCAGTGTTCTAAACTCTGTCTCTGAAAGGTTGGCTCCCTCTGTTTCATTTAGTTCCATTTCTAGAGGTTTCTTCTGATCTTTTATTTGTGACATGTTTCTTTGTTTCCCCATTCTGGCTGTCACTCTGGGATTGCTTTGATGTATTAGATAGATCACCAGGAGAGCCCTGGCTGGATCATGCAGGCACACAGCTCACAGCACAACACTCAGAGGAAAACTCCCAGTCTCAGCCTGTCCCAATCAGCCGCTCGCAGATCAGGCCGAGCAGCCCGACAACCAATCACCAGCCTGGCAACTCTGCAAGCACAGTGCGGAGAGCAGGGACCCGAGGTGGCTTGTGCACTCTGCGTCTCAATGAGCAGCCTGATGGAGCTGGAGGGTACCTTCCCAGCATTTCCCTGGCAACGCATTATAAGCCAGGCAGAGGGTGGGGATCCAAGCCCGCAGGCGCGTGTGCACGCACGCACACACTTACGTCTGTGCCGATTCCACCAGACCAATGAGGTCTCGGACCCGATCTTCCGTGGGAGGGCCCAACCCCGACAAAATGGCTCCCTCCCTACACCACTTGCGTGCTGGCTCCACACCACGGGAACAACAGTCCACAAACCTCCAGCCTTTGCACCAAAAGTGCTCAGTTCAGTCTGTCCCTGGAGGCTCCCGGGTCCGGCTCACACAGCCACTCCCTCCACCAGTGACCAGGTAAGTGCTCACCTGTGAGCAAGCCTGGGCGCCAGCCCCACTGATTCTCCAGCCGCTCTTAGCCTCGCTGAGCTGAGCAAAGAGAGTCCTCACTAATTACTGCCAGCTATATTAGAACTCCTCTTCCCGGCAAAGGAACTCTAGGCTGGTGAGCTTGGATTGCGGCTGGATGGTCTCTCCCCCAACCAGAGAAGCTTCCCATGGCTGGGGCTTCCCTCACGGGGCTCACCCTCTCTCATCTCCGCCCGTCCTACTAGACCCGACGTGGCCTCCTCTTTAAGTTCTTCTTTTAGTGGTTCTGTTCATCCATTGTTCCAGGGACCTACACTTCTCATCCTCAGGACCAAGTTTCAAAAGAAATTTTGAAAAATTCTCAGAAAAACGCCTTAGGTAATCCTGCAAGGCTAGGTGTTTGTCATTAGAAACCTAGGTTAACTTCTTTCCCCACCATCACTCCTAAAAAAATTCCAATGTAATAGCACTGATATGAACCATGCAGAGAGCATCTTACAAAATTTCACTCTAACCTTATTAAACCTTAGCTACTCTTAGTTTCAGAGGACTTATCTCACATCACAATATACATATGGAAATACACACATATCCCATATAAATCTTTTGCCAAAAATTTGAACACGATTTTATGATTTTATTTTTCTGATTATTTTTATTTTTATTTTGTCTTTTCTTTCCATATATTCATATTTGGCACTGCTTGTTATTTTTCAGATCTCAGCCATTCCCACGGACCCTTGGAAGGAAGCACCACACAGACAATGTGCCTGCCTATAGACTAAAATCACCTGTCTGCATCCTGAGGGGCAGCTCCATCTCAGAGGAACTGCTGATCCCCCTTATATGAGAATGACCAACCAGAGAGAGAGAGATGTCCTGACAGCCTGAGAGCAAAGCTTCCATAAGTCCCTTCAACTCATGCAAAGCCCTTTGTGATCCTAGGTCTACCATAATGTGACATGTAATTTTACAATCTGTGAGACCTGACTATAAACTGAGAATCACCCTTAGGAAGACAAGGCTGTCTGCAAACGCCCCACACCAATAAACACTGCAGTACCTTCAACCTTCTTAGTCTTAGGGTCCCTCTGCATGCTTAAAAATTATTGAGGACCCCAAAGAGCTTTTCTTTGTGTGGGTTACAGCTGCCAATATTTACTGCATTAACAATCAAAACTGGGAAATGATAAAATGTTTATTAATTCATTTGCAAATAACAGTAAGCCCATTGCTTTTTAACATAAATAACAGAGTCACATGAAAAATAACCATACAAATGAAATCTGGTACGAAGATTGATATTTTATATATTTATTAATCTTTTCAGGTCTGGATTCTCACACATGCTTCTGCATCATCTATTGTGATATATTGTTTTAGCTAGTGGACATGAAGAAAATCATGCCTTGTACAGACACATCATTGGAAAAGTGAGGCCCTCACAGACAGTCTGAGATGATAAGAGGCTGCATTGGGCTCACAGACCACATGCTGAGCACTGCTGTCTTAGGCAACAGGGGTGAAGAGGAAGCAGCACTGTTGGAACATGGGAAGTTTTGCAGTGTATTTTGGTTATGTGAGAAAGAGAAGGTGTAGAACAGTGGAGTCATTATAATACTGCACACAGCTCTTAAGGAAAGAACCAAACAGATATGTGGCATTTGCCAATTTCTGTGGTGTAAATATTCATGCCATGGATCTCACTATAGCTACTGTATTTAACAACCAGCTCAGAGAAATTCCCAGAAATTCAACATTGGCTCTCAGGAGCTGATAGGAGCTGGCTCCAGTACATTGGTAAGGAGAACTGAGATCAAGAGTGGTGATAAAGAACTTTTTCTATATATTATCCTTTGTACAAATTAAATTAGAAAAATGAAATGACCCGTTAAAAATAAAATGGGGAAATGCTTCAGAAGGATTATTTCCTAAGTTTATCTCTTTCAAAGACATTCAGTAAAACCAATCAGGCTTCATTTTTAAGCAAGTGAATCAGTCTGAGTTCTTACTGCAAGCAATAGAAAAAAACTGTCTATCTTAAAGAAACAAGGGGGTTCTTTGGAACCTATTTGGTAGGATAGTATTGACAAAAGACTGGGGAGCCAGGATTGGAAAATGGGCAGATCTAGAGACAGAAATATAATCATCCTTTAGAAAAAAGTTGGACCACGACACCATGACACAAGAAAGAACTGTTTCCTTGAATGGAACAGCAGGGGATGTAGTCAGATATGGAAAGTGAAAAAGGGTTATCAAATGACACTGAACCAGATAATGACAGAAAGAGAGAATTTAAGGGACAAAGATATGTTCCAAGCCCTAACTGGATAATGATTTCACTTGCACTTTAGTGAGAAGAGACTGCTCATTAACATTAGAATCACTTTTTGTTTTATGAGTTAATTATTTTTACTGGGAAAAAAAAATCTATATAGCAAAAGTAAATGGCTTAGTAAACTGCATATATTTCATTCCACAGAATAGATTTAATATATCCCAACCCCTCCTTTTCTGGCTTTTATAGAAATTCTAGTTACGTCCTTTGGGTATTGTTAAAAGAAATATATATTGCATATAGCATGAATATGTTTCTTTCTTCATCAGTTATAAAGTAGTCATACTAAGAAATAAAAAAATAATAAATGTTTGGGTGGGGTCAAAAGTTAAAGTGAAACTTTTGGGACATAATCTGAGTAACTTTTCTTTAGTCCCTGTGATTTGAACTCTGTATTAGGTCTTAGACATTATCTAAAATATAGAAAAAAACATTTTATTGAGGACCAATTACAGGGAAAGATCAAACTATAGCTAATAATTAAGGACCAACATCAAAACAACAAAAAATATTCATTTTGGATTTTGTTGACAAAACAGTTTCAGTTCTCTCTTTTTTTTAAGGATAAAAATGGATTCTGCTGCTTTCTTTGATGCATAAATATATATTGTGTTACATATTACAATTTCATAAGTTTATAAGCAAGGAAAAAGGGAAAGCCGAAGAAGCAGAAAAATCAAATACAAAATCAGACAGAGATCTTTGGAAATGGAGAGAGCTCTGTGGAGAAGAAGGCTAGAGAATGTGTGTGCCAGGCATTTAAGGCAGAGTGGAGAATGGGGGCTGCATAGAAAACCTGTACTATACTATTCTCAGCATTTCAGATCTGCCTCCAAGTGGCTTCACACTCAGAGACACCTGTCTCCAGGCTGAAGAATAAATGCACTGTGAAACAGAAATTCTTATACAGAAGGTAATGCTGCCAGGTTTTTTTTGTTTTTATTTTTTTAGTTATTTGTTTTGCCTGGAGAAAATGATGTACTTCTGCCTGCATTTCTTACTTTCTCAAGGAGTTCTCTGTAAGTAGAGGGTTTGCAGTAATTTGTCTGGCGGGGCAATTCCTGACTTTTTTGGAAAATAGTCTTTCTTACACCTGCTCTGAGCTCTGTAACTCTGCATGGAAACTTTCCATAAAGCCCTTCTATAGTGCAATTTATAAATCACCCTATCTAGCAATATGAAACTTTAGAAACCACCTAGGAGCACTTGTCAGATGAAGCTAGTCCATGTTCTTTCTTCAGCTGTGTGTGAGGGTTACCTCTCTCTGAAATGTTAAAGTACAGTTAACTGATAATGGTTCTTTTATACCTGACCGTGAGTTATCCACCTCACCACAACCATCAGGCAAGATTAGGACTTACTGTAAACATGTTCTTACAGCATCCTAGACCCCTTCATAGCTGTGGTCACCAGATTTAGCAAATAAAAATATAAGGTGCTGAATTAAATTTTATTTTCAGACAAACAAAAAATAACTTTTTAGTATAAACAAGTTGCAAATATTTATTTGAAATTTTGATTTAACTGGGTTTCCTATCTTTATCTGGCACGCCTATGCATAACATGTGTTACAATTGTAGTAAAGCATCTGTATAATGATCTCTTTAATGTCTGTCTTCTCCTGAGAGTCTGTGAGCACTGTGTGGTAACACTCTCCTGGTCTTAGTCACAGCATTTTTCCAGCACTTACCCCAGGCAGGAACATGGTGGGAGCTGATAAGAAATGTATGGAGCTAATGAGCATCCACTCTGTATGAACAGACATCACACAACACTGGAAGAATGTTATCCACTCAACTGCTCTTCAATGACCAGATTCAAGTCAATCGGTAGATTTTGTCCAAAGCCCACCATTGAAATAGTCGTGCTATAGCCATATAAAACATGAAAAAAAGGGATGTTGTGTGTGTGTGTCCTTTCACACAATGCAAAGACAGCTATCCAGGCCATGTCTAATAGGGGGGCTGGAATGTCTGCACTATGTAAGACCCTTGGGCCAGGTGATAATAGACAGTGAGAGGAAGAGCCCTGGGGGCCTGACCCAACTAGAAGCAGAGTTTGCCTTGGGTTTGTCATGGGCAAGCAGTAGGTGGAATTCAGCTTCCTGACCCGCCCTGGAAGAACTTGCCTTGCTGTTAAGGTAGTAGTAGGAGGGATCAGCTCACCACATCCTTGTGCAGGAAGGGGAAGCCTGATGTGGAGAGCATAATAGGTCAAAAACTTACTGACTCTCCCTGCCACCCCTGCACCATTTCCAAGAACAGATGCCTCTTTGAAGTGCCATCTGATCTAGAAGTATAAAATAGTTGAGTCAAGACCACAAAACATAACCCATAAGTGACATATCTTACTAATTTTCAAAGCTTCTCCTGGTTTACCTAAGCAAAATCAACTCCATGGTAATAATACCTCACGTTCTCTGAGGCCCCAGGGGGTTTTTATAACTGCTATTTGCATAGGTGCATTACAGTTTCCAAAGCTCTTTTACACATATCATTCATCTTCATTAACCCCAACAGCAACCCTGAAAGAAGGATACTTGTAAGTTTCACAGATTAGAAAACTGAGGTTCATAGAAATGTGTGGTACTTAGTAAATACTACTGCAGGACTATAGCGTTTGGACTTCCAAACCCAGCAGAGTGCTGCTCTGGCAGTGGCCTTTCTCCTTCTTTCAAGCACTTGAAGCCTGACCTAATTCTTATGACCCAGGTCTAGGAATCATTTTCAAGCCCAAGGAGACAAGTCTATAATACCAATTTGCAGAATACTGGTAAGTACTTCAAAGACATATTCAATCCCAACCATTAATAATTGAGTATGAATTAGTTTCACCCGGGAAGGATAAATGACAGAGTTTTGTTTCTGTGTTCTGTGAATTTCCCTTGTCCTCTTTCAACTGTCTTTCTATAGAAAAACAGAAAACAGACTCAAAGAAACATCTCACCTGAAGTAGGGAGCTACAGATTCTCAGATGCATGCTCACCTCCATGGACTATAAAAGCCTGTGTCTGCAGGAAGGAAGGAGGAGGCAAGGAAAGGGCAGAATTCTTGAAGTGGGAAAAAAATGGTGCTAAAATCGGAAGGATCAGGAAGCAAAGAGAAGGGAATCAGGGCCCAGCTACCCTTCAGCTTTGGATAACATTCTGAACAGAAGGTGAGGGCTTTGGACAGTTTATTTGGAGGTGTGGATGTGAAGAGAAATACCACATGCTCTGTCCCCAAGATGTAACTGACCAGATGAATGGCCTGGCTGCATAGGCACAGACGGGCTGTGCAGGGACAGAACCATTAAGGGTCAAAACAGAACGTATTTCTATGTGTGTTCTTAACAACCCCAATATGTAAAATGGAACCTCAAAACAAAATCTCAGGGGGAGCCCAGAGCAGCAGGGTGAAGCATGAAGACATAGTGCCCTGTGCAGCAGCTTACGACCAGCAATTGGGTTTTCCCAAAGATGCCTGGGCCCATGGAAAGGAGTGGGGCAAAAACTGCCTATGGGCCCTGAGCTGGTGATCAGAAGCAAAAGCAGTGGGGGAGGGGCTGTAAATTCCTCACATTCCATAATGGACTAGACATAATCCCATGTGCCTGGCCCTCTCCAGAAGCAGGGGACTGGCCTTATACCCTCAGTCAGCACACAGCCCCCCACTCAGGGGCCCCGGGGTCATATAAGTAGAAAAGCTATGAGAAAGGCAGTCCTTTCAGTCCTAACTCAGTTAGCCTAGCAGAGGCAGGGCAGATGTTCTTTCCATCTCACAGGGCAGGCTCAGCTATCCCCCCACCATAAAACAAAACAATAATGGTCACTATGCTAATAACAATAACAAGCAATAAAACTAAAAGCAGGCACTATGAGAAAAGAAAGCTAGCATCTCATCCTGGGCAGGCCAGACTTCCACTATGTAGTAGAACTGCTGCTGGACCCTCAGTACCTATTTGAAGCAGGGAAAAGAGAAGACAGGGCAGGCAGAGAGAGGGGTGGCAGTGGAAGTTTGCACCACATGGATGGATGGCACAGTGAGAATGATGGCTATCCTGTGGGTACCGTGGAGTAAATCACCAGGACAGTGACTGAGCAAGCAACAGCAAAACGAAGGCAAAATGAGCCTTCTGTGCAAAGAAAATGTGCAGTAGGGACTCACCTGCACCAGGCACCCAGGAACTGATACCTGTGCCCATGAGCTAGTGATTGGAGACCTGCCACCCAGAGGGCAGCACACCTGCCAGCTCTGGGCAAAGACTGGGGGACCCAGAAGCAGAAACACCCAAGAGAGGATGCGACCCTCTTTTTTTCCTAACCCAGCACAGAAAGATTTGGAAATGACCCAGAAAGATCTGGAAGGGAGGGGAAAGAGAAATGAAAGAAGACCATGTTTCTCTCTGTCCAGAAGACTCTTAGAAGCCTGTGCTATGGGACGGAGCATATGCATCAGGTGGAATAAGATTCTAAAGATGTTCTTCCCTCACCAATGATTTTCCTTTTTTTTTTTTCTTAAAGATTTTATTGGGGAATTGGGGGAGGGGAACAGAGCTGAGGAACTGGGGAAGGGGATCAGACAAGTTGCTGTCTTTTTTGTTCTTCAGTCTAGTTGTGGTGGACATTGCTTCACTGGCCCATGTTGGTATCATCGTTGTGCTCTTATTGGGTGAGGCAGATTGATCACCGGCCTCTGGATGGCTGCTCACAGCTGCTCTTGGCAGGTCATACTGGTTGCCAACTGCTCATGCTGGCTGCTGACCACTCACTGTAGCCTTTGGCAGCCCCCTGCAGCAGGGGCTGCAGCTATGCCATCCCTGGGGACTCACAGCAGCCCAGCTCCAGGGGGAGCTGTTGTTCACCATCTTAGCTGTAGATAGCAGTGTCACTGGCCCTCATATGTGGAATCCGAACCAGGGTCCCTGGCATCTCAAGTCAGCTCCCAATCAATGTGCCACTCAGCAGGTCCCACCAATGATTTTCTTGATTATAAATACTTTATTTATTGTAATTTTGTATGCATATATAATTAGGGTGATAATTTCAGAACTTTTAAATATTTTTTCAGTTACAGTTATTTGATATTATTTTATATTAGTTTCAGATGTACAACATACAAAATATTTTTAAATTTTTTATTAAAGAAATTTTCAAGCATATTCAAAATAGAGACAATGTAACAATTCCCACATACCCATCACCCAGCTTCTACAATTAACAGCTCATGCTAATCTTGCTTCATTTATACCCTCACTCAGTACCCTCCCTTATCATTACTCCCTAGCTTTAATTTAACCAACTAGCAGACACAATTTCATTTTGTCTGTAAATAGTTCAGTATCTATCTCTTAAAGATAGGGACTCTAGACAAAAAATTTTTATTGGTCTGGACTGGACTGGACTGGACTCCATGGGATTTGCTTGAGACAAGGGAACTTTCCATAGATTATGGCTGAATGCCATGGTTAGAATGTTTTTAAAATTTTAATAATATTTGCACCCCACTAAGTTTTACACTGTTCAATAAAATTATTACAACTTGAGTATGAACTAATTTATAGAATTCACACAATGGGTTGATTCAAGAACAAAGGAGCTGGGAACTTGAGGCCTTGGACTAGGGTAACATGGCCTTGACCTCAAAAATGGTGGTGCCTATGCTGGAGAATGTCATGAGTCTCAGAGCAGAGAGAGGGTGGTCAAAATGACCATGTACACCTAAGGGGAGATAAGAGTTTATCTGGTTTAGGTTCTACGAGTTTTACTTTTGACTACAAATTGATATTAAAAATTATATAGACTTATCATAATAACTATGTTGTGTCAGAGAGTGCCATACCACATGCTAAGTGAAAAGACATTAGATTATCTTTTCCACTGTATATAGTGATGCTCAGGATGAAGAATTTGTGGTTTAAAAAGGACTTCATTAAAATTTTAGAATATTAAACTTGTGTCATGTTGATGACTTAAATTCTAAGTAACACATATATAGTCCCTTTCCACCCAACTCAACTAGTAATTATTGCGTGTGGAAGAGAAGTGTTGAGATTTTAACAAAAAAATTAACTCAGAATGGTAATTCTCAACCTCAGGACTTTGGACCACTGAGAAATCTGTTAATTAGTGAGTACAAACCTCCAATCCATATCATACAAACATTATCATTTTGGTCTTTATTCAAATCCAATGAAATATTCAGCATGGATAATGAGTTTTGTGTATAAAACAATACCATATATTTTATTCAATAGATGTATTAGTATCAGTCAACAGTCATATGTTTTATAGATTGTATAAATAATATCTTTTCACATATAATATCCTCTCTTGCCAATTCTAATATATATAGATGTAGTTTTGAATCATTTTTATAAGTCATTTAAAAAACATTAGTGTATTCATAGAACTGTCTCAGTCACTCTTTACCTGCAATAAATAAAGGTCAACAAGACTTTCTAATATTTAAAGAGGATTTCATGTCAAAAAACGTGAAAAGCTTTAGAGGCAAGATGGTGGCTGTGAGGAGAGCTCCCTGAGTTCACCCTTGGAAATATCCACAATTTGAACTTCTGTAACTCTTCAAAGGGACGTCTACTCATCACACAGAGCAACTGAGTCTCACACAATGATTTCTGGAAGGTGGGCAGGCCGGGCAAGTGGGGGAAGAAGGCGGTGAGACATGTGAGGTGCAGCCCGCACCGCAGCTGCAGAGGCACAGAGCTTCAGAGAGGAGATCAGTGAGTGTTCCCACTGCTCGCTCCCTGCACCTTGTGGCCCACCTACATTACAGCAAGAGCACAATGATCTGCAGCCTGAGGAAGAAGCCTCAGGACGGGTGAGTGGGGAAGGAGAGAGGGGAGACATACAGCTGCATCCACGGCTCCCTGGGTCCCCAGGAAGCAGGGTACAGAGTGCGGCAGCGACAGGGCAAGATCATTCCCTGCACCCTCTTGGTTCAGGGATCAGTCTCTGCATCCACCAGGTCCCGCGGAGTGCAACAAGAGTAGCTCAGCATGCAGGCTCTGAGGCAGAAACCTGAAACCTGGCAGGCAGGGGAAAAATGAACACACACGTGCAGAGACGCAGGTCGTCGAGAGATGGAGTGGGGATCTGAACTGCTGCAGGGTGCGTGCAGTCTCCTAAACCCCAGCAGTCCCTCCGGGAGGGCAGCAGGAGCACCGCGTCATGCACAGGCTCCAAGGCAGAAGCCTGAAACCAGGCGAGCAGGGGAAGAAAGAATACTCGCGGGGGGCAACGCAGCACGCGCCGGGCGAGGACACAGGTCCCCAGAGACAGACTGGAGATTTCAGCTGCTGAAGGGTGTGCACAGTCCCCTAAACCCCAGCAGTCTTTTTGGGAGAGCAGCAGGAACTCCTCGGGAGCATATAAGGCAAAGGCCTTAGCTCAAAACAGTGTTGGGACTGTCTTTTTTTTTTGTTGTTTAGTTTTGTTTGTTTGTTTGTTTGTTTGTCCTCTCTCTTGCACAGAAAGCAAAAAAACAAAAAAAAAAAACAACTACAGAAATAAAACACCATCCCCACCCTCCCTCAGAAACCTTGGCCCGTGCCAAGCCAGAGTCTTAAACTGACCCCTGAATGGAGCAATAGGGGCAGACTACAGAGGCATTCCCATCCATAGGGGGTCGAGAATTTCCTCCCCAGAAGAAGCTGCAGAGTGAGACAACCTACCCTAGCCCCACATTTCTGGCAAAGCCTGGGAAGCAGGACAGGTTTAGCTGCTGAGGCACTAAATAACAGTTTCCTGGCAGCTGGATTTGGCAACAAGGATTCTCTCATTCTCCATGGCTGTCAATGGAAAAGGTACCCAAAGACACTCATTGAGCCTGCAGGGTAAACAGCCTGCCTTGGGACAGGCAAAAGCAGAAACGGCAGTGACATTGTAAAAACTACCAATTACACGTCAAAACCACACTCACGTACAGATATCTGCAGTGCCAGGATCACACTAGGCGTCAGGTGGCCGTCTTTGTTCCCACAAGATGCAGAGGAATTTTTGTACAGCAGAGGACAACCTGAAGTGAGCTTGGTGGTCTTCAGCCAAGACTGGCACTGGAGACACTAGAATCATCATACCCATAGGCCAGCTTTAGACAAAACCAGAGCATTTCTGGGTTTGATATACAAGAGTCACACCCAAAAGGAAGTTGTTACAGGTGCAAGAGACCAAAGGGTCCAAGCCTCATCAGAGTGGTCAACCCTCACATAGCAGCTCATAAACTGTAGACACTGCTGATCCTTACAGCTTATCTGTCTGGGAGTCAATCCCACCCAAACTTCAACAGACAACACAATACAAGGAACACCTCACATATACACGCACAAGAGAATAGGGAGACTGAGTAAATCAAATGCAAAGGACACACACCATATAAGTTTACCCAGAAAAGACTGAGAGACCTAAGGGATCTATCTATTATATTGAAGCAAGCACAAAGAGTAAACCAGAATGGGGAGACAAAGAAATACAACCCAAATAAAAGAACAGAAGAAACCTCCTGAATCAATGGAACTAGAGGAAATAGAGTTAAACAACCTATCGGAGACAGAGTTCAGAACACTGATTATTAGAATGTTCAAGGAAATTAATGAAAATATAAAGAAGGATAGAAAAATCATGAAAAGCAACCAGCTAGAACTTAAGAATGCGATTACTGATATAAATAACAAATTCGATGGAATTACTAGCAGATTGGACAAAGCAGAAAATCGATTCAGTTACTTAGAAACCAAGACAGCAGAAACCAAGATAGCAAGTGGAACAACAAACAGAAAAAAGAATGAAAAACACTGAAAATAGTTTAAGAGAGTTGGGAGACGACATCAAATGCAACAACCTGTGGCTCATTGGAATACCAGAAGGAGAAGAGAGGGAGTAAGGGATCGAGAACATATTTGAAATAATAATGTCTGAAAACTTCCCTAACCTGGCAAAGGACATTGAAATACAAGCCCAGGAAGTGCAGAGAGTTCCAACCAGGATGATCTCAAACAGGCCCACACCAAGACACACTATAGTGAAAATGGCAAGGGTTAAGGACAAATACAGAATCCTCAAAGCAGCAAGGGAAAGGCAGCAAGTTACGTGCTATGGCACCCCCATAAGATTATCAGCTGACTTTTCTACAGAAACTCTGCAGGCCAGAAAGGAGTGGCAGGAGGTTTTCAAAGTGATGAAAAATAAAGGCCTACAACCCAGATTGCTGTATCCAGCAAGGTTATCATTTAAAATTGAAGGAGAGATAAAGAGCTTCCCAGAAAAGAACAAGTTAAGGGAATTCATTAACACCAAGCCAGCTTTGCAGGAAATGTTAAAAGGGCTTCTTTAAGCACAAGACAAAAACAACTCAGGAAGACTATGAACACAAATAACAAAATAGCAATAAATATGTACCTATCAATAATCACATTAAATGTAAATGGATTAAATGCTCCAATCAAAAGACATAGGGTGGCTGAATGGATAAGAAAGCAAGACCCCGGCATATGCTGAATACAAGAGACACACCTCAGATCAAAAGAAACACTCAGGCTGAAAGGAAAAGCATGAAGTAAAGTATTGCATGCAAATGGAACTGAGAAAAAAGGTGGAATAGCGATACTTATATCAGATAAAATGGACTGTAAATTGAAGAATATAATAAAAGACAAAGAAAACACTTCATAATAATAAAGGGATTGATCCAACAAGAGGACATAACTCTAGTAAACATCTATGCACCTAACATAGTAGCTCCTAAAAATATAAAACAGATATTGTCAGACATAAAGACGGAAATCATGCACTATCATAGTAGGGAACATCAACATCCCGCTGTGACTAATGGACAAATCCTCCAGACAGAAAATCAATGTGGAAACAGTGACCTTAAATGATACATTAGACCAGCTGGATTTAACAGACATTGTCAGAGCATTTCACCCCAAAGCCACAGAATATACATTCTTCTCAAGTGCACATGGAACATTTTCTAAGACAGATCACATTTTAGGCCACAAAACAAGTCTCAATAAATTTAAGAAGATTGAAATCATTTCAAGTGTCTTCTCTGACCACAACGCTATGAAACTAGAAATCAATTATAAGAAAAAAACCTGGAAATCTGTCAAATACATAGAGGCTAAATAACATGCTACTAAATAGCTAATGGGTCACAAATGAGATCAAAGGGGAAATCAAAAGATACCTCAAGACAAACGAAAATGAAAACATCACGACCCCAAATCTCTGGGATGCTGCGAATGCAGTCCTAAGAGGGAAGTTTATAGCAGTGCAGGCCTACCTAAAGAAGAAAGAAAACTCTCAAATCAAAAGGTTATCCTTACACCTTAGGGAACTGGAAAAAGAACAGCAAAAGAAGCCCAAAGGGAGTACAAGAAAGGGGATAATACAGACCAGAACAAAAATAAACGACATAGAGAATAGAAAAACAATACAAAAGATCAGTGAAACCAAGAGCTGGTTTTCTGAGAAGATAAACAAAATTGACAAATCTCTACCCAGGCTCATCAAAAAAAAAAAGAGAGAGAGGCCTCAAATTAGTAGAATCAGGAATGAAAGAGGGGAAATGACTACAGACATCACAGAAATACCAAAAAAAGTCTAACAAATTACTATGAGCAACTATATGCCAACAAATTTGACAATATGGAAGAAATGGATAATTTTTTAGAAGCATACAACCTTACAAAGATAACTCGAGAAGAAACAGAAATCTAAATAGTATGATTACTACCAAGGAAATTGAATCACTAATTGACAAGCTCCCAACAAACAAAAGCCCTGGACCAGAGGGATTCACAAGTTAATTTTATCAAACATTCAAGAAAGAACTATCATTGGGTCGGCCGAGTGGCGTAGTGGTTAAGCACTGGCTTGGGAAGCCAGCAGTCCCGGTTCGAGTCCCACATATGAGGGCCAGTAACACTGACCTCAAAAAAAAAACACACAAAACAACAACAACAAAAAGAACAATCACCTATTCTTCTCAAACTATTCCAAAAAATCCAGACGGAGGGAAGGCCCCCAAACTCTTTTTATGAAGCCACTATCACCCTGCTTCCAAAACCAGATAAAGACAGCACAATAAAGGAAAACTACAGGCCAATATCCCTGATGAATATAGATGCAAAAATTCTCAATAAAATATTAGCAAACAGAATTCAGCAATATACGAAGATCATATACATCATGATCAAGTGGGTTTCATCCCTAGTATGCAAGGCTGGTTCAACATCCGTAAATCAATTAATGTGATACACCACATCAACAAAATGAAGAATGAAAATCACATGGTCATATCAATAGATGCAGAAAAAGCATTTGATAAAATCCAACAGCCATTTATGTTAAAAACTCTTAGCAAAGTTGGAATACAGGGATTATATCTCAACATATATGATAAACCTACAGCTAACATCATACTCAATGGGGAAAAGCTAAAACCATTCCCCTTAAGATCAGGAACAAGACAAGACTGTCCACTTTCTCCTCTTTTATTCAACAGACTTCTGTAAGTTCTAGCCACAGCAATCAGACAAGAAAAATAAATAAAAGGCATCCAAATTGGGAAGGAAGAATTAAAATTGTCATTATATGCAGATGACATGATACTGTATATAGAGAACCCCAAAGACTCCATCAAAAAACTATTGGAGCTGATAGATGAGTTCAGTAAGGTAACAGGATACAAATTTAATGCTCAGAAATCAGTTGCATTTGCATATACCAATAATAAACTAACAGAAGGAGAAATTAAGAAAACTGTCCCATTTACAATGGCTTCAAGAACTATAAAATACCTAGGAATAAATTTAACCAAAGAAGTAAGTGCTCTGTACTCAAAATATTATAAGACACTGTAGAAAGAAATAATAAAATATTCAAATAAATGGAAATATCTACCATGCTCATAGATAGGAAGAATTAATATAGTTAAAATGTCCATACTGCCTAAAGCAATATATAGATTCAATGCAATTCCTATTAAACTACCAAGGACATTTTTCACAGAAAAAGAAAATATAATCCTAAAATTTATATGAAACCATAAAAGACCCCGAATATCCTTGGTAATCCTGAGAAATAAGATCAAAGTTGGGGGTATCACGCTACCAGACATCGAAACATACTACAAGCCTACAGTAATCAAAATAGTTGGTATTGGCATAAAAACAGTCAGATAGATCAGCGAAACAGAACAGAGATCCCGGGAAGAAATCCAGGTATATATGGACAGTTAATCTATGACAATGGAAACAAGAATTTACATTGGAATAAAGATAGTCTATTCAATAAATGGTGCTGGGAAAATTGGACTGACACATGCAAAAAAAGGAAATTGGACCTCCTCCTTATGTCATATACAAGAACAAATTCAAAATGGATTAAAGACTTAAATGTAAGACCTGAAACCATAAAACTCCTAAAAGAAAATATAGAGAGTAAATTTGCAGACATTACCCAGAGCAATATTTTTACTGATACATCCCTGCGGGCAAGGGAAGTAAAAGAAAAAATGAACATATGGGATCATATCAAACTTAAAAGTTTTTTCACAACATAGGAAATCATCAATAAAATAAAAAGGAAGCCTACTGAATAGGAGAATATATTTGCCAATGATATATCTGATAAAGGATTAATGTCCAAAATTTATAAAACACTCATGCAACTCAACACCAAAAAAACAAACAACCCAATTAAAAAATGGGCAGAAAATATGAAGAGACATTTCTCTAAAGAGGACATACAGATGGCCAACAGGCATATGAAAAAATATTCAACCTCGTTGGAATTAGGTAAATGCATATAAAAAGCACAATGAGATACCACCTCATTCTGATCAGAATGGCTATCATCAACAAATCAACAAACAACAAGTGCTGGCGGGGCTGTGGGGTAAAGGGAACCCTGCTGTACTGTTGGTGGGATTGTAGATTGGTGCAGCCAGTATAGAAGTCAGTGTGGAGGTATCTCAAAAAACTGGAAATGGAACTACCTTTTGACCCAGCAATTCCACTCCTAAGTATTTTTCTTTTAAGATTTTATTGGGGAATTGGGGGAGGGGGACAGTATTGGGTTATCGGGGAAGAGAGCAGACCAGTTGCTGTCTTTTTGTTCTTCAGTCTAGTTGCGGAGGACGTTGCTTCACTAGCCCATGTTGGTATCGTCATTGCACTCTTCCTGGATGAGGCAGATTGGTTGCCAGCTCTGGATGGTCACTCACCGTGGCTATTGGCAGCTCACGCTGGTTGCCAGCCACTCACACTGGCTTCCGGCCACTCACTGTAGCCTATGGCAGCCCAGTGCAGCAGGGGCTCTAGCCTACACCATTGCCATCCACTCCTAGTTATTTATTCTGAAAAACCCAAGACACTACTTCAAAAAAATATATGCACCCCTATGTTCATTGCAGCGCTATTTACAATAGCCAAGACTTGGAAACAATTGAAATGCCCATCGGTAGATGACTGGATTAAGAAACTGTGGTACATTTACACAATAGAGTAGTATGCAGCTATAAAGATGAAATCGTACCATTTGCAACAACATGGATGGACCTAGAGAACATTATGTTAAGCGAAATAAGTCAGTTCGAGAAAGACAAATACCATATGATCTCACTTATATGTGGAATCTAAAGAAATGAATAAATGAACAAAATAAAAAAATAGTCTTAGGGACACAAAGGAAAAACTGATGAGGGCTAGATGGGACGGGGATGTGCATGAGGGAGAACGGGAAGGGACGAGGCAACACAAACTGATAACTATAATACTACTGCAGAGACAGAAGAGATAGTTTAGGGAATATAATCAGTAGGGTTGTAAATATTTTTCTTAGGGGATCAGAAGGACTCCTGTCTTGTCAGGGAGACCACTTCATGGACGGTGTAGTGGTCTGACCACTGCACTGTACATCTGAAGCTGCCGCTGAATAATATTATATGTCAACTATAATTTAACACATATATATAGTCATGGGATATGGAATATAGTGTGGGGATGATGTCAATGGAATTGTAATAGATATGTATGATATCAAGAGTGGGGGGACAGGGGTGGGGGAGGGGGTAGTCACTTTGTAAGGGGTGAAAAAGATAACTATTGCATAGTTTTGTACATCTGTAACTATTAATTATAATAAAAAACAAAAACAAAAACAAAAAAACATGGGAAGCACAGAGGCCATCTGAATTTCATGATTAAGCACAGAGGGAAAAATGCCTATAGTTCAAAATTCTTATCACCAAAAAAGCTGGGAAGTAAAGGGACAATAGAAAGCCTGTAAGGATATATGTGTGTGTGCGAACATATAAGCATATATGTACACATAAATAAATATGTACCTCATACATATATACATACATGTATGCACATGTATTTACCTATATACATGTCTATGCACATACAAATATGCACATACATTTGTACACCCATATATACCTGCAGGTATGTGTGCCCACATATACACATACACATAGACATACACAAATATGAAGCTGTTAGGCACATGGCACTAAAAGGAACACAGGCAAGGAAAAGAAAAAAGCAACAAACATCTGGGTTTTCAGGTGGGATGGAGCTCGTGGCAGTAGCTCAGGAAGCTTGTTGTACACAAGACTTTTGATGCTCCACCTCAGGGGAAAATACAGAGTGAGAAGTTCCAAAGTCTGGAAAATGTCATGCAGACATTAGCAGCTTTTCTCATTGGGTAACAGACATGGTGAACAATGTTTATTTACTTATTTAATCTAATGTTCTTTTATTTATTTTACAATCAGTTTGCATTATTTAGATAATCATAAAAATCAATACCTCTATTTTAATTTTGAAAAATAATATAACTGCTATGGCTGGCAGACTTGTTGCTTTACTAAAGGCAGTCCATGCCAATGGTGGCTGTGTGAGCAGTTGGATCTCTTAAACAAAGTGAAACAAAAGGAAACACACAGGCCAGGGACTCTCTGTTTTAAGCATCAACACCTCAAGGATTTTAAAGAAAATGAGACCCATATAGTTATAACTTTTTTTTTTAAAGTTGCAGAAAAGGAGTTTATTAGAAGAAAAAAAAATACATTTCAAAGAAAAAGAGGTGAGTCCAAACAGTAGAGAATGCCTCAAGGGCCATTATTAGAAAAGAAAGTATACTCCAAAAAGTTTGGAGCGGACCGAGCAAAGGAAGTTCAAAAGGCCTAGTTATAACTTTTTTAGTATGAAATCTTCAAAATGTTATTTTCTTTCATTGATCTCTGATATATTTTAAATCATTTGAACATTTTTCTTAAAATGATTTTTCATTCCTACTGATAAATGAAGGTAAATGGGTCTTAGCGCTATACATTATCAGCCATAACTTAAAGGGATTTTTTTCTTTTTGTTGGTGAAATTCAGCAAGCATTTTCTCTGTTGCTTTATAACATGTAGTTGAGAAACGAACTATTATGTACATCATATAGTGAAAGAACAAGGATTTAGAGTGAGAGGGCAAGGGTTCATTGGATTCATCACTTATGGCAGTTACTTCTCCCTAAGCCTCAGTGTCCTCAAATGTGAAAATACTCCAGTCAACATGTTGCGAGAGTTAAGCAGCACTGTGTGTGAAACCTCTTGGACATAAGGAAATCTTTGCATTAGTTAGGACTCTGTCAGCTCCAAGCGAGGTCTGGCTGGTTGGCACAGTTGGTTAAGAGCACGATCTCTGAGCAACACGGTTGGCCAGTTTGATTCTCACATGGGCTAGTGAGCTGCACGTGAGCTGAGCTGCTGCTGAGCTACCAATGGGTGGCAGGCTTGCTCAGCTAGTGATGGCACATGCTCTTAATAACAAGGTTGCTGGTTCCACTCCCGCATGGGATGGTGGACTATGCCCCCCCATTTGTCCACCCCCCCACCCCCACAACTAAATTGAAAGCGGTGACTGGACTTGGAGCTAAGCTTGCACCCTCCACAACTAAGATTGAAGGACAACAACTTGACTTGGAGCTGATGGGTCCTGAAAAAACACAACATTCCCCTTCTCCAATTCCCCAATAAAATCTTAAAACAAAACATAACAAAATCCAAGTGAACTGGCTCATGCAAGTACAGGAATTCATTGACAAATCATGGTTGGAAAAAGAGCCCCATGGCTGTCAGGACCCCATGTTTGTCAGGACTTCACTTCTGTGTCTTCAGCTCCTAGCCTTCATCATGGTGGCCTATGGCATTTCTAAGCTTACATCTTACCAGCTTAGTGAGTCCCCTTTTCCAAAACCACCAGAAACAAAGTCTTAGGCTGGGCTCTTGCTGGCCCAGTTAGGGTTATAAACCCACCCTGTGGTTGAGGTGTGGTCCTGGGATGTGGGACATGGTACTCACAGTGGTCAGCCAGGGTCATGTGCCCACCCAAAGTGCCATGAATTTACATGGACCAAATATGGAGAGGCCCCCAGGACAATCAGCATATACTAGAGGGGAAAATGAATGCTGAGCAGATCAGGACACTAAAATACATGTTAGTTATATAACAATAATTGTGTACTACATATTGCTTTATTTTATTATTATTGAACAGCAGATTCCATGAAGCTGATTGAAGTTAGAAAAATCACTGTTACTGAAAAGGTGTTTAAGACTCCTTGTGTTGAGATGTCCAAAACTATAGAATGAAGTGTCCAGTTTTTGAGAATTTAATAACTATGAATGATACCCATTCCCAGTCAGAGTAGGAAGCAGAGCAAAAGAGGGAGGCTGCATGTCCGAAGCTTATTAGGGCAGGCGCTGAAGATGAACACCTGTGGAAAGTGAAGGAAGCAGGATTGGTGTAAACAGGGGTTAGCAAACTTTTCCTTTCTCTCTTTTTGAAAGATTTTTATTAAAAATATAGCTAACTTATAATATTATATGACTTTGAGGGGTTCACCATAGTTGTTCAACATTATATACCTAAAGAAGTGACCATCAGGAGGACTTCCAGTAAAATGGCAGAATAGACAGACACTGTGCTAACTACCTTCCAAGATCACACCAAAATTACAAACAAAGTATACAACATTCAACCCCGGAGGACCCCGGAACACTAGATGAACAGAAACACTAAATGAAGAACTTAAAGAGGAGGCCACGTCAAGTCTGGTAGGAGGGGCAGAGATGAGAGAGGGCAAACCCCGTGAGGGAAGCCCCAGCCGTGGGGAGGCTTCTCCAGTTGGGGGACAGACCCTCCCGCCACACACCAAGCTCACCAGCCCAGAGTTCCTTTGCTGGGAAGAAGAGATCCAAGATAGCTGGCAGTAAATTAGTGAGGACTTTCTTTGCACAGCTCAGTGAAGCTGAGAGCGGCCAGAGTATCAGTGGGGCCGTCGCATGGGCTTGCTCACAGGTGAGCACTTACCTGGTTCCTGGTGGAGAGAGTAGCAATGTGAGCTGGGCCCAGGAGCCTGCGGGGATGGACTGAACTGAGAACCTTTGGTACAAAAGCTGGAGGTTCTTGGACTATTGTTCCCCTGGTGTGGAGCCTGCATGCAAGTGGTGTACAGCAGGGCACCATTTTGTCAGGGTTAGGCCCTCCCACAGAGGGTCAGATCCGGGATCCCATTGGTCTGGTGGAATTGATGCAGAAGTGCGTGTGTGCATGCGTGGGCATGCGGCCTTGGATCCCCACCCTTTGCCCCGCTTATACAGCATTGCCAGGGAAACACTGGGCGGGTGCCCTGCAGCTCCAACAGGCTGCTCACTGAGACCCGGGAGTGTGGGAACTGCCTCAGATCCCCACCTTCCCCATGGCTTGTGCTGCGTTGTGAGGGAAACCCCTGGTGGGCATGCTCCGGCTCCAACAGGCTGTTCATTGAGACTTGAGAGTGCGCAAGTCATCTCGGTCCCTGCTCTCCGCACTGTGCTTGCAGAGTTGCTAGGCTGGTGATTGGTTGTCGGGCTGCTCAGCCTGATCTGTGAGCAGCTGATTGGGACAGGCTGAGACTGGGAGTTTCCTCGGAGTGTTGGACCATGTGCTGTGTGCCTGCATGATCCAGCCAGGGCTCTCCTGGTGATCTATCTAATACATCAAAGCAATCCCAGAGTGACAGCCAGAACGGGGAAACAAAGAAACATGTCACAAATAAAAGATCAGAAGAAACCTCTAGAAATGGAACTAAATGAAACAGAGGGATCCAACCTTTCAGAGACACAGTTTAGAACACTGATGATAAGAATGTTTAATAAACTTGGTGAGGACATAAAGAAGGATAGAGAAATCATAAAAAAACAACCAGTTAGAACTAAAGAATACAATAACTGAAATGAAGAACACACTCGAAGGAATCACCAGTAGAGTAGATGAAGGAGAGGAGCGGATCAGCGATTTGGAAGACAAAATAGCAGAAATCACCCAGTTGGCACAACAAAAATACCAAAGAAGAAAAAGCAATGAAAATAATTTAAGAACCCTATGGGTCAAGATGAAGCACAACAACGGTCAAATCATAGGGATACCAGAAGGAGAAGAGAAGAAACAAGGGTTTGAGAATGTATTTGAAAAAATAATGACTGTAAACTTCCCTACCCTGATGAAGGAAATTGACATACATACCCAGGAAGTGCAGAGGGTTCCAAACAAGCTGAACCCAATCAGGTCCACACCAAGACACATCATAGTTAAAATGGCAAAGCTTAACAACAGAGACACAATCCTAGAGGCAGCAAGAGAAAGACAGCAGGTTACATACAAAGGAACTCCTGTTAGACTAACAGCTGACTTGTCTACAGACACTCTGCAGTCCAGAAGGGAGTGGCAGGAGATATTCAAAGTGACACAAAATAAAGGCCTACAACCAAGATTGCTCTACCCAGCACGGCTATCACTTAAAATTGAAGGAGAAATAAAGAGCTTATCAGAAAAGAATAAGCTTAAGGAATTCATTACCAGCAAGCCAGCATTGCAAGAAAAGTTAAAAGGGCTTTTTTAAACAGAAGAAAGGAGTAAACAAGCTAACCCAGAAAGACCAGGAATACAAATAACAAAATGGCAATACATATGCACCTATCAATAATCATTTTAAATGTGAAGGGACTAAATGCTCCAATCAAAAGACAGAGAGTAGCTGAGTGGATAAGAAATTAGGACCCATGCATATGCTGTTTACAGATGGAATAAGATATTTCATGCAAATGGAAATGAGGGAAAAAAAGCTGGAGTAGCAGTACTTATTTTGGAAAAAATAGACTTTAAAATGACTACAATAAAAGACAAAGAAGGGCACTATAATCCTAATAAACATCTATGCACCCAACATCGAAACTCCTAATTGCATATACCAGATTTTGACAGGCATAAAGACAGAGATCAACAATAACACTATCGTAGTAGAGGACTTCAACACCCCATTGTCACCAATGGACAGACCCTTTAGACAGAAAATCAACACAGAAAGAGGGGTCTTAAATGACACTTTAGACCAGCTGGACTTCGTCAATATTTTTAGAGCATTTCACCCTGAAAAAAAAGAATATACATTCTTCTCAAGTGCACATGGGACATTTTCCAACATAGACCCCGTTAGGCCACAAAACAAGTCTCAGTAAATTTAAGAAGATTGAAATCATATCAAGCAGATATAAAGGAATAACAGATAGTTGCTCGCTGGGAGGGAGTGGGGTTGAGGAAGAGAGTGAAGGTTTTAGACAGCGTAGATGGGTGACTACCATGTTGCCTCAAGGATATGGGGGGCACTTCTGGGAATGTAATTGATAAAGTTGTGAAGAGACATTATGTTAAGTGAAATAAGTCAGTCGGAGTAAGACAAATACCATGTGATCTCACTTATATGTGGAATCTGAAAAACTGAATGAACGATCAAAGTAAACAGAAACAGACTCATAGATATAGAGGAAAAACTGAGGGTTGCTAGTTGGGAGGGGTGTGGAGATAAGGGGGAAGGGGAAGGGATTAGACAGCATAAATAGACAACTACAATATTGCCACAGGGATACAAAACACAGTTCGGGGAATATAATAATGTTGTAAAAATTTTGTGGTGTGTCAGATAGTCACATGTCTTGTTAGGGAGGCTTCTTGGATGGAGTAGAGGCTTGATCATTGCAGTGTACACCTGAAGCTGATGTTGTATAATATTGTATGCCAACTGTAACTGAATATATAGATAGTCACAGGATGTGGAGTATACTGTGGAAGGGAATCAAAGGAATTATAAGAGATATGTATGATATGGGGGGAGGGGTGTTGTCACTTTGAGGGGTGAAAAGTATAACTATTGCATTGTGTTGTACACCTGAAACTAATTTAAAAAATGTTTATATTTTTACAATATTTATATTTACAATGTTTATATTTAACAATAAAAGATTATTAAAAAAAAAAAAGAAGTGATCATCATAAGTCCAGCAACCATCTAACACTTACCATGCTATCACAACATTATTGACCATATTTCCTATGCTGTACCTTACATCCCCATGACATATTTGTTTTATACCTGGAAATTCGGACCACTTATTTCCCTTCACCTTCCCCCCGATCGTTTTTAATTATTCAATTATAGTTGATAGTCAATATTATTTTGTATTAATTTGAGGTGCACAGCATAGTGGTTAGATACTTATATGATTCAAGAAATGATCCTCCTGATTAGTTTAGCATCCACCTGGTATTAGGTATAGTTATTATCGTACTATTGATTATATTCCCTATGCTTTCGTTTGCGTCCTCATGACTATTGTAACTACCAATTTGTACTTCTTAATCTCTTCACCTTTTTCGCCCTGCCCCACCCTCCTCCCGTGTATCACCCCAATAAACGTAGTACCCATCTGACACCATACATAGTTATTATATTATTATTGCCTATATTCTTTATGCTGTACCCTACATCCCCATGACTACTTTGTAACAATCAATTTGTACTTCTTAATCCTTTCCCCTTTTTTCACCCACGCTCCCCAACCCCCACTGCAATCTGGCAACTATCAAAATGTTCTCTGTGTCTATGAGTTTGTTTCTGTTTTGTTTGTTTATTTTGTTCTTTAAATTCCACATTAAGCGAAATCACATTGCGTCTGTCTTTCTCTGTCTTACACTCCACTCAGCACAGTACCTCCAGGCCCATCCATGGTGCTACAGTTGGTCAGAAGCCAATCTCTTCCCTGGCAGAGCAATATTCCATTGTATATATGTACCATCTCCTCCTCTATCTATTCATCCATCGATGGAAACCCAGACTGTCTCCACATGTTGGCCATTGCAAACAATGCTGCAATGAACATATGGATGTATACATCATTCAAACTGAGTGGATTATTCCTAACATTCTTGGTTGTTGATATCTCTAACTCTGTATTTTCACAGTTTAACCCAGGATGCACAGTATTAAAGATTAAGTTCAGAATTCAAAGCTGTGGAGTCTTTATCTCCCTGATGTTAGCAGCATGATTTCTTTGATATTTAAAATTTATTTTCTCTCTTTTCAGTCATCTCTGAAAATGGATTTCAATTAGCTTAACTTTTCTTCTAGGCCAGGCAGTGATATCATTCTTTTGAATTAGTGATTCATTGATTAGTAGAAAAAAACCACCAAATGAAGCCATTGATAAATTGTTGAGTGGAAAACCTGGTTTATGCAGATTTGGTTTACTGGTAAGTTAACAATAGATGTAATACGGATTACCAGCAAGACTCCTCTGAGCTAATTTAGGCATCTTGTAAGAACCACACAAAAGCCCAAACAGAATATTTTCAGAGGTTGCCAATTTTTCTTTTATTTCTAAGAGGAGGTAGGAGTGAAATCTAATGGGAAGGAATCCTCTTTCTGAGTCTGAGAGGCAAACCATTCAAGGAAATCAAATGTAAGCACCAGCAGAGGTAATGGCAGTGCTCTGTGGGACCCCGAATATGACCTTGCTCCTCTTCCCAAGGGTAAGCACCTTAAGCACAGCCATAAAATGCAATCAAGAGGACTTGCCAAGAAATTTGAAAAGCAAAGATGGGCTCTCCAGAGGGAGTGTTTTTATTTTATTTATTTATTTATTTATATATTTATTTATTTATTTGTTTGTTTGTTTGTTTATTTCTTTATAAATTGGGCAATTGGGGGAGGGGAACAGCCAAGTTGTTGTCCTTCAATCTTAGTTGTGGAAGGCGCAGCAAGCTCAGCTCCAAGTGCCATTGTGCTTCTCAGCTCAAGGTGCTGTGTTCAATTAGTTGCTGGTGGGCACAGCCCACCAACTTGAACAGGCAACTTTGTTGTTAGGAGCACATGCTCTCACTAGCTGAGTTATCTTGCCTACTGTTGGCAGCTCAGCAGCAGCTCAGCTCGGGCACAGGTCACTGGCCCATGTGGGAATTGAACCGGTGACCCTGTCTCTCAGAGCTCACAGTCTTGAGCAAACTCTTAACCAACTGAGCCACTCAGTCGGCCCCTATTTTTATTATTTCTAAATCTCTAGTAGAACCTTGTTACTTGCTAAGGCAAAGAAACAAAACAACAGCAACAGAACCAATTCAACTCAACACAAATCAAATACAACAAAATAAAACATATCAGAACATGTTGAACAGGATCTGCCCTGTTAGCAGGAACTGCAATTAAGGGCCCATAATGAGTAAGTGGTACTAAGTTCCTCAAATTCAAAGCACTGCCAACAGTTGGCCAGCCATCACACCAGAAGGCTTCCAGACAGTTGGCAGGAAAGAGGCAGCCCTACCAACAACCCCACACCATCACTCTAGGGGAGGCCTCGGAGAGGGAGATGTTAGGGGAGGGCTGAACCTGCAAAGAGAAATTACATTCTCTTTTCAGGCACTGCATTGGAAATGGGGTTTGAGTTGCTGTTAATTCTTCTCCTGTAAGCTTGGGAGGAATGAGGATAAGAATCACTCATTCACCCCTGGTCAGACTGCTAAAATTCTGTACCTACTGACCTAATCCTGGACTTCTAAGGCAGTGAAAACCTAAAATAAATTGAGAAGAGATTTCATTTTTATAGACTTCTAGGTCCAGAAAAGGCAAGGATTATACCAGCTCTTGAGAGTTATAGAAGCTGGATCATAATGAAATGAACAGTGCATGTAGAAAAGTTTGGGATTCAGGGGACCAGCCCCAGGACTGGTGTGTTGCCTCCCCCTGGGGATAGAGCCCTATCACCAGAGATGTCCAACGAACAGAAGGGAACCCTTTGTCAGTGAAACCTGTTGGGGCCACCCCTGTCTCCTCCAGCACAAGTGAGGAACTTGTGCCTTTCCTTTTTCCTTCTTCTAATTTCTATAATTAGAGGGGCATATGCCCAGAAGAGATCGAGGGAGAGCCTGATACTGCCACCACCTTGACCACAGTTCAGCCTTAATTAAGAATGAGAAGGATATTGAATTTCAAAATTGAGTATTCTTTTAATGATTGAAAGTGGATGGAAAAAACATGGAGTTGGCTCGGCCAAACTGTCATTAAAATGGTTAAGAAATGAGGATTTGCTATTGAGAAATAGTACAGTATTTAGAAGAAATAAAACTCTTGTAGGTTTGGTTCCTCAATATACCAGTTTCAAGGACTACACTTCAAATCCAATTTATCTTCTCCTGATTTAGAGTGAGAGAACTATGTTACTGAGATTGAATTTGAAGGAAACCCTAAGGAATCAGAAGCACTTCCTACTTGAGTTGAGACTTGAACAGATGACAACTCCAAAGAACATCTTTCATTTCTTAGTCTACTATAGAGAACTGAGCTTCATTTGCATGTCACTTCCAGGGATTGCACACTGGAAATAATAACGGAATTTTCTGGTAATCAAAATGTGGCTAAAATTAGTTATAGTGAGTCTAGTCTAGTCATTGGAATATAAGGGGTCTATGTCCCTCAATAACTAAGGCATTCACCACCCCAGTTTCTGAGAGTATTATGGATAACAGGTCTCAGTTGAGTCCCTCTCTGGGACTTGTCCTATGTTGAAGACAGTGTCCTCAGCAACACCATTCCACCTTTCCAGGGATATGCAACTGCCAAGGTCCCAATTCAAGGCAATTTACCCCTGATTCAAGGAACCTCTGCAGGGCAATTTCAGCTCAGTGGCTCCCCAAGGAACAAGCAGAGGCCCTGTTGTAACTGCATCTCATTTCAATTTCTTTCTCGAAGCCAGGGTGACCAATTACAGCCCTGGAGAGTTATAGAAGCTTGGCTAAATCAGGCTTGCTAGTATTTTCATATGGCTCATGAGCTAAGAATGGCTTCTGCATTTTTAGATGATTAAAAAGAATCAAAAGAAGAATGATATTTTGTGACAGGTAAAAATTATATGAAATTAAAATTTCAATGTCCTGAGAGAAATTTCAGTGAAAATTCAGCTCATCTGTTTATGTATGCTCTGGGGCTCTTTTAATGCTACAAAAATAACACTGAATAGTGGCTACAAAGACCATATGGCCTGCAAAGCCAAACATATTTACTATCTGTTCCTTTACAGAAAAAGTTTGCTGAGGACAACCAAGATGGCAAAGTAGATAAACACTGTGCCAGCTTCCTTCTGTGAACACATTAAAATTACAACTAAATTATAGAACAACCAACCTGGAGAACCATCTAAAGCCTGGCTTAACAAAAGCTTTGTAACTAAGGATATAAATAAGAAGCCACATTGAGGCTGGTAGGAGGGTGGGAGTCAGGGAACTGGCTGACCCCAAACCTCCATGTGGCATGTGAAAATTGGGAGAGATATCTCATATTCAGAGGTTCTCCCTGGAGAAGCAAAAAACCCCAGCCCCACTCCAGGCTCACCAGTGTCTTCCTCCCATGCAACCAGCAGGGAGCTGCCATCTTTAATGTGTTGAGCACTACTCCTTTGCTTACTGCCAAATCTGATTGGCCTTGTGAGCTCCAGGGCTCTGCCCTGCTGACTCACTGGGACCCCGCCCCACCCAAATCCCCCAACATCAGAGGCACTTTCTTCAAGAGCAGCCAACCCCTTCTGCATTGCACTCTTTTTTTGAAAACTATCAAAATCCATGGGCCCAAGGTGGGTGGCGACTTGCCAGGGTATGCTCTGAGACTATTGCTGAGTAGCTCCAAGCTCAGCACTGGTAACAAATCAGAGTCTACATTAATTTGATGACCACAATGCTTCCCAATGTATTGACTCCCTGAGACCCTGCTTTATCCAATTTGTAAACCGAACAAGGCTTTATTAGTGGCTGAACTTTAAGAGAGCCAGCAGGTGGCAGCAGGACTCAGGATGTCCTGACTTTCTGCAGAGCTACCCCAGGATCAGTACTGGTGGCAGCCATTCTTAGTTCACAGTGTGGCCTCTCCCACACACCTCCAGGTTTAGCACAGGCAGCATGAAGTCATGGATGGCTTTGTAGCTCCTATCAGATAGTCCCCTACCAGTCACAGGCAGTAGCTGACCTGAGTTCCCACTGGATCCCTTCCCAAAAGGCCCCAAAACCAACAGATCTGGAAGTTGGCTTTAGACAACAGCAGAGCACCACCCAATTAGTCCCACAAGTAGCACACACAAAAGGGGGTCTCAACGGGCACCGGGACCCTCAAAAATGAATCCCACTCAGTGGTGTAGGCCTCCCGCACAGTAGCCAAACACCATTGCCAGTAAGCCTGAGGGTCAATCCTACCCACTGCAATCAAGGCCCAACTATAACAGGAGGGCAAACACAACCCACACAAGGGACACTCCAGGAGCACCTGGCTCAGGTGACCAGAGAGACTGTGCTAGTACCTCATAGGGCACCTACTACATAAGACCACCCGGCAAAGACTGGGAGACATAGGAGATATACCTAATACATAGAAACAAACAGAGAGGCATCCAAAATGAGAAAACAAAGAAATATGTCCCAAATAGAAAAACAGGAGAAAACTCCAGAAAAAGAACTAGAAATGGAGGCAAGTAACCTACCAGAGATGGAATTCAAAACAATTGTTATTCGGATGCTCAAGGAACTTAGTAAGAACCTCAGCAAAGAGATAGCAAGCATAAAAAGGGGCAAAGAAACAATAAAATGAAACCAGTAAGAAGTGAAGAATACAATAACAAATGAAGAATGCACTAGAAGAAATCTCCAGCAGACTAGATGAAGCAGAGGACTGAATCAGCAATTTGGAAGAGAAGGTAACAGAAAACACCCAATCAGAACAGCAAAAAGAAAAATAAATTTAATGAGGAGAGTTTTAAGGGACCTGTGGGACAACATCAAGCATAACAACATTCACATCACAGGGGCACCAGAAGGGGAAGAGTAAAAGCAAGGGATTGAAAAATGTATCTGAAGAAATAATGACAGAAAACTTCCATAATCTGGCAAAGGAAATAGACATACAAGCCCAGGAAGCACAGAGAGTCCCAAACAAGATGAACCCAAAAGCCCACACCAAGACACATAATTAAATGGTAAAGGTTAAAGACAAAGAGAGAAGCCTAAAAGCAGAAATATAAAGGCAACTAGTAACTTATAAGTGAGCTTCCATAAGATTATCAGCTGATTTCTCAACAGAAACTTTGCAAGATAGCAAGTCTATCACTTAAAATTGAAAGACAGATAAAGTACTTCTCAGACAAGAAAGGCATCACCACCAAAACAGTATTATAAGAAATTTTAGAGGAATTTATTTAAAATGGAGAAAAAAAAGTTCAAAATTATGAATAATAAAATGGCAATAGCTACATATCTATCAACAATTACTTTCAATGTAAATGGATTAAATGCTCCAATCTAAAGACATAGGAGGGTTGAATGGCTTTAAAACACAGGCTACAAGAGACAAAGAAGTATTCAGAAATCCCACTTCTGGTTATTTATCTGAAGCAACTCACTCAGTTTACAAAGGAAAAATTGAAGTCTGGAGATTCAAATCCCATGTCCAAAGTCACAGAAAAGAACGGAACTAAAACCTTGGTCCCTCTAAGATTCTTTGGAGCTGTTAGTATAGAATTCTGTATTTTAATCCATAAAATAAAGTGTAGAGAAAGAATAATCTTACACTTATTTGAATATACTCAGTAATTTTTAGAGCAAAATAGTCATTAATGTACAGTAGTTTAAAGAGGTAGCTCTTATTATTATGAACTTCAGAGAGCCAAACCAGAATTTCTATGTCTTCAAACACTGTATTGGTTCTGTGGATCCCATCATAAGTGTAAATGAACTGTTTGCTAGGACCATATAAAATTTACAGAGGCACATTCACTGCCACTCACTAGCTACTGACAGCCTCAAGGTGGTAGTAGCCTGGCAACCCAGGCTTTTGAGCCTCAAATGAGGAGAGTTCTCTGCCAAGCCTTGAAGGAAGCATAGCATGATGCAAAAAATATATTTTTTTTTTACTAAACCCTGAGTTTGGAGATTATTTGGTACATGGTAAAAATGGTTCAGTGTTTTTATGTGTGTTTTTCTTCTCCAAACATGGTTTAATAAATAATATTTGGTTCCAATAGCATTAATATAGTCTTCTATACTTTATTAAAGTTTTATTTTAATTAATTTATTTATTTATTTACTCATTCATTCATTTATTCTTTTTTTTAAATTTTCTAATTTTATTTTATTAGTTTCAGGTGTACAACACAATGCGATAGTTATACCCTTTACCCCCCAAAGTGAAAACCCCCCTCCCCCAGTCCGCCACACCACTCCCCCCCATATCATACATATCCATCACAACTCCCCTGACTCCCCTCCACAGTATACTCCACATCCCGTGACCATCCACATATTCAGTTGCAGTTGGCATACAATACTATACAACAGCAGCTTCAGGTGTACAGTGCAGTGATCAAGCCTCTACTCCATCCATGAAGTGGTCTCCCTAACAAGACATGTGACTATCTGACATGCCACAAAATTTTTACAACATTATTATATTCCCTGAACTGTGTTTCATATCCCTGTGGCAATATTGTAGTTGTCTATTTATGCTGTCTAATCCCTTCCCCTTCCCCCCATCCCCACCCCCTTCCCAACTAGCAACCCTCAGTTTTTCCACTACATCTACGAGTCTGTTTACTTTGATCGTTCACTCAGCTCTTCAGACTCCACACACAAGTGAGATCACATGGTACCTGTCCTTCTCCGACTGACTTATTTCTCGCAACATAATAGTCTCTTCACAACATTATCAATTACATTCCCAGAACTGCCCCCATATCCCTGTGGCAACATTGTAGTCCCACATACACTGTCCAAAACCTTCCCCCTCTCCCTCTTCCCCACTCCCTCCCAGCCAGCAACCATCAGTTTTTCCTTTATATCTGCTTGATATAACTTCAATCTTCTTAAATTGTCTCTCTGGGTTAGCTTGTTTACCCCTTTCTTTTGTTTAAAAAAGCCCTTTTAACATTCCTTGCAATGCTGGCTTGGTGGTAATGAATTCCTTAAGCTTCTTCTTTTCTGAGAAGCTCTTTATTTCTCCTTCAATTTTAGGTGATAGCCATGCTGCGTAGAGCAATCTTGGTTGTAGACCTTTATTTTGTGTCACTTTGAGTATCTCCTGCCACTCCCTTCTGACCTGCAGAGTTTCTGTAGACAAGTCAGCTGTTAGTCTAACAGGAGTTCCTTTGAATGTAACCTGCTGTCTTTCTCTTGCAGCCTCTAGGATTCTGTCTCTGTCTTTAACTTTTGCCATTTTAACTATGATGTGTCTTGGTGTGGACCTGTTTGGGTTCAGTTTGTTTGGAACCCTCTGCACTTCCTGGGCATGTATGTTGATTTCCTTCACCAGGGTAGGGAAGTTTTCAGTCATTATTTTTTCAAATACCTTTTCGACCCCTTGCTTCTTCTCTTCTCCTTCTGGTATCCGTATGATTCGAAGGTGGATGCGCTTCACCTTGTCCCATAGGGCTCTGAAACTATTTTCATTGTTTTTTATTCTTTGGTCTTTTTGCTGTGCCAACTGGGTGAGTTCTGCTATTTTATCTTCCAAATCGCTGAACCGCTCCTCTGCTTCATCTACTCTACTGGTGATTCCTTCGAGTGTGTTTTTCATTTCAGTTATTGTATTCTTTAGTTCTAACAGGTTGTTTTTTTATGGTTTCCCTATCCTTCTTTATGTCCTCGCTAAGTTCCTTAAACATTCTTATCATCAGTGTTCTAAACTGTGTCTCTGAAAGGTTGGATCCCTCTGTTTCATTCGGTTCCATTTCTGGAGGTTTCTTCTGATCTTTTACATGTGACATGTTTCTTTGTTTCCCCATTCTGGCTGTCACTCTGGAATTGTTTTGATGTATTAGATAGATCACCAGGAGAGCCCTGGCTGGATCACGCAGGCACACAGCTCACGGTCCAACACTCCCAGGAAAACTCCCAGTCTCAGCCTGTCCCAATCAGCCGCTCGCAGACCAGGCCAAGCAGACCGACAACCAATCACCAGCCTGGCAACTCTGTAAGTGGAGTGCAGAGAGCAGAGACCCGAGGTGGCTTGCGCGCTCCCGCATCTCTGTGAGCAACCTGTTGGAGCTGGATCACTCCCACTAGGCATTTCCCTGGCAACTCTGCAAAGTGGAGTGCAGAGAGCAGAGACCTGAGGCGGCTTGCGCACTCCTGGGTCTCAGTGAGCAGCCGTTGGAGCCGGAGGGCACCCGCCCTGTGTTTCCCTGGCAACGCAGTATAAGCTGGGCGGAGGGTGGGGATTCAAGGCCGCAGGCGCACTCGCATGCACACACGCACTTCTGCGCCAATTCCACCAGACCAATTAGGTCTCGGACCTGAATCTTCGTGGGAGGGCTCAAGCCCAACAAAATGGCATCCTCCCTACACCACTCATGTGCAAGCTCCGCACCACAGGGATAATAGTCTAAAAACCTCCAGCCTTTGCACCAAAGGTGCTCAGTTCAGTCCGTCCCCACAGGCTCCCGGCTCACACAGCCACTCCCTCCACCAGGAACCAGGTAAGTGCTCACCGGCGAGCAAGCCTGGGCGCTGGCCCCACTGATTCTCCAGTTGCTCTTAGCCTCACCGAGCTGAGCAAAGAGAGTCCTTACTAATTTACTGCCAGCTATCTTAGAACTTCTCTTCCTGGCAAAGGAACTCTGGGCTGGTGAGCTTGGAGTGCGGCCAGAGGGTCTCTCCCCCAACTGGAGAAGCCTCTCCACAGCTGGGACCTCCCTCACGGGGTTTGCCCTCTCTCATCTCCGCCCATCCTACCAGATCCGATGTGGCTTCCTCTTTGAGTTCTTCATTCAGTGGTTCTGTTCCTCCAGTGTTCCGGGGACCTCCAGGGTTGAATGCTGTATAATTTGCTTGTAATTTTGGTGTTATCCTGGGAGGCAGTTAGCACAGCGTCTGTCTATTGCGCCATTTTACCGGAAGTCCTCATTCATTTATTCTTGTTAGGGAGCACAAAAGCATCTGGTAAAACTCCCCCCTTTTTAAATCTTGTTTTTAATTACAGTTGACATTCAATATTATATTAGTTTCAAGTATACAGCATTATGGTTAAATAATTATATAAATTATGAAGTCATCCTCCCAAATAAGTTTATGACACCCCAACACCATACATAGTTGTTACAATATTATATAGACTGTATTCCCTATTCTGTTTACCAACACTTTGACTATTTATTGTATAACTGCCAATTTGTACTTCTTAATTCCTTCCCCTTTTTTACTCAACCCCCTAATGAACCTGGCAACCACCAGTTTGTTCTCTGTATCTATGAGTTTATTTCTGTTTTGTTTGTATATTTTGTTTCTTTAGATTCCACATATAAGCGAAATCATATGATATTTGTCTTTAACTTACTTCACTTATTATAACACCCATTAGGTTCCCCCATGTAGTTGCAAAGGGTAAGATTTCATTCTCTTTTATGGCAGAGTAATATTCCATTGTATATATGTACCACCTCTTCTTTACTCACTTGTCTATTGTTGGACAATTAGGTTGCTTCCATATCTTTAGTAAATAAGGCTACAGTGAACATAGGAGTGCATATATCTTTTCAAATAGTGTTTTGGGTTTCTTCAGGTATATACCCTGAAGTGGGAAACCTGGATCATACGGTAGTTCTATTTTTAATTTTTTTTCAATAATCTCCATACGATTTATCACAGTGGCTGCAACGATTTGCATTCCTGCCAACAGTGCATATGAGGGTTCCTTTTTCTCCATATCCTCACCAACACTCATTTTTTGTTGATTATTGATGGCAGCCATTCTGACAGATATGAGGTGATATTTCATTGTAGTTTTAATTTTCATTTCGCTGATGATTAGTGATGAGCAACTTTTCATATGTCCTTTGGCCATTTGTTTGTCCTTTTTGGAGAAATTTCCATTCAGGTTCTCTGTCCATTTTAATCAGATTGTATGTATTTTTGGTATTAAGTTGTATGAGCTCCTTATATATTTTGAATATTAACCCCTTGTCAGGTGTATCATTAGTGAATATCTACTCTCATTCACAAGACTGTCTTTTCATTTTGTTGATGGTTTCCTTTGCTGTGCAAAAGCTTTCTTAAAAATTAGTTTCAGGTGTACAAAATAATGTAATAGTTAGACATTTACATTCCTCACAAAGTAATAACCCAGTCCCCAAACCTACTACCTCTCTGATAGCATATATAGCTGTTACAATTCCATCAAAAAAACTTTAGTATAATGTGTCTCATTTGTTTACTTTTTTGTTTCTCTTGCTCAAGGAGGCATAATATATATATAGTCAAAAAATGTATACACATTTTAAGAAAGGAAAACTGTATTGTAATACTCAATATAGTCCAATAACAAAAGATGAATACAAGTCACGTTTGATGTCTGCAATTACAAGAGGCGCTCAAAGTGGCCACCATCAGCCCATCAGCATCCAGACACTTCTAATTATGGTGAACTACTGCTTGAGCAATGCTAACCAAAATGTCCACTTGTATAAATTTTTTTGGAATCCCTGATGTGCGTGTGTATGTGTGTGTGTGTGTGTGTGTGTGTGTGTGTGTGTAAAACTAAGAACAATGTCAGAGAGTTTACTGCCTATGTTTTCTTCTTTGAGCTTTATGGTTTTAGGTCTCACATTTAAGTCCTTAATTCATTTTGAGTTTATTCTTTATGGTTTAAGAAAATGGTCTAGTTTCATTTTTTACATGTATCTGTCCAGTGTTTCTAATATCATATATTGAATAGACTCTTTTCATTCCATTGTATATGCCTGTCTCGTATGTAAAAAGGTTAATTGATCATATAGGTATGGGTTTATTTCTAGATTCTATTCTGTTTCATTGAACTACAAGGTGTGATCAAACAATACTGTGAATGTTTAAATTTTTAAAAAATTTATTGCTGTAAAATACACATTGCCATTAATCCCCCTCACTTTGAACACATTCATCTCATTGTTCTTGACACTTGAAGCAGTTCTGGATGTTCTCATTCATGTCTTTAGTTGTGTTGACTTGCCTGCTTCAATGTCCTAAATTGATTCAAAATGTTTACCTTTCATGGTCATTTTGACTTTGGGGAAGAGCCAGAAGTTACATCGTGCCAGATCTGGTGAATAAGGTAGATGAGGACACACCGTAATGGTTCTTTTTTTTTTTCTTTTTTGACAGAAATTGCTCTACCAGGAGCGATGTGTGACACAGAGCCTTTCCGTTGTGATAAAAAAAAATATGGTGAATGCTGCTGTCGAGTGCCATCCAACAGAAAGGGAGGGATGTTAAATACAGGAACTGGTGTGTCGAACCCTAATAACAATGTGTGACAAGTTTCAACTTGTTCAGTGCAGTCAGTCGGGTGTGAGCTATGGTTGAGAGAAGGTGTGTTTTAAAGTGTGCTGTAAATAATCCTCCATGATAACAATGCTCCATATCACATATCGCTTCTGGTATAATGGCAATTTCTGTCAAATAAAAACATTATCGGGCCAGCTGAGTGGCGCATTGGCTAAGAGCTGGCTTGGGATGCCAGCTGCCCCAGTTCAGATCCCACATATTAGGGCAGTGACAATGCCCTCTACAGCTAACAACAGCTCCACCTGGAGCTGGGCTGTGAGCCCCGGCGATGGTGTAGGCTGCAGCCCCTGGTGCAGTGTGTCTGCCATAGCCTACAGTGAGTGGCTGGCAGCCAGGTTGAGTGGCTGGCAGCCAGCATGAGCTGCCAATAGCCATGGTGAGCGACCATCTAGAGGCTGGCGACCCATCTGCCTCATCCGGGAAGAGCGCAATGATGATACCATCACGGGCCAGTGAAGCAACATCCTCTGCAACTAGACTGAAGAACAAAAGGACAGCAACTTGTCTGTTACCCTTCCCCGATTCCCCAAAGGTGTTCCCTCCCCCAATTCCCCCAATAAAATCTTAAAAAAACAAAATATTATGGTGTGTCCTAATCCACCTTATTCACCGTATCTGACACCATGCGATTTTTGGCCCCTCCTCAAAGTGAAAATGATTCAGAACATCAAGGCAGCCACAACAGTGCAACTAAAGAGGACTTCCAGAACTGCTTCAGAAAGTGGCAACAATGATGGGATAAGTGTGTTTGAAGCAAGGGAGAGTATTTTGAGGGGGATTAAAGGCAATGTGTCTTTTTATTATAATACATTTTTTAAATTTAAACATTCACCGTATTGTTTGGTCAGACCTCATGTGTGTCTGTTTTATGACAATATCATACTGTTTTGATTACTGTAGACTTGTAGTATAGTTTGATATCAGTTAGAATAAAACCTCCAACTTTGTTCTTTTTCAAGATTCCTTTGGGTATTTAGGATCTTTTGTGGTTTCATACAAATATTAGGTTTATTTGTTCTAGTTCTGTGAAAAGTGCCATTGGTATTTTGATAGGGATTACATTGAATCTGTTGATTGCTTTAGCAAATATGGACATTTAAATAATGTTGTCTTCCTATCCATGAGCATGATATATGCTTCCATGTATTTGTATCTTCTATTTCTTTCTTCAATATCATAATTTTCTGAGTAGAGGCATTTTACTTCCTTGGTTAACTTTATCCCTAAGTATTTTTTAATGTAATTGTATATAAATAGGATATTATATATAAATTGAATATAAATAGGATTATATTCTTTTATAATTTAATTTTATTATTTTAAGATTTTTATTAAAATGTCACTAATATACAAGGTCTGACAATTACATTCATGAAGTCATCTTAGAAAAAGTGCTACATACCTCATTGCTGAATATCACTACAGTCACCTTCAAAGTACTCTCCTCAGGAAACTATGCATTGTCTCCTTTCAAAGCAATTTTGGAGCTCTTTTTCTGGAATGGCATCAGAGCTGTTGTTGTATTACTCTTGCTGTTCTGAGTGTCATCCAAATGTCTTCCTATATATTTCCTTTATCTTCGGGTAAAGAAAGAAGTCATTGGGGGCCAGATCAGATGAGTAGGGTGTTTTCATCTGTTATTTGTTTACTGGCTAAAAACTTCCTCACAGACAGTGCTATGTAAGCTGGTGCATTGTTGTGATGTGACAGCCATGAATTGTTGGCAAAAAGTTCAGGTCATTTACATCTAACATTTTCACGTAGCCTTTTAAGCTCTTCCAAATAGTAAACTTAGTTAACTGTTTGTCCAATTGGTTCAAACTCATAATGAATAATTCCTCTGATATAAAGAAAAGATTAACAACATCGTTGCAACAAGTACGTGAACTTAATTGTCAGACCTTCGTATATGTACCACCTTCTATTTATAGATGGAAACCCAGGCTTCCTTCACATCTTGGCCATCATAAACAATGCTGCAATGAACATATGGATGCACACATCCCCTCAAAATAGCATTTTGGATTTGGATTTCTTCAGGTAAGTATCCAGAAGTGGGATTACTGGGTCCTTTTTTGTCTTATGTTATAGGCTTTGTTTTAAAATCTATTTTGTATGGTATAAGTATTGCTACCGTAGCTTTTTTTTCTTTTTTTCATTTTCATGGAATAATTTTTTCCCATCCCTTTATTTTCAGTCTCTCTGTGTGTCTCTCTTTCAATCTGAAGTAAGTCTCTTGTAGGCAGTATATGTAAGGGTCTTGTGGGGGGTTTTTTTTGTTGTTTTTTTTGTTTTTTGTTTTAAATCCATTCAGCCACCCTTTTGAGTGGAGCATTTAATCCATATATATATATAAAGGAATTGTTGATAGATATGTAGTTATCCCCATTTTATTATTCATATTTTTAATTTATTTTTTGTCTTAAAGAAGTCTTTCTAATATTCTTTGTAATACTGTTTTGGTGGTGAAGAACTCTTTTAGTTTTTTCTTGCCTAGGAAGTTCTTTATCTGTCCTTAGATTCTAAATGATAGCTTTGTATGGTATAATACTCTTGGTTGTAGGTCCCTGCTTTTCATCACATTTCCTGCCAATCCCTTCTGGCCTACAAAGTTTCTGTTGAGAAATCAGCTAACAGTCTTATAGGAGCTCCCTTGCATGTAACCAACTGCTTTTCTCTTGCTGCTTTTAAGATTCTTTCCTTGTCTTTAACCTTTGGCATTTTAATTATGATGATCTTGGTATGGGCCTGTTTGGGTTCCTCTTGTCTGGAACTCTCTGTGCTTCCTGGCCTTGTATGTCTATTTCTTTCTTCAGGTTAGGGAAGTTTTCCATCATTATTTCTTTAAATAGGATTTCAATTCCTTGCTCTCTCTCTTCTCTTTCTGGTACCCTTATCATGCAAATGTTGCTCTGTTTGATGTTGTCCCTGATGCTCCTGAAACTATCCTCATTTTTATTAATTTTTTTTTTCTATTTGCTGTTCTGATGGGGCATTTTCTTCTACCTTATCTTCTATATCACTGATTTGATCCTCTGCTTCCTTTAATCCACTATTGTTTTCTTCTAATGTATTCTTTGGTTATTGTATTCTATATTTCTGACTGGTGGTTTTTTATGTTTTACATCTCTATTTATGTGTTTCCTATCTCTTTGTTGAAGTTCTCCCTGAGATTATTGAGCATCCTTATAAGAAGTGTTTTGAACTCTGTGTCTGTTAGATTTTTGGGTCACTTTTGTTTAATTCTTTTTCTGAAGCTTTGTGTTGTTATTTTATTTTGGACATGTTTCTCTGTCTCCCTATTTTGGCTGTCTCTTTGTATATTAGATAGGGCAGATATGCCTCTCTGCCTAGTAGAGTGGCCATATGTAGGTGTCCTGTGGGGCCCAAGGGAAAAATCTCCTTGGTCACTAGAACTGGGTGGTCCAGTTGTGTCTTTTGTGTGTTTTGGGGTGTAGTTAATCCTTGTTTGCTGTTTGCACAACAATGGGAGGGATTGAGCCTTGGGCTGATGGGTTGTGAGGGCTGGCTGTGACTACAGTGAAGGAGCTGTAATGTAAGAGCTGATCCTACAGAGCAGCATTCACATTAGCAGGGCTCTGTTGCCTGCCTAGTGTGCTCTTTAGGTGTGTCATCCTTGGAGTTGGCCAGGTGTTGCTCTGGCTCAGCCCAAAGCTGGCCACCGAGCATGCCATCCCCTTGGCCTCAAGAGGGGTACCCAATGCAGGCCAAGTTCAGCTTGAGCCTGTGCCCTGCCCGGGCCACATGCCATGAACCAAAATGCAATTATAAATTTCTTCCACCCACTTTGGGCTTGGAGTTGCCTCTAGAGTCCAAGCCATGAACCAAGGCTGGCTGCTACTACTGCTCAGCAAGAGGTACAGGACAGTCCAAAGTCAGATACTGCTTGTTTGGCATTTGTGAACCATTGAGAGATTTTAGTAATGTCTGCAGCATGAGTCAAGAGGTGCTGTTGGCATGGAAAAGACACTGGAAGCAATTTGGGTGGGGCTGGTGTTTCAGGAAACCACCAGGGTAGGGCAGACAAAGTGTTAGCCAGGTTGATGGAGACTTAGATATGGAGACTGCCTTTGTTTGCATGCTAGGATGTGGGAGGACTCAACAAATAATTAATGGATTCTGCCAGGTCCTCTGTCTGGGAGAAAGCTGCCCCTCCACCTGTCCGTCTGAAGCCAGACAATTTAGTTCCTACTCATGTGTCCCTGGTACCTTTCACGTTGCTGCCCCAACACTGTATCTCAGAGTGACAGTCCATCAGCAAGTTTGTGTGTGGGCCTTTTAAAGGGAGCACCTGAAATGACAGCCATCATTGTCTCACTTCACCATAATCTCCTTGGATTTTTCACAGCCAAAATCATGGGGATTTCTCTCACTGGCACTGCAATGATGGGCTGGAAAGCCTGGTGTGGCGCTGAGACCTCTTGCTCCTCTGTGGCTACTTCTGCAGCTGAGATATCCCTCCCAGTTATAAATGGTCACATGTGGATGTGGGACCAGCCTGTTCCACATCTCTCCCCCTTTTACTATGTTCATTATTGGTTTACATTTTTGCAATGTCTTTGTCTCGATTTGGAATAAGGGTAATGGTGGTCTCATAAAATGAGCTTGAGAGCCAAACCTCCTTTTCAATTTATTGGAATATTTTGAGAACAATAAGTGTTAATTCTTTTTTGAATGTTTGGTAAAATTTACCTGTAATGCCATCTGGTCCAGGAGTATTATTATTATTATTATTATTATTATTATTATTATTATTATTGATTCAATTTCTATGGTAGTTATTGTTATGTTAAAATTTTCTGTCTCATCTTGAGTCAGTCTTGGAAGATTATATTTCTAGTAATTAATGCATTTCTTCCATATTGTCTAACTTGTTGACATATAATTGTTCATTGTATTTTCATATCATCCTTTATATATCTGTGGTTTTAGTTGTCACTTCTCTTTCATTTATGATTTTAGTTATTTGCATCCTCTCTTTTTTTCTAGATGAATCTGGTTTAAAGTTTATCAATTTTGTTTATCTTTTCAAAAAAACTACTTTTGGTTTCATTGATCTTTTGTATTTTTTAAAGACTATTTTATTTATTTCCACTCTGATCTTTATTATTTCCTTCCTTCTGCTCCCTTTGAGCTTTGTTCTTCTTTTTCTAGTTCCCATATGTGTATGGTTAGATTGTTTATTTGAGATATTTCTTTTTTATTGAGGTAGGCATGTATTGGTATGAATTTCCCTTGTAGAACTGCATTGGCTGTGTCCCATAGATTTTTGGGGTTATTTTGCTTTCATTATCATTTGTCTCAAGGTATCTTTTGATTTTCTCCTTGGTTTCATTAACCCATTTATTGTTTGATAGCACGTTATTTAGCCTCCATGTGTTTCTGTGTTTTAGAACATTTATGGTAATTTATTTCTAGTTATGTACCATTGTGATTGGAAAAAATGCTTCGTATGATTTCAATCTTCTTTAATTTACTGAGACGTTTTTGTGGCCTAAATTGTGGTCTATCCTGGAAAATGTTCCTTGTGTGCTTGAAAAGAATGTATATTCTGCCACTTTGGAGCAAAATGTTCTAAAAATAATGGTCAAACCCATCTGTCCAATGTGGCATTTAAGGCTGTTGTTTCCTTGATTTTCTGCTTGGATGATCTATTCACTGATTCCACTGTGGTGTTATAGTGCCCTACTATGACTGTATTTCAGTCAGTCTCTCATTTTACGTTGTTCAATATTTGCTTTATATATTTAGGTGCTCCTATGCTGCATAAATGTTTATAAGGGTTATAACCTCTTGTTGGAGTGATCCCTTTATTATTATGTAATGTCCTTCTTTATCTTTGTTAGCCTTTGCTCTAAAGTCTATTTTGTCTGATATAAGTATTGCTATCCCAGCTTTTGTTGTTGTTGTTGTTGTTTCCATTGCCATGAAATATTTTTTCCCATGTCTTTACTTTCAGTCTGTGCATGTCTTTCAATCTAAAGTGGGTGTCTTGTAGACAGTATATGTATGGATCTGATCTATTCAGCCACCCTATGTGTTTTGATTAGTGCATTTAATCCATTTACATTTAAAAATAGATATTGCCATTTTATTTCTTCTTCTTCTTCTTCTTCTTCTTCTTCTTCTTCTTCTTCTTCTTCTTCTTCTTCTTCTTCTTCTTCTTCTTCTTCTTCTTCTTCTTCTTCTTCCTTCTCCTCCTCCTCCTCCTCCTCCTCCTTGAGTCTCTTTAACATTTCCTATAATACTGGTTTGGTGCTGATAAACTTTAGTTTTTTCTTGTCTGTGTAGCTCTTGGTAAGTCCTTTGATTCTAAATGATAACCTTGCTGGGTAGAATAATCTTGGTTGTTGATCCTTGCTTTCCATCACTTTGAATATTTTTTGCCAACCTCTTCTGGTGTGCAAAGTTTCTGTTGAGAAATCAGCTAACAGTCTTATAGGAGCTTCCTGGTAGATAACAAACTGCTTTTTGTTTTCTGCTTTTAAGATTCCCCTTTGTATTTAACCTTTGGATTTTAATTATGATGTGTCTTGGTGTGGGCATCTTGGATTTATCTCACTTGGGAGTCTCTGCACTTCCTGGACTTGTGTGTCTATTTCCCTAGGGAAGTTTTCAGTCATTATTTTATCAAAAATGTTTTCAAACCTTGGCTCTCTCTGTTCTCCTTCTGGTACTCCTATGATTTGCTCTTGATGTTGTTACACTTGATATTGTCCCAAAGGTCCCTTAAACTATTTTCCTTTTTTAAATTCTTTCTTTTCTTTTTACTGGTCTAATTGGGGTTTTCCTATACCCTGTCTGTCTTCCAAATAACTGATTCAATCCCCTGCTTCATCTAAACTGCTGCTGATTTTCTCTAACATCTTCTTCATTGTAGTTATTGTATTTTTCATATATGACTGGTTCTTCTTTATGTTTCCTATATGTTTGTTGAAGTTCTCACTAAGTTCACCAATTCTTCCACTAAGTTCATTGAACATCTTATGTCCAGTGGGGTTTTTTTTTTATTGGGGGAGGGGAACTGTCTTGGGGAATTGGGGAGGGGAACCAGCCAAGTTGTTGTTCTTCAATCTTAGTTGTGGAGGACACCAGTTGCCATCTGGCTGCCCATCGGCAGCTCATAGTCTCTAAGCTCAAGTTGTTGTGTTACAATCTTAGTTGTGGGTAGGCGTAGCCACCATCCCATGCAGGAGTCAAACCAGCAGCTTTATTGTTAAGAGTGCATGCTCTATCCACTGAGCAACCCAAGTGGCAGCTCAGCTCAAGGTGCCAAGTTCAGTCTTAGTTGCGGTTGGCCTTGTTGTTAGGAGCATGTGCTCTCACCAGCTGAGCCATCCTGCCACCTGTTGGCAGCTCAGAAGCAGCTCAGCTTGAATGCAGCATCACTGACTGATGTGGAAATCAAACCGGCAGCCCTGTTTCTCAGAGTTCACTCTCTGAAGCTAACTCTTAGGCAACTGAGCCACTAGGTCGGCCTCCTCATATCCAATGTTTTAAACTCTGTATCTGGTTGATTGCTTGCCTCCATTTCAGTTAGTTTTTTTTCTGGAGTTTTGTCCTATTTTTTTCATTTGTGACATATTTCTTTTTCATTTCATTTTGGCTGCTACTCTGTTTTTGTTGCTATGTCTCCCAGTCTTGGCAGAGTGGCCTTCCATAGTAGGTCTCCTCTGGGGCCCAGTGGCACAGTTTCTCCAATCACCTGAGCTGGGTGCTGCAGGGGAGTCTCTTGTGTGGGTTTTGTGCACCTTCTTATTGTAGTTGAGCCTTGTTTGCTGTTGGCATGTCAGTGGGTGAAACTGACCTTCAGGATGACTGGCTATGAGGACTGCCCATGACTACAAGCAGACAAGCTACTGTGCAGAGGCTGAACTTCCATAGTGCAATTAGCTATAGCAGGGTTCTGGTTCCTGCTGAGTCTCCCTTATGGTGTGTCATTTTTGCAGCTAATTGGTTGGTGATCTGGTGTGGTCTGGACTTGGCCACTGGGTATGTTCATTCAGGGGCCTCATAATAGGGTCTCTATTGTGGCCCTGGTCAGTTGCTGTCTGTTCCCAGCCTGAGGCCACCTGGTAGGAGTTACAAAATGATCTGTGAATGGAAGATGACTCTTCTGTGCTTGGAGGCACCTGGGTGAAGCTATGCTGTGAATGGAGATCTGCTGCCACTAATGCCAGGCTTGGGGCCACTTATTGAAAGGTATAGACACAGCTTTTTGGGGTTTTTGGACCTTTCAGAGACTTTAAGGAAGTCCACAGCATGGGCCAAGGCTGGCCACTTGTGAGTAACAGCCACTGAAAGATATTCCAGCCTGTAAGTTAATTGAGTTTGATCGGTTCTAAGAAAACCACCAGGGTAGGATGAGTTTGATGAGACTCAGATTTAGTGCCTGCTTGAACCTGCAGGCTGGGTGGTGGAAGGCTCAGCAAAGGAACAATGGTACCTGCCAGCACTTTATTTTGGGAGAGAGCTGTCTCTCCTGTCCTCACCCTGAAGCCAGACAATTCAGCTCCTCCCTGTATGTTCCTAGTGCTTTTCCAGCTGCTCCCCCAGAGTTGAAGCTCAGAGGGAGTGAGTCCATCAGCATCAAACTAATAAGTCCAAGTGTGCAGCCCTTCAGAGAAACACCTGAAACTCCAGCAGCCCACTGTCTCACTTGAACAGAATCCCCACTGATTTTCACAGGCAGATGTCTTGTGGGGACTCCTCTCTTGGCACTGGCCCTCCAGGCTAGTGTGGGGCTGGGACCCCTTGCTCCTCAAGGGGGCTTCCAGAGCCAAGATACCTCTCCCAATTCTTAACTGCCACACGTGGGTATTGGTCCAGCCTGTTTAGAGTGTCTGATCCTCCTATCAGTCTGGAGGTGGCTTCTTATTTATATCCTTAGTTATAAGAGTTCTATTTAGCTAGTATTCAGGTGGTTCTCAGGAGTAATTTTTCTATAATTTAGTTGTAATTTTGGTGTGATCATGGGAGGAGGTGAGCACAGCATTTACCTACTCCTCCAACTTGATTGGAAGTCCAAGTTATACTGGTTTGCTCAACTTAGAATATAGTTTTGCTTATGGAAAGAGGAAGGACCTAATTTTGTCTTTATTCAAAACATTGGGAAAGCCCAATGTTTTATTGGTTAGTTGATTTTTTTCCTCACTGGTATATAATGCCACACCCTGCATATACTTCTCAAACATGCATATTTGGGTTTTCTCCTGTGCTTTTTATTTTATTCCCTTGGCTTATTGGTCTATTCTGGAACTGACGCTACATTACACTGTCTTAACTATTATTTCTTCTTAATAAATCTCCATATATACTAAGATGTGTCCTTATTTATTTTTACTCTTGTTCAAAACTATCCTAAATGTACTTGACCATTTTATATTTTTGTGAATTTCAACATCAATTTGTGAAGTGAAAAATCATGTTGGAACATCTTTTGAAATTACATAGAATTTCTACATTTATTTTGGGAGACTTTCCATTAAGTCTTTCTTCTCTGAATATAAAATATGGTATAGCTCTCCATTTATTTAGGTTTTCTTTTTTCCTAATTTTATTTTGTTCCTAGTTACCTTATAGTTTGTGTTGCTATGCTATACATATAATTTACATTTGTAATTATTTGTTGTTGACATATAATGATATATTGTCTTTGTATCTGGATTTTGTATCTAGAACCCTTGCTGAATGTATTATTTTAAATAATTTGTGAGAAAAGGTGACTTTTTTTTTCTGGCTGGCACCTTTATTATTTCAAAAATAATAATGCGGGCTGGCCAAGTGGCACATTGGTTAAGAGCTGGCTTGGGATGTCAGCAGCCCCCATTTGGATCCCACTAAGATGGTGAACAACAGCTCGACCTGGAGCTGCACTGTGCCGAGTCCTGGTGAAGGTGTAGGCTGCAGCCCCTGCTGCAGTGGGCTGCCATAAGCTACAGTGAGTAGCTGGCAGCCAGCATGAGTGTCCAACAACTGGAGTGATCTACCAATAGCCACTGTCAGCAGCCATCCAGAAGCTGGAGACCAATCTGCCTCACCTGGGAAGAGCGCAATGATAATACCAACATGGGCCAGTGAAGCGACAACTTCCACAACTAGACTGAAGAACAAAAGGGCAGCAGCTTATCTGTTTCCTTTCCCCAATTCCCCAACGCTGTTCTCCTCCCCCAATTCCCCAATAAAAATCTTTTAAAAAAATGCTATATAACTTGAGTTGGTTAATTATAGAATTGTTATGTCTGGATTATTGTAATAAATGCTTGTCAAAAACACCAGTCATCTCAATAATCATACACACTTATTTCATCCATTATGAACTTCCAAAAATAACTCTTCTGTTATCAAAAACTCTACAAATATCATAAGAGAGTTAAGTAATGGTACATGCAAGAGAAAAGAAACATTCTACTAGGGGACACTCTAATGAAGCATTCTGTCCATTACATTTTTGATTGATATATTTCATGAAGAAAGACTAGCTTTTATTTCCTTTTTTTAGTGCCTAGTCTAAAAAGGAATGCAAGAAATCAAGTCTTAGAAGAAAAAAATGCTTTCATAATCTCACATGTAAGCCACAAACAGCCTTTTCTAATAAAAGCTTCAAAGCTTGAAGAGATAAGAGGGTAAGCATTATTTTATTAAGCATTTCAATAAATATGCAAAAAATTCAGCAATTATAAACATATTGTTTTTATACTTGAAAATACAACAATTTTCATCCTTTGAATATTTTATCCTGAGAAAATAATTTAAGGATAGTTTGTTCTAGAAGATTCAAAAGTAAAGCTTGCACACACACACACACACACACACACACACACATTACATATCAGGAATTCTCTATATGATTAACATTCCGATCTGTCCTAATACTGTCACACAATGAGAAGCCAAGCATGATCACATCTACATTGCAAAGGCAGCACTGAAAAGGAACAATGAGAAACTGCATCACCTATGTCTTTGTTTTATGCTTAATGCTTTTGAAAAATTTCCTTGATGAATGTAAAAAGTGATGACATCTTTTTTTCCAAATAGCTAGAGACCTCTCACTGGTTCACTACCAATTAATTATACAACTCCTAAGTTCTAAGTATTCAAATAAAGACTGCAGGTAACCCTTTACTTTTCTCTGGCCCCTTTACCAAACCTCTACATCACTCATGACATTACTTGTTAATATTCTGCATTCCAAAACATGTGGAAGTAAACACAAGTTTGCTAATTTTCACTAACCAAATAAATTTTAAAATTGATATCACACTTAAATTTTCACAACACAAACCTCAGTTTTCACATTCATTGAAACGGTATAGCATTACTTAAACATGAGAATTGGAAATGTGTGTGCTTATTTGGAAGAGAACTGCTTAATTTATTCTCCAGAAAAAAAGTAAACCTGAAACATCACATTACTGGAATATTTGAAACATGATGACAAGTTCTTATCTTCTGAACTTTTATGAAAGCTGTTTGAACAAACTGTTTAATGAATACCTGTCCCTACTAAACAAGAAAGATGTCTGATGCATTAAAGAAGTCAGAAGCTGAATCCAACCCCTTGCTGTCGGTTGCTACAATACTGGCAACTCACATAAATATATTTAATATATCCATGTAGATTCTTAGCATCAAATTGATGGGATATTATTTTTGAACTCCATATACTGGTATTATTTCTGCACACCTGATTACTTCCTGCATATTATACAGAAGAAACATGCTGAAAATAGTTAACCCACCATATATTGCTGCTGAGTACAGCGTGGCACTAGCTACAGTGGCAGGTGGAAGAAACACAGATGCCAGTGAGGATAAAGACAAGATCCCAGCCCAGTCCCAGGGAAGTTCCTCTGTTCAGAGATGGCCCACTGGGAGCACACATGGCCACCGTAGAGGGGCCTCCCACGATAACCACTGTGTGCCACAAAGCTCTGATGAGAAAAGGCCCCCTGATGTCATCAGAAAGGCCACCACTGAACCCATCACACCAGAATGCAATAACCAGGAAAGATGCTTTGGACCTGGGCTCCGGTTATATGGCATTGATTGTACAAACACTGAAGTTCCAATCATGGCTGCAAAGATTGTATTATTTGTCATCCGAGAGTCTCTCATCATGAAGTTCATGGAAACAGAAGTTCTGCTCACTGCGAGGGCAGACAAAGCTATTAAATCAATACTTCCTGTTATGTACATAAAGGTAGAATGAATTATATCCTTCACATACTGAGACCAAATTACAGTCTTTTCAATAACTCCATTCCCATTAGATGTCCCCAAGCCATGGTAGAACAATGGTCCAAGACCAACAACAGCCCTTCCAGCAACAAACCATCTTCCCATCTGACCAATTTTAAGTATTTTTCCATCAATGGTTCCAATGAGTTCTTGGCCAGATTTCCCATGTAGGATCCCAATTTTTGCCTTGGTAGCATATCCCTTTCTGACTCCTAAAAACCATTGATTCTTCACGATGGACTTCTTCACAACAGGGGAAGCCTTGGTGAAATCTGGGTGGAAAACCCTGGAAGGTAGTGTCGAGAAACACACAAGTCTGGAGGCCAGCATGGTGGTGCACCATCTTTGCAAACAGATGAAAAATGTTCAGTCCCTGGTACCTCAACTGCACAATTTCCCTTCCAGGCCAGTGAAATGCAGACATGCACACCCTGACTGTCACCCACACCTTACTGTCTCCTTTCCTTTTTTTTTAATGTGTCCTAGTGAACTGTTTAGGATCCCATCTAACTGGGCATTCTGTTTTTTTCCAGAGTTAAGGAATTGCTTCTCACTTTGCACTTTTGTGTATTTATTGTAGATGTCTGTGTTTTTTTAAACACTGTATTAAGTTAAGGAAGTTCCCTTTACATCATAGTAGTGAGAAAAAGCGGGAAACTTTCTGTGAACATTTCAATTTACCAAAACCTGGTTTGCTCAAAGTCATTTTGAATCTCATGGAGACTGAGTTACTAAAGAGCTTCACTGAAGAGGTTCTGCATTTGCTTTTCTAGGTGCCCCATGAGCATCAACCATTCTGAATTCTTATATTAATGCCATGTGATTTTTCACTCCTTGAGTGTTATAGTACCAATGTAGGTACAGACCCAGGGGTTAAAAGAATTTGTTTTTTCCATGTCAAATCCATGGCATGAATGAGCTTTCTTATCACCCTTCAATTCGGTAAAAGGAGCTTATTATTCCCCTTTCTACAGGGTTGCCAGTCTTCTAAAGTCTTGGCTTTATGCAAGGATCTCCCATCCAACTTCCATTTGTGCAAGAACAAGGAATAGAAACCCTGTAAGCATTAAAATCCAAATCCATATCCTTGACTAGGTCACTAGCTCCCTGGGACTTCTGCTGCATTCGTCATGACATCACTGCCTGTTGGTCAGCTCTTCTCTGCTTCAGACACACTTAAAGTCAATGGTTTTCAAACTTTTTGGTTTCAGGAACCATTTGCACTTGTAAAATTTATTGAAAACTCTAAGATCCTTAATTTAATCAGATTATATTCACTAACAATTGTTGTATTAGAAATTAAAAGAAAAATTAAATATTTATTAGTTCATTTTAAAATACCAATAATAAATCCATTAAATATTAACATAAAAATGTATTTTTATTTAAAAAGTTTTCCAAAAGAAACACATTTGTGAAAATAGTGGCATTGCTTTACATTTTTGCAAATCTCTCTAATGTCTGAAAATGAGAAACAGCTAGATTCTCATATCTGCTTAGGCAATCAACCTGTCCTGATATGTTGTTTTGGTTGAAATGTATGAAGAAAATCCAGCCTCACACAGACAGACAATTGGAAAAGGAAGGAATATTTTAATAGCTTTTCAGGTAACTGGATATTCTTCCTTGATACTACACCTGAACTGAAGTGGTAGTTTCTTAAAGATTGATTGCAATATGGAATCTGAAACCATGATGATGTACTTATCACCCTGTAACATTAAAGTGCATTTGGTCTGTTTTATAATTGGATCTTATATGTATGATATTATACTTTTAAAAACTATTGGCTCACTAAGTTTTGCAGATCTTCCTAATGCTGATACATTTCATGCTACAAAAAAACAAAAACAACAACAACAAAAACAAACAAACAAAAAACCCCGCATTAATTGAAATCACCAGCAATCTCATAAAGACGATTATGAGAGTAGTTTTAACCTCCAGAGCCTTAAAAGGAGTTCGTTGGTGTTCCTGGACCACTTTGAAAATAATTGCCTAAAATAATATAGTTATATTTCATTGATCATCTCTGAGGTTTCAGCTCTTCCATGTTTGCAAGTTTTCCTAAACCAGAAGCAAGAACCTTTTCTGTCACCAAAAACATGCTATAGTGAAGAATTATAAAGAGCTATCAATAATCTTTTTGAGGGCAGTGTCACTGGCCCTCATATGTGGGACCCAAACCAGGGCCGCTGACTTCCCAAGCCAGCGCTTAACCACCGCGCCACTTGGCTGGCCCTCAATAATCTTAACAATGTCTTCAAGCATGCATGAATGTGCGCACACTCATCATGGGCTGGACTCTGTTCCAGGCAACAGTCAAGTGAGGAGGAGAAAATTAATTAAATTCATGAAAGGAATAGTTTTATTGGCTTCTATTTGAGATTCAACATTTTTTTTCTCCCAAAGTAGTCCAGAACTATTGTCCATCAAAAAATTCACAACTTATGTTTTTAAAAATACAAGTTACTGAAGAATATATGGGGACTCTCTATATTCTTTGCAACTTTCATGTAAATATAAAATCATCTAAAATAAAAGTTTAATTTTTGTTGTTGTTTTTTTGTTTGTTTTTAATTATTTTATTGTGAAATAAACTTTATTTTAACAATATTAGTTTCAGGTGTACAATGCAGTGCAATAGTTATACTTCTTACCCCTCAAAGTGACAACTCCCCTCCCCCAATTTGCCACGCCACTCCCCCCATATCATACTTTAAATTAACTAATATAGTTACATTTTATGTTTTCTTCTATTGTGTTTTCTTGAGTCAGAAACATTGGACTACAGGTCGGCTGAGTGGCACGGTGGTTAAGCGCTGGCTTGGGAAGCCAGTGGCCCCAGTTAGGGTCCCATATATGAGGGCCAGTGACACTGCCCTCAAAAAAAAACAAAACAAAAAAACACAGACACACTCTGAATTAGTAAAACACATTATATTATATAGATTGTTATATTATATTGGCACATGTCCTAATGCATTGCTCTCTTCCCCCTGTTTCAGTCACTAAGCTAAATGTGCTTCTTTTAACTTCCACAATAAACTTGTGCATTAGGCACTATGATTCTGTATACTTCACAGAACAACTCAAAAAGTTCAGTAACTTTTTGTCAGGGACAGAGCCAGAGCAAGAGATGGTCTCTTTGGATACAGAGTCCCTGCTTCACTTGCCTTTACTGTTTTCACTGATGTGATTTCCAGAAATGGAAAATTTCACAGTCATTGAAACTACCTCAGTGAATGGAGAAATGCTTTCATTGTTATTGAACTTGGCTTTTAATTTTCATGCTAACTTTTTTTTTTGAACCAGTTTTAAGGATGTGACTATGGATAGTATGGTAGGGTGCTTAAAGGGTAGTTTTAAACTCAAGAGTCCTACACATTGAATGATAGATCAAGATATCCAAGAGCAGAAGCCCAGGAATCTAAAGCAGCTCTCAGAGAGCGAAAGGAGATTTAAGGTTCTCCCCCTACCAGAAGAATTAAACAAATGAATTTAATACAATTAATTTTTATTTTTGCTTACACAATGCCTTGCAAATTTTGTAAGCATTTTGTTCTGGAGATTTTTAAACATACTCAAAAACAAAGAGAGTAGACATATAAGCTATAGTCAACTAGGTTAAACAATTATAAAAATTTTGACAATCTTGTTTTATCCTTAACCCACATACATTTTGAAAAATGGCTGGAATATTTTAAGACAAATCCCATATTTATATCATTTCCCCATAAATGTATTAGTTTAAGATTTTTAAAAAAGATATCTATGGTATAATGATCACATTTAACAAAATGAAATATTTCTCAATATCATCTAAAACTCAGTTTGGGTTTACATTTTCCTGATTGTCTCAAAAATAACATCATTTGGCTAGTTTATTTAAATCAGGATTCAAGTAAGTTTTATATATTGCATTTGATTGCTAAGTCTCTAAGGTTTATTTTAATCTCTAACAGTCTCCCCTCCCCATTTTCTTTTATGTCATTTATTTATTAAAGAACGAGGTCATTTCATTTCCTACATCCTAGATTCAGTTGATTGTTTCCTTATGGTGTCATTTAACTTGTTCCTCTACTTCCTGTATTTTCTCTAAACTGACAATCAGATAAAGAGGCTTGATTAGATGCTGGGTCAATTTTTTTTTTTTTTTACCAAGTATACATAATAGGTGTCCCATTCTGTGTGATGCTAGATGTTAAGATTGAGTCAGTAGATTCTGACATGGCAAGGCTGTCTAGCCATTACAAAGTTCCCCATCAGCCTTCACCTGATGGTTTTAGCAGGCAGTTTTAATGGTTGCTTATGTCCACTTTTCTCATGAGGGGTTGAATAATGATTGTATAATTCTATCATTCCTTCTGCTTTTATTAGCTCAGATTCTATAAATGTCACTCTAATGTGTACCCTTCAAAAAGGATTAAAGTTTGATTTTTACATATTCAAAATGTTTCAAGCCATTATGGTCATAAACAGCATGGGGTTACATTTTATTTAGTTTTCTATAAATTTATCTAAGAGCCTTTATATTTTAATGAGGAGACCAGACCATTTATGTTTAATGGCTTATTTGATATGTATGTTTTTTGTTTGTTTTGCTCTTTGTGTTTTTTGTTTCCTTGTTTTGTATTTTGCTCTTTGACTACATTTTATTTACACATATGTTACTCAGTGTTTTGGAGTGTATATATTGCAGACAACTTTTAGGATATCTTTTCAGGTCATGCCCCTTTGCCTAAGAATACTTCACACATCCACATGGGTGAGCCCTTGGCAGCCATATTTGTACAACGTGACCTTACAACACTGGTCCTAATCAAGTGAACTAAGGGTAGACATCTGACTCTAATTGGGCTGATTAAAATCCCTCTCCCAGGGGTTTGGAATTGGGACCTTATATGCACTAGTCAATTTGAGTTTCTCTCTACAAGTATATCTATAAGTGAAAGTTGTGTTTGAGTCTTTGTACCATTTATAGTGGAAACTGGAGAGAAATAAAAGAATGCAGCAGAGGTGAAATATGTCTAAAATAGTCCAGGATGGTACATATAAAGAGGGAAAGGGACAAAGAGAGAATGAGGGAGTGAGGGGAGAGAGAGATCTGTCTAAGTTCCTAGGTTATCTGTGGTTCTTCAGTCCCTGAATCTAATCCTCCATGGTTCTGCTGCACTTCCTGCCTTCAATGCCATGGGATATCCCAGCCATAGTTCAGTGGGACCAACCTGGTGTTGGCTCCTGGCCATATTACATGTTTAATGTGGTGACTTCCAAAGAGATTCATCATTGTTGCAGTTCACTATCATAGAGGATGGTTTGCTACACCCTTTACTTTGGTTCCTGGTTCTCTACTGTCTACACCAACTTACACCTTCTCTGCTGAAATCTCATTACCACTTCTGAGGTCAGGCCATGCCTTTAAGAAGGTGTCAGGCAAGCTCTTCCCCTCACAGGCAGCTGGCCCACATCTGGTCGGAAAAAAATTCTGTCTTTCACCCTAAGTAGATGGGAGTTTAATTATTTCCCAACCACAGCCGTCAACTGTCCTAAGCTGCTAAAGGCAACCCTGAACTCTTTCTGTGGGGTTTCCTTGAAGTTTCTCTCACTAAGCTTGAGACTAGGGAAGCACCTCTCTTCAAGGGAGGGGTCAGAAATCACAGCACCCCCCTGATAACTCTCTGTACACAAATCCACACTGGAATTTCCAAGTTCAGACTTTTAGAAGTATCAAAAGGGTGTTGAGCTAAAATTAGTTATTGACCACCTTTTTTTTCCAGGCTATGCTTAGGTGATACATCTATTTACTTTGGAATGTGAGAGTGCTTTGGGCTTATAGATTAACTAAGCAGATTTTCATTTCTACAAGTATAATATACATATATGCATAGTATTTTTTAGTTTCGTCTGCTCATGCAGAGATAAGGGTTATTATTTATCTAAAATGTACTTAATGAACAAGGTCAGTTGGAAATCTTCCAAAACTCATAATAATCTGATTGTTTAAAAGATTGATCTATGAGGATCCAGTCAAGATGGTGGAGTAGGTAAATGCTGTGCTTACATCCTCTCACAACCATATCAAAATTACAACTAAACTAAAATACAGGGGGGAAAAATCATTAAAAATCACCTCAAGTCTAGCTAGCTTAACTGAAGCCCTACAACTAAGGACAAATCACCTTGGAACCAGTAGGAGGGCAGAGATGCAGAATGGACTGATCTCACACCCACCTTTAACCAGTAAAAATCGGGAGTGGGACTTCCACTCAAGATGGCGCAGTAGGTAAATGCTGTATTTACTTTCTCTCATGACCACATCAAAATTACAACTAAATTACAAAACAACCATCGTTGAGAATTGCCTAAAATCTTGCTGACCCAAAACCCTACAATGACATGCAGAAGAAGCCATCTTGAGGCTGGTAGGAGGGGGAGACACAGAATGACCTGGTCCCACAACTACCTGTGACCATTAAAAATAAGGTGGGATATCTCATCTGTGGAGGCCTACCAGAGGAGCAAGAGGTCCCAGCCCCATCCCAGTCCAGGATTCCAGTGCCAGGGAGAGAAGTTACCATAAATTCTGGTTGTGAAAACTAGCAGAGATTATGACTGAATGAGATGGGGCGGAGGAGGGATTGTGGTGGTGGCTGCACTCCCAGGCACTCCTCTTAAAGGGACCATTCAAGGACTTACTGACAGAATCACTGGCTCTGAACTCCAGCATTCATGAAGCAGCTAAAGAGGTGGCAAGGACATATGGTAGGGAACTGTGTTGTATAGCTTGGCACTGAGGGTTGGAGGGGCAGCTTTCTTCTGGACAAAGGAAATGGAAAAAGCCATTGTTTCTTTGTTGAGTTCCCCCATCCCCCTTCCTGCATGCTCACTCTGGTGGTTGCCACAACTTAATCTCCATCAAGCTGGCTAACTCACTCATTTGCCAAACCCTGGTGGTTCAAGACCATGCCCTGCCCAAATTTGGGGCACACCCACGCCTCTTGCAGTGGCTTTTTCATACAAACTGCCTCTTAGCTCATGCTGCAGACTTTTCTAAGGTCTCTCAAAGGTTTTCAGAACCAAGACAAGCAGCATCTGTCTTGAGCATGTCCTGTACCTCTGGCTGAGCAGCCCTAAGACAGGCACTAGTGGCAGCTGGCCTTGGTTTGAAGCTTGGCCTGCCAAGGCACTTCGAAGCACATCATGGGTGGAAGTCATCTGTGGATTGGGGTATGGGCTGCAGATTGGGGAACTTGACTTGCAGAGGATCCCCTCCAAGGTGATACTGGGTTACAAAATGAGCTAGAGCATCACTCAGCTGCCTCCAAGAAGGACACATCCAAGGGGAAGATTGGGCAGGCACCAGAGCCCTGAGGAGGCAGATCCTGCTCTGTAGGCTCAATCTCTGCACTGAAACTTCCAATGTAGTCACAGCAAGTCCTCACATCCAATGAGCCTGAGGGTCAGTCTCTCCCATTGATGTGCAAATAGCAACCAAGGTCCAACTATGTGAAAGGCACACACAACCCACCCTGGAATGTGTGTTTCAAGTGACCAGAAAGACTGTGCCACTGAACCCCACAGCCCACCTGCTACATAAGGCCACTCTACTAAGACCAGAAGACATAGTGGCCCTACCTAATACATAGAAACAAACACAGAGAGGCAGCCAAAACGGGGAGACAAAGAAACATGTCCCAAATGAAAGAACAGAACAAAGTTCCAGAAAAAGAAGTAAACAAAATGGAGACAAGCAATCTACCAGATGCAGAGTTCCAAATACTGATTATAAGGATGCTCAGTGATCTCAAGGATAACTTCAACAAAGAGATAAGAAACATAAAAATAGAGATAGAAAACATTAAAAAGAACCAGACAGAAATAAAGAATACAATAATGGAAATGAAAAATACATTACAGGGAATCAACAGTAGATTAGATGAAGCAGAGGATCAAATAATTGATATAGAAAATAAAATAGCAGAAAATACCCAATCAGAACAGCAAAAGGAAAAAAAGAATACAAAAATTTAGAAGAGTTTAAGGAGTCACTGGGACATCAAGCGTACCAACATTCACACTATAGGGGTACCAGATATAAAAGAGAAAGAGCAAGGAATTGAAAACATATTTGAAGAAATAATGACATAAAACTTTCCTAACCTGGTGAAGGAAACAGATGTACTTGTATAAGACCAGGAAATGCAGAGTCCCAAACAAGATGAATTCAAAGAGGTTCACACCAAGACACATCATAATTAAAATGCAAAAGGTTAAAGACAAAGAGAAAATCTTGAAAGCAGCAAGAAAAAAAGAGGGCGTTACCAAAGAGGGAGCCCCCATAAAACTGACAGTTCATATCTCAACAGAAATTTTGCAAGCCAGAAGGAATTGGCAGGAAATATTCAAAGTGATGAAAAGTTAGGACCGCCAACCAAGATTACTTTACCCAGCAAAGCTATCATTGAGAATCGAAGGACAGATAAAGAGCTTCTGAGTCAAGAAAAAGTTAAAGGAGTTCATCATCACCAAAAGAGTATTACAAGGAATCTTAAAGAGATTTCTTTAAGATGAAATATATATATATATATATATATATATATATATATATATATTATAATATATGAATAATAAAACTACAATAACTATATACCTATCAAAAATTAATTCCAATGTAAATGGATTAAATACTCCAATTACAAGATAGGGGGGCAAATGGATAAGAAAACAAGACCCTTACATATGCTGCATACAAGAGACACAGTTCATATCAAAAGACACACACACTGAAAGTAAAGGAATGGAAAAATATATTTCATGAAAAAGGAAACAAACAAACAAAACCTGGAGTAGAAATACTTACACCAGACAAAATAGACTTTAAAACAAAGACTATAACAAAAGACAAAGAAGCATCTAGTAATCTTACTTATGGGAATTTATTCAAAGAAATCCAAAATGTTACTTCAAGGATACATGCTCCTCCATATGTTCATTGCAGCATTATTTACATAAGCCAAGATAGGAAGGCAACTTGAGCATCCCTGAATGGATGGCTGGACAAAGAAGAGATGGTACATGTATACAGTGGAATATTGCTCAGCTGTAAAAAAGAAGGAAATTTTGCCATCTGAGACAACATGGATGGACCTAAAGTGTAGTGTGCTGAGTGTAATAAGTCAGATTGTGATATACAAGTGTCATATGATTTCACTTATAAGTGGAATCTAAAGAACAAAATAAATGAAACATAAATAAACTCATAGGTAAAGAAAACATTTTGATGTTACCTGATGGATGGGGGGTTGGGGGTAAATCAAAAGGGGAAGATACTAAAAAGTACAAATTGGTTGTTAGACAGTAGTCATGGAAATATAGGATATAACATAAGGAATATAGTCAATAGTATTGTAATAAGTATGTATGATGTCAGATGGGTACTAGTTTTATCAGGGTGATAGATGGGAGGGGTTTAGGGAAAAGGTAAAAAAGGTGAAGGGATTAAGAAATACAAATTGGTAGTTACATAATAGTCATGGGGATGTAACGTATAGGGAATATAATCAATAACATGGTAATAACTACGTATTAGTGTCAGGTGGTACTAGTCAGGGGGAAATCACTTCCTAAATTATATAAATGTCTAACCACTATACTATATACTTCAAGCTAATATAAAATAATATTGAATGTCAACTGCAATTGAAAAATTTTAAAAAGTGTAAAGATCAATAATATTGTGATAGAGTGGAACAGTGTCAGGTGGTTATTGGACTTACCATGGTGATTACTTCATTACCATAAGGAATATAATCAATAATGTGGTAATAAGTCTGGGGCCAGCTGAGTGGTGTGTTGGTTAAGAGCTGGCTTGGTGGGCCAGCTCTGAGCAGCAGGGCCCTGGTTTGGATCCCACATGAGGGCTACTGACGCTGTGTCCTCTACAGCCTGGGTGTTGAACAACAAACAGCTCGACCTGGAACTGGGCTGCAGTGAATCTCTGGTGATGGCATAAGCTGCAGTGAGACTGGTTGGCAGCTGGCGTGAGCTTTCATGAGCTGCGGTGAGCTGCTGTGAGCAGCCATCCAATGGCGGGCAAGTGATTGCCTCACCCGGGAAGAGCGCAATGACAATACCAACATGGGCCAGTGAAGAGACATCCTCTACTACTAGACAAGAACAAAAGGACAGCAATTTGTCTGTTCCCCTTCCCCAATTGCCCAACACTGTTCCCCTCCCCCAATTCCCCAATAAAAATCTTAAAAAAATAATAATAATAATGTAGTAATAATTGTGTATAGTGTCAGGTGGGTACTATTTAATAACTATGATGTACACCTGAAACTAATGTGATATTGTATGTTAGCTATATTTTAATAAAAATCTTTTAAAAAGAATTAGGAGGGATGTCTTGGCTGGAAGAGCAAGGAGCCCCAGCCCCACATAAGGCTCCCCAGCCCAAGGTTTCAGTGTCAGGGAGAGAAACTTCTGGCTATGAAAACCAGTGGAGACTGTGGCTGAGTGAGATGGAGGGTAGCTTCAATCCCAAGCATTCCTATTAAAGGGCCTGCATAGGGACCTACCCACTGACAGGCTCACTCACTCTGAGCTTCAGTGCTAGAGTAACAGCTTGAAAGGCAACAGGCACATAGGGGGAGGAACTGAGGTGTCGGGCTTCAGAACAAGGACTGAAATGTCAGCTTTCTCCCAGGTAGGAGGAGCTGGTGGAAGCTATTGATTCTTTGTTGAGACTTCCTCCTCTACCAGCACATAGATGTAGGCAGCTGCCATATCTGAGTATCCAAAAACCTGACTAACACCATTCTTTCACCTGACTCCCTGATACCCCACCCAGCTCAAATTTTGGGCACTCCCATCACTTCCAGTGACTTTTCTGTATAAACAGCCTATCTTGAATCATGCTTCACATTTTCATAAAGTCTCCCAAAGATTCACAAAACCCAAGCAAGCAGCATCTGGCTTCAGCATGTCTCATACCTGGCTGTGCAGACCTAAACCCAGAATTAGTGACAGCCAGCTTTGGTTCTCAAGGCAGCTCCAAGACAAGTTCAGGTAGCAGCCATCTATGGACTGCTTAGTAGCTCATGGCAGGTGTCTCTGGGCAGGGCACAGGCTGTGACTGAAGTTGGCCTGCAGTGGGGCCCCTTCCAGGAAGCCTTGTGGTTGTCATGCCCAGTGGCCAGCTTCAGACCCAGCCTGAGCATCATCTGGTCACCTCTGGAACAATACATTCAAAGGACCTACTGGGCAGGCATAAAAACCCTGCTAAAATGAATCCTGCTCAGTAGGGTCAGCCCATGAACCACATTGCCCCACTGTAGTCACAGCCAGTCCTCACACCAATCATCCCAAGGATCAATCACTCTAATTTATTTGCAAACAGCAGCCAAGATTCAGCTACAACAGGTGGGCTCACACAATCCACACAGTGGACACACCTGGGGGACCCAGCTCAGCTGACCAGGAAGACAGCACCACTAAGGCCCTCAGCACACCTGCTACATAAAGCCATTCTACTAACACCAGGATACATAGCATCCCTATCTAATATATAGAAACACACAAAGGGAGACAGCCAAAATGGGGAGACAAAGAAACATGTCTCAAATAAAAGAACAGAACAAAGCTGAAAAAAAGAAACTAAACAAAATAGAAACAAGAAACCCAACATATGCAGAGTTCAAAACACTGCTTATAAGGATGTTCAATGATCTCAGGGACAATTTCAACAAAGAGATAGGAAACATAAAAATAGAGATAAAAACAAAACATAAAAAAGTACCGGTCAGAAACAAAGAATACAATAATGGAAATGAAGCTGAGGATTGAATCAGTGATTTAGAGATAAGGTACCATAAAACACCCCATCAGAACACCAGAAAGAGAAAAAAAATCCAAAAAAATGAAGATAGTTTCAGGGGTCTCTGGAACAGCATCATGGGTACCAACATTGCATCATAGGGGTACCAGCAGGAGAAGAGAGTGCAAGGAATTGAAAACCTGTTAATGATGACAATATTTCCTTACCTGTTGAAGGAAACAGACATACAAGCCCAGGAAGTGCAGAGAGTCCCAAACAAGATGAACCCAAACATACCCAAAGCAAGGTCATAATTAAATACCGAATTATAATACCAAAGGTTAAAGACAAAGAAAGACTCTTAAAAGTAGCAAGATGAAACTAGTTAGTTACCTACAAGGGAGCTCCCATAAGACTATCAGCTTATTTCTCAACAGAAAATTTTCAGGCCAGAAGGGATTGGCAGGAAATATTCAAAGTGATGAAAAACAAGGACCTACAACCAAGATTACTCTACCCAACTGTCACACTTTTGACCAGACACCAAGGATGAGACAGAAATGCAATGCAGAGAATGGGGAGGAGGACAGGCCATGCAGTCTGACCCTGCATCCTCGCTGACCTCAGTCTTTTATTAGAGATAAAAGAGGAACAGGATAGAAAATAACAAGCACACCCCTAAGGCTAAGAAAGACATGCTTAAGCTCAGAGTTGTTTTTTTAGCTCAAGAGGAGCAAAACAGTTTCAAGAACTTTGGCTGAGCACACAACTGATTTCAGTGTGGTAGGCATCCATCCTTACTCAATTAACCCTTAGTTGACTGCCGAACTTTGGCTCAGGCAGCAATCTTACAATCTTGGTTCTAGGGGCCTATGTTGGGGAATTTCTAATGTGTCCCTATGCCAACAAAGCTATCATTTAGTATCAAAGGACAGATAAAGAGTTTCCCAGACAACAAAAAGATAAAAGAGTTCATTACTATCAAAGGAATCTTAGAGGGACTTCTTTAAGGTGGAAAAAAAATACTTATGAGTAATAAAATGGCAATAACTACGTATCTATCAACAATTACCTTACATGTAAATGAATTAAATGCTCCAATCACAAGATAGGGGGGCTGAATGGATAAGAAAACAAGACCCTTACATATGCTGCCTACAAGAGACTCACTTCAGATTGAAAGGCACACACAGACTGAAAATAAAGGGATAGGGAAAAGCAATTTCATGAAAATGGGAACAAACAAAACAGTTGGTGTAGCAATACTTATACCAGACAAAATAAACTTTAAAACAAAGACTATAACAAGAGACAAAGAAGGACCCTGTAATACCACTTCTGGGTATTTATCTGAAGAATCCAAAACTACTTTGAGGAGATGTATGCATCCATATGTTCATTGCAGCATTGTTTACAATGGCCAAGATGTGGAGGCAGCCTGGGTGTCTGTCATTGGAAGAATGGATAAAGAGGAAGTGGTCAATATATCAATGCAATATTACTCAGCCATGGAAGGAAATGGGTTCTTGCCATCTGTGGCAACATGGATGGACCTAGAAGGCATAGTGCTGAGTGGAATATGTCAGATGGAGAAAGACAGATGCAATGTGACTTCACTTATATGTGGAATCTAAAGAACAAAGTAAACAAACAAAATAGAAATAAACTCATAGATACAAAGAAAATTTTGATAGTTTCCAGACAGGAGGGTGTTTGGGGGTGGGTTAAAAGAGGTAGGGATTAAGTTGTTACACAGTAGTCATGGGGATTTATGGTATAGCACAAGGAATATGGTCAATAATATTGTAATAACTATGTGTGATGTCAAATGGGACTAGATTTATCAGGGTGTTAGATGAGAGAGGGTCAGGGGAAGGGTAAAAAAGGTGAAAGAATTAAGAGTACAAATTGGTAGTTACAAACTGGTCATGAGGATGTAAAGTAAAGCATAGGGAATATAGCCAATAATATAGTAATAACTATATATTGTGCCAGTGGTTGCTAGATTAGTCAGGAGGATCATTTCTTAAGGTATATAAATGTGTAACCATTATGCTGTACACTTCAAGTTAATATAAAATAACACTGAATGTCAACTGTCATTGAAAATTTTTAAAAGTGAAGGGAAATAGGAGGTTCAAATTTCCAGGAACAAAACTTACAACTCATGGGGTTGTAATGTACACTATGGGAAATATAGTCAATAATATTGTGATAGTGTGGTGGATACAATGTGAGATGAATCCTGAACTTATCATGGTGATCACTTCTTTAGGTATATAAATGTTGAATAACTATGGTATATACCTGAAACTGATATAATATTGTATATTGGTTGTAGTTTAGTAAAAATCTTAAAAGACATATTTATTTATTCTTTGAATCTTTTTCTCTCACTTGGCTTAATATTTCTTTAAGGTTAAAACTAATAATACTTAATACCAACACCTTCTATTTGCTTATTCTTTAGCATTTACAACATGATTTCAGATAATCAATTTCACATTATAGGAATCTTTTAGGACTAACCTCATTACAGAGGATAAGAGGCACTGACCCATTATATAAATCCAAAGCTCTTTATTTTGTATTGCTGCTACCGCTTAAACAAATGCATAAATACTGTTAAAATGACAACACCAATGACACAGGAACCTTGCCTGAAAAAAGATTTTAATTACTAGTCATGTATGAGTATGTAGTAGAGTGAGTTATTATCCACAGTGTAATCTCAACTGTAAGTACTGTGGTTGATGGCAGTTATCAGGAAGGCCAGGATCTGAATGAATTAAATGACCCTCTGTATGCCAACGGCTCAGGTTTCCTGGTGAGGTAGGAGTGGGGGTGGGGAGAATATAGGAAATTTCTTTCTTGAGACGCTAAAACAAAAGCATCCCCTTTGCTCTTCAGTGTTCAGTAGGTCTGTCAAATTATGAAGACCATGCTGAGCTCAAAGTCTTGTAAATAAAATATGAGACATGGGCACTTGATTTCCTTGCATTTCACCCCATGGCTTTCCTCTTGAGCAGCAGATTCCCACCCAGGTCCAAGTTTGGTTCCACAGGACTGAAAGTGCTGACAACACTCAATCAGCTTCTACTTTTGCCCCATTGCTTCCAGCTGGATTTTCCCACCCAATCTCTGTTTTGAGTTAAGATTAATAAATATATTTGAAATTGAAATAATCTTTTCCCCTTTGTCTTCTCCCTTGCTCTAAATTCCCTTCCAGTTTCAAAGCAAGATAAATACATACATAATTCATTATGGAATAGATTTGCCTTCTCCTTTTGCTGTACTTTTTCCATTTACAACTTCCTAGTGCCTTCCAGCTTTGAGAATTTCCTGCCCATTCCCACCCCATCCATATCACATAACAGTGAATTTTGTAAGTTCCTCCAAGTAAGCTGAAAAGGTCTGATTTATTCATTTATTATCTGTATAATGTTCTATTTTACTGATATTTCCAAATGTATTCAATGCTTCCCTTCATTAGTCATGCTTACATTTCTATGGGATAGATCTTCAACAGTGAAATGCTGAGTCAAGGGTGTGTCTATTTTCAATTTTAATAGATATTGTCAATTACTTTTCAAAGTGTGCTTAAACAATGCACATTTCCAAATGCAACAGATGGAAGTCCTCTTTTTTTCTCATACCCCAGCCACTAGTCGTTATTATCACTCTTTAATTTTTACCAATCTGATGGTTATAAACAATATCTGCTTATCTTAATTTGTAATTTCCCTGACTGTGAGAGAAGTAGAGAATATTTTCATGTATTTATTGGACGTACTATCTGGATTATTTGCTTTATTTGAATTTACTCTTCTATGAAGTGTATCATATTCTTTGTCCATTTTTAATTTGAGTTTTGTCTGTTCAATATCAATATAAAAAGCTACTTTTGTAATATGAAGATTAACTTTTTTATTTAAGATTTTATTGGTGAATTGGGGGAGAGGAACAGTGTTGGGGAATTGGAGAAGGGGACCAGCCAAGTTGTTCTTCAGTCTTCAATGTGGAGGGTGCCAGTCACCATCTGGCTTTGCGTCAGCAGCTCATGGTCTCTAAGCTCAAGGTGCTGTGTTCAATCTTAGTTGCGTGTGGGTGTAGCCACCATCCCATGTGGGAGTCAAACCAGCAGTCTTGTTGTTAAGAGCACACGCTGTATCCTCTGAGCCATCCAGGCAGCAGCTCAGCTCATGGTGCTGAGTTCAGTCTTAGTTGTGGGCGGGCGTGGCCCACCACTGAACAGGCAATATTGTTTTTACACCAGCTGAGCCATCCTGCCACCTGTTGGCAGCTTAGTGACAGCTCGGCTAGGGCGCAGTGTTCACTGGCCTATGTGGGAATAGAATTCACGGCCCTGTTGCTTAGAGCATGTGCTCTAAGCCAACTCTTAATCAACTGAGCCACTCGGCTGGCCCCTGAAGATTAACTTTTCTTTTTTCTTTTAACAGGCCAGTGTCACTGGCCCTCACATGTGGGAACCGAACCCGGGCCGCTGGCGTCCCAAATCAGCTCTTAACCAACACACCAGTGGGCTGGCCCTGAAGATTAACTTTTAATCTGTCATACATACCACAAATATGATCCCTATTTAACATAATTTATAGAATTATTTAATCTTTTTCTATTAAATTTTTGTTTTTTACTAAAACATGTTCTTGTCTCTTTGATAATATACAGTCATGTGTCACATAACAATGTTTAGATAAACAATGCACTGCATACACTATGTTGTCCCAAAAGATTTTAATGGATTATAAGCAAAAAACTTTGTTTTCAGTGTTGAAAGAAAAGCCTGGACCAGACTCAGATGTTGAGTTTACTGCTAGCTTTGAATGATTTAAACAGACAAGGAGGCTCCATGTGCTTCCCACCTGTCCCTGTGCCTGCCTTTCACTGGGGTCTCCAAGTTGGCAAGGGAGCCCACCCACCACAGCCCACCCTCTCCCCTGCATATGTTCACACATGCCCACACAGACTCATGCAATACAAACTCACTTCCCTCCATTTATCTTTATCTCTCTTCCCTGTCCCTTTCCTCTCTCTCCCCCATTTCTCTCTCTTCCTTCCCTCTCCCTTCCTCTCTGCTTACTCCTGACATCTAATCTTCCTCTGAAAGTGCCTCCCTAAACAGGCATTCCCCCTGACTCCTGAGCACACACACACACACACACACACTATCTTTTATACTGTATTTTACAGTACCTTTTCTATATTTAGATACATGACTACTTACCATTGTACTATAATTGCCTACAGTATCCCATGGAGTACCATGCTGTACAGCCTTGTAGCCTAGAAGCAATAGGCTGTACCATACAAACTAGGTGTGCAGTACACTGCACCATCCAGGTGTGTGTAAGTGCACTCTGTGATATTTGCACAATGATGAAACTGCCTAAGGACACATTTTTCAGAATGTATGCCTGTCATTAAATGGAACATGACTGTATTTTTAACATTTATTTATTTAATCAACTGGGATTCTTTTTTGTGCAAGGTGTGAGGGGAAAAGTTAATTTTTTTGTAAAGCATTAAGTAACTTCTTAGCAACATTTATTGAATAATTTTTTTTCTGACCCCACTGATTTGTAATAATACTTTAATTATATTCAAAACTCTTATGTATTTTCATGATTATTTATGGGCCATTACAATCCAGCTATTTCTATATCAAATTTTAATTATTTCAGATTTAGTAGGATAAATTCGTCCTCTCCTCTCGCATTTCCTTTTTTAAAAATATATAGGGACTTCTGGTAAAATGGCATAATAGACAGATGCTGTGCTAACTGCTTCCCAGGATCACACCAAAATTACAAATAATTTATACAACATTCAACCCTGGAAGTCCCCAGAACACTAGATGAACAGAACCTCTAAATGAAGAACTTAAAGAGGAGGACATGTAAAGTCTGGTAGGAGGGGCAGAGACGAGAGAGGCTGAATCCCATGAGGGACACCTCAGCTGTGGGGAGTCTTCTCTGGTTGGGGGAGAGACCCTCCGGCCACACAACAAGCTCACCAGCCCAGAGTTCCTTTGCCAGGAAGAGGAGTTCCATGATAGCTGGCAGTAGAAATTAGTGAGGACTCTCTTTGCCCAGCTCAGTGAGGCTGAGGGTGGCAAAAGAATCAGTGGGGCTGGCGCACAGGCTCGCTTGCCAGTGAGCACTGACCTGGTTCCTGGGGGAGGGAAGATGTGTGAGCAGGACCCAGAAGCCTGTGGAGAAGGACAGAACTGAGCACATTTGGTACAGAAACTGGAGGTTTTGGAACTATTGTTTCCCTGGTGTGGAGCTTGCATGTGAGTGGTATACAGGAGGGTGCCATTTTGTCAGGGTTGGGCCCTCCCACAGAGGGCCAGGTCCGGGACTTCATTGGTCTGGTGGAATTGCCGCAGAAGTTGATGTGTGCCTGTGCACGCATGTAGCCTTGGATTCCCCACCCTCTGCCCGGCCTATACTGTGTTGCCAGGGAAATGCTGGGTGGGTGCACTCCGACTCCAACAGGCTGCTCACTGAGACCCGGGAGTGCGTGAGCTGCCCTGGATCCCCACCCTCTGCTCTGCTTGTGCTTCATCACCAGGGAATGACTGGTGGGCGTGCTCCAGCTCCAAAAGGCTGCTCACTGAGATGCGGGAGTGTGCAGGCAAAGTTGCCAGGGTAGCGATTGGTTGTCAGGCTGCTCAGCCTGATCTGTGACCGGCTGATTGGGACAGGCTGAGACTTGGAGTTTTCCTGGGAGTGTTGGGCCATGAGCTGTATGCCTGTGTGATCCAGCCGGTGCTCTCCTGGTGAGCTATTTAATACATCAAAGCAATCCCAGAGCGACAGCCAGAATGAGGAAACAAAGAAACACGTCACAAGTAAAAGATCAGAAGAAACCTCTAGAAATGGAACGAAATGAAACAGAGGGATCCAACCTTTCAGAGACACAGTTTAGAAAACTGATGATAAGAATGTTTAACAAACTTAGTGAGGACATAAGGAAGAATAGAGAAATCATAAAAAACAACCAGTTAGAACTAAAGAATACAATAACTGAAATGAAGAACACACTCGAAGGAATCACCAGTAGATGAAGCAGAGATTCGGCTCAGCTATTTGGAAGACAAAATAGCAGAAATCACCCAGTTGGAACAACAAAAAGACAAAAGAATAAAAAACAATGAAAATAGTTTAAGAGCCCTATGGGACAAGATGAAGCACATCATAGGAATACCAGAAGGAGAAGAGAAGAAGCAAGGAGCCAAGAATGTATTTGAAAAAGTAATGACTGAAAACTTCCCTACCCTGGTGAAGGAAATCGACATACATGCCCAGGAAGTGCAGAGGGTTCCAAACAAGCTGAACCCAAACAGGTCCACACCAAGACACATCATAGTTAAAATGGCAAAGCTTAAAGACAGAGACAGAATCCTAAAAGCAGCAAGAGAAAACAGCAGGTTACATACAAAGGAACTCCTATTAGACTAACAGCTGACTTGTCTACAGAAACTCTGCAGGCCAGAAGGGAATGGCAGGATATATTCAAAGTGACACTAAATAAAGGCCTACAACCAAGATTGCTCTACACTTCACCGGTTATCACTTAAAATTGAAGGAGAAATAAAGAGCCTCTCAGAAAAGAATAAGGTAAGGAATTCATTACCACCAAGCCAGCATTGCAAGAAATGTTAAAAGGGCTTTTTTAAACAGAAGAAAATGGTAATCAAGCTAACCTACGAAGACCAGGAATACAAATAATAAAATGACAATATGTATACACCTATCAATAATCATTTTAAATGTGAATGGGTTAAATGCTCCAATCAAAAGACAGAGAGTGTCTGAGTGGATAAGAAAATAGGACCCATATATATATATATATATATATATATATATATATATATATATATATATATATATATATATATATATATATGCTGCTTACAGATGGAATGAACTAGTTCATGCAAATGGAAAAGAGGTAAAAAAGCTGGAGTATCAGTAATTATTTTGGACAAAATAGACTTTAAAATGAAGACTACAATAAAAGACAAAGAAGGACACTATAACCCTATTAAACTTCTATGCACCCAACATAGGAGCTCCTAATTATATCTAACAGATTTTGACAGAGATAAAGACAGAGATCAACAGTAACACTATCGTAGTAGGGGACTTCAACACCCCATTGTCACCAAGGGACAGATTCTCTAGACAGAAAATCAACATGGAAAGAGTGGCCTTAAATGACACTTTAGACCAGCTGGACTTCGTCGATATTTTTAGAGAATTTCACCCTGAAACAACAGAATATACATTCTTCTCAAGTGCACATGGGACATTTTCGAAGATAGACCACATGTTAGGCTACAAAACAAGTCTCAGTAAATTTAAGAAGATTGAAATCATATCATGCAGATATAAAGGAAAAACTGATGGTTGCTGGCTGGGAAAGGGTGTGGATGAGGGAGAGGGAGAAGGTTTTGGACAGCATAGGTGGATGACTACAAAAATGCTGCAGGGATATGGGGGGCAGTTCTGGGAATATAATTGATAATGTTGTGAAGAGACTATTATGTAAATTATTTGAAACCATAGGGATTCCAATGAGACATCTGTTTGAATAGAGCAACTGGCTAGCAGCCTCCAGTATTCTCCCTTGATGTCTCCCATGAGAGTCCATAAAATCACAGAAAAAGTTGAAACCATAAAATGAAACTGAAAACTAAGATAGGCAGTTGGCCTAATGTTACATTCTGAGAAGGATCGACACTAATTATATGTCAGATGATACAGGGTTGAGAAAAAGACCATCAGGGTTCATTTCATGGAATATCTTAGCTTCACTTAATGAAACCAAAACCACTTAGGCAAAGAGAGGAGATATTTGCATATTCTTTACCAGGTATTCCAGGAAGCAAGAGTCAGGGTTTGTAACACAAAGGAAATGGTACCATCATTCTTCTACCTCCAAGTTGCTGATATAAGCACTGACTATATAGCATTCTATCTGTTCTACTTTCTTTCCCTGTCTCTCTTATCTTTATTTATCTACTTATACAAAGACTTAGAGAAAGATTCAACGCAATCATTGCAACCATTTTGTGCTGATCCTCAGGTGTCACTTTGTGAAGCAAGCTGAATGCTGTTTTAGCATCCCTCTTACCTATTATTGCCATCTCATCTCTGTGGTCATCTTTCTGTATTCCAGCAGAGAAAGCCCTTTATATATTGTTGGGCAACAGGTACAGAGAGGTAAATTCATGTCGTACTCACATGGTTGTCCAACCAAGACCCATCTCTTGTTTTACTCATTTATTTATTTATCCACCCCTCTAAATCCACCTCGACCCCCATTTTCACTCCCTCAGCATCTGCTTTTTAAAAATATAAATACTTAATTTTAGATAGCAAAATACACCAAATTTTCCCTGTTTATGAATTTGGAATGTGTCTAAGAAGGCCTATTCCCAACACCTGTCTTGAGTGGTGAGCTTCACATTGACTCAGGCTTTGTCTGTCACCACATTTTCCAAACCATGGCAGAGGAAAATGGCACCCAAACCATGACTAGCAATCTGACGAGATAGAAAAAACAGAGATAGGAGTTTGGCATTGCTAAGGTGGCTGGGACTTGGGTGTCAGGGCCCTGGAAAAGAGGAAGCTGCAGAAATAAAGTTCAAAAAATTTGTTTAAAAGTATTACATATTTTCTTGGCCAACTTTCTTCCCAAGATGAGACTCAAGAAGGCTTGATGCAGCAGCTGCTGAGAGACTAAAGCTGAACAGAGATTTTAAAGGTTATGGGAATATGTTAAAATAATTCTGGCTCAGTCAGAATGGAAGGATCTTGGTGAATACCTCAGAGAACCCAGAAAAGCCATATCACAGGAAAAAGGACTATGTCTCAGGAATAAAACAAATGCTGAATTAAGGGGGAAATGAAGTCCCCATGGTGAAAACTTGCATGACCCTGAGAGTAAGTGTCTAATTTTTTTAAAACAATTCTTTTACTCTTTTATTGTGAAATAAACATTTTTTTAAAAAAATTAGCTTTCGGTGTACAGCACAGTGCAATGATTATACTTTTTACCCCTCAAAGTGACAACCCCTCTCCTGCAATTCGCCATCCCACTCCTCCCTCCCGTATCATACATATCTATTACAATTCCTTTGATTCCCTTCCACGGTATACTCCACATCCCGTGACTATCTATTTATTCAATTACAGTTGGCATATAATATTATACATCAGTTTCAGGTATACAGTGTAGTGATCAAGCCTCTACTCCATCCATGAAGTGGTCTCTCTAACAAGACATGTGACCATCTGACACCCCACAAAATATTTACAACATTATTATATTCCTCGAACTGTCTTTCATATCCCTGTGGCAATATTGTAGTTACCTATTTATGCTGTCTAATCCCTTCCCCTTCTTCCTCATCCCTAACCTTCTCCCAACTAGGAACACTGTTTTTCCTCTATATCTATGAGACTGTTTCTGTTTACTTTGCTCATTCATTCAGTTTTTCAGATTCCACATATAAATGAGATCATGTGGTATTTGTCTTCCTCCAACTGACTTATTTCACTTAACATAATAATCTCTAGGTACATCCATATCGTTGCAAGTAGTACGATTTCATTATTCTTTAGAGCGGAGTAATACTCCATTGTATAAATGTACCACAGTTTCTTAATCCAGTCATCTACCGATGGGCATTTCGGTTGTTACCAAATCTTGGCTATTGTAAATAGCACTGCAATAAACATAGGGGTGCATATATTTTTTCAAATTAGTGTCTTGGATTTTTCTGGGTAGATACCCAAGTATGCAATTGCTGGGTCATATGGTAGTTCCATTTCCAGTGTTTTGAGATACATCCATACTGATTTCCATAATGGCTGCACCAATTTTCAGACCCACCAACAGTGCACCAGGGTTCTCTTTTCTCCACAACCTTGACAGCACTTGTTGTTTGTTCATTTATTGATGATAGCCATTCTGACCGGAGTGAGGTGGTATTTCATTGTGGTTTTTATTTGCATTTCTCTGATGATTACTGAGGTTGAACATTTTTTCATATGCCTGTTGGCCATCTGTATGTCCACTTTAGAAAAATGCGTCTTCATATCTTCTGCCCATTTTTAAATAGGGTTGTTTTTTTGGTGTTGAGTTTCATGAGTGTTTTATAAATTCTGGATATTAAACCCTTATCAGATATATCATTGGCAAATATCTTCTCCCATTCAGTAGGCTGCCTTTTTGTTTTATTGATGATTTCCTTTGCTGTGAAAAAACTTTTAAGTTTGATGTTATCCCATATGTTCATTGTTTCTTTTATTTCCCTTGCCCAAGGGGATATATCAGTAAAAATATTACTCAGAGTAATGTCTGCAAACTTACTCCCTATATTTTCTTTTAGGAGTTTTATGGTTTCAGGTCTTACATTTAAGTCTTTAATCCATTTTGAGTTTGTTCTCATATATGGTGTAAGTAGGTGGTCCATTTTCATTTTTTTGCACGTGTCAGTCCAATTTTCCCAGCACCATTTATTAAATAGACTTTCTTTACTCCAATATAAATTCTTGCTTCCATTGTCATAGATTAAGTGACCGTATATGGATGGGTTTATTCCGGGGCTCTCTATGCTGTTCCATTGGTCTACGTATCTGTTTTTATGCCAGTATCATCCTGTTTTGATTACTGTAGCCTTGTAGTACGTTTTCATGTCAGATAGAGTGATGCCTCCCACTTTGTTCTTATTTCTCAAGATTGCCGGGGCTATTCAGGGTCTTTTGTGGTCCCATGTAAATTTTAGGATTCTATGTTCTATTTCTGAGAGAAATGTCCTTGGTACTTTGATTGGTATTGCATTGAATCTATATATTGCCTTAAGTAGTATTGACATTGTAACTATATTAATTCTTCCTATCCATGAGCATGGTATTTCCATTTGTATCTTCTTTGATCTCTCTCTTCAGTGTCTCATACTTTTCTGAGTACAGGTCTTTTACTTCTTTAGTTAAATTGATTCCTAGATATTTTATTGTTTGTTGAAGCAATTGTAAAAGGGATTGGTTTCCTGATATTTTCTTCTGATAGTTTATTATTGGTGTATACAAATGCAACTGATTTCTGAATATTTATTTTGCATCCTGCTATGTTACCAAATTCGTTTATCAGTTCTAGCAGTTTTTTGTGGAGTCTTTGGGATTCTGTATATATAGTATCATGTCATCAGCATATAATGACAATTCTACCTCCTCTTTTCCAATTTGGATGCCTTTTATTTCATTTTCTTGTCTGATTGCTGTGGCTAGAACTTCCAGAGCTATGTTAAATAGAAGTGGTGAAAGCGGGCAGCCTTGTCTTGTTCCTGATCTTAAGGGGAAAGCTTTTAGCCTTTCCCCATTGAGTACGATGTTTGCTGTGGGCTAATCATATATGGCCTTAATTATGTTGAGATATGATCCCACTATTCATACTTTGCTAAGTTTTTATCATAAGTGGCTGTTGGATTTTGTCAAATGCTTTTTCTACATCTATTGATATGATCATATGATTTTCATTTTTCATTTTGTTAATGTGATGTATTACATGAATTGATTTGCAGATATTGAACCAAACTTGCATACCAGGAATGAATCCCACTTGATCGTAGTGTATGATCTTTTTAATGATATGCTCATTCGGTTGCTAATATTTCGTTGAGAATTTTTGCATCTATGTTCATTAGGGATATCGGCCTGTAGTTTTCCTTTTTATAATATTTTTGTCTGACTTAGGAATCAGGCTGATAGTGGCTTCATAGAAAGAGTTTGGGAGCCTTCCCTCCTTCTGTATTTTTTGGAATAGTTTGAGGAGAATAGGTATTAATTCTTTTTTGAATGTTTTATAAAATTCACCTGTGAAGCCATCTGGTCCAGGGCTTTTGTTTATTGGAAGATTGTTGATTATTGATTCAATTTCTTTGGCAGTAATCAGTCTGCTCAGAATTTCTGTTTCTTTTTGGTTCAGACTTGGTAGATTGTATGCTTCTAGAAATTTATACATTTCTTCCAGATTGTCAAATCTGTTAGCATATAGTTGATCATAGTATTTTCTTAATATTTTCTGTATTTTTGTGATATCTGTTGTCACTTCTCCTCTTTCATTTCTGATTTTATTTATTTGGGTCTCTCTCTCTCTCTTTTGCTTGGTGAGTATCACTAAGGGTGTGTTGATTTTGTTTGTCTTTGCAAAAAACCAACTCTTGGTTTCATTGATCTTTTGTATTGTTTTTTTTTTGTTGTTGTTGTTCTTTATTTCATTTATTTCTGCTCTGGTCTTTATTATTTCCTTCCTTATACTCCATTCAGGCTTCTCTTGCTGGTCTTATTCGAGTTCCCTTAGGTATAAAGATAGTCTGTTGATTTGAGATTTTTCTTCCTTCTTTAGGTAGGACTGAACTGCTATGAACTTCCCACTTAGGACTGCTTTCGCTGCATCCCAGAGATTTTGGGTCGTGGTGTTTTGATTTTCGTTTGTCTCGAGGTATCTTTTGATTTCCTCCTTGATCTCATTTTTGACCAACTCACTATTTAGTAGCATGTTATTTAGCCTCTATGTATGTCTAAGCTTTCCACATTTCTTCTTATAACTGATTTCTAGTTTCATAGCATTGTGGTCAGAGAAGACACTTGATATGATTTCAATCTTCTTAAATTTGTTGAAGCTTGTTTTGTGGCCTAACATGTGGTCTATCTTGGAGAATTTTCCATGTGCACTTGAGAAGAATGTGTATTCTGTAGATTTGGGGTGAAATGCTCTAAAAATATCAATGAAATCCAGCTGGTCTAAAGTGTCATTTAAGGCCACTATATTCGTGTTGATGTTCTGTCTGGAAGATCTGTCCATTGGTGACAACGGGGTGTTGAAGTCCCCTACTATGATAGTGTTACTGTTGATCTCTGTCTTTAGGTCTGTCAAAATCTGTTTTATATATTTAGGCGCTCCCATATTGAGTGTATAGATGTTTACTAAGGTTATCTTGTCTAGTTGAATGGATCCCTGTATTATTATGTAGTAGTGCCCTTCTTTGTGTTTTATTGTAGTCTTCATTTTAACGTCTATTTTGTCCGAAATATGTATTGCTACTCCAGCTTTTTTCTCATTTCCATTTGCGTGAAATATCTTGTTCCATCCCTTTACTTTCAATCTGTGTGTGTCTTTTGATCTGAGTTGAGTCTCTTGTAGACAGCATATGCATGGGTCCTATTTTCTTATCTACTTAGCCACTCTGTGTATTTTTATTGAAGCATTTAGCCTATTCACATTTAAAGTGATTACTGATAGGTGAATATTTATTGACGTTTTGTTATTTGTATTTCTTGTCTCCCTGGGTTAGTTTGTTTTCCCCTTTCTTCTGTTTAAAAAAGCCCTTTTAACATTTCCTGCAATGCTGGCTTGGTTGTAATGAACTCCTTAAGCTTATCCTTTTCTGAGAAGCTCTTTATTCTCTCCTTCAATTTTAAGTTATAGCCGTACTGGGTAGAATAATCTTGATTGTAGACCTTTATTTTGTGTCACTTTGAATATCTCCTGCTACTGCCTTCTGGCCTGCAGAGTTTCTGAAGAAAAGTCAGCTGTTAGTCTTATAGGAGTTCCTTTGTATGTAACCTGCTATCTTTCTCTTGCTGCGTTTCGGATTCTGTCTTTGTCTTTAAGCTTTGCCATTTTAACTATGATGTGTCTTGGTGTGGGACTGTTTGGATTCAGCCTGTTTGAAACTCTGTACAGATCCTCGGCTTGTAAGTCGATTTCCTTCACCAGGGTAGGGAAGTTTTCAGTCATTATTTCTTTAAGTACATTCTCAATCCCTTGTTTCTTTTCTTCTCCTTCTGGTATTCCTATGATGTGTTTATTGTTGTGTTTCATGTTGTCCTAGATGTCTCTTAAACTATTTTCATTCATTTTTCTTTTTGTTGTTCCAGCTGGATGATTTCTGCTATTTTGTCTTCCAATTCGTTAATCCACTCCTCTGCTTTATCTATTCTACAGGTGATTCCTTCGAGTGTGTTCTTCATTTCAATTATTGTATTCTTTAGTTCTAACAGGTTGTTTTTTATGGTTTCCCTATCCTTTTTATCTCCTTGCTGAGGTCCTTAAATATTCTTATCATCAGTGTTCTAAACTCTGTCTCTGAACGGTTGGATCCCTCTGTTGCATTTAGTTCCATTTCTAGAGTTTTCTTCTTATCTTTTACTTGGGACATGTTTCTTTGTTTCTTCATTCTGGCTGTTGTTCTGTGAGTACTTCAATGTATTAGATAGATCACCTAGAAAGAGAGAAAAAACGAAAAAGAAAAGAAAAAAAGAGGTGGGGGAGCTCTCTGTCCTCTTTAATCTGCAGACCACTTGCTCAGCAATAAGGAGTCTCTAGGTGACTCAGCACCAGATATTGGGTAAGAGCTCATGTGTTATGCACCAGCCTCCCTCTCAGTCTTGCAATGAGCTTTCCACAGTTAGCTGCTGTGTGCTCTAGGACCGTGCTCATTAAAAAAAAAAAAAAATCCTTCACAGGTTACTGTAGGTTGTCTGCAACTGCAAAAAAGAAAAAACCCCTCTGTGGCCTGCGGAGACGTGGGCCAGGCACCGGGGTCTCAGGGTGCCTCTGGCAACACAGCTCTAAATGGGTGGGGCAGGCCCCCTAGGCACCACTTGATGTGGACAGTGGCCCCCACCAAGTCAGAGGAGCATGCACTCTGCACCAGCAATGAATCCACACAATCTCGCCAGAAAAGCCTTGATAGGATCACGCAGTTGCACAGCTCCCGCCCCAACACTCTCAGGAAAACTCCCCATCTCAGCCTGTCCCAATCAACTGCCCACAGATCAGGCTAAGCAGTCCAATATCCAATCTCCACCCTTACAACTCTGCACAAACAGTGTAGAAAGCAGGGACCTAAGGGGGTTCGCACACGCCTGAGTCTCAGTGAACAGACTGATGCAGCTGGTAAGCCCCCGACCTGCGTTTCCCTGGCTAATATGCAGCACAAGCAGGGCAGAGAGTGGGGATCCAAGGCGGCTTGTGCACTCCTGAATCTCACTGAGCAGCCTGTTGGAGCCAGAGGGCACCTGACCAGCGTTTCCCTGGCAACGCAGCACAAGCAGGGCGGTGGGTGACAATCCAAGGCCACATGCGCGCCTATGCACAGATGCACGAACGTACGCACTGCTGCACCAATTTCCCCAGACCAATGGGATCCTGGATCTGACCTTCTGTGGGAGGATCCAACCCTGAAAAAATGACACCCTCCTGTATGCCGGTCACGTGCAAGCTCCACACCAGGGGAACAACAGTCCCAAAACCTCCAGCTTCCGCACCAAAGGTGCTCAGTTCAGTCTTTCCCCACAGGCTCCAGGGCCCGGCTCACAGAGTTATGCCCTCCACCAGGTACCGGGTGAGTGCTCACCGGTGAGCGAACCCATGCGTCAGCCCCATTGGTTCTCCAGCCGCCCTCAGCCTCACAGAGCTGCGGAAAGAGAGTCCTCACTAATTTCTGCTGCCTGCCATCATAGAACTCCTCTTCCCGGCAAAGCGACTGGGCGAGTGAGCTCGTTGTAGGGCCGGAGGATCTCTCTCTCAACCAGAGAAGCCTCCCCACAGTTGGGGCGTCCCTTACGGGGCTCGCCCTCTCTCATCTGCGCGCCTCCTACCAGACTTGACGTGGCCTCCTCTTTAGGTCCTTCATTTAGAGGTTCTGTTCATCTAGTGCTCAGGTGACTTCCGAGTTTAAATGTTGTATGAATTATTTGTGATTTTGATGTGATCCAGGGAGGCAGTTGGGAAAGCCTCTGTCTATTCCGCCATCTTACCAGAACCCCCAGTGTCTCCTTTAATATTGTGCTCTGGGCAACTCACTTGCCTCATCCTAATTCTGGACTTGCAGAGAAGGGTTTCAACATAACAAAAAGAAGGATATTTTTAATGCAGAATTTAAATTCCCCAAAATAACCAAATTGAAATATCTAAAATTAATAAAAACCAATGGATAAATTAACAACTGGATGGACAAAGAAGTCATACTTAGTGAATTCAAAGACAAGTCAATACAAAATAGCCAGATGGAAGTATAGAAAGAAAAAAAAAGATGCAACCACAGAAACAGAAGAAAAGAGCTATGAGTCCTACAGGACATAGTAAAAAATTTAACATAACTGTAAATGGAGTTGCCAAAAAGAAGAGAGGGAGAATTAGGAATTAAATTAGAATTTCAAAAAGGGATATATACTCTCTTAGAAACTGAAAACACACACACACACACACACACACACACACTTATATATTACCCATAGACCAAAGAAACAATTGTAACAGAAATTTGTAATTATTCTGAGATGAAACATTATGAAAATACATTTCAGAAATTATGAAATGTAACCTAGAAGGAATTTGTAAGTTTAAATCCATGTACTAAAAAAAAAAGAAACAGTCAAATCAGTGATCTAAGCATTCAATCCAAGAAGCTAGAAAAGGAAGCAAATCAAATCCAAAAAAAGTACAAGCAAAGGAACAATAAAATTAAGAGTGGAAACACTCACAATAAAAAAAGATGTATAGGGCCGGCCGAGTGGTGCAGTGGTTAAGCGCTGGTTTTGGAAGCCAGCAGCCCCGGTTCGGGTCCCACATATGAGGGCCAGTGACACTGCCCTCAAAAAAAAAAAAAAAAAAAAGGTATATAATAGAGAAAATAAAGACTATGTATCTGTATTATGTAATGGATATATAACAGTCCAAATGTTGGTTCTTTGAAAAAAAATTAATAACTTTGATAGATAACTAGGAAGACTGTTCAAGAAAAAAAGAGAGAAAACACAAATTATTGATATCATGCATAGAAAAGGTACATTACTACAATCTTATAATTTAAAGGATGGTGCAAGAATAATGTAAATAACATTATACTAATACACTTGAAAATTTAGATGAGATGAACCAATTCCTTGGGGAAAAACTTACCAAAGGAACATAAGAAGAAGGAGAAAAATTTTTAATGTCCTCTGTACTTATAAAATTGATGAAATATCTTCCCACAAATAAAATCTTTGGACCAGATGGTTTTAGTGGTCAATTACCCATATACCTAATTTTTTTAAAAAATCAATATTACATAATTTTTTCCTGAGACTAAAAAGTAAAACACCTTTCCATCTTTTTACAAGACCAGTATAATCTTGATACTACAACCAAATAATGACATAACAACAAAGGAAAATAAAGGCCAATTTCTCTCATGAACATAGATTTAAAAATCTTAAACAATATATTAGCAAGTAAAATTTGTCAATATAATAGTAGCACAACAGTCTTTATTCTTCGATAATATGATTGCATAGAAAATTTAAAGTCTACAAATAAGACTATTATAATCAATAAGTGAATTTAACAGAATTCTTGAATGAATGATCACCATAAAACAATTTTATTTCTATATATTATAAACAATAGTAATAAAAAAATTAGAAAATAAAACAAAATGGTATTTATAATAGTATCAAAAATATAGGGCCGGCCGAGTGGTGCATTGCTTAAGAGCTGGTTTTGGGATGCCAGCGGCCCCGATTCGGATCCCACATATGAAGGCCAGTGACACTGCCCTCTACAGCTAACAACAGCTCCACCTGGAGCTGGGCTGTGTGAACCCCGGTGATGGTGTATGCTGCAGCCCCTGCTGCAGTGGGCTGCCATGGGCTACACTGAGTAGCCGGCAGCCAGCGTGAGCTGCCAATGTCCACAATGAGCGACCATCCAGAGGCCGGCAACCGATCTGCCCCATCCGGGAAGAGCGCAATGAGGATACCAACATGGGCCTGTGAAGCAACGTCCTTCACAACTAGACTGAAGAACAAAGGACAGAAACTTGTCTGTTCCCCTTCCCCGATTCCCCACCGCTGTTCCCTTCCCCCAATTCCCCAATAAAATCTTAATATATATATATATATATATATATATATATATATATATATATATATATAAAATATCTAGTAATAAATCTGAAAGATATGCAAACCTTTACATTGAACACTGGAAAACAGTGCTGAATTTAAAGAAGACCTAAATAAATGGTGTAATAGTTAACTGTTTCTGTGTACAAAATCAGCACAAATGTTTTAAAAGATTTTTATTAAAATATAGCTAACATACAATATTATATTAGTTTTAGGTGTGCAGCATAGTTATTCAACATTTATATACTCAAAGAAGTGATCACCATGATAAGTCCAGCAACCATCTGACACTGTACAATGATATCACAATATTATTGACTATACTCCCTATGTTGTACATTACATCCCCATGACTTACTTATTTTGTACCTGGAAATTTGAACTTCTTATTCCCCTTCACCTCTCCCCCATTTTTAAAATGTTTCAATTACAGTTGATAGTCAATATTATTTAATATTAATTTTGGTGTACAGCACAGTGGTTAGACATTTATATATTTTACAAAGTGATTCCCCCTTACCAGTCTAGTATCCACCTGGCACTATGTGTAGTTATTATATACAATATTATTGACTATATTCCCTATGCTTTACTTTACATCCCTGTGACTATTTTGTAGCTACCAATTTGTGCTTCTTAAGCCCCTCACCTTTTTCACCCAGGTCCCTAACCCCTCTCCCATTTTAACAACCATCAGCTTGTTCCCTGCATCTATGAGTTTGTTTCTGCTTTGTTTGTTTATTTATTTTGTTTTTTTAGATTACACATATAAGTGAAATCATATGGTATTTTTTTTCTCCTGTTTGATTTATTTCACTTAGTATAATGCCCTCTTTCTTTTCATTATTTTTTATGGCTAAGTATGTGTATCACATCTTCTTTATCCAGTTGTCTATTGATGGACACTTTGTTTGCTTCCATATCTTGACTATTTTAATAATTCTATAATAAACATAGGGGTGCATATGTTTTTTTCAAATTAGTATTTTGGATTTCTTCGAATAAATACCCAGAAGTGGGAATTGCTGGGTCATAAGGTAATTCTATTTTTAATCTTTTGAGGACCCTCCATATTGTATTCCATAGTGGCTGCAATCCTACTAACAGGGCACAAGGGGTTCCCTATTTGTCACATTGTTGCCAACACTTGTTGTTTGTTGATATATTTTGTTTGTTGATGATAGTCATTCTGACCAGAGTGAGGTGATATTTGGTTGTGGTTTTAATTTTCATTTCTCTGATGATTAATTATGGTGATCTTGAGCATCTTTTCATGTGTCTTGGCCATGTGTATGTCCTCTTTAAATAAATGTCTATTCAGGTCCTCTCCCTATTTTAAATTAGATTGTTAGGGGATTTTTTTGGTATTAAGTTGTAAAATCACCACAAACATTTGACATAAAACAATACACATTTATTATTTCACAGTTTCTGTGAGTCAGAAGGTTGGGCCTAGGTTTGCCACTTCAAAGTGTTGCTATGTTGCAATCAAGATGATGATTGGGCAGCATTCTCATCTAGAGATCTGACTGGAAAAGAATTCACTCCCAACTCATTCAAGTGGTTAGCAGAATTAATTTCCTTGTGGCTGTAGAGGTTTTTTGCTGGCTGACTTCTGGAGGTAGTACTCAGCTCCTAAAGGCTGCCCAATGTTCCTTGCCATGTGGTTCTCTTTATAGGCAGTTTATAAGATGGCAGTTTGCTGCATCAAGGTCAGAAGGAGAAGAAGAGTAAATCTTATAAAAAGATGGAATTATATATAACATAGTAACAGCTCATCACCTATGCCAGATGCTATTGATTAGAAGCAAGTCCTAGGTTCCATTCACACTAAAAGAAGGGGGTTATATAAAAGAATGAGTCCCAGGAGATGGGGACATGGGAATCATAATGGCAAAATATACCATGTCTGTGAATTTGAAGATTCAATATGGTTAATATAAGCAATTTTCCTAAAATTGATCTATACGTCAAAACCATCACAATCAAAATCCCAGCATATTTTTCCCCTGCAGATTGACAGATTCCTAAATTTTAGAATTCTAAAATAATGGGGAAATGCACAGGTCCTAGAAGAGCTAAGACAATCTTGAAAAAAAAAATTAGGGTATTTTCACTATCAGATTTCAAGATATACTGTAAAGCTACAATAATTAAAATGCAATGACATTGGCTCAAAGATGGACTAATATTCAAGTGAACAATATAGATTAGTTCAGAAATAGACTCACACATTAACTATCACTTGATTTACAATAAAAGCTCTACTGCAATTCAGTGGGGGAAAGAATGATATTCTCAAAAAACAGTGCTGGAGCAATTGTATATCCATATAAAGAATAAAATTATTCTTGATTCCCTACCTCACACCATACTAAAATAATTTTTTTTATTTATATATACTTTCAATTAGCTTCATGTATACAACAAAGTGCAATAGTTATATTTTTTACCCCTCAAAGTGACAACCCCCCTCCCCCAATTCTCCCCTCTCACTCCCCCCCATATCATCCTATCTATTACAATTCTTTTGACTCCCTTCCACCATATAATTCACATCCCGTGGCTGTCTATGTATTCAATTACAGTTCCCATACAGTATTATACAACATAAATTTCAGGTATACAGTGCCATGATCAAGCCTCTACTCCATCCGTGACGTGGTCTCCCTAACAAAACATGTGACCATATGGCACCCCACAAAATTTTAACAACATTATATTCCCCGAACTGTATTTCATATCCCTGTGACAATACTGTAGTTACCTATTTATGCTGTCTAATCCTTTCCCCTTCTCCCTCATCCCCACACCCCTCCCAACTAGCAAACCTGTTTTTCCTCTATATGTATGAGACTATTTCTGTTTCTTATGCTCATTCATTCAGTTTTTCAAATTCCACATATAAGTGAGATCATGTGGTATTTGTCTTTCTCCTACTGACTTAGTTCACTCAACATAATAGTCTCTAGGTCCACCCATATTGTTGCAAATGGTACAATTTCATTCTTCTTTATAGAGGAGTAATACTCCATTGTATAAATGTACCACAGTTTCTTAAGCCAGTCATCTACCGATGGGCATTTCCGTTGTTACCAAGTCTTGGCTATTGTAAATAGCGCTGCAATAAACATAGGGGTGCATATATTTTTTCGAATTAGCGTCTTGGATTCCTCTGGGTAGATTCCCAAGAGTGGAATTGCTGTGTCATACGGCAGTTCCATTTCCAGTGTTTTGAGATACCTCCATACTGATTTCCGTAATGACTGCACCAATTTGCAGTCTCACCAACAGTGCACCAGGGTTCCCTTTTCTCCACACCCTCGCCAACACTTGTTGTTTGTTGATTTGTTGATGATAGACATTCTGACTGGAGTGAGGTGGTATCTCATTGTGGGTTTTATTTGCATTTCTCTGATGATTAGTGAGGTTGAACATTTTTTCATATGCCTGTTGGCCATCTGTATGTCCTCTTTAGAGAAATGACTCCTCATATCCTCTGCCCACTTTTTAATTGGGTTGTTTGTTTTTTTGGAGTTGAATTGCATGAGTGTTTGATAAATTTTGGATATCGACCCCTTATCAGATATATCATTGGCAAATACCTTCTCCCATTCAGTAGGCTGCCTTTTTGTTTTATTGATGATTTCCTTTGCTGTGAAAAAGTTTTAAGTTTGATGTAATCCCATATGTTCATTTTTTCTTTCATTTCCCTTGCCCGAGGGGATATATCGGTAAAAATATTACTCAGGGTAATGTCTGCAAACTTACTCCCTATATTTTCTTCTAGGAGTTTTATAGTTTCAGGTCTTAAATTTAAGTCTTTAATCCATTTTGAGTTTGTTCTCGTATATGGTGTAAGTAGATGGTCTATTTTCATTTTTTTGCACGTGTCAGTCCAATTTTCCCAGCACTATTTATTAAATAGGCTATGTTTACTCCAGTGTAAATTCTTGCTTCCATTGTCATAGATTAAATGACCGTATATAGATGGGTTTATTCCTGGGCTCTCTATTCTATTCCATTGGTCTATGTGTCTGTTTTTATGCCAGTACCATACTGTTTTGATTACTGTAGCCTTGTAGTATGTTTTGATGTCAGGTAGTGTGATGCCTCCCACTTTGTTCTTATTTCTCAACATTGCTGTAGCTATTCGTGGTCTTTTGTGGCTCAATATAAATTTTAGGAATCTATGTTCTATTTCTGAGAAAAATGTCCTTGGTAGTTTGATTGGAATTGCATTGAATCTATATATTGCTTTAGGAAGTATTGACATTTTAACTATATTAATTCTTCCTATCCATGAGCATGGTATGTATTTCCATTTATTTATATCTTCTTTGATTTCTCTCTTCAGTGTCTCATAATTTTGTGAGTACAGGTCTTTTACTTCTTTAGTTAAATTGATTCCTAGATATTTTATTGTTTTTGAAGCAATTGTAAAAGGGATTGATTTGCTGATTTCTTCTTCTGATAGTTTATTATTGGTGTATACAAATGCCACTGATTTCTGAATATTAATTTTGTATCCTGCTACCTTACCAAATTCATGTATCAGTTCTAGCAGTGTTTTGGTGGAGTCTTTGGGATTCTCTATATATAGTATCATGTCATCTGCATATAATGACAATTTTACTTCCTCTTTTCCAATTTGGATGCCTTTTATTTCATTTTCTTGTCTGATTGCTGTGGCTAGAACTTCCAGAACTATGTTAAATAAAAGTGGTGAAAGCGGGCAGCCTTGTCTTGTTCCTGATCTTAAGGGGAAAGCTTTTAGCCTTTCCCCATTGAGAACGATGTTTGCTGTGGGCGTATCATATATGGCCTTTATTATGCTGAGGTATGATCCCACTATTCCCACGTTGTTAAGAGTCTTTACCATAAATGGCTGCTGGATTTTGTCAAATGCCTTTTCTTCATCTATTGATATGATCATATGATTTTTATTTTTCATTTTGTTAATGTGATGTATTACGTTAATTGATTTGCGGATATTGAACCAGACTTGCATACCAGGAATGAATCCCACTTGATTGTGGTGTATGATCTTTTTAATGAGATGCTGAATTCGGTTTGCTAGTATTTTGTTGAGAATTTTTGCATCTATGTTCATTAGGGATATTGTCATGTAGTTTTCCTTTTTTGTAATATCTTTGTCTGACTTAGGAATCAGGGTGATAGTGGCTTCATAGAAAGAGTTTGGGAGCCTTCCCTCCTTCTGTATTTTTTGGAATAGTTTGAGGAGAATAGGTACTAATTCTTTTTTGAATGTTTTGTAAAATTCACCTGTGTAGCCATCTGGTCCAGGGCTTTTGTTTGTTGGAAGATTGTTGATTACTGATTTAATTTCTTTGGCAGTAATCAGTCTGTTAAGAGTTTCTGTTTCTTTCTGGTTCAGACTTGGTAGATTGTATGCTTCTAGAAATTTATCCATTTCTTCCAGATTGTCGAATTTGTTAGCATATAGTTGCTCATAGTATTGTCTTAAAATGTTCTGTATTTATGTGGTATCTGTTGTCTCTTCTCTTTCATTTCTGATTTTATTAATTTGGGTCCTCTCTCTCTTTTTCTTGGTTAGTCATGCTAAGGGTTTGTCGATTTTGTTTATCTTTTCAAAAAACTAACTCTTGGTTTCATTGATCTTTTGTATTTTTTTTTGTTGTTTTCTATTTCATTTATTTCTGCTCTGGTCTTTATTTAAAATAATTAATTCATGGTGGCTGATAGACCTGTATCTTCTCAAAGATAATATAGAATAATATCTTGATGACTTTGGGGGTAGCAAAGATATCATAAATAGATAACAAAAAATCACAAGAACTAAATATAATAGAAAATTTTTTTTATTTTAGTTTAAACATGAATTTATGCTTATCAAAAATATCATTAAGAATGTGCATAAATAAATCACAGACTAAGAGAAGATAATAAAAATACATACATCTGTCAAAGAACTCATTCAGATTATATAAAGAATTTCAGCAATCAAAAAAGAAGGTAGGGCCGGCCGAGTGTCACATTGGTAAAGAGCTGGTTTTGGGATGCCAGCGGCCCCGGTTCGGATCCCACATATGAGGGCCAGTGACACTGCCCTCTACAGCTAACATCAGCTCCATCTGGAGTTGGGCTGTGTGAACCCCAGCGACGGTGTAGGCTGCAGCCCCTGCTGCAGTGGGCTGCCATAGGCTACAATGAATGGCCAGCAGCCAGCTTGAGTAGCTGGCAGCCAGCGTGAGCTGCCAATAGCCGTGGTGAGCGACATCCAGAGGCCGGCGACCAAGTTGCCTCATCCGGGAAGAGCACAATAATGATACCAACATAGGCCAGTGAAGTAACATCCTCTGCAACTAGACTGTAGAACAAAAGAACAGCAACTTGTCTGTTCCCCTTCCCCCATTCCCCAATAAAATCTTAACAAAACAAAAAAAAAGAAGAAGAAGATAGATGCCTGTTTATTAAGTCAATGGAATTGTTATAGGTATGTATGATATTGGGGGAGGTAGGGGGGAGTGAGGTGGAGGATTGGGAGGGGGAAGTTGTCACCTTGAGGAGTAAAAAGTATAACTATTGCACTGTATTGTACACCTGAAACTAATTTTTTAACAATGGGGAAAAAAATGTAGAGAAACTTGAATAGGCCCTTCATAAAGGTGGGTATTTAAATGTTTATTAAGCATATTTAAAGATGCTCAACCTCATTAGTCATTAGAGATGCAAATTACAATTACAATATGATACTACTACATATCCATCAGGATATCTAAAATTAAAAAGAGTGAAAATACAGATGTCATTGAGGATGTAGAGCAACTGGAGCTGTCATACAAAACAGAAGAAAGCACAACTTTGTTCAAACTCTTTGGAAAACTATTTGGCACTCTAATAACACTCTACACATGCCCTCTGTATGGTCTTGCAATTCCACTCCTAGATATGAACCCAAAAGAAACATACGTGTACACAAAAAGAATGTGTAATAATGGTCACAGCAGTTTTTTCATAATGATTCAAAACTGGAAAAAAGTACTGTAATGTCAACTGGAGAAAGAAGAAAGACATAATGCCATCTTCATGCGATGAAAAACTACACAACAATAGAGAATCCCCCAAACATTTTGTTAATCAAAAGAAGCCAGACACAAAAGGGTATATAGTATATATTTACAATTATATAATGTTCAAGAAAAGTAAAAATCAATCTGTGGTGTTAGACATCAGAATAGTAATTATCAGAATATCTGTTGAGGATTTTTCTTTTTTCTAGAAAAGAGCATGAAGGAAACGTTGATCTTTGTGGGGTTACACAGTTGCACACATGTAAAAATTCATCAAGCTATATATTTATGATTTTTGCACTTTATATGAGTTACATCTCAAAAAATACCAAAAGCAAAAAATAAAGAGATTTCTAATACTCAGATTTCTCTAATTTCTTACTCTAAAGCAATTGATTTTTAACAATGTAAAAATAATTGTGATTAATTTAAGAAAATACAGAGAACTGCTCTCGGCAGCTGCACACACGAAGAAAGACTTAATCCTATCCCAACATTTTGGTTAGTGATGTACATTTATAAGTTTTAAGTAAAGTACTACTAATTGTGGTATTAAAAAAATAAACCATTTTTCTATCCCTAAGTCATGAAGATATTTCTTATAACAATTTCTATTAACATTTTAGTTTTATCTTTGCTGCCAGGCCTTTCACTCATTTGGAGGCTACATTTATATATCCTTTTAGGTTAGAATCCAGTTTTATTTTTCTTTGCATAGTGATCACCGTCTTGGCTCCTTGAAATAATTTGCTGTTTTATTGTGCACTAATTTCAATTTATACATGGCTCTTAATCGCTAATTCTATCCTATTTATTTTTGTGCCAGTCCTGTACAGTTGTTACTCTGTGGCTTTCTGGTATGCTTTAATATCAAGTCTCTTCTTCTCACAGTTATCTCTTAGTTGAAGTAAACTTAGCTATGCAATAGACATTTAGAATAAATCAAGTTCTTTATAAAACTTCCAGCCAGAATTTTGACTGGGCTTGCACTGAATGATGTTTATTATTTCAACTCATATTTTTCATATTTTACATTTTGTTTGGTTCTTTTTATGACTTCTTTCTGTTTCATATTAATAATATCCTTGGTGGCAGGATGGCTCAGAAAAAAAAAATAATATCCTTGGTGGTATTATAACACTTCTCTTAAATTTGTTGCTCATCTAATCTAATAATTTTTCGTACTTGTGTTTTTTAAGTGGTTATGTTCCTTTCTTGGCTGTTTTTTGGGGTCTGTGACTTTAAGTTTCCCTTGGAATATCAGCTTCTCTGTCCTATAATGTGTGTAGAGAAGGGTCAAAACACAAACTCTAGCTATCATCCTACTACATAGTTTAGGGGAAAGTAGGGTGCTGAACCCACAGAACTCCACTATCACTGTCACTTTACTGCCACTCCGCCAGTCAACTTTTGGGCCAGGAAGCCATCTATAAACTCATCCAAAGACACAACAATCTGCCAGCTCTGGGAAATGGGAGGAGGGGAGAAGAGTGGTGGATGTCATAAGCCTGGGCTTGTTGCCACTTCTGGTTTCCTCAGTTCTGTCAGTGTAGGGTGTCCTATGGCAATAGAACCTGCAACCATCTTCTAGCTCAATGAGACAAACAACAGCAGAATGGAAAATTCTCTTGATTGACGTGTGGTTTACACAGGCATAGATTTGTCAAACTCATTGAATTGTACATTTGAGATCTGCACAGTCTACTGTATGAACTAAATACCCAGGAAAGACAGGACATCTATTATAATTATGTATATTGAACATTGATCTGGAGATACTAGATATTAAAATAAACTGTAAAACTAAATAGGAATGAAAAATATTAGAAAGAAAGATGTAATATTATATTTGTTAGCTCTTATCATATTTCCACTGGAACCCCCAAAACTTCATTGAAAAAAAATATTAGAACTACTGAGAGTTTAGTCAGATTGCCAGTTAATCAATAGACACACACTGATCTATAACTGGGGTCACAGTTCAGATGTTTACAGCATTTTTACCTAATGAAAACAAATGAAAGAAAATAAACTATTAGGATAGCGATACAATTTTTTTAATTTATTGAATTTTGGGTTAAAAAAGTGATGTAAACATCTGTGAATCTCAAGATTATATTTTAAATTTGAAATAGAAGAAAATACAACTTGATAAATCAGAACAATTTATTTTATAATGTTTTTCTCACTTGGGGATGCTGATTTAAGCCTGAAATAAAATGACATTTTATATTAATATCTCAATAGCAAGTTCTATATTTTCATTGTAATGTGCAGAACAGAATTCAACCTTGAATCCCTTAACTGGAAGCAATATTATGTTTTATATGGTTTCATATTTCATAAAAGAAAACAGCTGCTCTCAAATTTAGGGAATTCCTCACCTAACAATCTCTGTACAATGATTTTTCAATTTAGTGCAGTCACACCCAGACATTTGTAGAATTATGGAATTCTGGTGTAATGGTGTAAACATGTACCATAGTACTGTACTGAGCTCAGTGAAAAAAAATTCTACCTTATTTTTGTAAAAACTGTAAATAAAAAAGCATTAAAACATTACTTTTGTACATTGATTTTGTAGCCAACAACTTTACTATATTCGTTTATGGTTTCTAGTAGCTTTTTGGTGGAGTCTTTAGGGTTTTCTATATATAGCATCATGTCATCTCAAAAAGTGACAATTTTACTTCTTCATTCCCAATTCAAATGCCTTTTATTTCTTTCTCTTGCCTGATAGCTCTGGCTAGGACCTTTGATAGATGATTGGATAAAGAAGATGTGGTATATATACACAATGGAATGGTATTCTACTGTAAGAAAAGATGAAATAGTGTCATTTGTGACAACATGGATGGATTTTGAGATTATTATGCTAAGTGAAATAAGTCAGACAGAAAAAGTCAAGAGCCATATGATTTCACTGATGTGTGGGATATAAAACTGAAAACAACGAAGGAACAAGACAAACAAACAAAGAAACAAAAACTCATAGACACAGACAATAGTTTAGTGGTTACCAGGGAGTAGTGGGGAAGGAGGTGGTAGATGAGGGTAAAAAGTGTGCAATATATGGTAATGGAAGGAGAACTGACTCTGGGTGGTGAACACACAATGTGATATATAAATGATGTATTACATAATTGTACACCTGAAACCTATGTAAGTTTACTAATCATTGTCACCCCAATAAACTTTAATTAAAAAAAAACCAACCATTATTTTTTTATCCAAAAGTTTGGAGAACTGATCCCATTGTCAATAGAAGTAGAAATGTACATATAAACTGAAACTGGTAAAAGCTTTTTGGAGTGTAACATCCAAATATACATATATGTGTTGTGTATATGTAAATGTGAGTTATGTATGTGCACATCTGCTATGGCTACACTCTCTATTCATATTTTTAGTCACTTGGATCCAGCAATTTCTCCTATGGGATTATATCACATGTCCAAATGATGATCATTTCATTGTCAAAACAAACACACATCCAAAAATAAACAATCCAGAAATGTATGTGACCTCCACAGAAGGGAAATTATTAGAGAGTCAGAACCTAAGAGAAATATGTGAGGTCATCCGTGAGCAGGCCAGCAATGGGGAGGCTTGAGAACACCGGTGTTTCTCATTCTACCTTTTGCTTTACCCGAGAGGCCCTGGGAGCAACTGTCTAAGAAGAGGTGTGAAAAGGACGTCTAAAAAGGGTGATACAGTGGGAATGGGAAGCTTTTGCAGTAGGCTAAAGAAATAATCATGGACTGTGCAAAGATATGTCCAAAAAACTTTTAAAAAATAATATATGTCGTATAATGTCTCAATTCATTTTCTAAATGATACTAATTCCACATAATGACAAAATATATAGCCATTTAAATTATGTTAGAGAAGAATATTTAATAAAATGAAGAATCATTTACTACATAATATCTATTATTATGGGGAAAATGTAATTTGTTTTAAAAGGGTAAATGTGCTATGAATTAAATTTACATTTAATTTATAAATATATCCTGCAAATGACCTGGTTTCAGCAGCATGTGACTAAAAATTAAGGTGACACTTTCTTTTCATGCCCAATAACAACGCATAAAGTCATCATGTCAGCCCTTTCTGAGCATCTTTTCTTTTGGTGTATCTGAGACCCCTGGCAGTTGGCTCTCCTGCCTTGGCCAGTGATCTGCTTCCCTACACTGTTCCATTATCCCTGGGATGAGGGCTTGCTCTCCCACAAGGACCTCCTGCAGCTTCAAGTCTGTTTCCCTCATGCTTCCTACTCCCTGCTCACTGCGGTGACTCCACTATGGGCACAGACTCTGCTCCACTGTCTGAACACCTGAACAGGATCAAGCTGTCATTTTCTATGAGACATTAATTAAATCTCATGGGTAAATAAAGGTAACATCACAAAGATTAACAAAGACCTAGACATGACATGCCAGAGCCCACTTACCAAAGCTTAGCCTGGGACCCTCAAAGAGCATCTGCCCTGTGTACCCCTGACCCACCTCCACAGGCTTGGGAACTACCCTCATGCTGAGCACTGGCAGAGCTTTGGGGGGGGGTCTCCTTGCCTCAGATCCTGGTCCAAACCTCCAGAAACTTCTAGAGAGGGATTCCTCCCCTCCTCTTATCTTATTCAATGATTCAACATTTAAAACTTTAAAATTTTTATTTTGATTTTATTAAGATAAAATTCACATACTTTAAAACTCACCATATTAAAGTGTATAGTTCATTGTTTTTTTAGTATATTCAGAGTTGTACAACCATCACTACCATCTAATTCCAGAATATTTTCTCTGTGATTCACTTCTCAATCCTCATTATCATTGCTGATATTTGGGTTTGAGTGGGCCCAATGCAGTGTGCTTCTGTTTGCTACCCAAGTTCTGAACCTTCTGAGGAATTAGACAAAAGCATCAGATGATGAAAGCCAAACGATTATCTTTAGTTACCAATAAAGCTAACTTTGAAGAATGTGGCTTATATCTTCAGCCAAGTAGGTCTCCAATAGTGAGGCAAGGCCTGGAGCTGCCCCTTCAACTGTGATGGACCCAGTCAGGTGTGGCTCTTCTGAGAGCAGAGCTGGTGGGTGTGAGCAGGGCCCATGGCACACTGACTGTGAGAGGAGAAGGCAGCATCAAGGGAAAGGCATGCCCCATCCCAGAGGCTCTCCCCATACCTGGGCTCACCTCTTCCCAGGATGTCCTCTGGAGGGAAATCCCATTTGTTTCAGAGGAACCTAACACCTTCCTCAGGTAGAATTTTGTCTTAAGGCTCTGGGCAGATAATGCAGCTATATCATGATAAGCTCTTTAGTTGTCAAAAACATCAAGTGCAGGCTAGGACCTATTACTGTTCAGTCCGTCCCCAGTCCTCTCTGGCACAAAGTGAACAACACACCTTCATGTCCTCCCTTACCCACAGGGTCTCAGCTCAAGAATTCCACAGACAACTGCTTAATACCCTAAGTCTTAAGACTGTATTTTTGGAAAGTTATTTTCATAAGCCGAAATATATTTTAGTTTATGTCACAGAAGTCACACAACAACTTGTCCCTTTAGTATTACTATTCCTGAAGAGGATTTTGGCTTCATAGCAGTATAAATGAACATTACATTTATGTTCTACACACACACACACATACTACACACACAGACAGAGCTAAAGCTGCAGACAAGTGAACTGCAGCTATCTGTGCTGTCTTATGCACTAGAACTGAAGACTCTCAAGGACCAGTGCCACCTCTTCAATACGTCTGTACTCCCAGAATTCGGTGGTTTCCGAGAGCATCCATTAAGTAATTGTGTCAAGTCATTTTTGCTGAGGATACACTGATATAGATGGCCATTTTTGTAGTGTTTTATCTTATACCGAACACCCACCAGTTGCTTCAATTTATTTAAAAATCCAGTTAAACCATGTGTCCTTGTTTTGTTTTGTTTTTCACCCATACCCCCACCACCCTCTCCTTTGGCATGTCCTCTATATCTATGGGTCTGTTTTTGTTTTGTTTATTCATTTGGGTTTTTTTTGGACTCCACATATGGATAAAATCATAACAGTATTTGTCTTTTTCTGTCTCTGTCTCTGATTTATTCCACTTAGCATGATACACTTTAGTCCATCCATGTTGTCATAAATGGCAAGATTTCGTTCCTTTTTATTGCTCAGTAATATTTCATTTTATATATACCACATTCTATGTATCCATTCATCTAATGATGGTCATCTAGGTTGCTTCCAATCTTAACTATTGCAAATAATGCTTCAAGGAATAGAGGTACATATATCTTTTTGAATTAGTGTTTTTGTTTTTTTCAGATAAATACCCAAAAGTGGAATTCCTGAGTCATATGGCAGCTCTATTTTTAATTTTTTGAGGAATCTCCATACTGTTTTCTATAGTAGCTGCACTAATCTACAATCCCACCAACGGTGTACTAGGGTTCCCTTTTCTCTACATCCTTGCCAGCACTTATTTATTGATTTTAATGACATCTTATTGAGGTTTTGATTTGCATTTTTGCTGATGGTTAGTGATGTTGAGTATCTTCTCATATGCCTATAGGCCATATATATGTGTGTCTTCTTTGAAGAAATGTCTATCAGGTCTTCTCATTTTTTAATTGGATTGTTTAGTTTTTTTTGGTGTTATCTTATATGAGTTCCTTATATATTTTGGAAATTAACCCCTTATCAGATGTATCATTTGGAAATATCTTCTTCCATTCGGTAGTTTGTCTTTTCATTTTGTTGATTGTTTCTATTACTATGCAAAACATTTTAGTTTGATGTAGCTCTGTTTATTTATTTATTTTTTTGATGCCCTTGTCTGAGGAGACATACATGTACTCAAAAAGACATTGCAAAGATCAATATCAGAGAGTTTACTGCCTATGTTTCTTTATGAATTTTATGGTTTCAGGACTTATATTGGAGTCATTAATCTATTTTGAGTCCATTTTTGTAAATGGTACAAGAAAGTGTTCCAATTTCAGTATTTTGCTTGTATCTGTCCAGTTTTCCCAACACCACTTATTGAAGAGACTGTCTTTACTCCACTGTATATTCTTGCCTACTTTGTCATAGGTTAATTGACCATATATGTAGGATTTTATTTCTGAGCTCTCTATTTCACTAATATATATGTCAATTTTTATGATAGTACCATACTGTTTTGATTATTGTAGCTTTGTAGTATATACCTATCCTGCACTTTGTGGTTGCTCAAGATTTCATTGGCTACTCAGGGTCTTTTGCATTCCATATAAATTTTAGGATTATTTGTTCTAGTTCTGTGAAAAATGCCATCCGCGTTTTGATAGGGATTGCATTGAATCTATAGATTGCATTGGGTAGTAAGAACATTGCAACAATATTTTCCTTCCGATCCATGAGCATTTATTTGTATCCTTTCAATTTATTTCTTTAGTGTCATAGTTTTCATAGTACAGGTCCTACCTCTATGGTTAAGTTTATTCCTAGGTGTTTTATGTTTTTAGATGTAATTATAAGTAGGACTGTTCTCTTAATTTCTCCTTCTGATCATTTGTTATTGGTGTATAGAAGTGCAACAGATTTCTGTATATTGATTTTGGATCCTGCAGCTTCACTGAATTCATTTGTTAGTTCGAATAGTTTTTTGTGTGCAGTCTTTAGGGTTTTCTATATATAGTCTCATGTCATCTGCAAATAGTGAGAGTTTTACTCCTTTCTTTCCAATCTTAATGCCTTTTATTTCTTTTTCTTATCCAATTGCTATTGTTAGGACTTCCCATACTATTTTGAATAGAAGTGGACATTCTTGTCTTGTCCCTGATCTTAGAGGAAAAGCTTTCAGCTTTTCACCATTGAGTCTGAAAATAGCTGTGGGTTTGTCATATATGGTCTTTATTATGTTAAGGTATGTTTCTTCCATATCTATCTACTCTGTTGAGAGTTTCTATCATAAATGGATGCTGGATTTTGTCAAATGCTTTTTATGTTTCTACTGAGATGATTATGATTTCTAACCTTAATTTTTGTTAATATGATGTATCACATTGGTTGATTTACAGATGTTGAGCCAACCTTACAACCCCGGAATAAATCCCATTTGGTCATGGTGAGTAATCATTTTAAACTATTGTTGAATCAGGTTAAGAGCTGGCCTGGGATGCCAGCGGCCCCAGTTCGGATCCCACGTGAGGGCCAGTGACTCTGCCTTCTAAAAATAAATAAATAAATAAATAAATAAGTAAATAAATAAATAAATAAAATAAAGTATTGTTGCATCAGTTTGTTAATCTTTTGTTGAAGATTTTTATATTTATATTGATCAAATATACTCATCTGTAATTCATTTTTCTGTGCAATGTCTTCAATCTAGTTTTGGTATCAGAATAATGCTGGCTTCACAGAATGAGTTTGGAAGAGATTTTAAAATAGTTTAAGAAGGATAGGCATTAATTCTTCTATAAATGTTTGGTAAAATTCACCTGTGAAATTATCTGGTCCTTGACTTTTTTTTTTTTTACTAGTAAAGCATTTATTTATTTATTCATCTTTTTTATTAGTTTCAGGTGTACAACACAATGCAATAGTTATACTCTTTATCCCCCAAAGTGACAACCCTCCTCCCCGAGTTCACCACCCCACTCCCCCCCATATCATACATATCTACTACAATTCCTTGGACTCCTTTCCACAGTATACTCCACATCCCGTGACTATCTATATATTCAGTTACAGTTGGTATACAATATTATACAACATCAGCTTCAGGTGTACAGTGCAGTGATAAAGCCTCTACTGCATCCATGAAGTGGTCTCCCTAACAAGACATGTGACTATCTGACATGCCACAAAATTTTTACAACACCATTATATTCCCCGAATATGTGCTTCATATTCCTGTGGCAATATTGTAGTTGTCTCTTTATGCTGTCTAATCCGTACCCCTTCCCGCTTATCCCCACCACCCTCCCAACTAGCAACTCTCAGTTTTTCCTCTATATCTATGAGTCTGTTTATTTGATCATTCATTCAGTTTTTCAGATTCCCCATATAAGTGAGATCATATGGTACTTGCCTTTCTCCGGCCGACTTATTTCACTTAACATAATAGTCTCTTCACAACATTATCAATTACATTCCCAGAACTGCCCCCCATATCCCTATGGCAACATTGTAACCACGCACCTACACAGTCCAAAAACCTTCCCCCTCTCCCTCATCCCCACTCCCTCCCAGTCAGCAACCATCAGTTTTTCTTTATATCTGCTTGGTATGACTTCAATCTTCTTAAATTTACTGAGACTTGTTTTGTGGTCTATCATGGTCTAACATGGTCTATCATGGAAAATGTCCCATGTGTACTTGAGAAGAATGCATATTCTGTTTTTTTCAGGGTGAAATGCTCTAAAAATATCAATGAAGTCCCGCTGGTCTAAAGTGTCATTTAAGGCCCCTCTTTCTGTGTTGATTTTCTGTCTAAAGGGTCCATCCATTGGTGACAATGGGATGTTCAAGTCCTTTATTATGATAGTGTTACTATTGATCTGTGTCTTTATGTCTGTCAAAATCTGTTATATGCAATTAGGAGTTCCTATGTTGGGTGCATAGATGTTTATTAGGGTTATAGTGCCCTTCATTTTATTGTAGTCATTTTGAAGCCTATTTTGTCCAAAATAAGTATTGGTACTCCAGCTTTTTCTTTTCTCATTTCCATTTGCATAAAATATCTTATTCCATCTGTAAACAGCATATAAATGTGTCCTATTTTCTTATCCACTCAGCCACTCTCCATCTTTTGATTGGAGCATTTAGCCCCTTCACATTTAAAAGCATTATTGATGGGTACATATGTATTGCCATTTTGTTAGTTGTATTTCTGGTCTTTCTGGGTTAGCTTGTTTACCCCTTTCTTTTGTTTAAAAAGCCCTTTTAACATTTCTTGCAATGCTGGCTTGCTGGTAATGAATTCCTTAAGATTATCTTTTTCTGGGAAGCTCTTTATTTCTCCTTCAATTTTAAGTGATAGCCGTGCTGGGTAGAGCAATCTTGGTTGTAGGCCTTTATTTTGTATCACTTTGAATATCTCCTGCCACTCCCTTCTGGCCTGCAGAGTTTCTGTAGACAAGTCAGCTGTTAGTCTAACAGGAATTCCTTTGTATGTAACCTGCTGTCTTTCTCTTGCTGCCTCTAGGATTCTGTCTCTGTCTTAAACATTTGCCATTTTAACTATGATGTGTCTTGGTGTGGACCTGTTTGGGTTCAGCTTGTTTGGAACCCTCTGCACTTCCTGAGCATTTATGTTGATTTCCTTCACCAGGGTAGGGAAGTTTTCAGTCACTACTTTTTCAAATACATTCTCGACCCCTTCCTTCTCTTCTCCTTCTGGTATTCCTGATTCGAAGGTGGTTGCGCTTCCTCTTGTCCCATAGGGCTCTTAAACTATTTTCATTGTTTTTTATTCTTTGTTCTTTTTGTTGTGCCAACTGGGTGATTTCTGCTATTTTGTCTTCCAAATCGCTGATCTGCTCCTCTGCTTCATCTACTCTACTGGTGATTCCTTTGAGTATGTTCTTCATTTCAGTTATTGTATTCTTTTGTTCTAAGTGGTTGTTTTTTATGATTTCTCTGTCCTTCCTTATGTCCTCACTAAGTTTGTTAAACATTCTTATTATCAGTGTTCTAAACGCTGTCCCTGAATGGTTGGATCCCTGTGTTTCATTTCGTTCCATTTCTAGAGGTTTCTTCTGATCTTTTACTTGTGACATGTTTCTTTGTTTCCCCATTCTGGCTGTCACTCAGGAATTGCTTTGATGTATTAGATAGATCACCAGGAGAGCCCAGGCTGGATCACACAGCCCAACACTCCCAGGAAAACTCCCAGTCTCAGCCTGTCCCAATCAGCCGCTCGCAGATCAGGCCGAGCAGCCCGACAACCAATCACCAACCTGGCAACTCTGCAAGTGCAGTGCAGAGAGCCAGGACCCGAGGCGGCTTGCGTACTCCTGCGTCTCAGTGAGCAACTTGTTGGAGCCAGAGCACACCCACCAGGTGTTTCCCTGGCAACTCAGCACAAGCCATGTGGAGGGTGGGGATCCGAGATGGCTCGTGCACTCCCGGGTCTCAGTGTGCAGCCTGTTGGATTCAGAGGGCACCCACCCAGCATTTCCCTGGCAACGCAGTATAAGCCGAGCGGAGGGTACGGATCCAAGGCCTCATGCGCGCGCACATGCACACACGCACTTCTGCGCCAATTCCACCACACCAGTGAGGTCCTGGACCTGATCCTCTGTGGGAGGGCCCAGCCCTGACAAAATGGTGCTCACCTTACACCATTCGCATGCAGGCTCCACACCAGGGAAACAATAGTCCAAAAACCTCCAGCCTTTGCACCAAAGGTACTCAGTTCAGTCCGTCCCCGAAGGCTCCTGGGTCCGGTTCACACAGCCACTCCCTCCACCAGGAACCAGGTAAGTACTCATCGGCGAGCAAGCCCGGGCGCCAGTCCCACTGATTCTCCAGCCGCTGTTAGCCTCACCGAGCTGAGCAAAGAGAGTCCTCACTAATTTACTGCCAGCTATCTTGGAAGTCCTCTTCCCGGCAAAGGAACTCCGGACTGGTGAGCTGGGTGTGGTGCCGGAAGGTCTCTCCACCAACTGGAGAAGCCTCCCCACAGCTGGGGCTTCCCTCACATGGTTCACCCTCTCTCGTCTCCGCCCATCCTACCAGACCGGATGTGGCCTCCTCTTTAAGTTCTTTGTTTAGTGGTTTTGTTCATCTGGTGTTCCGGGGACATCCAGGGTTGAATGCTGTATAATTTGTTTGTAATTTCGGTGTGATCCTGGGATGTAGTTAGCACAGCATCTGTCTCATCCACCATTTTACCTGAAGTCCCGGTCCTTGACTTTTATTTGTTGGGAGTTTTTTGATTACTGCTTCAATTTCATTGTTACTAATAAATCTGTTCAGATTTTCTATTTCTTCCTGGTTTCAGTCTTGGAAGATTAGAGTTTCTAGACATTTATCCATTTCTTCTAGATTGTCAAATTTGTTGGCATGTAGTTTTTCATAATGTTCTTTTATTATTCTTTGTATTTCTGTGGTGTCAGTTGTAACATCTGTTTCACACATGATTGTATTTATTTGGTCTCTCTCTCTCTCTCTCTCTCTCTCTCTCTCTCTCTCTCTCTCTCTCTCTTTGATGAGTATGGCAAAGGCTTGACAATTTTATCTATCTTTTCAAACAGCCAGCTCTTAGTTTTATTAATCTTATCTATTTTTTAAAAAATTTTAGTTTACTTATTTCTGCTCTGATTATAATTATTTCCTTCCTTCTGTTTACTTTGAGTTTTGCTTGTTCTTTTTCTAGATCCTTTAGGTGTGAAGTAATGTTGTTTATTTGGGATTTATGTGTTTGTTTCTTGAGGTAGGCCTGTATAGCTATGAACTTCCATCTTGGAACTGTTTATGCTGCATCCCATAAAATTTGAAAAGTTGTATTTTCATTTGTCTCAATGTAGTTTTTTATTTCCTGTTTGATTTCCTCTTTGATCCATTGGTTGTTTAGTAGCATTATTTTAGTCTCCATGCATTTGTGTTATTCACAATTTTCTTCTTGTAGTTGATTTCTAATTTCATGCCATTGATGTCAGAAAAAATGTTTGATATGGTTTCAATCTTCTTGAGTTTATTGAGGCTTGTTTTGTTGCCTAACCTGTGATCTACCCTGGAGAGTGTTCCATGTTTACTTGAGAAAAAAAAATGTGTATTCTGCAGTTTTTGGATGAAATGTTCTATAAATATTTATTAAGTTAATCTGATCTAATGTGACACCTAAGGCCATTATTTCCTTATTAATTTTCTCTCTGGATGATGTATCCATTGATGTGAATGAGGTATTAAAATCATCTACTATTATTGTCATACTGTGAATTTCTCCCTTTATGTCCATTACTATTTGCTTTTTTCATTTATGTGGTCCTATGTTGGGTGCATAGATGTTTACAATTGTTATGTCCTCTTCTTGGATTGACCCCTTTATAATTATATAATGTCCTTCTCTGTTTTTTTTACATTCTTTGTTTAAAAGTTTATTTTGTCTAAGATTGAGTATTATTATCCCAGCTTACTTTTCATTTTTATTGCATGGAATATCTTTTTCATTCCTTTATTTTCAGTCTGTATGTGTCTTTCAATTTGAAGTGAGTTTCTTGTCAGAAGCTCAGATATAGGTCATGTTTTTCAATTCATTCATCTACCCTATGTTTTTATATTGGAGCATTTAATCCATTTATATATAAAGTAATTATTTATAGGTATGTACTTATTGCCATTTTGTTCATTGCTTTTGTAATTCACCTCTGCTCCTTTCTTCTCTTGTTCTTTTCCCTTGTGGTTTGCTGATTTTCTTTACTGTTTTGTTTGGGTTCCTTTCTGTTTATTTCTTGTGTGTCTTTTGTAGGTTTTTAGTTTGTGGTTTCCATGAAGTTTATGTATATCATTCTATATCTACAGTAGTCTTTTTTAAGCTGATAGTCATTTAAGTTTGAATATATCCTAAAAAGACTAAATTTTTTACTCCCCCCTCCATATTTTATGTTTTTAATATGATATTTTAGGTCTCTTGTTTTGTGTAGCTCCTAACTACTTATTGTAGTTTGACTTGAATTTGATACTCTTGTCTTTTCCTTCATAGTAGCTTTTTAAATGTCTGAGTCACTGTATTTATTAAATACAAAATTAAATACAAAAAAAAAAGTGCAAAAAATGTACACATTTCAAGAAAGGAAAAGACTGTATTAAAATTACTTTGATGGTAACTACTTTGAGCAAGTCTTGTAATTGCCGAAGTCAAATGTGACTTGTATACATCTTTTGTTATCAGTATACTCTGAGTATTACAATTTTAATACACTTTTCCTTCTTAAAATGTCTATACATTTTTTTGGCACTCCCTGTATTTGGTTTTCCTGTGAGATTTTTTTTTCCCTTCTCATATTTTCTTTTTGTGGCTATGGCCTTTCCTTTAATGCTTAAAAAATATTCTTTAACATTTCTTATAAATCTGGTTTAATGGTGATGAACTCATTTAGTTTTTGCTTTTCTGGGAAACTCTTTGTGGCTCCTTCGATTATGAATTATAACCTTGCCAGGTAAATTATTCTAGGTTGTAGGTTCATTTCTTTCAGCACTTTAAAGATGTCCTGACACTCCTTTATTGCCTGTAAAGTTGCTGCTGAGAAATCAGCTGGTAGACTTATGGGATTTCCTTTGTAGATAACTCTCCTTGCTGCCTTCAAAATTGTCTCTTTATCTTTAACTTTTGCCATTTTTAATTGCAATATGTCTTGGTGTGGGTCTCTTTGCATTCATTGTTTGGAACTCTCTGTGCTTCCTAGACCTGGTTCAGAAAGTATTTAGACATTATCTCTTCAAACAAAGTTTCTGTTCCTTTCTGTCTCCTCCTTCTGGGATCCCTATAATGAGAATGTCTTTGTCCTAGAGGTCTCTTACACTATCCTCATTTTTAAAATTGATTTTTCTTTTTGTTCTTCTGACTGGTTAATTTCCACTAGTCTGTCTTCCAGGTTGCAGATCTGTTCGTCTGGATTGGCTAATCTGCTATTGACTTCTACCGTGTTTTTCATTTCAACTATTGTATTCTTCAGCTCTGCTTAGTTTTTTATTATATTTTCTAACTCTTCATTGAAGTCCTCCTTAAGTTCCTCTATTTCACTGTCAGGTTTGGTGAGCATCCTGCTTACTGTTTCTTTTAATTCTTTGTCAGGCAAATTACTTATCTCCATTTTATTGGGGTATTTTTTTCTGGGGATTTTTCTTGCTTCTTCATTTGAGAGATATTCTTCTATCTTTTCATCTGTTTGACTTTCTATGTTTGTTTATGAGAGTTAGACAAAATGCCTTCGTGAAAAATCAATTTCCATTTTTAATTTAAATATCCAGACATAACATTGTGTCCCATACATTTTTGTTTTGTTTCATTTGTTTTTTTGAGGGCAGTGTCACTGGCCCTCATATGTGGGACCAAACCGAGGTCGCTGGCTTCCCAAGCCAGCACTCAACCACCATGCCACTTGGCCGGCCCACGAATTACTATTTTGAACTCAGACTTTTATTAATATATTGTTTACGTTTATATATGTGCTTAACGGTTTCCTTTGGCTTATTTTATGTACTTGTTTTAGTATGTCAATGCTTTTTGAGGCTGAAGTTGTCCTACTTTTATGTAGGGAAGCCTCTTCCAATGCTCTATGTCCCTTTGATACAATCTCAAGATGATCCAGAATTACATTGTACATTTCCACCTGCAGGAATGAGAAATCTGATAAGAAATTTCTCCAAGAATGTCTGGTTCCTTTACCTGGGAGACAGTATTTAGAGAAGACAATCTGGGCATGTCACAATTTTATGGCTTTGAGTAATTAACCTGCTGTTTGGCTAAATTGCTTTGGTAAGAAATTGGGCTTATTTTACCTAAGATTGCCAGTTAAAACACAAACAAATATATAGAGAGAAATGGCTTCATAGAAATGTCTGTGGGGGCCAGCTAGCTGGCTCAATTGGTTAGAGTATGTGCTCTTAACAAGGTTGCCAGTTCGACTCCTGCATGGAATGGTGGGCTATGCCCCACCCCACAACTAGGTTGAAAGCAGTGACTGGACTTGGAGCTGAGCTTGTGCCCTCTACAACTAAGATTGAAGGACAACAACTTGACTTGGAGCTGATGGGTCCTGGAAAAACACAGGCTCCCTTTTCCCAATTCCCTAACACTGTTCCCTTTCCCAATTCTCCAATAAAATCTAAAACAAACAAACAAACAAACAAACAAAATGACTGTGGAACAATCTTGACATTTTCATGGCATTGTTTCAAATAAGAGGTAAAACTTTGGATCATTTGATAATAGAAAACAGAAATCAGTAAATAGCTACATTACAGAATGTAAAATGACTGTTGTATTATAGGAACAAAAAGAAACTAACATTGTTGCCATGTAACTAGCAAGGTACACATGCAGGATGGGATGTGTTTTTCTCCTGGGTGCTATGTTTGCTTTATACACCAGTCACGCACCACCACATGGCTGGACCTTGACCATAGGGCCATATCTTTCTTGCCATTCATTCTCTTACCAAACACATATCATATGCTAAATACTTTAGCACTAACTAAATTTAAAAGACCAATAAAAGTCTACTTTTTTGGCAAAGTAATTAGCTATCTATGGGAAATGTATAGCCTGCTCTATATGTTTTCTAAGCCCAAACTATTCTCATTTTTATATAGTTAAAACTTGTCTAATTGAAGAAACATTTTCAAGTGGGATTTAAGAAAACAAAAACTAAAAAACAAAGCATAAACTCAGGTCATATTTAGATGCTAGATTAAATATTAGACTCATTAAAGACAAATTATTTTAAATAATGATTACTCCTCAGGAAATTCATAATAAATAAAATGAACAGTAGGGAAAGTTCTTTCATTATCTTTTTTTTTTTTTTTAGTTCTTCAAGCCTTTGTTCTTAAGAAAGCAAACTGCCATTTCACTTCCCTGAAGCCACTGATAAAACCATGCGAGAACATCAGAGGAAAAATGAATCCAAGATAGGTGCCATCCCCAAGGGAACGAAGCACTTCTTTGTTTTATATTTCCATTGGAAATCTGGAGATTTTGCATGCAAACATCTTATTTCATGGCACTGCTTCTCAAATTGAGAGATTAAATCTAGCACTGCATAAAGGTTTTTCAATAAAGTAGGTTGCAGTCTTCTCTTTATAGAAAATTGATGCATCATCTGATATGCTTTCAATTGCTAACTTTTGTTTCATGAAAGCTGGAAGGAATTTCAACCAACCATTATCTAATCAAGAAAATATTTCTTACCTATCTTGTCTTCAACATAACTTGCTGCCAAATGTAGTTTTGACTATTTTAAATCACTATGCATCTTAACAAGCAAAATGGACTCTCTAGTTTTGTTAGAAAGGTACGAATTATTAAAACTATCCATCATTCTCAGTGGAATGCCCTCAAATTTTGTACATGTTGAAAACTGATTATATGACATAATTTAATGTTATATTGTTTATACTACTTTATGTAAGTAGAATTTTTACAATCTTGAAATACAAACAGGTAGATGTAATAACAATTCTACTAAATCACTCATGTTTACACCCAACACTGACTACAGAGTAAAGTTTGCAATTTGGGTATTTATTTAGCTATACAATTTACAATGACTTGTACTATCAAAATCCCACCTGGGTTCAACATAATATTAAGTGCAGGAACAAGCAAACTAAATATGAGTTGTGGGTTTTATTGTTTGTGGTTTTCAAATAAAAAGAAAGTTGTCTCAATCTATCCAACTACTAATTCCTCACAGGCACAAAACATGCGTTACAAAACATAACTTAGCACCTAAGGGGACTTAGTCTTCAGAAGTGTTTGTACCTGGTCTTCCGGTTTGACTTGATTCAAGAGCATGGACATGTGTGCTCAGCAAACTGGGTCTGGGCTAAGGAAGGCTTTTCTGAAATGCCCTCTTGAATCTCCTGGAATGCGTGTTCAAGGTGGCAATGAGGAGGTGGCTGAACACCCACACTCCGGAACTGGCTGCCTGGGTTTGGTCCTGCTTCAGCCCCTCCTCTGTGACTGTCACACCAAGTATCATGCTGGGGCTCAGCTCCCAGCAGATGAATGCAGGGTCTGATGAGGCCAAAAAGGAACCACAGATAAGGGATTCATACCGCTATATTTTCGATCGTGGCCTGTTGAGACATGAGAAGAAAACATCCACTAATACCCCAACAAATGGCCTTCCTGCTCCACAGTCTCGCTGGCAGCTGGAGAGACATACGAAGTAGTGTCCGTACAACCCACGGCATCTGCAACATCCGTACTTGTTAACGCAGATATATACAAAAAAGTAGTGGCTAATGGCCAACTGGCCACATTCAATGGATAACCAGTCACAGCTGACCGCCATCCAACAACAGAGGCCAAGAGCCCAGAAACTGCTCTCCTGGCACTCTGTCCCAAGAGTGACCTAGGGCGGGTCTCTTCATCTTTGTGCTTGGGCTTCTGTCGAGTGGGAAACTTTTTAAAATCAGAGGTTTAAATAAGTATCATATGTAAAGTGTTTGGAACAGGGCCTGAAACAAGAACAGTATTATCTACACGATAGCCATTTTTACTTATTGTAGAACTTTTGTTGCAGATCATGAATGGTCACTTGTGTTGTTCCCTCATTCATTTAACAACCATTTATTTATCATGGAGAAATGTAATGTGTGCTTCTAGCTTATGTGAGTGCAATTGCATGGTCTCATGGGAAGAGGGAACCATTTAAACAGCACAGTCACAGCTAACAATGTCACTTCACTAACAATTATCTCAGAAAGAACTGGCAAACCTGAAAGGGGTACACTGCCTTTGACCTTAATGGGTCTCAGCCTCTGTGTGTCTCTCCTACTGCAAGCAACAGGCTGTGACTCTGGCGCCTGAAGTGTCACCACTGCTTCTGGTGAGCACTGTCCAAGCAAATGCAGGGGTTGTTCCAGAGTTGAAGAGAATTCCAGTGGTGTGGAGAGGATGTACACGTGTATATGCACACACACACACACACACACACACACATGCACACATGCATGTGCATGCACACACGCAATTTGCAAACATAATTGTACCTGGATTGTTACTATCCCTGTGATTGTCCCCTACACCTCCACTCTGGAATCTAGCCCTGTATGGCAACCCTGTGTGCACTGTGCTTTTTGTGAAGATATGCTTGTCAACAGCACAATTTCTGTCCTCAGAAGCTATTAGCCTAGCACAGGGGCCCTCAAATTTAGTGTATGTAAAAAGTTTCTGGGCTGCCTGTAAAAGTGCAGGCTCTTGCATCTCCTACCAACAGTTCTGATTTGGTGGGTCTGGGCTGTGGCCTGACAATCCACTGACCAATAAGCAGCCTAGGTGATTGGGATGCATGCACCCCTAGACCACACACTGTTTTGATAATCAGGCAAGAGGCACGTTTGGAAAGGATGTAGGAATATATCAGAGCCTGGGCATCAGAAGTAAAGACAGATCTACTGAAGGTGTTGAACCAGAAAAGAAAGTAGCCAGAGCCTAGCTGCTCTGAGTGGTAGCAGAGGTTGAGCCTGAGAGAAAAGGGCATGGCTGCCAAACCTCAGCTTCTGTGGACTCCTCCATCAAAAAGCCCTGCCACTTCTGAAGGTGTTCCCTTCTAGTCCAGTGGTTATTTATGATCAGGGGGTGCTCTCATGTCTCTGCTCTAGGACTCAGCCAGGAGGAAGCTTGAGGCACAGAGGTCTGGCTGTCCTCCCTTTTGGGGCTCATAAAGGAGTCCTTTACACAGCGGCCAAGGCAAAGCTGAAGGGCAGAGCAGCACAGTCAGGCAGAGGCTCTGACCTTGAGTTGCTTGCCTCCATGGGCTGGCCGTAGGGCAAAATGATTCTTTGCAAACAAAGGCAGGCTCAGGGTTCATTGGGGTGGGTAGTGAACCCAGGATAGATCCCAAGTACACCTGCAGACATACCTTGGCCACCAGCACAGTCTGCAGTGGGTGTGGGGCAGCAACCACTGAGCACCCCCAACCATATAGGGTGTGAAATCTCATGTTCCACAGAAGAAAAAGCTCTGAAAGAGCTAACAGTTACCCATTCCTAGTGGGTGAATTAAATCTCAAAGGTAAATTTAAATTATTGCTTCAAACTTAATTTTCAAATTTAGTTTTAAATCTAGATCAGTAATTCCTTAAGTGTGGTCCCCAGACCAGCAACATCAGTGTCACTTGAGAAGTTATTAAAACGCCAGTTCTCAGGCCCCAACCCAGCTCTGCTGAATCAGAAACTGAGAACAGGGCCCAGTAATTGGTGTTTTAAGCCTTCTGGGGGTTTTGCTGATGCTGAGACTTGAGGTTCTCAAGCTTGTCACTCATTGAACTTACTGACAAAACTCTAACTCGACTGCTGCTTGGGCCCCAGACCCAGGGACTGTGATTTAATTAGCATAGGTGAGGCCTTGGCTTCAGAATTTTTTAAGATCACAGGTGATCTAATGTGCAGACAAGTTCAGGAACCACTAAGTCAGATGAGGTTGGCTTTTCTCCTGTATCAGTAAAAGGGCAGTTATAAAAGATTCCAGAGAGGAAGATTTTTGTTTATCTTCCCCACAACAGACAGAGGGTAGGTAAATTTGTACCTCTTGTCATGTCATATGTCTTTTATTTCCTGTTCTTTCCCTTTTCCACCATAACTATTCTATCCCAGTTCTGACCTCCTCTCACTATGCATATTATTTTTGGATGTTTCTTGGATAGAGGTTGTACTTCCTGGGCTGACTTCTGGTGAGGTTATCATGAAAAAGGCTGCTGTGAGCAAAGAGGGGAGGTCTCTTGTGAAGGAGGTGGGCTCCCTCCAGGTTACCAATTATTTGGAGAGGGACTTCAGAGAGGTTACTCAAACTAGGAAGGGGGACTCCAGCCAGAGGAAAGGAAAGCTCTGGTCACTCTCTGGGCTTCTCCTTCTTGGGCTTGAACAGGGATTGAAACTAACATAAACTTCAGTGTGTCAGCACAGCGACCTACTCCTTATGGATGAGTTAGGGGGCAGCAATCAGGGACATCTCCAAGGAGACTGTGAAGCTTGAAACCAGGACCTGGGTACTGAGGGCTAGCTGTATCTTTGGAACAACCTTGTGTTGCTCATCTTGGAGAACTGGACATAGCTCTCTTATCTTCCTTTCTCTGCATTCCTCACAGTCCATCTCATTAACAATAGATAAAAGACTGGATGATTCTCACAGAACTGGATTTGCACATTTTCAAAAGTTGCAAATTGTGGGACACGCAATGTTGGAGCAGAGGGGAGAGAGTGGATATGAAGCAGGTGTGGGATGAGGAAGGGTCAGAGATTTGATAACTAGACACTTTATGTTCCCTTTAAAATACTCCAGAAACTTGGAAGATGGCAGCAGCATAGAAGGATGCTGAACTCACCTGTCCTAGAAGCACACTGAGATATACACCTATACATAAAGCAGTTACTCCTAGGAGACTACTGAAGGATGAATGAACAGATTCTGAACAACAAATGAGAAAAAAAGACAGAATAGAGAAGCCTGGGAAACTGTGGGAGCTCTTCTGTGTCAGAGGTACTGGTGAGCGGGTACTATATCCCTCTTTACCTTGATAGGGCAAGCAAGAGCTCTATCTGGTGCTCTGATTTACCTGCAAGATTGTCACACTGTATTCCTAGCCACCCTGCCCGGAGTCCATTTCAGCTCTGAACAAAGGGACCAAGCAGGATTAACAGGGCATTACTACACTCACTTGACCTCCCTGCCCAGAGTCATCCCAGCCCAGCATGCCAGCACCTCAGATGCCATAAGTGCTCACTTGGCTCCAACTAGCCTGCCAAAACTACCCATCACACACAGCCTACACAGATGTTGTTTCTACACAAAACTGCATTCTGTAAAGCAAATGAGAAAAAGAATGTGTAGAGAAGGCTGGGAAGCAGTGGGAACTCTCTGCGAACTGCAGGAATTCTCCAGGGCTGGATGTACTGGTGAGTGCCACTGTTTACAACCCCCTTCACCTTGACAAGGTAGGTGGGTACTCTGGTCTACCTGCAAAGTGCATTCCCAGACACATTGCCTGAGCCCATTTGGCTCTGAACAAAGAGGGCAACCAGGATCAACAGGGCATTGCTACATGCAACTTGTCTCACTGCTCAGGGTTGCTTTAGCTTAGTAGGCCAGAACCCCAAATGCCATGGGCACCCACTTGGTTCAAACTGGCCTGCCAAAACCACCTGGCAACCACAGCTTACACAGAGGTTTCTTATACACAAGCCAAATTTTCCAAGCATTAGAAAAATACCTATGAAAAATAGGTATCCAAGATCTAATTAAAAATAAGCAGAGGAAGGCGGGCCGAGCGGCGCATTGGTTAAGAGCTGGCTTGGGACACCAGCGGCCCCAGTTTGGATCCCACATATGAAGGCCAGTGACACTGCCCTCTACAGCTAAGATGGTGAACAACAGCTCCACCTGGAGCTGAGCTGCTGTGAATCCCCAGGGACAGCATAGGCTGCCATAGGCTACAGTGAGTGGCCAGTGGCCAGCATGAGTGGCTGACAGCTTGAGTGAGCTGCCAAGAGCCACTGTGAGTGGCCGTCCAGAGGCCAGCAACCGATCTGCCTCACCCGAGAAGAGCGCAATGATGATACAAACTTGGGCCAGCGAAGCGAAGTCCTCCACAACTAGACTGAAGAACAAAAAGGACTGCAACTTGTGTGTTCCCCTTCCCCAATTCCCCAACACTTTTCCCCTTCCCCAATAAAAAAAAAATCTTAAAAAAAAGATAGGCAGAGGACCTGAACAGACATTTCTTCAAAGAGATCATACAGATGGCCAATAGACATATGGAAAATTACTCAGTGTCACTAATTATCAGAGATGAAAATTAAAACCACAATCAGATATTACCTCACTCTGGTCAGAATGGCTATCACCAATGAATCAACAAACAACAAATGTTGGTGAAGATATGGAGAAAAGGGAACCCTCGCGCACTGTTGGTAGAATTGCAAATTGGTGCAGCCACTATGGAAAACAGTATGGAGGTTCCTCCAAAAATTGAAAGTGGAACCACCATATGATCCAGCAATCCCACTTCTGAGGATTTATCCAAAGAAATTCAAAACAGTAATTTGAAAAGATATATGCACCTCTATGTTCACTGCAGCACTATTTACAGTAGGCAAGATACTGAAGCAACCTAAATGTGCATCAATAGACGATTGGATAAAGAAACAGTGGTACATTTATACAATGGAGTATTACTTGGCCATAAAAAACAATGAAATATTACCATTTGTGACAACATGGATGGACATAGAGGGCATTATGCTAAGTGAGATAAGTCAAACAGAGAAAGACAAATACCATATGATTTCATTTATATGTGGAATCTAGAAAACAAAACAAAACAGAAACAGATTCACAGATACAGAAAACCAACTGATGGTTGCCAGATGGGAGGAGGGTTGGGGACTGTGTAAAAAAAATTGAAGGGATTAAAAAGTACAAATTGCCAGTTACAAAATAGTCACAAGGATATAAATTACAGCATAAGGAATATAATTAACAATATTGTAATAACTATATATGGTGCCAGATGGGTATTAGATTTATCAAGATGATCACTTCATAAGTTATATAAATGTCTAACCACTGTGCTGTACACCTGAAACTAATATAATATTGTCAAGTATAAATGAAAAAATTAAATTTTAAAGAAGAAAAGCAGGAAAACTCCTTTCAGAGGAGACAAAATCTTTGATGAGCACACCTTGATAGGCCGTGGTGGGTGTGCAAGGACAGAATAAGGCATGGACAATTGAGCTACAAGTAGAGGAATTATTTATTATCTAAATCAGGACACTATGGAGAGTAAGAGGAGGCACTATTAATAATTTCATTGGGACAATAGGCATAATCTGGTACTGTTCCCTATATACCTAAGCATACATTCTCCTCCTGAAAAAAATGAAGCCAAGAGGTAGATTTAAAAAAAAAAAAAAAAAAAGCTGTGCAATGAGATGGCCAAATTTAAAATGACTGACCACCACACTAAATTTTGGTGAGGACATGGAGCAACTGAAACTCTTATGCATTGCTGGTGAGCATATAAAATGGTACAACCACTTTGGAAATCAGTGGAAATCAGCATTATGGGTTCTTAAAAAGTTAAATGGGGCCGGCCAAGTAGCACAGTGGTTAAGTACTGGTTTGGGAAGCCAGCGGTCCCGGTTCGAGACCCACATATGAGGGCCAGTAACACTGCCCTCAAAATACTGCCCTCAAAATAAAAATAAAAATTTAAATGTACACCAGTGTATGACCCAACCATTCCACTCCTAGACATTTACTAAAGAGAAAAAAAGAGCATGAAACCCAAAGACTTGTACATGAATGTTCATAAGAGCTTCATTTGTAATAGCCAAAAACTAGAAACAACCCAAATTTATCATTGTTCAGCAGATGAATAAATAAACTGGTAAATCTATCAAATGGAATACTACTCAGCAGGAAAGACAAAGTGTTGATTTACACAACAATTTGAATGATCTCGAAGTCATTATATTGAGTGAAAGAAACCAGGCAAAAAAAATATAAAAAAGAGTCATACCTATACAAAGAGTCACACTTATATAAAACTCTAGAAAATACAAGTAAATCTATGTAAAAAGGCAGTGGATCAGCAGTTGCCTACAGATGGGGTGGAGGGAGGAATGGATTAAAAAGGACACAAAGAAACTGGGGGCTGATGGAAATGTTTGAGAAGTCAGGGGTGTACATATGTCAAAACTGATGAAAATGTACACTTTAAATTATGTGCAGTTTTGTGTGCTTCAATTATACTCAAAAAAGTTAGGAAACTTTCTAAAAAATAAATAGATTTTTTTGAAGGGGGAATTTTGGAGTAGGTGAGCCAGGGTGGAAAGGAAGAGGTTGAGTGGGAGAAAGGGGAGCCAAGGAGAAGTTGAGTCTGGAGCAAACAGAAGAGAAAACCAGTGCACATCCCCCAGTTAGGGTTGGGACCCCGGAGACAGCGTAGCAGGAAGCTTTAAGATGAATAAGGTCTGACGGTCTGTTGTATCTGCTGTGCTCTTCTCTGATGTAAGCCCCACACATATACCCTGAATCTTTCTTTTTTAAGATTTTATTGGAGAACCGGGGAAGTGGAACAGACAAGTTGCGGTCCTTTTGTTCTTCAGTCTAATTGTGGAGGTCATTGTTTCACTGGCCTATGTTGGTATCATCATTGTGCTCTTCTCGGGTGAGGCAGATCCGTCACTGGCGTCTGAATGGCCACTCACAGCGGCTCTTGGCAGGTCACACGGGCTGCCAGCTGCTCACGCTGGCTGCCTGCCACTCACTGTAGTCTATGGCAGCCCACTACAGCAGGGGTTGCAGCTATGCCGTCTTGGGGTCTCACAGCAGCCCAGATCCAGGTGGAGCTGTTGTTCACCATCTTAGCTGTAGAGGGCAGTATCACTTGCCTTCATATGTGGGATCCGAACCGGGGCCGCTGGGGTCGTAAGCCAGCTCTTAACCAATGTGCCACTCGGCCGGCCCACCCTGCATCTTTAATAAGAAATATAATGGCTTTGGATTCGTGTATTTAGGGGAAATAAGGTGAAGCAACTGAATCTTTCTGGGTAGATTCAGGGTAGTGAGAAGGGGACAGCTTCTGCGAGATGGGAGAAAAATCCAGGATTCACTGAAAGCAGAAAATCACAGTCTAAATGACCTGTGGTCATTCTGTGCCATCTTGTGCCATGACTCCCAGAGAGTCAAGGTCTGATCTAGAATGTTGTGAGAGAGGGGCCACATGGAGAAGGACTAAAGCACCCCAGCCCACAATCAGCACTACAGCATTTTATGTGTGTGAGAGACCTTCAAGGATCTTACAGCCTAGCCCAGCTTAACCACCCATTGGATCAACCCATAGGAGACAGCCCAGCAGATACTACAAGCAGCAGAGAAACTACCCAGATGAGTCCAACCCATGTGGGGGCCATGACAGAGAATACAGCATCACTCTTTCAGGTTTATCAATACTGAAGAGGTTGCCTCACAGCAACATTTATCTTAGAGATGTGAGCCTCAGACCTTGTTTTCTCAGCAAAAAAAGGCAATACCAGTTTCCAGTGTACTCCCCTTTGCAATTCATTGACATCTGTCCCATTCTCAGGATGGTCACACCAGACTTTGATTTCTCTCTAGGGAAGAGCTTGTTTGTTTGTTTGTTTGTTTGTTTTGTTTTCAGTTGAGTCACAAGTGAATTTTGAAGGATTCAGGGCCCTCTTCTTGTAAAATGATAGCTGAGTATTTCATGACAGATATAGCAATAAAGCGGGGTATTTTTTAGTTATTGTATTTAAACACAATAAATTAGCATATGTACAGATACAGATATATTGTTTTATTGTGTTTACTTCACAGAACCATTCTCTTTCTTCACTAAAATGGAAAAAGGAGAGAGTCAGGAATAGAAATGCTGATAGAAGTGCCCCATGGGAAATGAAGGTGGGTGGAGGGCCAGCCTTGAAGCTAGGGCCATCACCCCTCCTCTTGATTCCCAGGCAGCCCCTGACAGGCCTTTAATCTCAGCAGTCATTTTAGAGACTGCTTTTCATGGCCAAGGTACTGGGTGTCCTCTTACCTGAAGCCCAGGAGCAGAGGTGGGGCAAGTTGTACACCCCATCCTCCACTGTATGGAGCCCTCTGCCAGGCACACAGCAGCTTACGCCAGCAGCTGTTTGCATCCTACACAATGTGCCTGGGCTCCATGGGGCTGTGATCTTCATGATTGACACCCTTTTATGTCCTTTGACTACCTTTAGGTCACTATGGTCAATACGCTTCTGCTGGCAGTATGCACAGTAGACCCTATCTGGTGAAATTTGCCTCAGGTCTCCTTTTCTTTCATGTTGTCATGAGCCAATGAGTTCTTGAACACTTGTCTTCCACAAATGCACTTTATAATCACGTGGTCTGAATCACCTAAAACTATCAAGTTGTCGGTAAAGTCATGATGCATGTTTGCAACAGATGGCACTAGTTCATTTTTGGAAGTACTAGAGTCATTCACATCTATGTTATTGCTATGTCATTCAACAACTGACAGTTCTAGCTTCATGCTAAAAAAAATTGAGTGATTTGGTTGAGTTCTGGAGATTTTACAACTAGTTGAAGATGGAAGACCGAACTGTGCATTTTTGCTATATTTGCTGTTTTACTATCATAAAGGGAGGAACGCACGTCAAGCTTGTGAAAAGTTGCATAAAGTTTATGGAGACAATGCTCTACAAGATATCAGTGCCAACGATGGTTCACGTAATTCCATGCTGGTGATTTTGATCTCAATGATGCTCCTCAGTCAGAGAGGCCCACCGAGGTTGATGACAACAAAATGAAGGCATTGAGTCAAACCCATGTTACATGACATGAGAGATTGAAGAAACATTGAACATCCATCATGCAAGTGTTCAGGACCACCTGAAAAAGCTGGGATACATAAGCAAGCTTGAAGTTCATTTCACAGCACGTATAAACATCTGCAAAATGCTCATTAAATGTGAGGAAAACTATCTTTTTTGAAGCGACTGATAACTGGTGATGAGAAGTGGATTGTTTACAACAATGTGTTGCACAATTGGTCTTGGTCCTGAAGTGATGATTCACCTCAAATGACATCGAAAGCAGACATTCATGAGAGGAAGGTTATGCTCTCAGTGTGGTGGGATTTTAAAGGTGTTGTGTTTTTCGAGCTCCTACCAAGGAACCAAACAATCAATTTGAATGTGTATTGTCGGCAACTGGACAGTTTGAATAAATCCACCATCCAGACATGTCCAGAGCTTGTTAATTGTAAAGGAGTTGTGTTCCATCACAACACAAGACCACACACAAGTTTGATCACCTGTCAGAAATTATTGGAGCTTGGATGGGATGTGTTGCCACACCCACCATACTCACCTGACCTTGTGCCATCAGACTTCCACTTGTTTTGCTCTCTTCAAAACTCCTTGCATGGTATAACGTTCAATTCAGATGAGGTTGTAAATCAGAACCTTGTTCAGTTTTTCACAAATAAAGATATATATATATATATATATATATATATATATATATATACACACACACAGAACGAGGAATTATGAAGTTCACTGAAAGGTGACAAAAGGTTATCAAACAAAACGGGCAACATATCATTGATTGATCTTTGTTCTTTATATAAATGAATGACCTTTGAAAAACATAGACAAAATATGTCATGACTTTTCTGACAACACAATATTTCACAATGTTGAAGTGATTCAAAACCTTAATCATCAGGACTTCACAGGATAGTCTCCAGAGGTTGGAGGAGTTATGCTGGATTTTGTTAATGATCTTCATGGCCTTTTTTCCTAGTCAGGGTGTGCCAGGTCAACTTCACCTTGGCAAAGCTACCCTTGGTGATGGTCTTGAGAAGCCATATATTGCCAGTATGAGTTTCCTCCTCAACAGTGATGGCTGAGGGGCCCTGCAGACTGCTAACAATACTAACCAACAATACTAATTAACAGTACTAACAAACTGAAGAAAGAAAAAAATGATTAGAAAAAATAATAAGGGGAGTTCCAGTAAGATGGCGGAATAGACGGATGCTCTCCGAACTGCCTCCCAGGATCACATCAAGATTACAAATAATTTATGCAATATTTAACCTCAGAAGTCCCCTGAAAATTAGATGAACAGAACCTCTAAACGAAGGACCTAAAGAGGAGGCCACATCAAGTCTGGTAGGAGGGGCACAGATGAGAGAGGGCAAGCCCCATGAGGGACGCCCCAGCTGCGTGGGGAGGCTTCTCCGGTTGGGGGAGAGATCCTCCAGCTGCACACCAAGCTCACCAGCCCAGAGTTGCTTTGCCAGGAAGAGGAGTTCCATGATAGTGGGGAGTAGAAATTAGTGAGGACTCTCTTTGCTCGACTCGGTGAGGCTGGGGGCAGCTGGAGAACCAGTGGGGCCGGTGCATGGGGTCGCTCGCCGGCAAGCACTCACCCGGTTCTTGTTGGAGGGAGTGGCTGTATGAGCCAGGCCCAGGAGCCAGTGGGAAGGGACTGAACTGAGCACCTTTGGTGCAGAAGCTGGAGGTTTTGGGACTATTGTTCCACTGATGCGGAGCTTGCACATAAGCAGTGTACAGGAAGGTGCCATTTTTTCAGGGTTTGGCCCTCCCACGGAGGGTCAGATCCAGGATCCCATTGGTCTGGTGAACTTGGCGCAGGAGTGCATGCATGCGCGCATGCAGCCTTGGATTCCCACCCTCCGCCCTGCTTGTGTTGCGTTGCCAGGGAAACGCCTGGCGGGTGCCCTCCAGCGCCATCAGGCTGCTCCCTGAGACTCAGGAGTGTGCAAGCGGCCTTGGGTAGCCACCCTCCACCCTGCTTGTGCTGCGTTTCCAAGGAAATGCCGGGCGGTGCCCTCCGGCTCCATCAGACTGCTCACTGAGACGTGCGTGAGCCAACTTGGGTCCCCACCCTCCGCCCTGCTTGTGCTGAAACACCAGCGGGTGACCTCTGGCTCCATCATACTGCTCACAGAGACACAGGAGTGTGCAAGGTGCCTTGGATCCCCACCCTCTGCCCTGTTTGTGCTACGTTTTCAAGAAAACGCCTGGCGGGTGCCCTCCGGCTCCATCAGGCTGCTCAACGAGACTCAGGAGTGTACAAGCCACCTTGGATCCTGAACCTCCGCCCTGCTTGTGCTGCATTGCCATGGAAACGCAGGGCGGGTGGTCTCCAGCTGCATCGGTCTGTTCACTGAGACTCAGTAGCAGACAATCTGCAACAACCTGTGAAGAAATTTTTTTTTCTTTTTTTTTTTTTGGGGGGGGGGGTAGTGAGCACGGTTCCAGAGCACACAGCAGCTAATTGTGGAAAGCTCATTGCAATCCTGAGCCAGTGGTCTTCAGATTAAAGAGGACAGAGAGACCACCCACCTCTTTCTTTTTTTTTTCTCTTTTTTATTTCTTTTTTTCTTTTCTCTTCTTTCTAGGTGATCTATGTAATACATCGAGGCATTCAGAGAACAACAGCCAGAATGAAAAAAACAAAGAAACATGTTCCAAGTAAAAGATCAGAACTTTACAAATGGAACTAAATGAAACAGAGGTATCCAAACTTTCAGAGACAAAGTTTAGAACACTGATGATAAAAATGTTTAAGGGACTTAGTGAGGACATAAAGGACAGGGAAACCATAAAAACCAACTTGTTAGAACTACAGAATACAATAACTGAAATGAAGAACACACTCGAAGGAATCACCAGTAGAGTAGATGAAGCAGAGGAGCAGATCAGCGAATTAGAAGACAAAATAGCGGAAATCACCCAGCTGGAACAACAAAAAGAAAAAAGAATAAAAAAGAATGAAAATAGTTTAAGAGACGTCTGGAACAACATGAAACACAGAAACGTTTCTGTCATAGGAATACCAGAAGGAGAAGAGAAGAAGCAAGGGATTGAGAATGTATTTAAAGAAATAATGACTGAAAACTTCCCTACCATGATGAAGGAAATTGACATACAAGCCGAGGATGTACAGAGAGTTCCAAACAGGCATAATCCAAACAGGCCCACACCAGGACACATCATAGTTAAAATGGCAAAGGTTAAACACAGAGACAGAATCCTAAAAGCAGCAAGAGAAAGAGAGCAGGTTACATACAAAGGAACTCCTATAAGATGAACAGCTGACTTTTCTTCAGAAACTCTGCAGGCCAGAAGGGAATGGCAAGAGATATTCAAAGTGACACAAAATAAAGGTCTACAACCAAGATTGCTCTACCCAGCACGGCTATCACTTAATATTAAAGGAGAGATAAAGAGCTTCTCAGAAAAGAATAAACTTAAGGAGTTCGTTACCACCAAGCCAGCATTGCAGGAAATGTTAAAAGAGCTTTTTTCAACAGGAGAAAGGGGAAAACAAGCTAACACAGGAAGAAAAGAAATACAAATAACAAAATGGCAATAAATATACACCTATCAGTAATTACTTTAAATGTGAATGGGCTAAATGCTCCAATCAAAAGACACACAGTGGCTGAGTGGATAAGAAAACAAGACCTGCGCATATGTGTCTACAAGAGACTCAACTCAGATCAAAAGACACACACTGACTGAAAGTAAAGGGATGGAATAAGATATTTCATGCAAATGGAAATGAGAAAAAAGCTGGAATAGCAATACTTATTTCAGACAAAATAGACTTTAAAATGAAGACTACAATAAAAGACAAAGAAGGGCACTACATAATAATAAAGGGATCAATTCAACAAGAGGGCATAACCCTAGCAAACATCTATGCAGCCAATATAGGAGCTCCTAAATATATAAAACAGACTCTGACAGACATAAAGGCAGAGATCAACAGTAACACTATCATTGTAGGGGACTTCAACAACATGTTGTCACCAATGAAGAGATCCTCCAGACACAAAATCAATACGGACAAAGTGGCCTTAAAAAAAACTTTAGACCAGCTGGATTTCATTGATATTTTTAGAGCATTTCACCCCAAAAGTACAGAATATGCATTCTCCTTAAGTGCATATGGAACATCCTCCAAGATAGAACACATGTTAGTCCACAAAACAAGTCTCAACAAATTTAAGAAGATTGAAATCATATAAACTGTCTTCTCTGACCACAATGCTATGAAACTAGAAATCAATTATAAGAAGAAATCTGAAAAGCTTACAAATACATGGAGGCCAAATAACATGCTACTAAATAGTGAGTGGGTCAAAAATGAGATCAAGGCGAAAGTCAAAAGATACCTCGAGACAAAGGAAAATGAAAACACCACGACTCAAAATCTCTGGGATGCAGCAAAAGCAGTACTAAGTGGGAAGTTCATAGCAGTGCAGGCCTACCTAAAGAAGGAAGAAAAATCTCAAATCAACAGACTCTATTTACACCTAAAGGAACTCGAAAAAAAAACAGCAAAATAAGCCAAAAGGGAGCATAAGGAAGGAAATAATAAAGACCAGGGCAGAAATAAATGAAACAGAGAACAACAACAAAAAAACAATGCAAAGATCAATGAAACCAAGAGTTGGTTTTTTGAAAAAATAAACAAAATCCACAAACCCTTAGCACGACTAACCAAGAAAAAGAGAGACAGGACCCAAATTAATAAAATCAGAAATGCAAGAGGAGAAGTGACAACAGATACCACAGAAATACAGAAAATTTTAAGACAATACTATGAGCAACTATATGCTAACAAATTCGACAATCTGGAAGAAATGGATAAATTTCTAGAAGCATACAATCTACCAAGTCTGAACCGAAAAGAAAAAGAAACTCTGAACAGACTGATTACTGCCAAAGGAATTGAATCAGTAATCAACAATCTTCCAACAAACAAAAGCCCTGGACCAGATGGCTACACAGGTGAATTTTACAAAACATTCAAAAAAGAATATAGTACCTATTCTCCTCGAACTGTTCAAAAAAATACAGAAGGAGGGAAGGCTCCCAAACTCTTTCTATGAAGCCACTATCACCCTGATTCCTAAGTCAAACAAAGATATAACAAAAAAGGAAAACTACATGCCAATATCCCTAATGAACATAGATGCAAAAATTCTCAACAAAATACTAGCAAACCGAATTCAGCATATCATTAAAAAGATCATACACCACAATCAAGTGGGAGTCATTCCTGGCATGCAAGTCTGGTTCAATATCCGCAAATCAATTAACATAATACATCACATTAACAAAATCAAAAATGAAAATCATATGATCATATCAATAGATGCAGAAAAAGCATTTGACAAAAGCCAGAAGCCATTTATATAAAGACTCTTAACAAAGTGGGAATAGTGGGATCATATCTCAACATAATAAAGGTCATATATGATAAGCCCACAGCAAACTTCGTACTCAATGGGGAAAGGCTGAAAGCTTTCCCCTTAAGATCAGGAACAAGACAAGGCTGCCTGCTTTCACCACTTCTATTTAACATAGTTCTGAAAGTTCTAGCCACAGCAATCAGACAAGAAAATGAAACAGAAGGCATCCAAACTGGAAAAGAGGAAGTAAAATTATCATTATATGCAGATGACATGATACTATATAGAGAGAATCCCAAACACTCCACCAAAAAACTGCTAGAACTGATAATGAATTTCATAACGGAAGCAGGATACAAAATTAATATTCAGAAATCAGTGGCATTTCTATACACCAATAATAAACTATCAGAAGAAGAAATCAGGAAATCAATCCCTTTTACAATTGCTTCAAAAACAATAAAATATCTAGGAATCAATTTGACTAATGAAGTAAACGACCTGTACTCAGAAAATTATGAGACACTGAAGAGAGAAATCAAAGAAGATACAAATAAATGGAAATACATACCATGCTCATGGATAGGAAGAATTAATATAGTTAAAATGTCAATACTACCTAAAGCACTATATAGATTCAATGCAATTCCAATCAAACTACCAAGGACATTTTTCTCAGAAATAGCACATAGATTCCTAAAATTTATATGGAGCCACAAAAGACCCTGAATTGCAACGGCAATGTTGAGAAATAAGAACAAAGTGGAAGGCATCACACTACCTGACATCAAAACATACTACAAGGCTACAGTAATCAAAACTGTATGGTACTGGCATAAAAACAGACACATAGATCAATGGAATAGAATACAGGGGCCAGGAATAAACCCATCTATATACGGTCATTTAATCTATGACAATGGAAGCAAGAATTTACACTGGAGTAAAGATTGTCTATTTAATAAATGGTGCTGGGAAAATTGGACTGACATGTACAAAAAGATGAAAATAGACCACCTACTTACACCATATACGAGAACAAACTCAAAATGGATTAAAGACTTAAATGTAAGACCTGAAACTATAAAACTCCTAGAAGAAAATATAGGGAGTAAGTTTGCAGATATTACCCTGAGTAATATTTTTACTGATATATCCCCTCGGGCAATGGAAATAAAAGAAAAAATGGAGGACATTCAGTAAAATGGTGCAATAGACAGACGCCGTGCTAACTGCCTCCCATGATCACACCAAAATTACAAACAAATTATACAGCATACAACTCTGGAGGTCCCCGGAACACTAGATGAACAGAACCACTAAACGAAGAACTTAAAGAGGAGGCCACATCGGGTCTGGTAGGACCGGTGGAGACGAGAGAGGGCGAGCCCTGTGAGGGCAGCCCCAGCCATGGGAAGCTTGTCTGGTTGGGGGAGAGACCCTCCGGCTGCACTCCAAGCTCACCAGCCTAGAGTTCCTTTGCTGGGAAGAGGAGTTCTAATATAGCCGGCAGTAAATTAGTGAGGACTCTCTTTGCTCAGCTCGGTGAGGCTAAGAGCAGCTGGAGAATCAGTGGGGCCGGCGCCCGGGCTTGCTTGCTGGTGAACTCTTACCTGGTTATTGGTGGAGGGAGTGGCCCTCCCATGGAGGATCAGGTTCGAGACCTCATTGGTCTGGTGGAATTGGCACAGAAGTGCGTGTGTGCATGCACGCACGCATGCGGCCTTGGATCCCTGCCCTCCACCCGGCTTATACTGCGTTGCCAGGGAAACGCTGGGAGGGTACCCTCTGGCTCCAACAGGCTGCTCACTGAGACCCGGGAGTGTGCAAGCCTCCTCGGATCCTCACCCTCCGCATGGCTTGTGCTGCATTGCCAGGGAAATGCCTGCTGGGCGTGCTCCAGCTCCAACAGGCTGCTCACTGAGACCCAGAGTGCACAAGCCACCTCAAGTCCCTGCTGTCCGCACTGCACTTGCAGAGTAGCCAGGTTGGTGACTGGTTGTCGGGCTGCTTGGCCTGATCTGTGAGCGGCTAAACTGGGACAGGCTGAGACTGGGAGTTTTCCTGGGAGTGATGTGCCATGAGCTGTGTGCCTGCGTGATCCAGCCAGGGCTCTCCTGGTGATCTATCTAATACATCAAAGCAATCCCAGAGCGACAGCCAGAATTGGGAAACAAAGAAACACATCACAAGTAAAAGATCACAAGAAACCTCTAGAAATGGAACTAAATGATACAGAGGGAGCCAAACTTTCAGAGACAGAGTTTAGAACACTGATGATAAGAATGTTTAAGGAACTTAGTGAGGACATAAAGAAGGATAGGGAAACCATAAACACCAACCTGTTAGAACTAAAGAATACAATAACTGAAATGAAGAACACACTTGAAGGAAACACCAGTAGAGTAGATGGAGCAGAGAGCGGATCAGCAATTTGGAAGATAAAATAGCAGAAATCACCCAGTTGGCACAACAAAAAGACCAAAGAATAAAAAATAATGAAAATAGTTTCAGAGCCCTATGGGACAAGGTGAAACGCAACCACCTTAGACTCATAGGAATACCAGAAGGAGAAGAGAAAAAGCAAGGGGTCAAAAATGTATTTGAAAAAATAATGACTGAAAACTTCCCTACCCTGGTGAAGGAAATCAACATACATGCCCAGGAAGTGCAGAGGGTTCCAAACAAGCTGAACCCAAACAGGTCCACACCAAGACACATCATAGTTTAAATGGCAAAGGTTAAAGACAGAGACAGAATCCTAGAGGCTGCAAGAGAAAGACAGCAGGTTACATTCAAAGGAACTCCTGTTAGACTAACAGCTGACTTGTCTACAGAAACTCTGCAGGCCAGAAGGGAGTGGCAGGAGACACTCAAAGTGACACAAAACAAAGGCCTACAACCAAGATTGCTCTACCCAGCACGGCTATCACTTAAAATTGAAGGAGAAATAAAGAGCTTTTCAGAAAAGAATAAGCTTAAGGAATTTCTTACCACCAAGCCAACATTGCAAGAAATGTTAAAAGGGCTTTTTAAACAAAAGAAAGGGGTAAACAAGCTAACCCAGGGAGACCAGGAATACAAATAACAAAATGTCAATACATATGTACCTATCAATAATCATTTTAAATGTGAATGGGCTAAATGCTGCAATCAAAAGACAGAGATTGACTGAGTAGATAAGAAAATAGGACACATGTATATGCTGTTTACAGATGGAATAAGATATTTCATGCAAATGGAAATGAGAAAAAAAAAGCTGGAGTACCAATACTTATTTTGGACAAATAGACTTTAAAATGACTCCAATAAAAGACAAAGGAAGGCATTATAAACCTAATAAACATCTATGCACCCAACATAGGAACTCCTAATTACATGTAACAGATTTTAATAGACATAAAGACAGAGATCAACAATAACACTATCATAGTAGGGGACTTCAACACCATTGTCACCAATGGACAGACCCTTTAGACAGAAAATCAACACAGAAAGAGTTTATATAAAGGAAAAACTGACGGTTGTTGGCTGGGAGTGACTGGGGAAGAGGGAGAGGGGGAAGGTTTTGGACAGTGTAGATGGGACTACAATGTTGCCACAGGGAGATGGGGGCAGTTCTGGGAATGTAATTGATAACTTTGTGAAGAGACTATTATGTTGTGTGAAATCAGTCAGTCAGAGAAGGACAGGTACCATGTGATCTCACTTGTGTGTGGAGTCTGAAGAGCTGAGTGAACGATCAAAGTAAACAGACTTGTAGATGTAGAGGAAAAACTGAGGGTGGCTAGTTGGGAGGGGGGTGGGAATGGGGGAAGGGTAAGGGATTAGACAGCATAAATAGACAACTACAATATTGTCACAGGGATATGAAACACAGTTCGGGGAATATAATAATGTTGTAAAAATTTTGTGGCGTGTCAGATAGTCACATGTCTTGTTAGGGAGACCACTTCATGGATGGAGTAGAGGCTTGATCACTGCACTGTACACCTGAAACTGATGTTGTATAGTATTGTATGCCAACTGTAACTGAATATGTGGATGGTCACGGGATGTGGAGTATACTGTCGAGGGGAGTCAGGGGAGCTGTAATAGATATGTATGGTATGGGGGGGCAGTGGGGTGGCGAACTGGGGGAGGAGGTTTTTCACTTTGGGGGGTAAAGAGTATAACTATTGCATTGTGTTGTACACCTGAAACTAATATAAATAAATAAATAAATAAATAAATAAACAAACAAACATATGGGATTACATCAAACTTAAAAGTTTTTTCATGGGCCGGCCGAGTGGCGCAGTGGTTAAGCGCTGGTTTGGGAAGCCAGCGAGCCCGGTTCGGGTCCCACATATTAGGGCCAGTGACACTGCCTTCAAAAAAAAGAAAAAAAGTTTTTTCACAGCAAAGGAAATCATCAATAAAACAAAAAGACAGCCTACTGAATGGGAGAAGATATTTGCCAACGATATATCTGATAAGGGGTTGATATCCAAAATTTATAAAACACTCATGCAACGCAACACCAAAAAAACAAACAACCCAATTGAAAAATAGGCAGAGGTTATGAGGAGTCATTTCTCTAAAGAGGACACACAGATGGCCAACAGACATGAAAAAATGTTCAACCTCACTAATCAATAGAGAAATGCAAATAAAACCACAATGAGATACCACCTCACTCCATTCACAATGGCTATCATCAACAAATCAACAAACAGCAAGTTTTGCCGAGGGTGTGGAGAAAAGGGAACCCTGGTGCACTCTTGGTGGGACTGCATATTGGTGCAGCCATTCTGGAAATCAGTATAGAGGTATCTCAAAACACTGGAAATGGAACTGCCGTATGACTCAGCAATTCCACTCTTGGGAATCTACCCAGAGGAATCCAAGACGCTAATTCAAAAAAATATATGCACCCCTATGTTTATTGCAGCACTATTTACAATAGCCAAGACTTGGAAACAACCGAAATGCCCATTGCGAGATGACTGTATTAAGAAACTGTGGTACATTTATACAATGGAGTATTACTCCGCTATAAAGAAGAATGAAATTGTACCATTTGCAACGATATGGATGGACATAGAGACTATTATGTTGAGTGAAATATGTCAGATCAATATACCATATGATCTCACTTATATGTGGAATTTGAAAAACTGAATGAATCAGCAAAAGAAACAGAAACAGTCTCATAGATATAGAGGGAAAACAGGGTTGCTAGTTGGGATGGGGGTGGGGATGAGGGAGAAGGGGAAAGGATTAGACAGCATAAATAGTTAACTACAGTATTGTCACAGGGATATGAAAGACCGTTCGTGGAATCTAATGTTGTTAATTTTTGTGGGGTGCCAGATAGTCACATGTTTTGTTAGGGAGACCACTTCATGGATGGAGTAGATGCTTGATCACTGCACTGTATACCTGAAATTGATGTTGTGTAATATTGTATGCCAACTGTAATTGAATATATAGATAGTCACGGGATGTGGATTATATGGTGGAGTGGAGTCAAAGGAATTGTAATGGATAGTATGATATGGGGGGAGGAGTGGGGGTAATTGGGGGAGAGGGCTTGTCACTTTGAGGGGTAAAAGGTATAACTATTGCACTTTGTTGTACACCTAAAGCTAATTTAAAAAATTAATTAATTAATTAATTAAAATAATAATAATAAGGAAAAAGAAAAACAGAAAAAAGAAATACTGAGAAAAGAGAAAAAGAAAAACAATAAAGAAAAAAGGAAAAACTGAAAATGTCTGTTGTATTAATTTTTTGTCTTTCTCTCTCTCTCTCTTTTTTTTTTTTTTTTTTTTTTAAGTTTTGGAAGTTTCTATTGACATAGTCTCCAGCTCAGAGATTCTTTCCTCCGCTGTGTTATCTAGTCTACTAATGAGCCCACAAAAGGTGCTCTTTGTTTCCATTACAGTGTTTTGATCTCTAGCATTTCTTTTTTATTCTTTCTTGGAATTTCCAGCTCTCTGCTTACATTACCAATCTGTTCTCACACATTGTCCACTTTATGCATTAGTGACCTTAGCATACTAATCATAATTGTTTTGAATTCCAATCTGATCATCCAATATCCCTGCCATATCTGACTCCAGTTTTGATGTTTGCTCTCTCTTCAAATTGTGTTATTGGACTTTTGGGTTACCTTGCAATTGTTTGTTGAAAGCTGACATGATGTAGTGGGTAAAAGGAACTGTGGTAAACAGGCTTTTAGTAATGGTGATAAGGTGTGGGGGAAGAGGGCATTCTGTAGCCCTGTGGTTTGGTTGCTGTCTTTCCACGAGTCTGTGTTCCTGGATGGTGAGTTTCACATGTGCTACTCTGTTCCCTCCCACTTCTTAGATGGGACAGGATGATTAGAGGGAGCTTGAGCTGGGTGTTTCCTTTTCTCCTGGTCAGTTAGGCTCTGATGAAACCCAAATGGGTTAGGCCTTGATAAATACTTTCTCTGAAGGGTAGGCCTTCTGAAGGAGAAAAGAATACTCCAGTGTATGTTATGAAATCTTACCATTTAGGGCAGCATGGATGGACCTAGAGGGTATTATGCTAAATGAAATAAGTCAGACTGAGAAAGACAAATACGATATGATCTCACTTACATGTGAAATCCAAACAACAAAATAAGTGAACAAAGAAAACAGAAATAAATTCATAGATACAGATAACAAACTGATGGTTGCCAGAGGGGAGGGGGATTGAGGGTTGGGTAAAAAAAGATGACGGGATTAAGAAATACAAAAGGGTTGTTATAAAATAGTCTTGGGGATGTAAAGTACAGCATAGAGAATATAGTCAGTGATGCTGTGACAATTATATATAGTGTCAGGTGGGTACTAGACCAATCTGGGTGAGGATCACTGCATACATTATACAAATGTCTAACCACGATACTGTACACCTGAAACTAATATAAAATAATATTGAATGTCAACTGTAACTAAAAATAAATTTAAAAAGAAAACCCGCAGTTACTCTTCGTCTCCACTACCAGAAGCAAACTGGGATTTTCCTCTGATTTTCAGTATGAGAATCTGATGGAGAACCTGGAGGCAAAACTCACAAAAGTGTGGGTATGCCACCCTACAACTGGGCTTTCCTGGAGTTCCTAACTCTCAAACTTGTCCACTCTGCGCCAACATTAATTCATCAATTACAGTTCAGGTTTTCCTACTCCAGTACTGGTTCCCATGGAGGGTTCTGCTCGTCCTTCCCCACTCTGCTAAATTGTGATCTCTGCATCCATCTATCTGTCTTTCCACCTTTAAGGGCAGTGGTTTGCCCTGTGGCCTCAATTATCTGATGGATGTAAAAACAATAGTTGATTTTCAGTTTCTTCGGTGTTTTACCTGTTGTGTAGAAGGAGTGACAAGTTTCAAGCTCCTTATGTGCCATACTGGAAACTGGAAATCAAATATTTGATTTCTAATTCAGAGGATGGTGACTTTTGGTACATATTTTATTTATATATATTAATAGTAGGCATTATTGGACCGGCCGAGTGGCGCGGTGGTTGGGAGCTGGCTTGGGACACCAGCAGCTGGCTTGGGACACCAGATTCAGATCCCACATATGAGGGCCGATGACACTGCCCTCTAAAAAAAAAAAAGAAAATAGTAGACATTACTTTTTTCCATTACTTTTATTCTTAGAAAGATTTTCCTGTGGCTATTATGCTTTCTGGTGCAAGATTTTGAGCTGATCATAGCCTCTACCTGATGGCAGATACCTGCCAATTTTAATTCTATAATTAAATTTTTTCTGCCACAGAAAGCCACAGAGTAGGGTGTTCTTCTGACAGTACAGATGTAGTATCTCCTAGTTAGCAGGTTATGTCCTCCAGTGGAAGTGATCATAGCACTTCCCTTGCCACAGTACCTACACAATTCTCCCACCTGAAAGGAAGTGGGCCTCCTCTGCAGGAGCAAATCATAACTAAGTCCAGATGGATCCTATCACTTTATCTCCCTCAGCTCCACTGGATGGGATTGGTGACTACAATAAGGAAGTGTGGGCAGATTCAATTCATCTCTATTTCTTTATTTGCTGCACTCCTCCTCAATTAATTGATTACATTGATGAAAAGTAAAATCTCAGGATAACTGCAGAAATAGAGTTGCTGATGATACCCATGGATTGGGAGTGAAGGGATGAAATGGCCTCCACTGCTTTGGAAAGCAGAATTGTCACAATTAGAAACAGGTACTGATTTTATAGAAGTGCTTATTTAAATAATCAAGTAAACTAATTAGAGTAATACCAGCATCTTAAGAGATAAATCCCAAATATCATATTAATACATGAAAAATGTGTCTCTCACTCACATCAAGTCCATTTGACAGTTAACTAGGGAAGGGACTAGGGAGGGAAGATCTGCCCCAGGCAGTCAGCCAAGCTACCTTCATCTCACAGTTCCACCATCCTCTAAATCCTCAAAGACCTCTCTGCTCAGTCGGTAGACTGGGGGAAAAGAGACAGTGGAGAATCATGCAGGAGGTTTTTATGAGTCAGGTTAGGAAGTAGGCTCATATCAACCTACATTTCCACCCACATTCCTTTAGTTAGAACTTGGCTCCATGGCCACAGCTAACTGAAAGGGAGATTGGGAGATATATTCATGTAGTAGATGAGGAGATAAAATAGGTTTGGTGAATACTAGCCAATTTCCATTATACCAGGATAAGGGGTGGACCAAAGTCTTTACTTCCTGCGTTACCTATTGTGTTTTAAGTGATTAATACACATTAGCCACTGATTGTGTTTCTCAGCAAATCGTTATGTAAACAATAATTAGAACTTTCCCCGGGAAAATAATTGCAACTTATATATCTGACAAGGAATCTCATCTTGAATATAATAATTCCTAATATCAATAAGAAAAACAAATCTTTTTTTTTTAATGTTCAAAAGGCTTAAAAGGCATTTCACAGCAGAGACCCAAATGGTCAACCAGTGTCAGAACAGGTATCCAACATCATTTCTTATCAGGGAAATCCAAATTAAAACCCAAATGAGATCCACTGGACTGGAAATAACAACTGCTAGAAAGAATGTGGAGCATTTGGAATGGTCCTATGCATTGGAATGGTCCTATGCATTATACCTACTTTGGAGAAATTTTTGGCAGTTTCTTCCAAACGTATTTATAAATTTTAACCAGCAATTTCTAGCTTTGGAATTGAATCGGTTACATTCCAGGATATATATACACCAAGATCCTTGTATCTGAGATTCCATAGAGCTATATTTATAATAGCAAAGAACTGGAGTTTAAAAATGTTCCTTAGAGGGGCCGGCCGAGTGACGCGGAGGTTAAGCACTGGCTTCGGAAGCCAGCGGCCCTGGTTCGGTCTCTTCCTAAGTAAGAGAATAGGCTATTAAAATGGGTGGTTCCTACACTGAAGACCTGTGCATTTTATTGTATGGAAGTACTCTCATGTCTGAATTTTTTATTAGCTTCAGGTGTACAAAACAACATAATGATTAGACACTTACACCCCTCACAAAGTGATAATCCCCCCCAAGTCTACTATCCATCTGCTATCATACATACCGATTACAATACCATTGACTATATTCCCTATGCAGCACTTTACATCCCATGGTTATTAATAACCATCCCATGGTTATTATTTGACATTCAATATTAGTTTCAGGTATACAGTGCAGTGACTAGACATTTATGTAATCTATGAAGTGATCTCACCAATAAATTCAGTACCCATCTGACACTCTATATAGTCTTTATAACATTATTGACTATATTCCCCATACTGTATTTCACATCCCCATGACTATTTTATGACTACCAATTTGTACTTCCTAATCCCTTCACCTTACCCATACCCCAACCCCACTCCCATTTAACAACGATCAGGTTTTGTTTTCTGTATCTATGAGTCTATTTCTAATTTGTTTGCTCATTTATTCTGTTCTTTAGATTCTACATATAAGTGATATCATATGGTATTTGACTTTCTCAGTCTGACTTATTTCACTTAGCACAATATCCTAGAGGTCCATCCATGGTAAGATTTTATTCTTTTTATGGCAGAGTAATACTCCATTGTATAAATGTATGACAATTTCTTTATCCAGTTGTTTATTGATGGGCATTCAAGTTGTTTCTATATCTTGGCTATTGTAATTGCACTGCAGTAAACATAGGGGTGTATATTTTTTCAAATTAGTGTTTTGGATTTCTTTGGATAAATACCCAGGGGGGAAAGTGCTAGGTCATAAGGTAGTTCTATTTTTAATTTTTGAGGAAATTTCATGCATATTTTCCATAGTGGCTGCACCAATTTGCAATCCCACCAACAGTGCATGAGGGTTCCTTTTTCTTTACAACCTTGCCAACACTTGTCTGTTGATTTATTGATGACAGTCATTCTGTCGGGAGTGAGGTGGTATCTCATTATGGTTTTTATTTGCATTTCTCTAATGATTAGTGATGTGTATCTTTCATATGTCTGTTGGCCATCTGTTCTCTTTGAAGAAATGTCTATTCAGGTCCTCTGCTCACTTATTAATTGGGTTGTTTGGGAGGGTTTTTTGGTGTTGAGTTGTATGGGTTTTTTATAAATTTTGGATATTAACCCCTTATCAGATGTATCATTGGCAAATATCTTCTAGAATTCAATAGGATGTCTTTTTGTTTTGTTGATGGTTTCCCCTGTTGTGAAAAAACTTTTTGTTTGATATAGTCCCATTTGTTTATTTTTTCTTTTGTTTCCCTTGCCCAAAGGACATACAAAGTCCTGACAATTAAGTTTGCGAACTCATCCTAGAAAAAGTGCTACATACCTCATTCCTGAATATCACTACAGTCACCTTCGAAGTACTCCCTTGGGAAGCGGTGCACCAATGTCAGTACCTAGTCCACCCTTCAAAACAATTTTGGAACTACTTTCTGTAATGGCCATCAGAGCTGTTGTCATATTACGCTTAAAGTTCTGAATGTCATCACAATGTCTTCATTTCAATATTTCCTTGATCTTCAGGTAAAGGAAGAAGTCATTAGGGGCCAGATCAGGTGAGTAGGGAGGGTGTTCCAATACAGTTATTTGTTTACTGGCTAAAAACTCCCTCACAGACAGTGCTGTGATGCAAGAGCCATGAATTGTTGATGAAAAGTTCAGGTCATCTAACTTTTCCATGCAGCCTTTTCAGCTCTTCCAAATTAAACTTGGTTAACTGTTTGTCTCCAGTTGGTACAAATTCATAATGAATAATCCCTCTGATAGCAAAACAATTTACCAATGTAAATTCTTGCTTTCATTGTCATAGACTAATAACCATGTAGGCCTGGATTTATTCCTGGGCTCTCTATTCTGTTCCATTGATCTATGTGCCTGTTTTATGCCAATATCATGCTGAGTTTGTTTTGTTTTGTTTTTGTTTATAGGATTTTATTGGGGAATTGGGGGAGGGGAACAGCGTTGGGGAATTGGGGAAGGGGAAGAGACAAGTTGCCGTCCTCATGTTCTTCAGTCTAGTTGTGGAGGACATTACTTCACTGGCCCATGTTGGTATTATCATTGTGCTTTTTCCAGGTGAAGCAGCTGCTTACCGACCATTGGACCGCCACTCATGGCAGCTCACGGCAGCTCACACTGGCTGCCAGCAAGCCCCACTGCAGCCTACAACGTCACCGGTGACTCACAGCAGCCTAGTTCCAGGTCAAACTGTTTTTCACCATCTTAGCTGTAGAGGGCGCAGTGACTCTGGCCCTCATGTGGGATCTGAACCAGCATCCTGATGCTTAGAGCTGGTGTCCCAAGCCAACTCTTAACCAATGCACCACTCGGCTGGTCCTGCTGTTTTGATTATTATAGCCTTGTAGTATAATTTGATATCAAGTAGTTGATACCTCCTGCTTTGTTCTTATTTCTCAGGATTGCCATGGCTATTCAGGGTCTTTTATAGTTCTATATACATTTTAGAGTTATTTGTTCTAGTTTGGTGAGAAACATCATTGATATTTTGATAAGGATTGCATTGAATCTATATATCGCTTTGGGTACTATGGACATTTTAACTATATTAATTCTTCTTATCAATGAGCATGGTATGTTTCCATTTATTTACATCTTCTTTAATTTGTTTCTTCAATGTCTTATGATTTTCTGAGTACAGGTCTTTTACTACTTTGGTTAAGTTTATTTCTAAGTTTTTGGGTGTTTTTGATGCAACTGTAAATGGGATTGTTTTCTTAATTTCTTTTTCTGATAATTAATTATTCTGATAATTCATAAAAATTCAACTGATTTCTGAATATTAATTTTGTATCCTGCTACTTTAGTAAATTCATTTATTAGTTCTAATAGTTTTTTTTGTGTGGAATCTTTAGGTTTCTCTCTATATAGTATCATGTCATCTGCAAATAATGACAATTTTACTTCTGTCTTTTATATCTGAATTTTTAAAAGTCAGGTTTATTAGAAACAATTTATATACAGTAAAATTTCCCTTTTTTGATCAGTTCCATGAGTTTTAACAAATGTACACACCATTATAATAAAAACATAGTATATTTCCATCACTCCAGAAAGATTCCCATGACTCTTTTTAGTCAGTTCCCTCTTCCTACATGCCTGGCATCCACTGATTTGACTTCTGTTACCATAGGTTTTCTGTGTTTCCCAGCATGACACATAAACAGAATCATACTCTATGTAGACTTTTGAGTCTGGCTGCTTTAACTCAGCATAATGTTTTCAGATTCCTTTCAGATTCATTCATAATGCACATATCAGTGATCCATCCATTTTTGTTGAGTAGTATTACATTGGATAGATTTAGCACACTTTGGATATCCATTCATCAGTTGATGGATATTGTTTCCAGGTTGGTCAGTTATGAACAAAACTGCTGTAAACATTTACACAGAAATGTTTGCATGGACATACGATTATTTCTTTTTGGGGATGGGGGGTAAATACCTAAGAGTAAGGTTGCTGGGTCATATGTTAAGAGAATGTCTAACTTTATAAGAAACTGCCAAACTCTTCCAAAGCAGGTATAGTATTTTGCATTGCCACCAGCAATGAATGAGAGTTCTAGTTGCTTCGCATCCCTGCTCAGCACTTGGTATTGTCAGGTTTCCTTTGTGTTGTTTTTTTTAATTTAATTTAATTTAATTGGGGAATCAAGGAAGGGAACAGACAAGTTGCTGTCCTTTTGTTCTTCAGTCTAGTTGTGGAGGACTTTGCTTCACTGGCCCATGTTGGAATTATCATTGCACTCTTCCCGGGTGAGGCAGTTGCTCGCTGGCCTGTGGAAGGCCACTCATTGCGGCTCTTGGCAGCTCACACTGGCTGCCAGCCACTTATGGTGGCTGCCGGCCACTCATTGTAGCCTATGGCAACCCACTGCAGCAGAGGCTGCAGCCCACACCATCGCCTGACATCTTAGCTATAGAGGCAACCAGGTGGAGCTGTTGTTCACCACCTTAGCTGTAGAGGGCAGCATCACTGGCCCTCATATGTGGGATCTGAACCAGGACTCTGCTGCTCAGAGCAGGCATCCCAAGCCCACTCCTAACCAATGCACCACTCGGCCAGCCCAGTATTGTCAGTTTATTTTCATTTTAGCCATTCCAAATGACATGTACTATCATTTTGATTTTAGTTTGCCTTTACCTAAAACTAGTGATATTGAACATCATTCATGTGTTTATTTGTCATCTATAACTTTTTTTCATGAAGTGCTTGTTCAAATCTTTTGCTCATTATTTACTGGTTGTTTGATTTCTAGCAAATAATATGTGAAAGTTATATATTCTGTAAACAAGCTTTTTTTCAAATATGCATTTTGCAAATAATCACTCCCAGTCTGTAACTTGTCTTTAATTTTCTTAATAGTGTCTTTCAAAGATCAAAGTATTTTAATTTCAGTGAGTTCCAATTGATCTTTTTTTTTAATGATTTATGCTTTCTGTGTTCTATCTAAGAAAGCTCTGCTTGACCAAAGTCACACAGATTTCTTTAGTGTTTTCTTTTAGAAATCATAAAAAAAAAAAATTAAGTCTGTGTCTTTATCAATTTATTATCTCTGAAATCCAAACTCATGTTCTTTGACTTCTCTGTGAAGATGGATCTGGGCCAGTTAAATAGTTTTCCTTTGCCTACTGGCACTGAAGACTTTTCGGTAGAGGGTCCTAGGGAGATATTGCAGAAGAAAAGAGATTTTGCTTCCTGATTCTAGTTGTTCAGACCACAGGCTCCAACAACAGACACAGCTTCTCCAGGCTGGCTCATACAGTGCACATTGGTCAGAACACTCACCTGTCACCAATGTTCCCTGGCAGGCCCCTAGGCAGCTGTGTAGGTGTGTGCCTCCAGTGAAGCACCTGCTTATGAACAGAGGGCAACTTTGCAGTATGTTCCTCTAGCAGAGCACCATGGTGACTTCTCTGTCATTCAGGGACAGCCATGCCCTGTCTAATAAGTTCGAGATCTCAGCCCTGGGGCTAGGAGCCTATTCTTGGACCCTCTATCACAGTCCTGGAGGTTGTGGCTGCTCCTGATATGTGCTATTCCTCTATTCTTTAGAGTTTATTTCTTACAAACCAACCCATTGTTATTTTAATTCCTGGGTATAGTCAATAATTCTTTATGTCAACTTTTCTCTTTTTGTATGGTATTAGATATTAGTGAAAGATATGTGTATATCCATTATCCTAGAATCATTTGTTGACAGGATTATTTCTTCTCTATTTAATTACCTTGGGTCTTTGCCAAAAATCAATTGACCATATATGTGCAGGTCTATGTCTGGTATTTATATTTGATTCCATTGATCTATTTGTCTATTATTTCATCAGTACCACACTATCTTGATTATTGTGATTTTATATTAAATCTTGAAATCAGCTAGTATGAATCCTCCAATGTTGTTCTTCTCTTTAATGTTGTTTTGGCCATATTTGATTCTTTGCTTTCCATGTAGAATCAGTTTACCAATTTCTACCCCCCAAAAAGCGTTGATTGGGATTACATTGAATCTATATATCAATTGGGTTGAACTAACATCTTAACAATATAGAGATTTACAATTCATGAATTTGATATACATGTAGCCCCAGTTATATTTAAATTTAGTTGAATTATCCCATGAATATTTTGTAGCTTTAGCATAAATATCCAGAACATATTATGTATTATTAGACATTTTAAAAGTTAAGTATTTTGTATTAAATATTATTTCATGTTTTATTATTCTAAATGGTACTTTAAAATGTTTTTAATATTTAATTTTTTATTTTTTAATAATGACTTTGTATCTTATGACCTTGCTAAATTTGCCTATTAGCACTAAGAATTTTTTTATAGATGCTTTGGGATTTTCTACTGCTTTAATCAGTTCAACCTACCCTAACAATGTACTATAAACTGGGTGGCTTATAAACAAAAGAAATGTATTTCTCACCATTTGGTTGGGGTCCAAGGTTGGGGTACAGAATAGTCAGGTTCTGGTGAGCCCTCTTCTGTGGTTGTGGACTGTCAACTTCTCAGATACTCACATGGTGGAAAGCAAGGTAGTTAGTTGTCTGGCCTCTTTTTATAGGGTAACTAATCCCATTTTTGAGGGTTCCACCCTCATGATCTACTTACTTTCCAAAGGCCCCCACCTCTAATCACCATTACATTATGATTAGGGTTTCAAGATATGAATTTGGGGGATACACAAACATTCCGTCCATCATATCTATATACACTGTCATTGATCTGCAAATAAAGACAAATTTCTTCCTTTCCTTCCAATATTTATGTCTTTTCCCCCCTTTTTCTTCCCTTATGGCATTGACCAATAAGTCCATTAAAATGGTTGAAGATGAGTTTTGCTTTGTTCAAAATCTTAGGGTGAAAGCATTTAATCTTTCATTAAGACACAATAATTAGAAATATCAGCTATATGTTTTTCTTAAATGCTTTCCAACATGTTAGAGAAGTTTCTATTCTCAGTTTGCTAAAATTTTTACCATATTTTTAAAATGGTAAAAAAGATCCATTTTACCATGAATGGATCTCAAATTCTATTAAATGTCTTGTGTGTATTTATTGATATGACCATATGGTTTTTCTCTTTCAGTCTGTTGCTATGGTGAATTACGTCATTTGGTTTTCTAATGTTGAACCTTGCATATCAGGTATTCTCAGCATGTTCCTTAATCTAAAAGACCTATCCTTGGTTCCCTGAAAGATGGCATTCAGATTAGCTATGACTGCATAACCAGTTATGATTAGTTATGATTTATGAACCACAGGCTTTAAGGTTCATTCACTAAGTCATTCAACAGGTATCTATTGAGAACACTTGTTTTCCTGAATTAGGTGGTTAGAGAAATCTGTGCTTGGCTTTCTAATAAGGTAATCCAGTTTTTAGCTATATGACCTTCAGTAAGTCATTTAACTCTTCAAAATCTCACTTTTTAAAAAATCCATAAAACGTAAACAATAACTACACCAACCATTTTCTAGATTCCCACAGGGTTCATGTCCTTTTCAGTTCTGCTCTCATGGCACTGTCTCACAGAAGCTTCCCTGACCACCCATGAAATTATAGCCTTCCCTTCTCTTGCTTACTCTCTTTTCTTCTCACCCAGATTTTTTTCCATGACATTTTTAGTATGAATTCACACTTTATGAGCCCCCTCCAGTATAATTTAAGCTCCACAAGCTCAAAGTTATCTTCTGCTTTGAGCACTGGTCCCGAAGCCTAGAATTATGCCTGATATGCATATATGATCAAAGCATATGTTGAATGAAGAATAAACTAAATGAAATTGTACATATGAAGCATGTAAACCATATCTGACCCATTAGAATTGACTACTAATATATTTATTTTTCATTATATGCTTTTATCATTAATCATCAAGTCCCAACAGATGGCACATTCAAAAAGGGTATTTGAGGAGAGTAATAAATGGATTCTTTATAAAAGGTGACTTGGGGTGAAGAAGTATTAAGGGAAATTAAAAAGGAAAAGTGATGGCCCTGGGGGCAGCTACATCAGGGAGCCCTTGTCACTGTAGTTCCAAGGAACAAGGAAAGGGAGCAGTTACCTAATACAGAAAGAGCAGCTGTCACTGGAAAACAGGGCCATCTGACAGGAACAGCAGGCTTTGGTGGAAGAACACTTTCACAGAAGAAATAAATATCCCAACATTACTGCTTTTCAACCATTGGCCGAGCCCAGAAACAAGAGGGCAGGAGAACCCCAGTGAGGCATTCTCTAAAGGTCAGCCTCTAAGGAAACAGAGTTGAGAGGTACAGAATAGATCTGGAGGGGAGCATGAAAAGTACCCAGTAAACAATTGTGTAAGTTTAGATTTTCAACATCCAGGAAATTTTACAAAGTGTTACCCTTCTAGGTTACCTTCCAGACCCATCCTTTTCCTACTTGACCTACTAACTCCAGGAGGATTGCTTGGCTTGGAGGTATGCCTTGGGTGAAAATGCTTTGTTCCTCTAAGATTCTATGAACAACACACATATACAACTATGGTAGTGCTCCCAGGTGATTTCCTGATTCTATTCTCCTGATCTGATTCTCTTGCCATACAAAATAAAAGAGAACTATGGATCCGGCAGTTCCTGTGTTCATGCTGCAGTACAGTATGTCTGTGCATTGTTAAGCAGCTGCCACAAGGTCCCCCAGAGGTTGCTACATTTCAGTGCTGGATGAGGTAATGGGGATATTCAGCCTAACTTAAGCTTGTAAAAGTGCTTTGGGAATCTTTGGAATGAAAAGAACTGTACATACCCAAAGAATTTGTTTTTAATTACACGATATGTGCCCAGGGTTGGAAAAAGATCTCTGCATGGGTGTCTCCCACTAGTAAATATCATGACTTCTTTGTAGGGACAAGATTAATCTGAGAACTAAAATTCAGTAAAATAAACTTTCGTCAATGGTTGGTGGTGGAAAAACTTGAGATTGTTTTTCCTACCTACAAAATGGGAATACTGATGACTGTTACATCACGATTGGGGGAGGAAGTAATGACAGTAACATGTATGAATTAATTTGAGGAATTCTACTGAAGTGTCATATTACATCTCTGAATGGTGGCTAAATCATTACAAGCGTCCTTGCAATGCAAGGCTGGTTACAGTGCCATCCTCCTGCAAACAAAATGCAACTTCTCCCTCTGTCTGAGTTATATCTTGAAACACAGCCACATATGACTCAATTAACTGAGTGGACTGAGGGGCCTGAAGACAGTGAAACTGAGGAAGGGCCAGGACCATAAAACCAGTTCTTTCCTCTCATAGTGGGACAGGTGGTAGGCAACTTGACCCAGGTGCTGATGCATGGAGGAAGTCCAGCGCAGCAGGCAGGGTTTAGTTTCCAAGAGAGAGGCAAGGGACCAGGCCAACAGTTGATTTTAGAGGGTCTAAGAAGAAGTGGATTCATGGTGTAGAAACAACTGAGAATGACAGATACATGGATGTCCAGGCAGGCAAGAGCCAACATAGAGGTCCCACACCAAGGACTGTGGACACCAGCATGGGCTTGAGCTCATATTTTTACTCTGCAGAAGGAAGGCTAGCAGTTGCTATCCAAGGACTGGGCTAAGAGGCAAGCAGGCCATGGAGAAAATCCACTAGGTGCAAGGAATGGGCCCAAACCAGCCATGATCCAGAATTCCTACATAAAGTATATCTGAGGAAGGCAGTCTGGTTGAAAGGGGAGTTCTGAGACTGTGTTTACATAGAACTTTACTTAAGGCTGAAAAAAATGTTAACAGTTTTCTATATCACCAAATGTAGTAGTTATGAAAGAAAGGGGACTAAAGAACTACCCACTCACACACACTCACATACATACAAGCTACCTCCAAGCAGTACTACTAGCCCCAAACTAACCATCAGAATTAAAGTCCAAAATTGGGCAGACAAGCAGGCAGCAAAAGCTTGGTCAGTTTCTCAGCTCAGCCAAGTTCAAGGTGAAACCTAAAAAGCCCATCCTAATAGATTCACTGTGTTTCTGCCATTTGCTCCTGAATGACCCGTTTCACCTGGTATACAATACAGATGAAAGTCTCACTGAATTATCATCTTCACAGCATTCCCCAAGGCACAGAGCCATACATATAGTAAGTGATCAATAAATGTCTGAAATTAGATACTTGAGCAGACTGACACATTCAAGACTCTTTGCATCTAATATAGCCCATCAACCTACTCTCTTTATCACTTGCCTAAATATTCAATGCCTAAAATATTCTTTTGGCCTAAGGATGTTGCTTGAACCCCATTCAATATGGAGGCTGTTTTGACTCCAGAGCACCAAGGAAAACATTTTTTTTTTCTTGAAATGGTGGGTATGTAGGAGATTTTATTTATATTTATTTTTTATTCTTTTATTTTTCTATTATAAAATAAACATTTTTTTAAAAAAATTAGCTTCAGGTGTACAATACAGTGCAATAGTTATACTTTTTATCCCTCAAAGTGACAAGCCCTCTCCCCCAATTCGCCACCCCACTCCTCCCCCCCATATCATACATATCTATTACAATTCCTTTGACTCCCTTCCACAATAAAATCCACATCCCGTGACTGTCTGTATATTCAATTACAGTTGGCATACAATATTATACAACATCAGTTTCAGGTATATAGGGCAGTGATCAAGCCTCTACTCCATCCATGAAGTGGTCTCCCTAACAAAACATGTGACCATCTGACACCCCACAAAATTTTTACAACATTATTATATTCCCCAAACTGTCTTTCATATCCCTGTGACAATACTGTAGTTACCTATTTATGCTGTCTAATCCCTTCCCCTTCTCCCTCATCCCCACCCCCCTCCCAACTAGCAACCCTGTTTTTCCTCTGTATCTATGAGCTGTTTCTGTTTCTTTTGCTCATTCATTCAGTTTTGCAAATTCCACATGTAAGTCAGATCATATGGTATTTTTTTTCCTCTGACTAACTTATTTCACTTAACATCATAGTCTCTAGGTCCATCCATATCATTGCAAATGGTACGATTTCATTCTTCTTTATAGTAGAGTAATACTCCATTGTATAAATGTACCACACTTTCTCAATCCAGTCATCTACCGATGGGCATTTTGGTTGTTTCCAAGTATTGGCTATTGTAAATAGCGCTGCAATAAACATAGGGGCGCATATATTTTTTCGAATTAGTGTCTTGGATTCCTCTGGATAGATACCCAAGAGTGGAGTCGTTGGGTCATACAGCAGTTCCATTTCCAGTTTTTTGAGAAACCTCCATACTGATTTCCATAATGGCTGCACCAATTTGCAGTCCCACCAACAGTGCACCAGGGTTCCCTTTTCTCCACACCCTTGCCAGCACTTGTTTGTTGATTTGTTGATGATAGCCATTCTGACTGGAGTGAGGTGGTATCTCATTGTGGGTTTTAATTGCATTTCTCTGATGATTAGTGAGGTTGAACATTTTTTCATATGCCTGTTGGCCATCTGTATGCCCCCTTTAGAGAAATGCCTCCTCATATCCTTTGCCCATTTTTTTAAAGGTTTGTTTGTTTTTTTGGTGTTGAGTTGCATGAGTGTTTTATAAATTTTGGATATCAACCCCTTATCGGATATATCATTGGCAAATATCTTCTCCCATTCAGTAGGCTGCCTTTTTGTTTTATTGATGACTTCCTTTGCTGTGAAAAAACCTTTAAGTTTGATGTAATCCCATATGTTCATCTTTTTCTTTTATTTCCCTTGCCCAAGGAGATATATCAGTAAAAATATTACTCAGGGTAATTTCTGCAAACTTAATCCCTACGTTTTCTTCTAGGAGTTTAATGGTTTCAGGTCTTACCTTTAAGTCTTTAATCCATTTTGAGTTTGTTCTCGTATATGGTGTAAGTAGGTGGTCCATTTTCATTTTTTTGCACGTGTCAGTCCAATTTTCCCAGCACCATTTATTAAATAGACTATCTTTACTCCAGTGTAAATTCTTGCTTCCATTGTCATAGATTAAATGACCGTATATGGATGGGTTTATTCCTGGGCTCTCTATTCTGTTCCATTGGTCTATGTGTCTGTTTTTATGCCAGTACCATTCTGTTTTGATTACTGTAGCCTTGTAGTATGTTTTGATGTCAGGTACTGTGATGCCTCCCACTTTGTTCTTATTTCTGAACATTGCCATAGCTATTCGGGGTCTTGTGTGGCTCCCTATAAATCTCAGGATTCTATGTGCTATTTCTGAGAAAAACGTCTTTGGTAGTTTGATTAGAATTGCATTGAATCTCTATACTGCTTTAGGTAGTATTGACATTTTAACTATATTAATTCTCTCTATCCATGAGCAGGGCATGTATTTCCATTTATTTGTATCTTCTTTGATTTCTCTCTTCAGTGTCTCATAATTTTCTGAGTACAGATCTTTTACTTCTTTAGTTAAATTGATTGCTAGATATTTTGTTGTTTTTGAAGCAATTGTAAAAGGGATTGATTTCCTGATTTCTTCTTCTGATAGTTTATTATTGGTTTATTATAGAAATGCAACTGATTTTGGAATATTAATTTTGTATCCTGCTACCTTACTAAATTTGTTTATCAGTTCTAGCAGTTTTTTGGTGGGGTGTTTGGGATTCTGTCTATATAGTATCATGTCATCTGCATATAATGACAATTTTACTTCCTCTTTTCCAATTTGGATGCCTTTTATTTCATTTTCTTGTCTGATTGCTGTGGCTAGAACTTCCAGAGCTATGTTAAATAGAAGTGGTGAAAGCGGGCAGCCTTGTCTTGTTCCTGATCTTAAGGGGAAAGCTTTCAGCCTTTCCCCATTGAGTACAAAGTTTGCTTTGGGCTTATCATATATGGCCTTTATTATGTTGAGATATGATCCCACTATTCCCACTTTGTTAAGAGTCTTTATATAAATGGCTGCTGGCTTTTGTCAAATGCTTTTTCTGCATCTATTGATATGATCATATGATTTTTATTTTTCATTTTGTTAATGTGATGTATTACGTTAATTGATTTGCGGATATTGAACCAGCCTTGCATACCAGGAAGGAATCCTATTTGATCGTGGTGTATGATCTTTTTAATGAGATGCTGAATTCGGTTTGCTAGTATTTTGTTGAGAATTTTTGCATCTATGTTCATTAGGGATATTGGCCTGTAGTTTTCCTTTTTTGTAATATCTTTGTCTGACTTGGATATCAGGGTGATAGTGGCTTCATAGAAAGAGTTTGGGAGCCTTCCCTCCTTCTGTATTTTTTGGAATAGTTTGAGGAGAATAGGTATTAATTCTTTTTTGAATGTTTTGTAAAATTCACCTGTGTAGCCTTCTGGTCCAGGGCTTTTGTTTGTTGGAAGATTGTTGATTACTGATTCAATTTCTTTGGCAGTAATCAGTCTGCTCAGAGTTTCTGTTTCTTTTTGGTTCAGACTCTGTAGTTTGTATGCTTCTAGAAATTTATCCATTTCTTCCAGATTTTTAAATTTGTTAGCATATAGGTGCTCACAGTATTGTCTTAAAATTTTCTGTATTTCTGTGGCATCTGTTGTCAGTTATCCTCTTTCATTTCTGATTTTATGAATTTGGGTCCTCTCTCTCTTTTTCTTGGTTAGTCTGGCTAAGGGTTTGTGGATTTTGTTTATCTTTTCAAAAAACCAACTCTTGATTTTATTGACCTTTTGTATTGTTATTTTGGTCTCTATTTCATTCATTTCTGCTGTAGTCTTATTATTTCCTTCCTTATACTCCCTTTAGGCTTGTTTTGCTGTGTGTTTTTTTGTTTGTTTGTTTGTTTTTGTTTTTTGTGGGGGTTTTTTGTAGTTCCCTTAGGTGTTAAGAGAGTCTGTTGATTTGAGATTTTTCTTCCTTCTTTAGGTAGGCCTGCACTGCTATGAACTTCCCTCTTAGGACTCCTTTCACTGCATCTCAGAGATTTTGGGTCGTGGTATTTCCTTTTCATTTGTCTCAAGGTATCATTAGATTTCCCCCTTGATCTCCTTTTTGAGCCACTCACTATTTAGTAGCATGTTATTTAGTCTCCACGTATTTGTAAGCCTTTATATTTCTTCTTATAATTGTTTTCTAGTTTCATAGCATTGTGGTCAGAGAAGACACTCGATATGATTTCAATCTTCTTAAATTTGTTGAGACTTGTTTTGTGGCCTAACATGTGGTCTATCTTGGAAAATGTTCCATGTGCACTTGAGAAGAATGTATATTCTGTAGCTTTGGGGTGATGCTCTAACTATATCAATTAAATCCAGCTCTCTAATGTGTCATTAAAGGCCACTATGTCCGTGTCGATTTTCTGTCTGGAGGATCTGTCCATTGGTGACAATGGGGTGTTGAAGTCCCCTACTATGATAGTGTTACTGTTGATCTCTGCCTTTATGTCTGTCAAAATCTGTTTTATATATTTAGGAGCTCCTATATTGGGCACATAGATGTTTACTAGTGTTATGTCCTCTTGTTGAATGGATCCCTTTATTATTATGTAGTGCCCCTCTTTGTCTTTTATTGTAGTCTTCATTTTAAAGTCTATTTTGTCTGAAATAAGTACTGCTACTCCAGCTTTCTTCTCATTTCCATTTGCACGAAATATCTTATTCCATCCCTTTACTTTCATTTTGTGTGTGTCTTTTGATCTGAGATGAGTCTCTTGTAGACAGCATGTGCATGGGTCCTGTTTTCTTATCCACTAAGCCACTCTGTGTCTTTTGATTGGAGCATATAGCCCATTCACCTTTAAAGTAATTACTGATAAGTGTAAACTTATTGTCATTTTGTTATTTGTATTTCTTGTCTTCCTGGGTAGCTTGTTTTCCCCTTTCTTCTGTTTAAAACAAAACAACCCTTTTTAACATTTCCTGCAGTGATGGCTTGGTGGTAATGAACTCCTTAAGCTTATTCTTTTCTGAGAAGCTCTTTGTCTCTCCTTCAATTTTAAGTGTTAGCCGAGCTGGGTAGAGCTATCTTGGTTGAAGACCTTTATTTTGTGTCACTTTGAATATCCCCTGCCACTGCCTTCTGGCCTGCAGAGTTTCTGTAGAAAAGTCAGCTGTTAGTCTTATAGGAGTTCCTTTGTATGTAACCTGCAAGGAAAACATTTTTAACATCAGCTTTTGTTTTTCACAATTTGGGCCAGTTCATCACAATAATTTTGGTTGATGATCCATCCAGATGTTGAACCTCAAGAAGTTAGAAATCCCAGCTCATATTATATAGCTGGCTGTTTGTCACAATGACCTTTGGCATCATCCTCAATAGAATTTTACCGAGCTGCTTAAGATACGCCAGTATAGCCCCAAACCATGGGCTGTGTGTATGGATCAGGATTACCTCTGGAGCTGGTGATAAATATAGGGGTCCAGGCCTACCTGTGGACATCCAATTACGTAGGTTTGGGGTGGTATCTGGGTACCATTAAGGGATTCTTACGAACCAGAGATTGGAATGCTATCAGTGAAATCCAGATGACAGCCATTTTTGAATGGAAAAGATTTCTGAGTTCCAAGACAATGTATTCTTCCCCATGAAGCAATGAAGAGAATTTGAATCCAGAGAACACAAGTCTTTCCCACTATATTTCATTCTATATGTGAAATTGTATAATACTCCACACCACTGGAAGTTCTTTGTGCTTTGCTCATCCATTTGAAAGCTCAGCAACTGGGGTGTGTGATTAATGTTTGTTGCTGGCCTGACAGAAGCACTCCTTAACAGCAGCCTTAATCATGGAGCCCTGGCGCTGTATTGTGTGCCAGTTTCAGGGATCTGTGTTGAGTGTCAACTAATGCATCTTGACCTTAAAACAGATGTTTTTACTTAATTTTTCAGGGTCATAGATGGTAATCAACTTACAGCAAGACTTTGTCTCAAATATAGCCACCTGGCTTCCCTGAGCAAAACCAGCAGAATTTCAGAAAATCTCTGGGAGGGAAACTGAGAAAATCAGAGAAATGGAATGCTTTTGTAAATGCCAGGCATTGTAGGTACACAGAAAGAAAAAAATTGATTTAGATCAGAAAGATTGAAAGACACATTCTATTCTCAGGGACTTCAGCAGCCAAACATAATACGCCCATCAGGATCCCCTTAGGAACTAAAAGCTCATACACTCTGAGATAGTGTTCTTCAGGTTTTAATGTGTGAACAACACACTGGAGATCTGTTAAAACACAGATTCAGATTCAGTGATGAGTCCTGAGACTCCGCATTTCTAAAAATGACCCAGATAATGCTGATGTTGAGGTTAAAGGGCCCCGTTTTGGGTAACAAGGCCTGGCAGCCACAGGCCTCTGAGTAAACAATTGATCAGTTTTGGTGAATTATCAGCAAAAGGCCACAGATATGTTAGGGCCAAAGAGAAACTTGATCTTCATCAGGTCATCCAGGGGCACTAACCTTCTTATCCATTAGAGGCAAGGTAATTTTATGTCCTCTGGTTCCCTCTCTGTCTGATAAGAGCCCTAGAGGTCCTCTTGTGTAGACTGGGAGATTTTGTAATTTTGAGTAAATAAAGTCAATGTTAAGATGATTTTCAAACTTGGAATAAAAATTGAGCCTGTTTCTTAAGCAATGTTTCATTCAAGTTCTCATAGTTGAAACTTCAACATCATCACTTTCACCCTTATTATATTTAAATGCAGTGTTGGGTTTTAGTAGGAACTGGGCTCATGCGCCTTCTGCCATGTTCTATCCACCAGATCTCTTTGTGACACATGGTGGCTGGCTCAGTTTCTGACTGCTGCCTGTGTACACAGGTCCACATAGGGATTGAATTCATGACTGGGACTCATTAGAATAGCCATGGTTAAGAAGCCAAGCAATCTTCCAGTGAATGTGACTAACAGGCAAGCCAGTTAGATTAAGGCAGAGCCTCAAATCCCAGGGCTAAAAATGGTTTAACACTACCCAAATATGACACACCAGTGCCCAGTTCATTCCGTAAAGAATGGAACCATAGCTGCCTGTTTCATGTGCCTATCTAAACCTTCCCTTCCTCCTGCTCTGACAAGTCACATGGCATCATCCCCTTTATCGTGGTATTTGTGTAAGTCAAAATTTAATATATATTTGTTCAACAACTTTTTACTATAGTCATAAGAAGGAAAATTATTTTTTCCAAAAAATCTTGCTAGAATTTACGAATGAAATATGGAATTGATCAGAATCAAGCTCGTAGAATCTACCATGTAGTCTACCTCCCTGCTATAGGCATGACCAATACTTAAATATCCCAGATTATTAAGCCCTTTTGTGCTATTTATAATAAGCATTAGAGAAAAGACTTTTATAACCTTCTTAAAGAATGTCATTTACAGTTAAGAGCACTTACAGTAAAGAAATTTTTCTGCCACCTGATTATATTTCTTTGTACTGAGAGTTTTAAGAGAAAAAAGGAAACAAAAGATCACAATCCAACCACCATGACTCCTACTTCCAATATCACACCTGTCAGTTCACATCGTTCTTAGTGTATTCCCTTATGGACCCTAGAATAGAATGACAAAACCAGTACTCAGGACTGTGAACAAACAAGCCCCAATAGCAAAGCCACCAAGTTCTTGGTACTAACAGTTTTTATGCATTCCTTTCTGATCAATATAAATAAAATAATTTTAAGGCTATGTTCATATTTAACTTATAGTTTTGCGTATTCAAAGAAAAGATATATATCTGTGCTGCCCAATATGGTAGTCACCTTTCACATATAGCTATTGCCGTATACATCTAAACTGATTAAAATTAAATTATATTAGAAGTTCATTGCACTAGCCACATTTTAAGTTCTCAATATGCATGGCTAGTAGCTATTGCATATTAGACAGTGCAGACATAGATCATTTTCACCAAGTTGGACGACATTGATTTAAAAGGATGCATAATAATAATATGTCATGTTATTAGTGGTAGTTACCTCTAGAAATTGAATCTGGAGGGTGGTCAAAGGTTGTTTTCTGCTTTATATGCTTGTTTACTCCAGTTACTTCAAAGACTTTAATTTATTTTTAACATGGAAACGCTGAAATGTTGGTTAATAGGAATCTAACTTTTCATTAAATGTGTTTTGGAGCCACATTTGGTCAACAGGTCCTGTTTCTTTTTTTTGGGGGGGAGGGGAATTGAAGGCGGGGAACAGCGTTGGGGAACGAGGGAAGAGGAACAGACAAGTTGTCCTTTTGTTCTTCAGTCTAGTTGTGGAGGACGTTGCTTCACTGGCCCATGTTGGTATCATCATTGGCCTCTTCTTGGTTAAGGCAGATCAGTTGCTGGCCTCTGGATGGCCACTCACAGTGGCTCTTGGCAGCTCACACTGGCCGCTGGCCACTCATGCTGGCTGCCAACCACTCACTGTAGCCTATGACAGCCCACTGCAGCAGGGGATGTAGCTATGCCCTCCTGGGGACTCACAGCAGCTCAGCTCCAAGTGGAGCTGTTGCTCACCATCTTAGCTGCAGAGAGTCGTGTCACTGGCCCTCATATGTGGGATCCGAACCTGGGCTGCTGGCATCCCAAGCCAGCTCTTAACCAACATGCCACTCAGCCGGCCCTGCCCTGTTTCTTTATCTGCATTTAGGAACAAAGCTTTTATTAAGTAGATATGGAATATGTCCACATGAGCTATAATCAAAGCAGAATGAGCTATAATCAACGCAGAATCATTCTCACTATTCCTACCCCAGCCCCGCAAATTTTAGTTTATAGATGAAGGAATGAAGGAACATGAGCTTGAAAGCACAATCCTAAGTTTAATTGAGTTTAATTTAACAAACATTTATTGAGCTTCTATTGTGGTCAGGCCTTATGTATTGGAGTGTAAAAATGAATATAGCCCTCAAAAAGCTTACAGTCCAACAGGGAGAAAGATTTATAAACAGATTATTACAAGTCAGAGGGGCAGGTGTGCTGATGGAGGTGGGTGCAGCAAGGGATTTGGGAATACAAAGAGGTCATTAGCCCAGCCCTAAAGATCAGAAAAACCAGAGTTCAATTCATTCACATGTCAATGAGAAAAAGAAGGGACTTAGAAGAAAGGAAGAACTCCACGCTTGGAAAACCACATGGGTGAAGGAAGGAGATTGAAACACAATCGGGATGGTACTGTCACCAGGCAGGGTGGCCACAATGGGACAGGCCACCCTTTAACTAAAAGGCTTATGCTGTGAATAACTCTGGAAGGGAAGGGCACTGCAACCTTTGTGAAAATACCATGAGCTGTCATGTTCAACAGCCCTGGATCTGAATCCTGGCCCCTTTACTTCCCAGCTAATGGAATCTGTATGCTACCTCACTAATGTGAGCCTCATTTCTCCCTGCACAAAATGCCCAGTGATGCCCAATTGGCAGGAAGGGATGAGGACCAAGGGCGATGAGGTACATAAGGCTCAGCACACTACTGGAGCATCATAACCTATGATGCTCTATTGCTTTCCCTTTTTATCCCTTTAACTACCTAATAAAGTGTTTCCTCCCTGGGACTCTGAAGAGGCAGAATAGTGATCATAGTATCACTAGCATCAAAGTCTGCACCTACTGTGGTCATTGTCCCTATGCCAAGGTCACTCACAGCACCTGTCTCCAACCTCCTTGCAAACTCCTGAAATAAGCATTATGCATCCCCACTCCATTTTGCATCCCCACATCAGGGACTGAGTGCTGAAGTCCCTTTCCTAGCTTCCACACCCAATTGGAAGACCCAGAGCTTACACAAAGTTCTGCTGGCTGCCAAGCCTGCCTGGTACCCTCTGTGATCTCTGCTGCTCAAAATAGAGCAGCAGAGAGTTGTTTTCGTCCACTTTTCAGAAGAGATTTTGGAAATACTTTGAACAACAAAGAATTCATTCACAGTCTCAGTTTACAGAAGGACCACAAGCAGGACTCTATTTTAACAAAGTATCTCTCAGGATAAAATGCCTGTGTGATTTTATTTTTGCCTAAGTCCAAAAAGGCAGCTTAATCTAGGCATTGGCCCCAGGCAGTTGTGCTTAACATGCCTAGGTAGATGTTCTGCCACCTCAGCCAGGTTCCACAGCTATAGGTGGCTGCACCATGGACTCGGGTATACCTACTCCAGACCCTAGACTCCAGCCACGCTAATTCTGATCAAGGCATAATTTAAGTAATAGTAATTTAAGTGATAATTGCAAGCAGTTTTTCCATTGAATAGTAGCCAACACAGGCACATCTTCAAACCCCCAATGCCCAGCTTCAGGCACTGACTCAAATGGTGGCCACTCCAAGAGCTAACAGGCTCTGCCCATGAGATCTATGCCCCTGTTAGTCTCCAGCTAAGCCCACCCCCTCCCACTCCTTGGGGCCCTTTCCCGGCCAGCACCTCCCTGAGGCCTTCTACCTCTGGCCTGTTTCTTGTTTCAAGAGAGAACAGAGGGGATGGCCAGCCTTGATGTCTGAGTGGATTCCCAGGGCCCAGCAAGGACCAAGTTTCTAGAGCCCTGAAGACAAGGGGTAACACCTCAAAACATGAACTCATTTTCTGCTGTACGTGGGCCAAGAATCTGCTGAGAACAAAGGTCCTATCTTCCATATCTGGCAAACAAAATTCCAACGAGGAACTGGTTAGCAGTGACCATAAACATCACTGGCAGTGGAAGTCTTCCCAAGAGGAAGAAATCTTTCCCTAAAGAGGAACCAGTTAGTGACTCTGAAGAGGCAGGAAACAGGAGTGTCCCCAAGAAAAAGAGGAAATTCTCTTCCAAGGAGGAGCCACTCTGCAGTGGACCTACGAGGCTTCTGGCAGCGAGAGCAGCTATTCCAAGAAAAAGAAAAAACTCCAAAAGGTACCCCAGGAAGATCAGAATGGATAGTACCCGAGGGGGGGTACATAACTACCCACAGTGACATTTCCTGACCCATCCCCTATATTCCAGTAAAACAAATTCACAAAGGGGTGGGGGAGAGAGAGAACAGAGGGAGCCAAAAACTGCGAAAGGCATTTTTAATCGTATCATACTCTTTTGAACTTCAACATGAGTCCCCTCAAGGTGTGCTTCAAATTTAGAGTGCATGCTGCCAAGAGAAGTGGTTTGGGATCATCCAGACTGAAGTGGCAACACCAGGTCTGCACGTGTGCTTCAGCCAGGCCCACAGCCCTATCTTGTGTGACCCATTCTACATGGATTCTAAGAGCTGCATCCCTGCTCTGAGGTTCACCCTGTAATTCTGTCAGGGTGCAGTGGGGGAGCAAGAGGTCACCCCTGCTGAGTCCCCATTAGGTCCAACATACTTCTGAGGCCCCAAGCCCAGCAGGTTTCCCATCTACAAGAATGAAATTCTGGTTATAATTCTTAATATTGTTTGTTTTTTGCATTCCTGTACTGAACAATTACTCTGAGCCAGCAAACATTGCACTGAGCTCTTTAGCAATAGCACTTCATTTAATCTTCACAAAAATCTTGCAAGGAAGGTAGCATCATCCCCACTGCACAGATTAGGAAACTGAGGCTTAGAAAAGTTAAACTGCCTCAGAATACATAGTCGTGCCTGGTAGGCCAGGGGTTATGAAGTACATGTTGTGATTATTAGAAAAGAAGGGTTGGAGAGCAGAATGCTGCTTTAGAGGAAACCGGTTTTAGAGGAAAGGATGGTTATTGCCTTTAAGTGACATCTGTGCAATTAGCTCTGCTATTGAACTGATCTTAATATCTTCTGGGCCACAGGTCTCCCATCAGGAAAATGAGGCTCATGGCCTCCGCCCAATAGAGACCACCTCATAAATTAACTGACTTGTCTATGTCTCCTAGGTGCACAGTCCCGACTCTTAATTGTGAAGCACTTAAATCTCTCTGATCCTGTTTCCAAAAACTCTTTACTAAAAGGATGCAGGCTGTGTGGTGTGCGTGCAAGCATGTGTCTACATGGGTTAAAATTCAATATCTGTTTTAAAATATGTAATATCTATTCAACTCAAGCAGTATTGGACACTGTGAAAATCAAATTTAAATGATGGGAACACTTAGGAGAATGTGTCCTATGGAAAAATAATGAAGTTTTGTGTAATTGCTCATTTATCACAGGATTTTATCTCAGTCTGCCAACAAGTAGAAAGAAAAAGGTGCCAACTGATTTAACCTTGTTTATCTACTACTTTAACCAACATGTGCTTCTAATGAAGCCAAGATTTTCTGGGCTGAAGAATTTACTGGTCTAGAAGGTAACCAAATGTTCTATCACCTCTTCTAATTGAAAAGTAATAAAAATGTCACAAAGAGTGTCAATTACCCATTGATATGTTGCTTTCCTCCTATTTACCCTTTAAGATATCAAGTGGTTCTGGAAAATACTTTAGGCTGTTTTTTTCCTCTATCCCATTCCCCTCCCTCCCACCTCCCTCCTGACTGGTAATATTTCTCTCAGAAGTGGCAAGGAGAGACGGTGTCCCTGTTAGTGTCTGGTCATTAAATATCTGTCAGAATCTCTGACTTAGGTTGGGTCCAGACATTCAATCACAGAATGGGGGGAGGGGAGTAAAAATAACTGCAAAAACTGAGTGTTGGTTAATTATGATCTGAAAGTCAATAAAGTCATCTGATGGCAGATTTAAGGGAACTCGTTAGAGAGTGGAATTCAATTGTGCAGCACTGTGAGCTGCTGCAGTCCTGGAACCAACCCATTTCATTAGGGTCCTCAAATGGGATGAGGGCAGTGCCTCCAGGATGTGAGTTTTCTCTGGGCAGCCTCCCAGTAGAACATCTGTAAAACATTTGCAGAAATAAGTAAAGAAGTAAGTAAAGAATAAGATAGCCAGGTATTCACACAAGCTACTTTTTCTCAGTTCTCAGAATGAAATCACTTATGTAAAACCAGTCAAACTTAAGGGCCATAGGATCTCAGTGAACACAGTCGCCAGTCTTTTCCCCAGCCAGCATCAGGCATTTTAAGTCACAGCTCCAGGGAGAGCTACACGACCATTTTGAGTGTGGCTATTAACAGGAAATGGAGCAGTGTTTGGAGGTAATAGCTGACTGTGAAAGCTCCTTGTGAACCATATAGAATATATTTGTTTAAGTGGGGAATTAGCTCTGCCTGCCCTGGAACTTACTTCTCCTGAAGCAAAGCTATAAAACAGGCAATGTTTATCTTTGGTTTCTACCTGGCAGAATCCTCTCCTCTCGGGGCTCCTCGCTCCATGCTCATTTGTTCTCAGTGCTTGGGGTTGTGTTCTTCAGTCTCTTAAAACTTCCCTATCAATCTTTTATATATCAAGCACCTATCTTGTGACTCCTTACTAGGCTAAGGGAGTGACAAAAAGATGAGCAAATTATAGTCTCTGTCTACCAGGTTCTGCTAATATTGTTGGAGAGACAAGACATGCACATATGCAAGCATCCATCCTACTCTTTCTGAGGAATTCCCTAAAAGTGTCCTGTTCTCCCCACTTATCAGATAGGATGACCTGATGTGAGGTTCATAAACTCTAATCTGGACATATATACTCAGATACCCATGCTAAAAATAAATAAATAAACAAACAAATAAATAAAATAAGATAAAAGTGGAATGGAATCAGACTATCTTCTCAAACAATCAGGTCCAAGAAAAGAGCAAGGGACAAAGTAGTATATTATCACAGTTAAGTCTATACTGTTGGGTTTGCTTCTGAGGGTGCATTTCTATTGTCCAATCCTTATGAGCCAGGTTTCCTCTGCCTTAAAGCATGGAAGTAAAGACTTGGCATCTCATTTTCTCTGGAAGTGGTGCTTTCCATTGTAGGTAGGGGTTTCACAAATCAATATAAAAATAGGTGAGCCCCAAAATGGGGGTGGGGGAATAGCCAAAGGCTATTCTAAAGTAAGAAATGCATGCACATTAAAAAAGAATTCAATTTTATTAATACTCAAGTATAGATTAAACAACTATGAGTTTTCATTTTTCATCTATTGTTAGTGTCCAGAATTGGTAAGGGTTGGTGAAAGCATACAGCTGCTTGCTGCTGAGTGGAAGTACAAACTGGCACAGTTTTCTTATGGAGCAATTTTCTGATCAGTAATCATAAAAATATTCATAGCCTTGTGCATGGTAATTCTCCTTCCAAGAATGTATCCTTAGAAAATAAGCTATGATACATTGAGACTCTGAGAACAAAAAAAGTTCATCACTCCCTGCCCCCTAACAGCGGCCTCGGCTGCTAGGCTGGGGAAGTGTCCTGCCCCAGCTTCCCCCAGGGAGCAGCTTACACTTTTCAAACACACTGAAGAAATCCAGATGTGCTCCTGACCTCATGATGGTCTATAAGCTAATGTTGTCCCTCCCTCCTTTAGCCTAAGGGCTATTAGCAGGTTTCTGCCTGTGTCCCTGCCACTTATTCTGCACACTGCCCCTCTCCCACTGAGGGTGAGTCATGAGTTTGCCTTTTCTTTCAATTTATCTCATATAACAGAAATTCTTGGAGATTTGGTGTGCACATTTCAGCCTTCTGAAGTGTCAGCACTGGGTGCAGCTTTTTTTCTCTTATTTTTATATCTATCGGTCATTTTAATGGGGATCTGGATGGAGAGGAATTAGACACTTGTGCTGACATCACATTCTTACCCAAAAGTCCTGGGTTGCTTTTCTGAAACAAAAGAGAATCAGAGGCAGAAGGAAGTGAAGAGGAGGGAGTAAGAGGAGGGTACAGGGGTAGAGGGATATCCATTTGCTTGGCCCCTCTTCATAACCACTGCCAGTTTGTCTATTAGTATGAGTTATTTTAAACAGTTTGTCATTTGTTTCACTGGGGAGGGCACTAGGAACAGAAAGGAAAAGAGCTGCATGCAGAATAGCAGACTTCTAGAGAAGTTAGGTGTGATGTTATAAGACAAGAGGGTGGGATTGGCTTGCCACTGAGCACTTTTAGAATCTGGAGTCAAGGTAACTGGTGTCCTGAGATGTCATGAAGTAAGATGTCATGAAGTGCACCAAAAAGCAGAAAGGAGGGAGTTTTCTAAAAGTCTAATTTTGTCCCCTTTGCAATTTTGCCTACAAACCTGGTGGTAACAACTGCCTCATTTGCCATACCTGAATCAAGGGTTCCCTAAATGAATTGCATTGACATGTTTGGTAACACAAAACCCATTTCCTCATAGAGTGTTTAACTTAGTTGGCTATTTTGAAAGCAAGTAGTACAGAATCAAATGTTTTCAAAGTAACGTACTGATATGACAGAATACAACTCTAGTTGTGTGGAGGCAGTCAGCATCACAAACCATTTAGAACATTCTGAGCCATACAGTTGTAGTATCATTGTCTATTAATATTCATTGAGGACTGCAGACAGCTCCTCATTTCCATCTTCAGTGTGACCCACATTTGATCTGGCCTAGATAGTGTTTGGTTCTATATGGTGTATCATAGTAGGAATACCCATGCAGACATGTAAAATACAAGCTTTATTTTGCTGTTATCATTTTTGAATTAATGATAACCATCACAAAATTTCTCGTTGTAACATTAATGGTGTGTGTGTGTGTGTGTGTGTGTGTGTGTGTGTGTGTGTGTGTGTGTGAAATCGTTCTTAAAACCAGGTTGATTGCAACTGGGAAATGTTTGAGGAAAACAAAGCTGATCAAGGAAATTTTGGTGATGTTTAACAGCTGTTTCCTGGGTACACATCTGTTATAATTTTTTTCAACCACAATTAAATGTGATGTTAATTATCATTTATTATTTAAATAATTTACTATGATTGTCATATGGAATTTTAATTAAATGCACATTTTCATCTAAAATATGAAGCATTATCACTGTGAAATGACCTTTTCTCTCTTAAGAATGCTTTTTGAAAGTAATGTTCCCTATGATTCTGTAAAGAAAAAATTATATGTCAATATTATTTGCCCTTCTACATTAATCCGGTATTTGAGAGTCTTGAGGGAATGAAAGACAAGACTTTTAAACAAAGCAAGTGTCTCATAATCTCCTAATGAGGATAATGAAAACAGTACACAGAAGGATATGTTTAAGATAAAACATGCTTCAAGTAAACAGCATATAAGAAGCACAAGTTACGAGCCAGCCAAGTGGCACATTGGTTAAGAGCTGGCTTGGGATCAGCAGCCCTGGTTCAGATCCCACATATGAGGGCCAGTGACACTGCCCTCTACAGCTAAGTTGGTGAACAACAGGAGCTGGGCTGCGTGAGTTCCGGCAACAGTGTAGGCTGCAGCCCCTGTTGCAGTGGGCTGCCATAAGCTACAGTGAGCAGCCGGCAGCTGGATTGAGCTGCCAATAGCCACCATGAGTGGCCATCCAGAGGCTGGTGACCGATCTGCCTCACCCAGGAAGAGCGCGATGATAAACCAACATGGGCCAGTGAAGCAACATCCTCCACGACTAGACTGAAGAACAAAACGGCAGCAACTTGTCTGTTCCTCTTCCCCAGTTCCCCAATGCTGTTTCCCTCCTCCAATTCCCCAATTTAAAAAAAAATCTAAAAAAAAGAAGCATAAGTTACTTCCATTCTGTCTCCATTCAAGGCATATCCTGTATGCCATATTTGTAAAGCAGTCACATTTTATCGTCTTTACCTTCATTCTCATTTTCTTTAAAGAACTTTCTATCTCACATTTTTTTCCCTCAGCATTCAAAGGCTCTGAACTTAGATCTTAGTGGAAAGCAAGCTTATAAATGTAACTGTTCAAATCACCATTTTTCTTTCTCAGACAGCAGAAAACCAGTGTTTGGTGCTCTTCATATCTGCATTCTAAAGCCCCCTTTACTTTCTATAATTTTATAGAATTATTTTTCAAGTGTCATTTTTCTGATGACCTCCTTTGATGACGTCTGCTGCCTGCTCACCTATTCTTACCAGTGGTCTCAGTGTGTCTGCTACTTGTGAACACTAACTATGACAGGCCCAGAATCTAAGGATTGGTGTTATTATCCAAGCACCTGATAAATTCAATGATAACTTAATTAAAAACTAAAATGTGCTACTCTTCCACTTCATCCAGCAGCAGCAGCTATAGCAGCTGCCTTTTTGTCTGTTTGCTTTTCATCTTCCTGAAAGTCCAAGAACTCTTCCTGTCAAAAGCACCTCCACATTTCAGCCTCATTTCAAGATGAAAGAGAGTATGTCACCCAAGTGGTGAATAGAGATTTCTGGTTATGTTTTAAAGCTGAGGGTTAGCATAAGAAAGGGAAAATATTGAGCCTCTAGTTGTTATAAAAATGCCAACATGGGCCGGCCGAGTGGTGTGGTGGTTAAGTGCTGGTATGGAAAGCCAGCGGCCCCGGTTCGGGTCCCACATATGAGGGCCAGTGACACTGCCCTCAAAAAAAAAAAAAATGCCAACAAGTTTCTTTCAAATATATTTAACCTTTCCTTTAAAAGGCACTGGAAGGTCACCTTGGTTTCTAATATTCCTGGTCACCACTTTCTAAAAATTGAAAAAAAGTGTATTTTTTAAGGGCTGGGGGAATGACACAAAATATAGCTGATTGATTTCAGCTCTTGAGTTTGTTTTTGTTTTTTAAAGGTTTTATTGTGGAATTGGGGGAGGGGAACAGACAAGTTGCTGTCTTTTTGTTCCTCAGTCTAGTTGTGGAGGACGTTGCTTCACTGGCCCATGTTGATATTATTGCACTCTTCCCGGGTGAGGCAGATCGGTCACCAGCCTCTGGATGGCTGCTCACGGCGGCTATTGGCAGCTCATTCTGGCTGCCAGCCGCTCATGCTATCAGTTCTTTAGTTTTAACCCTCCTTGAGAGAGAATATATAGATTGAAAAGAATATGACAGCACTAACACTTGATCACAAACTGTGTATTAGATACTGTGGAGGTAATCTCAGCTAGAATATCTCATTGAAATTATGAATAACTTCTGAATTTCTCTCACATGGCTGGCAGGTGGGAGGAAATTATGAAAAGGGGAAGAGGCAACAGGAAGGTTCACCTAATCAGGACAGACTCCTTGAGCCTCAGGTTAGGTTAAAAAAAAAAACAAAAACAAAACGCCCTTTTCCCACATCTTAAGGGGCCTGACACAGGCTGAGCTGAGAGCAAAACAAGAAGTTGATGTCTGTAAAACATAGAAGCCACCATGTGCAGTGGGGAGCAGATATCACAGGGTAAAGTATGGAACCAAGAACTAAACCAGAGAGAGAAGATCATGAAATCAATTACCACAGTGCTTCAGAATGCCAGCCAGGGTCTATAAGGTACCATCCTGGCCACCAGGGCAGAGAGCCAGGATGAGGTAAGAAAAGCAGGGTCTTTTCTTACAACACTGAAGTAGCAAACACTGAAAGTAGGGCTAGGCAATTCTGGTACCTGGAATGACCACAGGGACCATTGGGGGCATTGATAGATGGTGCATAGATGTGAAAGGAGAGTCCAATATATCTCCTGGATGTATCCCATATACTTATGTATGGCTTAGATAAGAAAATATGCTTACCAAAGGAATGAAAAATATGTGGAATAAAATCTAACATGCCTCTTTTCTTAGCCCATTGGTAGCACTGCTAATAGACTATGGGACTCTTTGCATAACAAAGTTTCAGAATTCTCTCTAATGGGGCCTTCTAAGTTACTAACAACCGATAAGAGTTTAAACTAATTAAAAAACTAAATTAAATTAAATTTAGAAAAAGGAGTTGACCCTCCAGTCTCTACTTCACACTGCTCACTGACATGAAGCATGACATCCCTGTGTCTTTACCACCTCCAGTTACCACCAGATAGTCAGCACAGTGCTGGAGTTGGCTCATGTCAGGTCACTAGGGTCGAGTGTTAAAGTTTCAGAAATCTTGCAAGACAGTTGTTAACCACAGACATTATTAAGAGTTAAATTATATCGTATAAACCTGCAATTGCATAAATTAAAAACATAAATACTCAAAACTGCTCAATTTTTAATTATTTTACTATTACCTATGCTCTTGAAGTTATCTACATCTATTGTGTCTGTATGGTGGAAACATTATTTAGTTCTCTTCCACCATGCACCTCTTCCTCACTCCACAATTCAGTGGCAACACTGGTAGTTTGAAATTAGCCAGGGTATACCCATCAAATACCATCAAAATAGGCAATGTTATAAATCTGAGCTCCCTGTCCCCGTCAGGAGAGACAGTTATCAAACATTTACCAGCACACTATTGGAGACAGTAGTACCTAAACATGGGGGAAATTTGGAGAAGTGGAAGCCAGATATTTGAAGAAATATTCTTTAGGTGAAGAGTACAGTGAGACTCTGCAAGGATTGGTGTTTATGGGCTCATCTCAGAGTGCTCCATGGGCAAGTTAATAGCATTTACATGGTTGTCAAAGGGTAAACAGTCAATGCCTCTGAAAGCGCCATTCATCTTATCAAATGAAAAAGTGCATCTCAAGTGATAGATTTTCCTGTAAACTGTCATGGAAAATCCTTGAGGTGATTCACAAAGGATAAATGAATACAGTACAGGTGGCCAGGAAAAAAATGGAAATCAATATAAATCAGCATGAAGGAACTACAAGAGAAAGATGAACAGAGATAATACTGATCATCTTAAAAAGATGAATGTGAAAGATACCCCAAAATAAATATTTTAGAAGAAATGTTAATGCAAATGGAAAAAACCAAAGCCATGGCATCACTTTTTTTTTACAATGTCTGACAAGTTAAGCCAATGGATTTCAACTGTGTTCCTAGGTGATTTAGAATCTAGGTCAGAAGTTGGGGTTGGGGGTGGGGGGTGGGTAAAAGGGAGGGTCAAACTAACAGAAGTCCAGCACAACAAATTTTCTTATTTCACACTGTTCTTTCTATAAAGATTCCATTTGAAGAAGGGTTTCCTCTTCTTTCAAAATAGGAAAAAAGAAAATTTGAGTTTCTGTTTCTTTAATTGAAACATGAATTTACAATCAGTCACTATAATACCATGAAGCATTGTCTTTAAAAATATTATTGAAAAATTCATTGTAAATGCACGAACTCTAAATTACCTACCTGTTCATGAAACCCTAAATAGCAGTGTGTTCCACACATAAATATTTTTAAAATACATTGAAACACATAATCTGATTAAAACATGTTTTGTCATCTACTTATAACACTTGTTCTTTTTTAAAATTAGGAATCAGATGTGAAAGGCTGAATAAGCTAGAAACTCCAGCACAGAGTTGAATACAATAGAAATGGTGAGAGCAAACAACCTTGTTATTCTCCTCTCTATTTTGGAAAATAGTTTTGCTGGATACAGAATTCTTAGTTAATAGTCTCTTTCCAGGGCCGGCCGAGTGATGCGGTGGTTAAGCACTGGCTTGGGAAGCCAGTGGCCCCGGTTCAGGTCCCACATATGAGGGCCAGTGTCACTGCCCTTAAAATAAAACCAAACAGTCTCTTTCTACACTTTGAATACATCATCCTACTGTCTTCTGGCCTTCATGAGTTCTGATAAGAAATCAGCTGTTAATCTTTTTTAAGTGGTTTTTTTTTTTACATATATTAGTTTCAGGTGTACAACACAACATAATGATTAGACATTACACACCTCACAAAGTGATAACCCACCCATTTGACATTATACATACCTATTACAATACCATTGTGTGTGTGTGTGTGTGTGTGTGTTTAATTTTAGTTGACATTCAATATTATTTCATATTACTTTCAGGCATACAGCACAATGGTTAGGCATTTATATAATCTATGAAGTGATCCCCGAAAAGTCCAATACCTATTTGACACCCTACATAATCTTTACAACATCATTGATTATGTTCTTTATACTGTATTTCACATCCGCATGACTATTTTGTGACTACCAATATGCAATTCGTAATCCTTTCACCTTTCTCAACCATACCCCTTACACCCACCCCTTCCAGCTAGCAACCATCAGTTTGTTCTCTGTATCTATGTCTATTTCTGTTTCATTTGTTTGTTTATTCTGTTCTTTAGTCCACATATAAGTGAGATCATGTGGTATTTGTGTTTCTCAGTCCGACTTATCTCACTTAGCAGAATATCATCTAAGCCTATGCATGTTTTTGCAAATAGTAACATTTCATTCCTTTTTTATGGCGAAGTAATACTCCATTGTATAAATATACCACCATTTCTTGATCCAATCATCTGTTGATGGGCATTTCAGTTGTTTCCATATCTTGGCTATTATGAATAGTCCTGCAGTAAACATAGGGGTGCATATACCAAGGGTACCAAAAAATGTACTCAAGTAGACACTTTGGTCAACACTTCTCAAGCAGTAGTTCGCCGTAATCAGAAGTGTCTGGACACTGATGGTAACCACTTTGAGCACTTCTTGTAATTGCAGAAGTCAAACATGATTGTGTTCATCTTTTTTTTTAATTTTTGTTAATTTTAATTTACATAGCCATATGTGGCGTGGCTACCATATTACACAGCATAGCATGTAGAGACTAAGATAATCAGTTGAAAAATCTATGCTTAATGGTAATAACCCATGTAGAATCATGTTGAATTCTAGAACTGTGGCCAAGGTTGTCTCCATTTAACATTCCCGCTGCCTGAATTTTGTCTGCAAAAGACAAGTATATAAGGTGGAGTGACTGTATTGCATGTTTCCTGATGGCATGAGCCATGCTCAACTTGTTTTTTGATCTGTTTTTCCAGTGCTCAACACATATTTGGTGTACAATAAATATTGGCTGAGCAAATGGAAGAGATAACTAGCTCTAAAGTTAGGAAGGACCCCTAGAATGTTTCCAGCATTCTATTGAAGCCTGTACTTGGGAGTAGGGGACAGAATTTGAGTGATGCTGACACATAGTATTTTGCTTGTGCTTTGGGAGGCTTCTTTTTGTTTTGAGGTTCTATTAAATGGTATCTTGTTGCTTATAGAGCATTCTTCATTTATCCATGCTGATTCAACAGATATATCCCTTTTGATAGGTACTGTTGTTCTAGGCTTGGAGGGTTATAAATTTAGGTGAAGAAGAAAGCAGACAAAGTTCTTAGCTTTTGGAGTTTGTATTCTAGTGAGAACAAAACAAAATGCTTTGCCTAAAAACAGCTGGACCCAGTTACTGGGGAATGTGTTTGTACAGAATTCATAATTGTGGTTCTTCTGAAGGCTGTAGGGATAGACATGACAGTCATATTCTCTTAGGAAACTATATCCCATTGCTCAGAATCCCTCACGATAAACTTTTATACTTGCTTCACATTTCAGCTTCCTGTGACCCAGTATGCAGTAGACTTGCCAAATAGCTCTTGTTATTAGTATTATTATTTTCTTCAACCATTTTCTTTTAAGGAGTTTGCTAGACAGAGAGGGAGAAAATCCATTTCATTTACTGATCCTCAGATAGGATTATTCTTAGATGGACAAAGTTCTTTCTGAAATCCATCTTATGGCGCAGGCTCATTTCCCCATGATTTGAAGATTTTTTCTAATTGAGGTACAATTGTCATACAACATATATTAGTTTCAGGTGTATAACACAATGATTCGATAGTTGTTTACATTGTGAAATGATCATCATAAGTGTAGTTAACATCCATCACCATATACAGTTACAAAATTTTTTCTTGTGGTAAGGACTTTTAAAATTTATTCTCTTAGGAACTTTCACATACGCAGTATGGTATTATTTACTTCAATCACCATGCTATATTACATTACATCTATATTACAGTATATTACATATCCATGACATATATTTTATAACTGGAAGTTTCTACCTTTTGACCCCCTTTGCCCATTTTACCCACTCCCACCCCCTCTGCCTCTTGCAATCACCAATCTGTCCTCTATATCAATAGGCTTGGTTTTTTGTTCTTAAGATTCCACATATAAGAGAGATTATATGGCATTTATCTCTTTCTGACTTATTTCACTTAGCATAAAGGCCTCAGGTCTATCTATGGTGTGGCAAATGGCAAGATATCCTGTTTATGGCTGAATAATATTCCATTGGGTATATATACCACATTTTATTTATCCTTTCATTCATCAATGGACACTTAGGTTGTTTCCATATCTTGGCTATTGTAAATAATGCTGCAATGAACCTGGGGGGCGTGCATACATATTTTTGAGTTAATGCTTTTCTTTTCCTCAGATACATGCCCAGAAGTGGAATTGCTGGGTCATAAGGTATTCTATTTTAAATTTTTTTAGGAACCTCCACACTGTTTTCCATAGTGGCTGCACCAATTTACATTCCCACCAACAGTGCACAATGGTTCCTTTACTCCACGTCCTCGGCTGCACTTGTTTTTTCTGTGTGTTTTTTTCTTTTATTCTTTTATTGTGAAATAAACATTTTTTGAAAATTAGCTTCAGGTGTACAACACAGTGCAATAGCTATACTTTTTACCTCTCAAAGTGACAATACCCTCCCCCAGTTTGCCACCGACTCCTCTCCCCATATCATACACCCCACAAAATATTTACAAAATTATTATATTACCCTAACAGTCTTTCATATTCTTATGGCAATATCGTAGTTACATATTTATGCTGTCTAATCCCTTCCCCTTCTCCCTCATCCCCACCCCCCTCCCAACTAGCAACCCTGTTTTTCTTCTGTATCTATAAGCTGTTTCTGTTTCCTTTGCTCATTCATTCAGTTTTGCAAATTCCACATATAAGTGAGATCATATGGTATTTTTTTTTCTCCGACTGACTTATTTCACTTAACATCATAGTCTCTAGGTCCATCCATATCGTTGCAAATGGTACGATTTCATTCTTCTTTATAGCAGAGTAATACTCCATTGTATAAATGTACCACACTTTCTCAATCCAGTCATCTACCAATGGGAATTTCGGTTGTTTCCAAGTCTTGGCTATTGTAAATAGCGCTGCCATGAATATAGGGGTGCATATATGTTTTCGAATTAGCCTCTTGGATTTTTCTGGGTAGATACTCAAGTGTGGAATTGCTGGATCATACGGTAGTTCCATTTCCAGTTTTTTTGAGATACCTCCATACTGATTTCCAGAATGGCTGCACCAACTTGCAGTCCCACCAACAGTGCACCAAGGTTCCCTTTTCTCCACAACCTTGCCAGCACTTGTTGTTTGTTGATTTATTGGTGATAGCCATTCTAACCGGAGTGAGGTGGTATCTCATTGTGGTTTTTATTTGCATTTCTCTGATGATTAGTGAGGTTGAACATTTTTCATATGCCTGTTGGCCATCTGTATGTCCCCTTTAGAGAAATGGCTCTTCATATCCTCTGCCCATTTTTTTTTTGTTGGCACATTTTTTTATTGAGGTGAAATTCAGTGAACATAAAATTAACCATTAGAAAGTGAACAGTTCAGCTGCAATTCGTGCACTCACAATGTTGTCCAACCACCATCTCCATCTAGTTCCAAAAGAGTTTCTTCTCCCCGAATTAGACCCCATAGCCAGTAAGCAGTCCCTCCCCATGCCTGCTCCCCCCAGCCCCTGAAAACCATCAATCTGCTCTCTGTCTCTGTGGATTTACTGAATCTTTTTTTCTTTTTTTGCATTTTTAATAGGGGGTTTATTTATTTATTTATTTATTTATTTATTTATTTATTATTTATATATATTTTTAATTAGCTTCAGGTGTACAACAAAGTGCAATAGTTATACTTTTTACCCCTCAAAGTGACAACCCCTCTCCCCCAATTCTCCCCTCCCACTTCTCTCCCCCATATCATACTATCTATTACAATTCCTTTGACTCCCTTCCACCATATAATCCACATCCCGTGACTGTCTATATATTCAATTACAGTTGGCATACAATATTATACAACATCAATTTCAGGTATACAGTGCTGTGATCAAGCCTCTACTCCATCCGTGAAGTGGTCTCCCTAACAAAACATGTGACCATCTGACACCCCACAAAATTTTAACATTATATTCCCCGAACTGTCTTTCATATCCCTGTGACAATACTGTAGTTACCTATTTATGCTGTCTAATTCTTTCCCCTTCTCCCTCATCCCCACCCCCCTCCCAACTAGCAACCCTGTTTTTCCTCTATATCTATGAGACTGTTTCTGTTTCTTATGCTCATACATTCAGTTTTTCAAGTTCCACATATCAGTGAGATCATGTGGTATTTGTCTTTCTCCGACTGACTTATTTCACTCAACATAATAGTCTCTAGATCCATCCATATCATTGGAAATGGTACAATTTCATTCTTCTTTATAGCGGAGTAATACTCCATTGTATAAATGTACCAGTTTCCTAAGCCAGTCATCTACCGATGGGCATTTCGGTTGTTTCCAAGTCTTGGCTATTGTAAATAGCACTGCAATAAACATAGGGGTGCATATATTTTTTTCGAATTAGCATCTTGGATTCCTCTGCATAGATTCCCAAGAGTGGAATTGCTGGGTCATACGGCAGTTCCATTTCCAGTGTTTTGAGATACCTCCATACTGATTTCCATAATGGCTGCACCAATTTGCAGTCCCACCAACAGTGCACCAGGGTACCCTTTTCTCCACACCCTCGCCAGCACTTGTTTGTTGATTTGTTGATGATAGCCATTCTGACTGGAGTGAGGTGGTATCTCATTGTGGGTTTTAATTGCATTTCTCTGATGATTAGTGAGGTTGAACATTTTTTCATATGCCTGTTGGCCATCTGTATGCCCCCTTTAGAGAAATGCCTCTTCATATCCTCTGTCCATTTTTTAATTGGGTTGCTTTTTCTTTGGTGTTGAGTTTCATGAGTGTTTTATAAATTTTGGATATCAATCCCTTATCAGATATATCGTTGGCAAATATCTTATCCCATTCAATAGGTTGCCTTTTTGTTTTATTGATGATTTCCTTTGCTGTGAAAAAACATTTAAGTTTGATGTAATCCCATATGTTCATTGTTTCTTTTATTTACCTTGTCCGAGTGGATATATCAGTAAAAATATTACTCAGGGTAATGTCTGCAAACTTACTCCCTATATTTTCTTCTAGGAGTTTTATTGTTTCAGGTCTTACCTTTAAGTCTTTAATCCATTTTGAGTTTGTTCTCATATATGGTGTAAGTAGGTGGTCCATTTTCATCATTTTCCACATGTCAGTCCAATTTTCCCAGTACCATTTATTAAATGGACTATCTTTACTCCAGCGTAAATTCTTGCTTCCATTGTCATAGATTAAGTAACCGTATATGGATGGGTTTATTCCTGGGCTCTCTATTCTGTTCCATTGGTCTATGTGTCTGTTTTTATGCCAGTACCATACTGTTTTGATGTCAGGTAGTGTGATGCCCCCCACTTTGTTCTCATTTCTCAGGATTGCTATGGCTATTTGGGGTCTTTTGTGGTTCCATATAAATTTTAGGATTCTTTGTTCTCTTCCTGAGAAAAATGTCCTTTGTAGTTTGATTGGAATTGAATTGAATCTATATATTGCCTTAGGTAGTATTGAAATTTTAATTATATTAATTCTTCCTATCCTTGAGCATGGTATGTATTTCCATTTATTTGTATCTTCTTTGATTCCTCTCTTCAGTGTCTCATAATTTTCTGAGTACAGATCTTTTACTTCTTTAGTTAAATTGATTGCTAGATATTTTGTTGTTTTTGAAGCAATTGTAAAAGGGATTGATTTCCTGATTTCTTCTTCTGATAGTTTATTATTGGTTTATTATAGAAATGCAACTGATTTTGGAATATTAATTTTGTATCCTGTTGCCTTACCAAATTCGTTTATCAGTTGTAGCAGTTTTTTGATAGAGTCTTTCAGATTCTACTGACAATCTTACTTCCTCTTTTCCAATTTGGATGCCTTTTATTTCATTTTCTTGTCTGATTGCTGTGGGTAGAACTTGCAGAACTATGCTAAACAGATGTGGTGAAAGTGGGAAGCCTTGTCTTGTTCCTGATCTTAAGGGGAAAGCTTTTAGCCTTTCCCCATTGAGTAGGATGTTTGCTGTGGGCTCATCATATATGGCCTTTATTATGTTGAGATATGATCCCACTATTCCCACTTCACTAACAGTTTTTATCATAAATGGCTGCTGGATTTTGTCAAATGCTTTTTCTGCATCTATTGATATGATCATATGATTTTTATTTTTCATGTTGTTAATGTGATGTATTACATTAATTGATTTGCAGATATTGAACCAATCTTGCACACAAGGAATGAATCCCACTTGATCGTGGTGCATGATCTTTTTAATGAGATGCTGAATTCGGTTTGCTAGTATTTTGTTGAGAATTTTTGCATCTATGTTTATTAGGAATATTGGCCTGTAGTGTTCCTTTTTGTAATATCTTTGTCTGACTTAGGAATCAGGGTGATAGTGGCTTCATAGAAAGAGTTTGGGAGCCTTCCCTCCTCCTGTATTTTTTGGTATAGTTTGAGGAGAATAGGTACTAATTCTTTTTTGAATGCTTTGTAAAATTCACCAGTGTAGCCATCTGGTCCAGGGCTTCTGTTTGTTGGAAGATTGTTGATTACTCATTCAATTTCTTTGGCAGTAATCAGTCTGCTCAGAGATTCTGTTTCTTTTTGGTTCAGACTCTGTAGTATGTATGCTTCTAGAAATGTATCCACTTCTTCCAGATTTTTGAATTTGTTAGCATGTAGTTGCTCATAGTATTTTCTTAAAATTTTCTGTATTTCTGTGGTATCTGTTGTCAATTATCCTCTTTATTTTTGATTTTATTAATTTGTGTCCTCTTTCTCTTTTTCTTGGTTAGTCTGGCTAAGGGTTTGTCAATTTTGTTTATCTTTTCAAAAAACCAATTCTTGGTTGCATTGATCTTTTGTATTTTTTTTTTTTTTTGCTCTATTTAATTTATTTCTGCTGTAGTCTTATTATTTCCTTCCTTATACTCCCTTTGGGATTCTGTTGCTGTTTTTTTTTTTTTTTTTTTTTTGTAGTTCCCTTAGGTGTAAAGACAGTTTGTTGATTTGAGATTTTTCTTCCTTCTTTAGGTAGGTCTGCACTGCGGTGACCTTCCCTCTTAGGACTGCTTTCACTGCATCCCAGAGATTTTGGGTCGTGGTGGTTCCCTTTTCATTTGTCTCGAGGTCTCTTTAGATTTCCTCTTTGATCTCATTTTTGACCCACTCACTATTTAGTAGCATGTGGTTTAGCCTCCACATATTTGTAAGCTTTCCAGATTTCTTCTCATAATTGATTTCTAGTTTCATAGCATTGTGGTCAGAGAAGACACTTTATATGATTTCAATCTTAAATTTGTTGAGACTTGTTTTGTGGCCTAACTGTGGTCTATCCTGGAAAATGTTCCATGTGTGCTTGAGAAGAATGCATATTCTGTAGCTTTGGGGTGAAATGATCTGAAAATATCAATTAAATTCTTCTGGTCTAAATTGTCATTTAAGGCCACCATGTCCGTGTTGGTTTTCTGTCTGGAGGATCTGTCCATTGGTGACAACAGGGTGTTGAAGTCCCCTACTTTGATAGTGTTACTGTTGATCTCTGCCTTTATGTCTGTCAAAATCTGTTTTATATATTTAGGAGCTCCTATATTGGGTGCACAGATGTTTACTAAGTTTATGTCGTCTAGTTGAATGGATCTCTTTATTATTATGTAGTGTCCTTCTTTGTCTTTTATTGTAGTCTGTATTTTAAAGTCTATTTTCTTCCGAAATAAGTTTTGCTACTCCAGCTTTTTTCTCATTTCCATTTCATGAAATATCTTATTCCATCCTTTTACTTTCATTCTGTGTGTGTCTTTTGATCTGAGATGAGTCTCTTGTAAACAGCATATTCATGGGTCCTGTTTTCTTATCCACTCAGCCACTCTGTGTGTTTTGATTGGAGCATTTAGCCCATTCACATTTAAAGTGATTACTGATAGGTGCATATTTATTGCCATTTTGTTATTTGTATTTCTTTTCTTCCTGGGTTAGCTTGTTTTCCCCTTTCTTTTGTTTAAAAAAGCCTTTTTAACATTTCCTGCAGTGCTGGCTTGGAGGTAATGAACCAAGCTTATTCTTTTCTAAGAAGCTATTTATCTCTCCTTTAATTTTAAGTGATAGCTGTGCGGGGTAGAGCAATGTTCGTTGTAAACCTTTATTTTGTGTCACTTTGAATATCTCCTGCTACTCCCTTCTGGCCTGCAGAGTTTCTGTAGACAAGTCAGCTGTTAGTCTAATAGGAGTTCCTTTGTATGTAACCTGGTGTCTTTCTCTTGCTGCTTTTAGGATTCTGTCTTTGTCTTTAAGCTTTGCCATTTTAACTATTATATGTCTTGGTGTGGGCTTGTTTGGATTCAGCCTGTTTGGAACTCTTTGCACATCCTGGGCATGTATGTCGATTTCCTTCACCAGGGTAGGGAAATTTTTAGTCATTATTTCTTTAAATACATTCTCAATCCCTTGCTTCTTCTCTTCTCCTTCTGGTATTTCTATGATTTGAGTATTGTTGTGTTTCATGTTGTCCCAGAGGTCTCTTAAACCATTTTCATTCTTTTTTATTCTTTTTTCTTTTTGTTGTTCCAGCTGGGTGATTTTTACTATTTTGTCTTCTAATTCGCTAATCTGCTCCTCTGCTTCATCTATTCTACTGGTGATTCCTTCGAGTGTGTTCTTCATTTCAGTTATTGTATTCTTTAATTCTAACTGATTGTTTTTTATGGTTTCCCTATCCCTCTTTATGTCCTCACTAAGTTCCTTAAACATTCTTACCATCAGTGTTCTAAACACTATCTCTGAAAGTTTGGATACCTCTGTTTCATTTAGTTCCATTTCTAGAGTTTTCTGCTGATCTTTTACTTGGGACATATTTCTTTGTTGCTTCATTCTGGCTGTGTGATCATCTTTTGTTATCAGTATATGTTGAGTTTTACCGGAGTGGAAGTCCTGGGTAATAACCTAGTTATATTTTTAACTTTTTTATTTTTTTTGAGGGCAGTGTCACTGGCCCTCATATGTGGGCCAAAATCGGGGCCACTGGCATCCCAGGCCAGCTCTTAACCACCACGCCACACAGCCTGCCCTATATTTTTAAATTTTGAGCAAACTGCATACTGTTTTCTGTAGTGGTTATGCCAAGTTGCAATTCCATCAACAGTGCACAAGGTTCTCTTTTCTTTACATCCACACCAACACTTGTTGTTTGTTGATTTATTCATGATGCCCATTCTGACAAGTGTGAGGTGGTATGTCATTGTGGTTTTTATTTGCATTTCTCTGGTGATTAGTGACGTTGAGCATGTTTTCATTTGTCTATTGGCCATCTGTATGTCCTCTTTGGAGAAATGTTTATTCAGATCCTCTGCCCACTTTTTAATTGGGCTGTTTGTTTTTCTGGTGAGTTGTATGACTACTTTTAAAAAAATAAATTTTGGATATTAACCTTCATCAAATGTATCTTTGGCAAATGTCCTCTCCTATTCGGTAGGGTATCTTTTTGTTTTGTTGATGGTTTGCTTTGCTGTGGAAAAAAATTTTCAGTTTGATGTACTCCCTTTTTTTTTTTTAATTGCTATTTCCCTTGCCTAAGGAGATATATCAGTAAACATATTGTTAAGGGTAATGTCTATGAGCTTCTTCCTACATTTTCTTCTAGGAGTTTTATGGTTTCAGGTCTTACATTTAAGTCTTTAATCCATTTTCAGTATTTTCTTGTATATGGCATAAGAAGGTGGTCCAGTTTCACTTTTTTTGCAAGTATCTGTCCAATTTTCCCCACACCATTTAGTGCATAGACTGTCTTTTCCCCATTGTAAATACTTGCAGGGCCAGCCAAATGGCTCAGTTGGTTAAGAGCTTGCTCAAGAGTGCGAGCTGAGCTCTGAGCAACAGCAGTTCGAGGCCAGCCTGAGCTGAGTTGCCGTTGAGCTGCCAACAGGTGGCAGGATGGCTCAGCTTAAAAAAAAGAATACTTGCTTATTTTACCATACATTAAATAGTCATATAAACATTCGTTTATTTCTGGGCTCTCTATTCTGTCCGATTGATCTATTTTTATACCAATACCATGCTGTTTTGATTACTATGGCCCTGTATTGGGTTGTTGGAAAAGTCACGACGCATTTTTGCAACAAAAAACATAGAGAAAAATACGTCATGACTTTTCCAACAACCCAATAGTATGTGGTATCAGGTAGTATGATACCGCCAGCCTTGTTCTTTCTCAGGATTGCCATGGCAATTAGAGGTATTTTATGGTTCTATATACATTTTAGGATTATTTGTTCCAGTCTGTGAAAAATGCATTGGTATTTTGATAGGGATTGCATTGAATGTATACATTGCTTTGGGTAGTATGAACATTTTAACTGTCAATTCTTCCTATCCAAGAGCATGGTATACTTTTCCATTTGTTTTTATATCTTCTTTAATTTCTCTTTATTGTCTTATAATTTGTAAAAAAAATATTTTATTGGGGAATTGAGGAAGGGAAGAGTGTTGGGGAATTAGGAAGGGAACATTTTGTTTTTTCCAGGACCCATTAGCTCCAAGTCTAGTTGTTGTCCTTCAGTCTTAGTTGTGAAGGGTGCAAGCTCAGCCCCAAGTCCAGTCGCCACTTTCAATCTAGTTTCAGGGAGGTACAGCCCACCATTTCATGCTGGAGTCAAACTGGCAACCTTGTTGTTAAGAGCACCCACTCTCACCAGCTGAGCCATAAGGCCGCCCGTTGGAAGCTCAGCGGCAGCTCAGCTACGGCGCAGCTCACTGGCCCATGTGGGAATCAAACCGGCGACCCTGTTGCTCAGAGCTTGCGCTCTTAACCAACTGCACCATCTGGCCGGTCCTGTTTTATATTTTTTTAATACAGACTTTTACTTCCTTGGTTAAATTTATTATTACACATTTTTGATGCAATTGTAAATAGGGTTGTTTTCTTAATTTCTCTTTTCTGATAGTTAATAATTGGTATATAAAAAGGCCACCGATTTCTAAATATTAATTTTGTATCCCACTACTTTCTTAAATTAATTTACCAGCTCTATTGGTTTTTTTGGTGGAATCTTTGGGGTTTTCTATGTATAGTATCATGTCATCTGCAAATAATAACAATTTTACTTCTACCTTTCCAATTTGGCAGCCTTTGATTTCTTTTTCTTGTCTGATTACTGTGGCTAGGACTTTCAATACTATATTAAATAGAATTGATGAAAGTGGGCATCCTTGTCTTATTACTGATCTTAAGAAGAACGCTTATATCTTTTCCCCATTGAGTGTGATATTGGCTGTGGGTTTGTCATATATGGACTTTATTATGTTAAGATATGTTCATTCCATTTCCACATTGCTGAGAGTTTTTATCATAAATGCATGCTGGATTTTCTTCAAATGCATTTTCTAAAGCTATTGATATGAACATATGATTTTTATTTTTCATTTTGTTTATGTGGCATATTACATTCATTGATTTGCAAATATTGAACCAACCTTGTAAATCTGGAATGAATCCCACTTAATCAATTTTAATGTATTGCTGAATTCAGTTTGCTAATAGTTTGCTAAGAATTTGTACCTATCTTTAGCAGGGATATTGACCTATAGATTTTTGCTATTGTTTTTTTGGGTTTTTTGTGTTGTTGTTGTTTTTTTTGTAATGTCTTTGTCTGTGAGAATCAGGGTAATGATGGCCTCATAAAATGAGCTTAGGAGGCTTCCTTCCTCTTGAATTTTTTGGAGTAGTTTGAGATGAATAGCTGTTCATTCTTTTTTCAATTTTGGTAAAATTTGCCAGTGAAGCCATCTGGTCCAGGACTTTTGTTTGCTGGGAGCTTGTTGATTACTGATTCAATTTAATTGGTAGTGGTCTGTTCAGATTTTCTGTTTCTCTTGGATTCTGCCTTGGAAGGTTGCATGCTTCCAGGAATTTATCCATTACTTCCAGATTGTCCAATTTGTTGGCATATAATTGCTCATAATATATTCTTAAATTTTTTTTTGTATTTCTGTGGTGGTGTTGGCTGTTACTTCTCCTCTTTCATTTCTCATTTTATTTATTTTGGTCCTCTTTTTTTCTTGATGGTTAAAGGTTCATCAATTTCACTTATCTTTTCAAAAAAACAGCCCTTGATTTCATTGATCTTTTTGTTTGTTTGTTTGCTTGTTTGTAGCCTCTGTTTTGTTTATTTCCACTGTAATCTTTAGTATTTCTTTCCTTGTAACCACTTTGGGCTTTTTTTTACTGTTCTTTCTCCAGTTCACTTAGGTGTAAAGTTAGACTGTTTATTTGAGTTTTTCTTATTTCTTGAGGTAGGCCTCTGTTGCTATGGATTTCCCTCTTAGGACTGCTTTAACTGGGTCCCATACATTTTGGGTTATTGTGTTTTCATTTTCGTTTGTCTCAAGATATCTTTTGATTTTTTCCTTGATCTCATTGTTAACCCATTCATTGTTTGGTAGCATGTTATTTAGTCTCCATGTGTTTGTGTATTTTAGAGATTTTTTTCTTATTATTGATTTCTAGTTTCATACCATTGTGGTCAGGGAAGATGCTTTTAATCTTCTTAAATTTATTCAGACTTGTTTTGTGGCCTAACATGTGATCTATCTTGTAAAATGTTCCATGTGCACTTGAAAAGAATGTATATTCTGCTGCTTTGGGGTGAACTGCTCTAAAGATGTCAACTAAATCCATCTGGTGTAGTGTGTCATTTAAGGCCGCTGTTTCCATGTTGATTTTCTGCCTGGAAGATCTGTCCATTGGTGTCAATGAGGTGTTAAAGTCCCCTACTATGATAGTGGTACTGTTGATCTTTCCTTTATATGTGTCAATATTCATTTTATGTATTTAGGTATTCCTATATTGGGTGCATAAATATTTACTAGGGTTATGTCTTCTTGCTGGATTGATCTCTTTATTATTATGTAACATTCTTCCTTGTCTCTTATTATAGTCTTCATTTTTAAGCCTATTTTGTCCAATGTATGTATTGCTACTTCAGCTTTTTTCTCATTTCCATTTGCATGAAATATCTTTTTCATCCCTTTACTTTCAGTCTGTGTGTGTCTTGATCTGAGGGTCTCTTATGGCCAGTATATGCATGGGTCCTGCTTTCTTTCCACTCAATTACCCTATGTCTTTTGACAGGAGCATTTAATCCATTTACATTTAAAGTAATTATTGGTAAGTTCATAGTCATTGCCATTTATTATTTATATATTTTTTATCTTTGTTTGTTTTCTTTCTTCTGCTTAGAGGAGTCCTTTTAATATTTCTTGTAATACAGGCTTGGTGGGATGAATTCTTTTAGCTTTTTCTTGTCTTCGAAGCTCTTTATCTCTCCTTCAGTTTTAAATGACAGCTTTACTGAGTAGAGTCGTCTCGGTCATAGGCCCTCATTTTTTCTCACTTTGAATATTTCCTGTCACTCCTGCTGGCCTGCAAAGTTTTTGTTGAGAAATCAGCTGATACTTATAAGGGCATTCCCTTATAAGTAACTAGTTGTCTTTCATTTTTTCCTTTTAGGATTATATGTTTGTCTTTAACCAATGCCATTTTAATTATGATGTGTCTTTGTGTGGGCTTATTTGAGTTTATCTTATTTGGGACTCTACACTTCCTCGTCTTATATATCTATTTCCTATATCTATTTCCTTCACCTAGTTAAGAAAGTTTTCTGTCATTATTTCTACCAGTAGATTCTCAATATCTTGCTCTCTTGTCTTCTCTATCTGGTACCCCTATAATGTAAATGTTGTTACACTTGATGTTGTCTCACATGTCCCTTGACTACCATCATTTTTTATTCTTTTTTCTTTTTGCTCTTCTGATTGGGTGTTTTCTGCTTGCTGATTCAATCCCCTGCTTCATCTGTTATGCTCTTGATTCATTCTAATGTATTCTTCATTTCAGTTATTGTGTTTTTAATTTCTGACTCATTCTTTTTTATGGTTTCTGTGTCCTTTTTTATACTTGCTATCTCTTTGTTGAAATTCTCACTGAATTCCTTAAACATTATACCAGTGTTTTAAACTCTGTCTCTGGTAGTTTGGTTGCTTCCATTTCACTTAGCTCTATTTCTGGATGTTTCTCTTATTCTTTTATTTGGGATATATTTCTTTGTTTTCTCATTCTGGATGCCACTCTCTCAGTCTTTGCTGAGTGGCCTTATGAAGTATGTGTCCTGTGTAGTCCAACAGTGCAGTCTCCCTGGTATTTTGTGCGTTTATTCCAGGAGTGTCCCTCGAGTGTGTTGTGTGTGTTCTGTTGTAATTGAACCATGATTGTTGTCAGTTGGTGGGATTGACTCCTAGGCTGAATCCCAGTGAGGACTGGCTACAACTACAGTGTATGAGCTACTGTGAGGGGGCTGATACATCAAAGGAGGATTCTCCCCTGTGGGCTCATGTGCATGTTGAAACTTGCCTTTGGATATGCTGCTTGTGGGTCCAATCACATAGTGCTCTGTTGTCATCTGAAGCTGGGCTCTGAACATGTTGTTTCTGGTGTCTTTTGGGAGACGCTCCCATGCAGACTCATTTCAGATTTTAACCTTGCTTCTTACTGGCCTACTGCTACCTGCTATGATCCACAAACCTATATGTGGTTGGCTTCTGCCTGTGCTGGACCTGGGGGCATGTGGGGCCTGGTGGCCTTTCTGTGAACTAAGACTGGGTACTACCATAGTGGGCCTGAGGCAGCTTAACAAAAGATCCAGAACCCCCTAGGCCTATTGCTTCTCACCAGCTGCCCATAAGACCCAGCCTTTGAAAGAGCCTCCTAAGGTGCATGAACCGGGTTGAGTGCCCCCTTGGCAATGCAGCACTAGTTAGGTGAGGCATACTCCCAGGGAGTCACTAGATGTGGCCAAATGTTTTACAAAATTAATACAGATTCAGCTTTCATGCCAGTGCCCAGCCTAGGACAACTTTGCACAGCATTCCAAGAACACCACCACCAGCCACCCCTCATCTCAGGGCAGTAAATGGTCTGTGACCACCTTGTAAAATGCCCTTCGAAGACCACAGCCAGTCACCATTTTCCTCAGGATCGTAAATCCCCAAGAGCTGGCCGAGGTGCAGGTTTGGGGTCACTGTCAACCACCCAAATCTCCCTGGACTGCCATAGGCCGTCTGCTGCTGTAGAAGTCTTCCACAGTTGAAAGGCACAGTTGGCCACCTACACACCAAGAGTGCCCCTGGCATTGCAGCTCTAGATGGCTGGGATGAGTTTCCAGGGTGCTAAGAGGTGTGCTCAGTGTTTTCTATAAAGTCCATGTAGTCTTGTCTCCTGCACTGGTGCCAGGGCTGCAAACATCCCTCAAAAATGTCTTGACAACACTGTGGCCAGTCTCTGTCTGCCTTAGGCCCGCAGGTTCCTGAGAGCTACCCATAAGACACTGCAGCACAGGCCTTGGGTCATTGCCCACCAGTAAACATTTCCTGGGCCACTGCAGGCCATTTGCCTGCTGCAAAAAAGCTTCTGCAGCCTGTGTGATGGGGCCAGAAGCCCAGAGAGGGTCCTGAACAATGTAGCATCAGCTGTGCAGGAGGTGGGGATCCGGAATACCACCAAGGCAGTGTGCATTCATGTATTCCACTCAAACAATGTGGTCCCAGACTTGGCCCTTTGGGGGAGGGATGGCCCCTCCTGTAGGCTACACATGTGTGTCAGACTCCACACAGGGACAAAAATTGCTCTTGTCTCTCCAGCTCTTTCCCCCAAGCCACACAATTCAGCCTTTCCTCCAGGTCCCTGGGACTCCCTCCACCAGAGATCAGATGAATGAGTTCAAGCAAATTAGTCTGTGTATGGGCTCTATAAAAGAGCATCTGGGTTTCAGCTGCCTTCCACCTCACGAAGATAGGCAGACAGAGTCCTCACTGATTTTCACTGTCTCGTGCCATGGGAACTCTTCTTCCTGGCATTGGACCCCTGAGCTGGGGAGCACAGCATGGGGCTGGGACTTCTCCTTCTTTTGGGGGAACCTCTGCCAAGGAGCTGTCCCTCCCAGTGTTCAACCACTACCTGTGGGTTTGGGATCAGCCCATTTTGTATCTCCCCTTTCCTGTCAGCCTTGACATCACCTCTTCTTTATATCCTTAGTTATAGGGGCTCTGTTCAGCTAGTCTTCAGATGATTCTTGAGTTTGATTGTTCTATAATTTACACTGCAATTTTCAGTATAATTTGTAATTTGGTGTGATCCTAAAATGCAGTAGGCATAGCATTTATCTAATCCACCATCTTGTCAGCTGTTAATCTTATTGACTCTTCCTTGTACATAATGCTTCTCTCTTAATTCTTTCAAGATTCTCTCTGTCTCTGACCTTTGAAAGTTTTAGTATGATGTGTCCAGCTGTGGATCTCTTTGATTTTATCCTACCTTGAGCTTTTTAAACTTATTGGATGCAGAGATTTATGCTTTGCATCAAATTTGGGAAGTTTTAGGTCATTATTTTTTCAGGTAGCCTTTCTGCCTCTTTCCTTCTCTCTGTCTTTCTTTTAGGATTCACATTATGTATATGATCAGTACTATTGAAGGTGTCCTACAAGGCTATGAGGATTTTTTCATTCTTCTTTACCTTTTTTTTTTCTGTACCTCATACTTAGTAATTTCAATTGACTTCCTTTCGAGTTGGCTGATCCTTTTTTTGAGTTGGCTGATCCTTCCTTTCGAGTTGGCTGATCCTTTCCTTTCGAGTTGGCTGATACAAATCTGCTATTAGTCCCCTCTAGTGATTTTGTTTTTAATTTCTATTCTTGTACTTTTAAATTCCAGATATTCTGTGATTCTTTTTTATCATTTGTACCTCCTATTGATATTCTCTATTTGGTGAGACATTGTTTTCTTATTTACCTTCAGTTCTTTACACATGGTTTGCTTTAGTTTTTGCACATATTTAAAATAACAAATTTAAAGTCTTTGTCTAGTAAGACCAATGTCTAGGATTCCTCAGGATTGCTTCTATTGGCTGCTTTTTTTTTCTGTGTATGGGTCATAATTTTCTTTTCATGTCATAATTTTTTGTTGAAACATGGACATTTTAAATAATACTATATGGCAAATAGAAATCATATTCTTTCTCAGGGTCTGGTTTTATTGCTGTTTATTGTTATTTTTTTGCTGATGCTGTTGTTTTAGCAAATTCCTTGAACTAATTCTATAAACTCTTAAAATATTTAGTGGGATTAACAGCAATAATAAATAAATGCAAACATAAAATAACTATGATATCTCAGAAATATTATATTTCAATCTTAAGATTAATTTTTTGTTAGGTAATTATGGATATTAAATGAAAAAAAGTAGGGTCTGATAATAGAGACAGATGTACACTTTGCAGATAAGCTTAATTCAGACTATTTTATTTGCCACATCTAAAGTCCGGGATCTAGTGGACATCTTCCTCCTTCCAATGTTGTCACATTCCTTTTCTTAATTATACTAAATCTACCCTGTACCAACATATTATAAATAATGATACTGTCCTTACTTCATAATATTAATGCTGTTCGTTTCTTGATTCAGAATCTTTCTTACCCATGCAGAACTCTCTAAGATGTTTTTATTTTCATTCTGTGAAAGCATATTTTACAATTTCTTTCTATGCTGAACACTAATGAATAAATTCCATTGTAAAATAGTAATTCGAAAATATATTTTAAGTCTTCTGTGAAAACATCATGTAAGAGAACAGTATAACTATCTTTAAAAAGTTTGTGAAGTGCCTACCATAATGACTTCCTATACAATAGGCTCTTTCCTTTCCTTCTTTCCCAGAGCTTGAATTTCTCGTTCATATGGCCGTTTAGAGTGATTGGAGTTAAGGCTTGATAATATGTAGAATGATACCCCACTATGGGAAGAGAAGAAGAATAACATCCACCATCTCCCTTATGCCAGGTTTTGTACCAGGCCTGTATTATGTTATCTCATGAATAATCCTGTTTTTAAATGGGATATTATTGTTCAAAAGTTATACAAAATTGCACACATTCAGTAAATACAAGTGGGTGCAATGTAAGAACCAGGAATTTTTGACTTCATATTCTTCTAGGACTCCATGCTTATTTAAACTTTAACCTTCAAAAGTCAATAAAGAGGAGGAAGGAGTATCTGCACTTGTTGAGGCTCCATCATGGGACATGTTACTAAACACCTAATATATATTATTTCATTTTATCTGTCCGAAAATATTGTGAGGAATTGGAAATATGGAGAAGTTAAACAATTTGAAAAATTGTACTTCTATAAAATGCCTGCCACATAGAAGATATTCGATAACAATTTATTAAAGAAATGAATGAAAGTGGCAGAAAGTGTCACTAGCTCTGATGGACTGCCCATTTCTCTTCTATAATACCATCTAGCTCTACACATAGGCATAGAGCAACATATATGGTTCTTCATAGACAGCATTACTTTTTGCCTATTAAAGAACTAGATCCTGAAGGAATAAGATTCTTGCTTTTGTAGGGAAAAGAGATAAAAAAGGGAGGCTATTACAGTGCACTGAGCAATAGGTTAGGATAACAGCCTGGAAAATACTACTAGGTAAAGATCAGGCTTATGGCAGGAAAATCTGTGCTTCCCACATCTATGGTCTCCTAAAAGCTAACTCTGATAGTCTTAAATTCAACTGATGACTTTGCAAAGTTGTTTCTACTTTCATGATCTGGAAAGATTAAAGATTCCAGAGAAGGTGGTAAGAGAACTTCAAAAGTTCATCTCGCAATTCTTTTGGATCAAAGGAGTTTTATTTTCCTGACAATGAAGAACTGAAAAGTAAATAAAAAGGCACAATATTTTATAAGATTTTTATTGATGTTCTATTCTTTAAATACTGAAAAATAAAACAAATAACACTCCTATTTAAATAAAGTGCACCTGAAGCACATGTGCTGCCATATCGGAAGTACTTTCTCAGACTTGTTAATGAGTGGGCCAAAATTAATGTAGAAGAGACTTCTACAAATGTCTCAACAATTACTAGTCACCTGCTTCCAACTTCCCTCCCTTAGTCTCCAGGACAAATATGGATGAAAAAGTACAGTCACTTGATTTACCTACAAAATCAACCTGAATGACAATGTTAGAATTTGAAACAATTGGGTTTAGAGAAGTGATGAGTTTTAGTGAGTAAAAATATAGGATAGTGTGGTGAAGAAGTGGGAGAAATCAGAGACAATGCCCTTCAGAACATGGCCCCTGCCCACTGATCTGACTTGATCTCTGCCACCTACATATATATTTGTCTCTATCTCTAACGGGCTACCTGGGTTTCCCAAGCCAGTGATGGCAGTTAGAAAACAGTGCCTTCACACCCCAAGTTTCTCTTGAATTCAAGAATGTGATTTTCTTCAGTTTCCTAGTTTGTGTTCCTATCCTCCTCTTCCAGAATACTTTGCTCCCTAAACTATGAAAACTCCTTGTTCCTCCAATCCTCTGCCTTTGTAGATGAGACTCTCCAATTCTTTTCACCTTGCTGTTCTTGTCTTATCCCACATGCTCATTGGGGTCTGGTCATCACTTCTCTAAAACCAGTTGTTTCAAATTCTAACCTTGTCATCTAGGTTGATTTTGTAGGTAAGTCAAGTGACTATACTTTTTATATAGCCCCCTGTATCCATTTTTATTAAACTAGCATGCTTCCTTTTTTTTGTATTTTTATTATTTATTTATTTTTATTAGTTTCAGGTGTACAAAACAATGCAGTAGTTATACTTTTCATCCCTCACAAAGTGATAACCCTCCTCCCCTATCCACTGCCATCTCCCCGCCCCAAGCATGCTTTCTTACTACAGCATTCAGATACAGCCTCAACACCCTGTGAAATTTTCTGTGGTAACTTTCCAAGGCTGTATATTAACTTTCTATGACTTCAAATTTCAAAGCCCTTTGTCATTCATAACCTATATTTTTGTTCATAACAGTGAATTGATTATTAGAAATGACTAATAACTAATGATTTTTAAATGATATGATTTTGGGAATTTAAAATCATGGTTGAAATGTTTGAGGTCACATTCCATTCCAGGTTGTAATGCTTTGATTCTTATTATTATATTTGCTTATGTAATTAACTTTATTAGGCCTATGTTGTTAATTCATTTTTGGTAGCTTATTCTAAAAGTAAGGGGTTAAAACTTATGATAAGGTCCAGAACAAATAGCTATAATGAGAACCAATTCTGTGCCTTTGACTACGCTTGATGTTAGGGGAATGAAGGAGCGTGACCCCCTAGATGCAGCTAGAAATGTATTTGTATGTACCAGGTGGGCAGGTGGTTAGGAATTGTGTTTACCGTATCTGTAGTGGGGTGGGGAATAGGCTCTATCTATGCTACTCTCCAAGAGAATGGCAGTTGGGATATTCTTGCTTTTGTATGCAATTCAGAACTTTGTAATGGTGGCAACCCACTGGCCCAAGCTGTCTTTCTTTTCTATCTACTGTGTTTAAGATCATAACGCACATTGCATTGTCAACTCTGTGTTTATGGTCCTGAATATAGACTCTTTCCAGTGGCCCTACTTCCTTTCTCTGGATTTGCTTAGGTCCACAAAAGCTGCTTCCTGGAATAATTTTGTTCTTGTCCCTAAGTTTGCTTCAACTGGTCAATCACCTCAGCAGACTCTTAAACTGAAACTGCTATTGGTGTTTCTAAAACCTTTCCCTCTGGAGGCCTAAAGTAGACAAATATCTCTGCCATGTGTACCTTTTTAATGTTACCATCTATGAAACATCATCTATTTCTGTTACATTTTTTTAAATAGCAGAGTCCTATGCATTCAATGGCAATGTTCCAAATAATTTTTAGGATGAACTTTATTTGAAAAGCTGAATTTGTTTTTTTTCTTTATTATATCTTACAGTTAGCATTGTTTGATGAATCTAAATGGTTTTTTATGTTCTTTTCTCTCTCCCTGTGCTATCAGACTAAAACAGGGTTTTTTTTGGGGTGGGAGGAGTGGGGTGCAGTTAGGTTAAAAAGAGTTATTTTTAATGTTCCTTTAGAGATTGCTGTGAGAGGTCCTCTAAAATGAGAGAGATGGAATCAAGGAAGCCTAGGTCTGCCAAAAGCCAACAGTGTTCAGAATAATATTGCTCTCCTTCACTTTTGTGAATTAGAAAATAATAAACAGGAAGTACTCTCCCATTAGATCAATCATTTACTATTTTTTTGACTTGATTGCCTAGACTATATTTTACCATCCCTGTGCCAGTTCCTAGAGTCACAGTTCCAAAGATGTCTTAGGCATTTGAGACAGTAAATCCCTACACATACAATTTCTGTAAAGGTGTCCCCATCATGCTCATTTCTAGTGACTGATATTTCTTATGTTGACCTTCCTGTAACAATGTGATATAGTTTCCCAAATTCTCAAGGGGCATTTCTCAAATTGATCTTCATTTTAAAGTAAATCTCAAGCAATTGTTTCCTGAATTTTTCTGAAGATATCAGTTGAGCTACTCTTTGGGATCTTGCCTTTCTTGTTAGATTTTTTACAATTTGAGAGCATCTATCTTTTATACCTGTCCAGCCTAACCTCCAAGATCACCTTTTGTCACCCAACTAAGCCCTCTTTCTTTCTCCTGCTTAGTCTATCTTTCTAAATATTTTCCTTATTCTCCTATTACTGCTGTTTTGATAGTAAAACTGGGTCATGTCTTTCAAATGACCCCAATTCTTCCTTTATGCCCTGAGCAAACCAGGTTCCTAGAGACATGTTCTAAGTCTAGGCTGCTTCTTCTTATCCCTTGGGTTTGCACAATTTCATTGATGGTTTTGCTGTCTCAACTTACGAAGATGGGATATTCTCTTTATTTTAAAGTTATTCATTCTCTTGCACTTGATCACTAATAAAATGTCCCCTACTTTTGTAGGAAAAACAACAGTCTGAATTTTGAAAACCCAAAAAAAAAGCTATGGACAGAGGTTAGGTAATTTACAAATTGATATTTAACTAGAGACCACATAAAAAAGCATAAGAAATAATGAGTTAAGTAAACTTTTTAAAAGTTTCTTTGCTAAGAGTTTTAGAAAAATATTTCATATGTTAACATATAGTGAGATTTTCTAAATCCATTTGCTTATATAACTTGTTTTTAAGGTACACTTTGTGTAACATGTTTTTCTTGAAACATACTTTGGAAATACTGCCACAGGTGTAATATCTTGAGAAGGTGGTCCAGTTTCCCACATAAAGTCAGAACTACAGGGCTTCTGTTCAATGGCAACAGCAAGCCCAAAATACTTGGGAAAATTCTTCTTGTGTCAACCACAATAATAATTTATGTAGTAAGTTCAATAAGCTGATCTATAAAAAGATAAGTTGAATTACTAAAACTCTAAAATCTCTTCTGTGTTTAGATTTTTTGATGCTAAGTTTAATATTGTGATGGAAGAGGAAATGCTTTAAAAAACTATTACAAGATGATTAAATTTAAGAAAAAAAATGAATCATTTGTATAATGAAATTGTGACCAAAAAAAGAAATTGATAATATCAACTTCAATACAAACTAAAATTATATTAATTGAAAACAAAATTATTTACTTTTTATATTTGAAATTATATGTGCTTTCATGCTTTCAATTTGTTTATTAAGTTTAATCACATGGGAGACTAAATATATTCTTTCTTTTCTAAACTTTTTCTGAAATTCATGTAAAAGTGAATAAAGGTAAATAAATCTATTAAAACACTGAGAGCAAAAGGAAAGCCTCAGAACAAGTGATTTTTGATCAATTTCTTGAAGATACAAAGAGATAGGGCTGTTTTGAAAGAAAACAGTAGCTAAAAAATATGCTAAGGAAAGGCTGCAGTAAGGTAAAAACACAGATCCTCCTCAGTGAAAACAGAGAATTTCCAACCCAAAGTCAGAAAATATAAAATGTAGAGGAAACCCTTTTTTCAACAAGTGTAAATGGACAATCGAAATCACCAGATATTTGCAGAAAATCAAATACAAAATAAAAAGACAAATAATCAAACTCAATAAGTGAACCTAAGAGAAATGGATTATTGAAAGACAAGTAGAAACATTTTTAAAAATATAATTAATATCTTCAAATATCTTTGAAAATAATGAGTTTATAAAATAAAAGATTTTATTTTTAAAAATGAACATCAGAGGGCCGTCCGAGTGGTTCGATGGTTAAGAGGTTGCTTGGGATGCCAGCAGCCCTGGTTCAGATCCCACATATGAGGATCAGTGACACTGCCCTCTATAGCTAAGATGGTGAACGGCAGCTCCACATGGAGCTGGGCAGCCGTGAGTCCCCAGGACGACATAAGGCTGCCACAGGCTACAGTGAGTGGCCGGCAGCCAGCGTGGGCAGCTGGCAGCTGGTGTGAGCTGCCAAGAGCTGCTGTGAGTGGCCATCCAGAGACCGGTGACCAATCTGCCTCACCCGAGAAGAGAGTAATGATGATATCAACATGGGCTAGTGAAGCAATGTCCTCCACAACTAGGCTGAAGAACAAAAAGGACAGCAACTTGTCTGTTCCCCTTTCCCGGTTCCCCAAATCTGTTCTCCTCCCCCAATTCCCCAATAAAATCTTTTTTTTAAAAAATGAACACAGAAATTTCCAGTCAAGATGGTGGAGTAGGTAAATGCTGTGCTTGACTCCTCTCATGACTACAACTAAACTACAGAACAACCATCATTGAAAGTCACCTGAAGTCTAGCTGAACAGAAGCCCTACAACTAAGGACTTACACAAGAAGCCACATCAAACTAGTAGGAGGGCTAGAATAGGCTGTTCCCACACTCATGTATGACTGTTAAAAATTAGGAGGGACATCTCCACTGTAGAAGTCTTCCCCAGAAGGGCAAAGGGTCCTAGCCCCATACCAGATTCCCCAGTCTAGTGTTTGATTGCAGGGAGAGAAGTCCCCACAACTTCTGGCTGTGAAAACCAGCAGTGGCTGTGGCTGAGTGAAACAGAAGTTAGCTAAAGTCACAGACACTCCTTTTAAAAGGTCCACACATGGACTTATTTGCTGATAGACTCACTCACTCTGAGCTACAGTGCTGGGACAGCAGCTCTAAAGGCACCACATACATATGGGGAGAAACTAAACTGGCTGTAGGGTGAGAGCTGGAGTAGAAAGTTTCTTCCAGACAGAAGTGCTGGCAGAATCCATTGTTTCTTTGTTGAGCCTTCCCCTCTCATGGTGGCCACCATATCTGTGCTTCCATCAAACTAGCTAACACCTTTCATCTGCCCAGCCATGGTGTTTCCCTGCAATTCTGCCTCACCCAATTTTTGGGCCCACCCAAGCTTCTTCCAGTGGCTTTTCCATACAAATGGTCTGACTTGGCTTATGACAAGGACTTTCATAAAATCTCTCAAAGGTTCACAAAACCCAAAGAAGCAGCATCTGGCCTACGCATGTTCTGTACCTCTTGCTAAGCAGTGTTTGGCTCAGCATTAGTGGCAGCCAGCCTCAGTAAATTGCTTGGCCTCTTGAGGCACCTACAATCTAGACACAGTGGAAAACATCTGCAGATTGCTTTTTGGTTCATGCTAGGTGACCCCAGGAAGGGCAAAAACTGTGGTTGAACTTGGTATGCAGTAGAGCCCCTCCCAAGAGGTTCCAGTACTGGCACACTTAGTGACCACCTTTGGACCAAGCCAGCATCACCTGGCACCTCCAAGAATGACACACCAAAAGAGCACACTGGGCAGGCACCAGAGCCCTGCTAAAGTGCATCCTATTTTGTAACATCAGTCCCTGCGCAACAGCTCCTCCACTATAGTCGCAGCCAGTACTCACAACTAATCAGCTTGAGGGCCAATCCCTCCTACTGATGTGCAAACAGCAACCAAGGCTCAATTACAACAGGTAGGCTCACACCACCCACAAAAGGGACACATCTGGAGCCCCAGGCTCAGGTGACCAGTGAGAATGCTCCACAGGACACCTACTACTAAACCCATTCTACTGAGTCTGAGAGACAAAGCAACCCTACCTAATACATAGAAACAAACACAGGGAGGCAGCCAAATGGCAAAACAAAGAAACATGTCCCAAATGAAAGAACAGAAGGAAACTCCCAAAAAAGAACTAAACAAATGGAGACAAGCAATCTACCAGATACAGGATTCAAAACACTGGTTACAAGGATGCTCAGTAAGCTCAGGAAAAACTTCAACAAAGAGACAAAAATGGAAATAGAAAACAATAAAGAACCAATCAGAAATGAAGAATGCAATAACTGAAACAAAGACAACATTAGAGGGCCAACCGAGTGGCGCATGGGTTAAGAGCTGGCTTGGGATGCCAGCTCTGAGCAGCAGGGCCCCTGTTCAAATCTTACATGAGGGCCAGTGATGCTGTGCCCTCTACAACTAAGATAGTGAACAACAGCTCAACCTGGAGCTGGGCTGCCATGAGTCGCCAGCAACGGCATAGGCTGCAGCACCTGCTGCAGTGGGCTCAATGAGCTACTGGGAGTGGCTGGCATTCAGTGTGAGTGGCTGTCCAATGGAGACCAACTGCCACACCCAGGAAGAGCGCAATGATAATACCAACATAGGCCAGTGAAGCAACGTCCTCCACAACTAAACCGAAGAACAAAAGGACAGCAGCTTGTCTGTTCCCCTTTCCCGATTCCCCAATAAAATCTTTAAAACAAACAAACAAAAGACTACATTAGAAGGAATCAATAGTAGAGTAGATGAAGCAGAAGACTGAATCAGTCATTTGGAAGATAAGGTTACAGAAAACATTAAATCAAAAAGCTAAAACAAAGGGCCGGCCGAGTGGTGCGATGATTAAGCGCTGGCCTGGGAAGCCAGAGGCCCTGGTTCGGGTCCCACATATGAGGGCCAGTGACACTGCCCTCTAAAAAATAAATAAATAAATAAATAAAAGAGGATAGCTAAATGGGCCTCTGAGACATCAAGCATAGCAACATTTGTATCACAGAGGTTCTAGAGGAGAAGATAGATAGCAAGGAACTGAAAACTTATTTGAAAAAAATATTGAGAAAAACTTTCCTAATCTGACAAAGGCAATAGACAAAGAAGTCCATGATTCACAGATAGTCCCAAGAAATATGAACCCAAGAGGTCCATACTAAGACACATCATAATTAAAATGCCAAAGGTTAAAGACAAAGACATAATCTTAAAAGCAGCAAGAGAAAAGCAGTTAGTTACCTACTAGAGAGCTACCCGACAAGACTGTCAGCTGATTTCTCAACAGAAACTTTGCAGGAAAGAAAGGATTGGCACAAAATATTCAAAGTGATGAAAAACAAGGACCTACAACCAAGACTAATCTAACCAGCAAAGCTATCCTTTAAAAGAGAAAGCACAATAAAGGGCTTCTTAGATAAAAGAGAGCTAAAGGAGTTAGTTACCAACTGAGTACTATAAGAAATGTTAAAAGGACTTCTTTAAGAAGAAGAAGATCAAAAATGTAAATAATAAAAGGACAATAGCACATATCTATCAACAATTACTTTTAATGTAAATGGAATAAATTTGCCAATCAAAAGATAAGATGGTTGAATAAATAAGAAAACAAGACCCATACTGGTGCTGCCTACAAGAGATTCACTTCAGATCAAAAGACACACACAAACTAAAAGTAAAGGGATGGAAAAAGATATTTCATGAAAATGGAAAGAAACAAAAACACCTGGGGTAGCAATACTTATACTGGACAAAACAGACTTTAAAACAAAGACTATAACAAGAGAATAGAAGGACTCAATAATCCCACTAATGGATATTTATCTGAAGAAATACAAAATACTACTTCAAGGGGATGTGTGCATCCATTATGTTCTTTGCAGCACTGGTTACAATGGCCAAGATGTGGAGTCAGCCTGAATGTCTGTCAATGGGTGAATGGATAAAGAGGAAGTGGTACATATATACAATGGAATATTACTCAGCCATGGAAGGGAATGGGTTCTTGCTCTCTGTGGTGGTATGGGTGGACCTGGAGTATGTTGTGTTGAATGGAGTGTGTAAGACAGAGAAAGACAAATGCAATGTGATTTTGCTTATATGTGAAACCTAGAGAACAAAATAAACAAACAAAACAGAAACACATTTATAGATACAGAGAACATTATGATGGTTGCCAGATGGGATGGAGGCTGAGGTAATAGGTGAAAAAGGAGAAGGGATTAATTGATTGTTACACAGTAGCCATGGGAATGTAGGGTATAGCATAAGGGATATAATCAATAATATTGTAATAGCTATGTATAGTGTCAGATGGGGAGATAGATGTAGTGGAGTTGTGGTGCAGATTGAAAAAAATAAGGGAAAAATAAATACAAATTGGTTACAAATAGTCATGAGGATGTAAAGTAAAGCATAGCAAATATAGTCAATAATACAGTAATAACTATATATAGTGCCAGGTGGATACTAGTTAGGGTGAACACTTCTTAAATTATATAAATGTTTAATCATTATACTGTAACCCTGAAATTGGTATAACATAATGTTGAATGTTAAAAATAAGCTCGGAGAATAAGAAAGAATTAGGGAAAATAAAAACATGATCTCTCTTCTCAAAAAAACCCCCACAAAAAACAAAAACGTCACACACAATGAAATTGAAGCTTTATAAATTAACGGAGCAGCCTGAAACTAGAACAAAAATATCAGAAACAGAAAATATAATATAGAAAATAAGAAACATTAGGGATAAACTGAAAAGTCAGTAGGATCTCTGGAAAAGAAAACAGAATGGAGGAAATAAGGAGGAGCTTTCCCAAAGATTAAGAAAAAGGCTAGTCTTCAAACTGAAAGTACATCCCATTTGTAGATACATCATAGATTCAGAACAAGGATGGAAAAATATCCTAAAATTCTCATAAGGGGGTGTGTGTATTAGTGTTTACTTACAAATGAACAGTGATAAGAATTGTAGAGTACTTATGAGAAATGCTAGATGAAAATAGAGCAATGTTTCAAATTCTGAGGGGACATGATTTTGAACCTAAAATTCTACAGCCAGTACCACTCTCTGTTGTTGTTCTTTTCTATACATCTTTCTTAAAGTGTTACTGAGGATATGCTATGAAAAATGAAACTGGGATCTAAAGAAAAGGTATAGGATCCAAGAAAATGTGGAAGTCAGCCAGCCACAAGTGAAATTGAAAGAAATTTCTAAGTGAAAGCTCTTCAACCAGTTAAAACTGGAAATGAAGCCTAAGTTTCTGAGTCACTTCAAGATTAAAGGAAATTCTTTTCAAACAGTGATTAAGAAGTTGGGAAATTGAAGCAGTAAGCCAAAAGATTATTTTTAACAAGTAACCATTCATTGACAAGGACTGCTTTGTCATCAGTACAAAAATGACCTGAGTATGCGCATGCACACACACACACACGCACACACACACACACACACACACAATTCTCAAAATAGCAAGGGAATGTACAAAATGGCTCTGGGGAATCAGTGTTAGGAAGATGAATCTTCAAGTTTTATAATATCCTGTCTTAATCCATTTGTGCTGCTGTAAAGAAATACTACACACTGAGTAGTCTATAAGAAACAGAATTTTATTTCTCAGAGTTCTAAGTGCTGAAAGTCCAAGATCAAGGCACCAGTATAGTCACATTCTTGTAAAGGCCTCCGTTTTGGTTCAAAGCTGGTGCCATCTTGATGTGTCCATCCTCACATAGTGGAAAAGGGAAGGGAACTCTCTAGAGCCTTTAACAAGGCACTAATCTCATCCATAAGGACCATACTCATGACCTGAGCACCTCCCAAAAACCATCTCCTAATACCATTATATTGGGAGGTGGGGTAGGATTTCAACATATGAAATTGGAAGGGACACAAATATTCAGACCATTGCATATCCTGTAATAAATGTAAAACCTGAAGGCTTAAAAATTAATTCAATTGTAGAGAAAATAAAATGGCATTGTAGTACAGAAAAGCAACAAGTAGAAAGAAAAGCTAATAAGAATTAACATGTCAGCACATGGGAAAGCAGTTTGTTGAGTAATTATGGCTTATTTTTAGTCACTTCATGAGCTGTTTTCAGTCATTATCAGTTTACTCCTCACAGTAATATTATGAGGTACTTATGATTATCCCAATTTTACTTATAAAGAGATTAAGTAACAAGTCCCAGTTCACAAAAATGTAAATGGCAGAATCAGCCTTCTCAGGCAGGCCTGCTTAATATATTATCAAGTCTGGGTTTTTATTCTCCATTCTAATTTCATAAGGGACATATAAACTTAATTTAGCAGGTGAAAGATACTATTTATGATTTAGTGAAGTCAAAAGTCATATCGGACACTTCTCTAAAGACATGAAGCCTCATAGTTGGCCCATGCTGGGATATCCTCAGAAAAAAGAATATTTTCTTTCCATTGTACACAATAATAAAAATGTCATCCACAATGTTTGTCCATATACCTCAAGAAAAACTTCACAATGGGATAAAAAAATTACAAAGACTGTAAACAAGAACATAATAAATCTTGCCAGAATACTAGATCCAGCAGACATCTCAAAAAGCTTTTCAAAAAGGAAAATTTAGGAAAAACTAAAGGAAGACAAGCAAATAACCCAATTTTTAAATAAATAAATGGCTTAATAAACATTTCTCCAAAGATGATTTACAAATGGTCAATAGCCCATGAAAAGATGCTCACAATCACTAGTAATTAGATGAATGCAAATCAAAACCATAATGACATACCGTTCAACACTCAGTAGGATGGCTATAACAACAACAACAACAACAACAACAAACACAAAGAAACAATAATAAGTATTGACAAAGATATAGAGAAACAGGAACTCTCATACATTGCTGGTAGGAATGTAAAATGTTTAACCTACTCAGGAAAAAATGTATTATATATATATATATATATATATATACACACACACACACACACACACACACACACATATATATCATATGACCTAGGAATTCCATTTTAAGTTATATACCAAATGAAATGAAATTGGAGGTCAGACAATTAAGTTTGTTAACTTCTTGCTAAGATGTTGCTAACATTTTTCGATATCAGAAGTATTATTTATTATGAATTTGCACCAACTGAACAAACAGTTAACCAAGTTTACTATTTGGAAGTGCTGAAAAGGGTACATGAAAAAGTTAGGCAACCTGAACTTTATGCCAATTCATGGCTCATGCATCACAACAATGCACCAGCTCACATGGCACTGTCTTTGAGGGGAGTTTTTAGCCAGTAAACGAATCACTGTATTTAAACACTCTCCCTACTCATCTGATTTGGCCCCCAATGACTTCTTTCTTTACCCAAGGATAAAGGAAATATTGAAAGGAAGACATTTTGATGACATTCAGGACATCAAGGGTAATACTATGACAGCTCTAATGGCCATTCCAGAAAAAGAGTTCCAAAATTGTTTTAAAGGGTGGACTAGGTGCTGGTGTTGGTGCATAGCTTCCCAAGGGGAGCATTTCAAAGGTGACCATAGTGATATTCAGCAATGAGATATGTAGCACTTTTTCTAGGATGAGCTCGTGAACTTAATTGTCAGATCTCATTTGTCCACATAGAGACTTGCACATAAATGTTCATAGTGGCATTATTGATGATAGCCAAAAAGTGAAAGTACATCAAATATCCATCAACTGATGAATGGATAAATAAAGTGGCATAGACACAAAATGGAACATTATTTGGTAATACAAATAAATAAACAACTGATGCATTTTACAACATGGATGAAACTTGATAGTATTATGTTAAGTGAAAGAAGTCAGACAAAAGACACAATATATTGTGTGATTATATTTACATTAAATGTCCAGAATATTGCTTATTATTATTTGTAATATGTCATATATATATATATATATATATATATATATATATATATATATTAGGTTGTGAGAAAAGTCATGACACATTTTTGCAACAAAAAACACAGAAGAAAATACATCATGACTTTTCCAACAACTATATATATATATATATATATATATATATATAAAACCATTTATGATAAAACTCTCAAGAATTGGAGAACTTCCTCAACTTGATAAAGAATATTAAAAAAAAATACTTGTAGCTAGCATCATATTTAATGGCAAGAAATTTGATTCTTTCCCAAAAGATTAAAAACAATGCCAAAATATCCCCTTTCACCACACCTTTTCACCATCACACTGGAAGTTTTAGCTAACACAGTATTAAAATAAAGGCATACTGATTGGGAAGAAATAAAATTGTCTTTGTTCACAAATGACATGACTGTCTTTTTAGAACATTCAAAAGGATCTCAAAAAACTCCTAAAATTAATAAATGAGTATAGCAAGGTTGCAGGATTCAAGGTTAATATATAAAAATCAATCAATTTACTCTACATTAGCAATGAACAAATGGAATTTGAAACAAAAACAATACCATTTACATTAGCATCCTCAAAAATGAAAAAACAAAAACAAACCCACAGCACACATACTGAATGGTGAAAATCTAAAAGCATTTTCCTTAAGATCAGGAACAAGACAAAGATGTACACTTTTATTCAACATAGTACTGGAAGTCCTAGCCACAGCAATCAGACAAGAAAAAGAAATAAAAGGCATCCAAATTAGAATGGAAGAAGTAAAACTCTTACTATTTGTAGAAGACATACTATATAGACAGAAACCTAGAGAACACCAAAATCCTACTAAAATTGACAAATAAATTCAGTAAGATGGCCAGATACAAAATTAATACTCAGAAATCTATTGCATTTTTATGCACCAAAAACATAGCATCAGAAAGGGAAATTAAGAAAATAATCCTACTTACAATTACATCAAGAAAATACCAAAGAATAAATTTAATCAAGGAAGTAAAAGACCTGTATTGGAAATCATAAGATACTGAAGAAAGAAATTGAAGAAGATACAAATAAAATGGAAGCATATACCATGCCCATGGATAAAAAGAATTAACATCATTAACATATCCATAATATACAAAACAATCTACAGATTTAATGCAATCTGTAGCAAAATATCAATGGTATTTTTCACAGAACTAGATAATTCTAAAATTTATAGGAACCACAAAAGACCCCGAATAGCCACAGCAATCTTGGGAAAGAAGAACAAAGTTGGAGGTATCATGCTATAGGTATCAAACTATACTGCAATGCTACAGTAATAAAAACAGATGGTATTGGGGTTGGCAGAGTAGTGCATTGGTTAAGAGGTGGCTTGGGACACAGCTCTGAGCAGCAGGGCCCTGGTTCACATCCTACATATTAGGGCCAGTGACGGGCTGCGCCTTCTACAGCTAAGATGGTGAACAACAGCTTGAACTGAGCTCGGCTATCGTGAGTTGCTGGTGAGCGTAGGCTGCAGTGGGCTGCTATAAAGCTACTGTTGAGTGGCTGGCAGTTGTGTGAGCTGCCAAGAACTACCACGAGTTGCTGTCCAGTGGCCGGCAACAGATCTTCCTCACCCGGGAAGAATGCATTGATATTACCAACATGGGCCAGTGAAGCGACATCCTCCACAACTAGACTGAAGAACAAAAAAAGGATAGCAACTTGTCTGTTCTCCTCCCCAAATTCGCCAATAAAATCTTAAAAAAAAAAAATCAAAAAACAAACAAAACAGATGGTATTGGCATAAAAATAAGCACATATATCAATGTGTGAACAGAATAGAGAGCCTAGAGGTAAACTCATGTCTATATGGTCAATTAATATATGACAAAGTAGGCAAGAATATGCAACGGGTAAAGACAATCTCCTCAATGAATGCTGTCGGGAAAACTAAACAGATACATACAAAAACAATGAAACTAGACCACTTTTTTACAGCATAGACAATAAATTCAAAATGAATTAAAAACTTAAATGTAAGACCCAAAACCATAAAACTCATAGAAGGAAACATAGATAGTAAACTCTTTGATATCACTCTTTGCAATATTTTGTTTAGATATGTCTCCTCAGGCAAGGAGAAAAAAATGAACAAATTGGACTATATCAGACTATAAAGGTTTTGCACAGCAAACCTTTTTGCACAGCAAAAGAAACCATCGGCAAAACAAAAAACCAATCTACTGAATAGAAGATATTCTTCAATGATGCACGCTATAAGGTGTTAATATTCAAAATATATTTTAAAAACTCATACAACTCAACACCAAAAAACAAACTATTCAATTAAAAAATGGGCAAAGGACCTAAATAGACATTTCTCCAAAGAGGACACACAGATGGCTAATAAACATGTGAAAGATGCTCAATGTCACTAATCAACAGAGAAATGCAAATTAAAACCACAATCAGATATTACCTCACACCTATCAAAATGGCTATCATCAATAAATCAACAAACAAATGTTGGCAAGGATGTGGAAGAAAGGGAACCCTTGTGCACTATTGGTGAGACCACAAATTGATGCAGCTGATATTGAAAACAGTAAAGAGGTTCCTCAAAAAAAATTAAAAATAGGGCCGGCCAAGTGGTGCATTGATTAGGAGTTGGCTTGGGACACCAGCTCTGAGCAGCAGGGCCCCGGTTTGGATCCCACATTAGGGCCAGTGACACTGCGTCTCTACAGCTAAGATGGTGAACAATAGCTCGACCTGGAGTTGGGCTGCCGAGAGTCGCCGGTGATGGCGGAGGCTGCAGTGGGCATGCACTTTTTTGAGCTGCCGTGAGCCCCTTGAGCAGCCATCCAATGGCCAGCGAGCAACTGTCTCAGCAGGGAAGAGCACAATGATAATACTAACATGGGCCAGTGAAGCAACGTCCTCCACAACTAGACTGAAGAACAAAAGGACAGCAACTTTTCTGTTCCCCTTTCCCAATTCCTCAATGCTGTTCCCCTCACCCAATTCCCCAATGAAATATTTTTTAAAAAATTAAAAATAGAACTACCTTATGATCCAGCAATCACATTTCTGGGTATTTTTTACCTGAAGAAGTCCAAAATACTAATTAGAAAAGATATATGCACCACTATGTCCATTGCAACACTATTTACAATAGCCAAGATATGGAAGCAACCTAAGTGTTCATCAATAGACAATTGGATAAAGAAGAAGTGGTATATATAAACAATGTAATATTACTTGACCATAAAAAATAATGAAATCTTACCATTTGCAACAACTTTGATGCACCTAGAAGGTATTAAGCTGAGTGAAATAAGTCAGGCAGAGAAAGACAAATACCATATGATTTTACATATATGTGGAATCTATAAAACAAAATAAATGAACAAACAAAACAGAAACAAACTCATAGATACAGAGAACAAATTGATGGTTGGCAGATGGGAGAGGGGTTGGGGTTGGGGCATGAATGAAAAGAGTGAAAAGTACAAATTGCCAGTTATAAAGATAGTAATGAGGATATAAAGTACAGCATAGGGAAATGATCAATAATATTGTAATAACTACATATGGTGTCAGGTGGGTACTAGACTTATTGGGGGGAATCACTTCATGAAACATACATGTTTAATCACTGTGCTGTAAACCCAAAACTGATATAATGTTGAATGTCAAATGTAATTGAATTTTTTTTTTAATTTTTAAAGGTAATGAAAAGGCAAACCACAGGCTAGTAGAAAATATTTGCGAAAGACACATCTGAAAAAGTGCTGTTATCCAAACTATACAAAGAACACTTGAAACTGAACCCTAAGAAAACAAACAACCTAATTTAAAAGCCAAAGATCTTAACAGACACCTCACCAAAGAAAACATACAGATGGCAAAAAGCATGTGAAAAGATGCTCCACACCATATATCATCAGAGACATTTAAGTTAAAACAACACTGAGATACCACTACACACCTATTAGAATGGCCAAACTCCAAAACACTGCCAACACCAAATAATGGTGCCAACGTGGAGCAACAGGGACTCTCCCTCATTGCTGGGGGACATGCAGAATGCTCCAGCCACTTTGGGAGACAGTTCAGCGAGTTCATAGAAAAGCAAACATCTTGGGCCGGCCAAGTGGCACAGTGGTTAGGTGCTGGCTTGGGATGCCAGCGGCCCCAGTTTGGATCCCACATGTGAGGGCCAGTGACACTGCCCTCTAAAACAACAAAAAAACAACAATAAAAAAGCAAACATCTCTTACTATATGATCCAGCAATAACACTCCTTGGTGTTTACCCAAAGAAGTTAAAAACTTATGTCCACCAATAAACTTACACCCAGATATTTATGGCAGCCTTATAAGTGCCAAAAATTGGAAGACATCAAAATATACTTCAGTAGGGGAATTGATAAGTAAACTTTGGTACATCTACACAATGGAATATTATTCAACACTAAAAAGAAATGAAATATCAAGCCATAAAAAGATATCAAGAAAATTTAAATGTATATAACTAAGTAAAAAATGCCAATCTGAAAATGCTATGCACTATAATGGTTCCAATTATCTAACATCCTGGAAAAGGCAAAACTATGGAAACTGTAAAAAGATCAATGGTCACCAGGGATTGGGAGGAGAGAAGAATAAGTAGGGGGAGCACTGAGGATATTTAGGGCAGTGAGACTACTTTGTATAATACCATACTGAAGGATACATTTGCCCAGATCTATATAATGTGTAACACCAAGAGGAACCTTAATGCCAACTATGGATTTTGGTAATTATGATGTATCAGTGCAGGTCCATCAATTGTAACAAATGTACCCTCTGGTGAAGATGGTGGTAATGGGGAGGCTGTGCATGTGGTGGGACATGGGGACAAGGAACATCTCTGTCCTTCCATTCAATTTTTCTGTAAAACTAAAACTTCTCTAAAAAGTAGTTTATTTAAAAAAGGAGGAGGAGGAGGAAGTGGAGGAAGAAGAGAAGGAGTTGAAGAAGAGGAGGAGGAAAAGGAAGAACCATTTTATACATCTATGGAATTTGTTTTCCCCAAGAAGTGAAAGAGGCCAGAAACATGAGTAAGTCTAAGCACAGTGTGAGGAAAAATGGCATATAATGTGTTATTAAGGAAAGTAAGGCTATTTAGAAGATGTCCTGAATATTTAGAACCTCTTATAGAGATTCTTATGGTCTTCCACAAAATATTTCCTATAGAGATTCTTATGGTGTTCCACAAAATATTTCCTTTGATCATTTTTGTGAAACATAATATTGGGCAGTGTAGACCATTAAACTGAAGTTGAATAATTCTTGCTTTCTCTTCCTCCTCATTACCCCCAAAACTTTCCCAGCAGAATTAAGGTTATTACAAGAATTTGGAAAAAAAAAAAAAAGAATAGGCTTTCTTTTCTATGGTGAACCTGAAAATAATATAATGCAGAATAGCAAAAAGCCACAGAGTGCCTGAGAACTCTAAAAGTATCTACATGCAGACTTTTCAGTAAAATGAAAAATAACACACTGTAGATAATACAATCAAAGGAAATATTTTCTCCACACTCTTTCACTCCCAACAAAAACAAAACTCCCACAAGCACACATTCAAGACAAATTTTATGTGGTTGGAAAATCAGTGTTCAAATTTTTTCTTTTGAAGGTCATTGCTATATTATTTCATTAAAATTTCAAGATGATAAGTAATTGTTAGCTTAATGAACATTTAAGTAGCATAGTTTACCAAAGCATCTCACCATAGGAAAGCTTTATGTGTGCAGCACAGCTGGAAGTAAAACTGCACACAAAAGAGAAAAAACAAACCACTGTGTTATTAAGCTGAGACAGTAGAGCAGCAATGTAACCAGTCTGGATTGCTTTCCCTTTTCCACATAAAGATACCATTGCGTTGAATAAACAGTGCATTCTTTGCATTTAAATAAACTTAATTTTAAACAGCAGAAGGAGGAGGGGAAATTAAACTAACCTAAACATAAAACAAAACCAGTGATCATTAAGAAAGGGAATTCAAACCAAATTTTTATTTTAATTAAGACAACACCCACAAATCCAAGAATAGAAATCTGGGAAGGACGTTGATGCAAGAAACAAAACCTTTTTCTTCAATTTCACTAATCAATTTAGGTGGGACGATGCAGCAAGGGAAGATTTTACTGCTTGCCTGATGTGATTCCTTGCAGAACGCCTGAAAGCAATGTGTGCTTCCCATCTCTCTAACTCATAACTAGAAGAACCCAGGAGATTACAAAAACAAATGCCACATTCTTTTGAGGCTAAGCAAACTCCTTTGAAGTATTGTCTGCCATATGAAATGCACCTCTGTTCACTTCTGCAAAGGGAGCATTGGAAGATTATAGAAAGTACTCCTTTGAGGAAGGAGAGACTTCCTTGCATATTTCAGAAATCCATGCTGCCTCAAGGAACAACCATTATCCTATTCTTGCCACAAAGTCTCAGCTGCTTCTCAAGCTCGAGAAAGGCAAAGCTTCTCCAATATGTTCTAATTATTGGATTAACCTTGTTCTTTCAATCTTTGTTGACTCATCATCTTCTTTAGTACAGCATACCAGTGCTACCTGGAGCAAACTGCCATAATCTGCCTCTTTTACATTATGGAAATGTAACTTTCAGAAGCAAGACAGTAAGGGATAAACAGAAAATGTGACCAACTTGAAACTGGGAGGTGAAGTGCTTCCAAGGAGAGAGCTAAGATCTTTATAACAGCCCCAATCCCTACAGCAAAGAAAGGCTATACTTGGTCCAAAAAAAGCAATGATCAGATTTTTTTATCTTTGGCTGCAGGTATTTCTTTGCAGCTTTGAGAATTGGGTAGAGCAAAAACTGATGGCTCTAAGATGTAGAGATTTTTCTAGCTACAGAAAACCAGGACCTAAAAAACAGGTAGATTTGTGAATGATTTATCTTCAGAAATATAGACTTAATGACTCCCTCTTCACTTTCCATCTACCTTTCTCTTTTGCTTACCTAACACTAAAAGAGGGAGGGGACCTAAAGATTTATCAAATTAACTAATGTGTTTTATATTAACCAATATGTTTTAAACAATACAGAAATAGTAATGGATTCAGTAATTTGAACCAACTTTCTTATAGAAAATTATTAGAAAAGCATTTCAGAATATCAGAAAATAATTATAAAAGCAGTTCAGCATATACTTGAAAGAATTAGATGGCTAATAAGATAGTGAAGAACTACCATACCAGGATACGAGAGAGGATAAAGACCCAGGAAGGTAAACTCAGCATTTGGAAGCATTTTTCCCTGGAGGGATTTGCCGAAAATGTAAAGAATAACTTAAAGGCTAAGTGTGTTTTTAGTAGCCTCACAAAATTAACAAAACAGGGATTGGAATCTATGGTACTACAAAATGAGGCAGGCCCTGGGGTACTCCTAGCACTAATTTTAGGACCTCAAAGAGTTGATCATAGAATTATGAATTAAATTTTTAAATAATAATGTTCTTGCAAGGGATTTAGCTCAGCTTGAATCATCATTGGATTATCCCGTCTTCCTGAAATTTAAGGCTTCCTAGAGTAATGGTGGCAGAAGCAATCATAACTTCTCTCAGGGGAAGGATAATCTCATACTATGCTTCAAATTATTTTTATAAACTATTTTGAAAAGACATTGTCCAACACAGGTACAAGTAACAAAGTATACAAGGACACAAGATATCATTTTAAAAGGGCAGCAGAAAAAAATATGTAGGTGATAGAAATAGATTTTATATGCTACAGATATACAAACTAAATTTTAAAATACTCTCCTTACTGAAGTAGAGCAATCAACACATTCTAATTTGTCTGAGACTTTTCCAGTTTTGGAATTGAAAATCCTGTATCTCAGGAAACTCGTCATTCCTAGCAAACCATGAGGGTTTGTCACCCTAGAAAAGACAATAGTGAGAATTTCAGCAAAGAACTGAAAACTATAAAATACATATATTTTGAAATGTATATATGAATGAAATGAAAAATACAATAATTGATATTAAGAACAATACAGGGGATTAATACCACAGTAGACAAATGTGAAGAGAGAAATAGTAAATTAAATTTAGGTCAAAAGAAAATATCTAGAAAGAAAGCTACATCCAGAAGGAAGACAAAAGTAAGAGAAATACAAAAGAGAGGGTAAGAAATATAGAGAACAGAAAAAGTGCCTAACATACATGTCTTTTGAGTTCAAAAAGAAGAGGAGAGATAAAGTGGGTAAAAATCAATATTTTAAAAGATAATGACTGAAAATACTTCATAACTGATATAAGATATCAAGCCATAAATTCAAAAATCACTATGAATCACAAACCATAAGCAAGGATGAAATCGTTGGTCCATCATAGTATAAGTGTTGAAAATAGAAAGTTTTAAAGTTGTCAGGGGAAAATAAGCAATGACTTACTGTCAATAGTGACACATTGACTGACATCTAGCTTCTAAATAGGAATGATAAGATTCAGAAAACAATGGAAATACATCCATGAGATAATTTCCAGGACTTCTATAGGAAAATCTCAGACACCTAAATTTGAACCTCTTATCAAATCCTTCAAAAACTATGCAGTACAACAAAGAAAGCAAATTAATCCATCTATAACTATGCCTAAAGCATGACTAAGAAAAAAAAACAAACATTACAAACATAAAATTCCATATGAATAAGAAAAAATATTTCAAAACCAGCAGAGCCAGCTCCAGTTCACATGCTGGAGCATCATCACAGGAAGCCTAAAAAAATTAATAAGACAGGAAACTAACATGATACTAACAGTGATGACTAAGGATTAAATAACATACTCCATCCTCCAAATGAATGGAGAAATATTTAGAATAAGTCTGAGGCCTAGTAGATTTCCCTGACATGTGGGCTATTAAAAAAAAAAAAAAAGAAAAAAGATGAAAGAGAGCAGAACCAGAGGTTGGGTCTCAGTAAAGTAGTGCTTTTGGGGAAGAAGGGGCTGATATGGAAGTTATGGTAGTATTTTGTAGTCTTGGTTGTCATGAGAAAGCAAGAATTGCAACCAGTAAAAATTAAGGGCCTACAAAAAAAAATCTCAAATTTAGAAGGTATACCAACTTCTCTCTCTGCCTCCACAAAGAAAAGGAAACCAACATTTTTAGACTGCAATTTATTATACTAAAAGAAAGCAGTGTTCTTTAACTAAAAAATCAATTAAGCCACCCAAGCCCTTATCTCCTACAATTGTTTATCCTAAAAAAAATTAAGACATTTCAAAATGAACAGACAATAGCAAATAACATCCACACAAGCTAATAATAAGAGAAAACAAGTTAAGAATCAAAATTTCAGCTGATGAAAATTCTCGCCATAAAACAACCATAAAATACAATACCCCAAAGTAAAATAAACGTCTGTAACCAAGAATTTCACATATATATGAGAAAGTTCTAATGGGAAAAATTTAAAAACAAAAAGCAAAAGGACATAAAAATAAAACAATGTGAAACAGGGATTGACAATACAGGAAGAAAAAAATTTTTAAACAGACAAAATTCTCTGGGAAGTGAAGTATAATTAGAAGATTTCAAAGAGAGAATAGATTCAATTGAAAATGCAATAATGTGAATTGAGGAGAGGAATGTAAACAACCAAGAAAAATAATAATAAAATAAAGTCAGAGGTAAATATGTTTAGAGTAAAAAAAAATATGGATATGTAGAAAAGCAAAGATCTAAAATATATATAATTGGGGTTCAAGCAAATGGTGGGGTGAGGAGGTGGAGGAGAATAAAAGAAAATGAAAATAATAAAACTGAGTAAAATATAAAATATAATAAATAACATTTTCAGAAATAAAACAATCTGAATCTACATATTAAAAGAGCTTACCATGTACCTGGAAAAATTGACCTTGAAAGGTTAACTCCAACATATACCATAATAAAACTATCAGACTTGAAAGAGACAAGTGTTTCTATTTCCATATCTGTAGTCAAAAGACCAAGTCACACAGGAAAGACATACAGGTTAACAACCGAAATACACAAGGCAAGACAGCAGTAGTGCAAAATTATTGAGATCTTGAGGAAAAGAAGTGTGAATAAAGATTTATACCCAGCAAAGCTCTCCTTGAAGTACCAAGGCTATTTTATACATGCACAGTATCAGGAGATATTGTACTCACAAGTCATTCCTTAGGAAGCTAATAAAGGATCAGCTTCATAGAATCAAGAGAGAATCAGACAAACTTCTGCAAAAGGGCTGTTGGTGACCATGATTATATTTAATTATAGATCTGAGACTGAAACAAATGTGGGGACAAGGAAGGAAATAAGTAGAAATATAGTATGTAAATATTAAACATTATGACAAAGTAGAACAACTAACATAAATGAAAAGTGAAAAAAAAGAAAAGTGGAAAAATCCAATTTAATATTACATAGAAAACATGTGAGAGTCACAGAATATCATTTAAAATAAACAAACTAAATATTACAAGCCTAAATAAGGAAAAATAAATACTAAGGACAACATATAATGTAATAGTAATAAAGTAAACAATAGAAAAAAATGCCAAACTTTCTAAATTTCAAAAGGAACTATAAAATGGAGCAAAGAAAACAGATCTTAGAAGAAATCATAGGCAGTAATCTCTTTATTTATTTATTTATTTTTTATCATTAGTTTCAGGTGTACAAAAAAAATAGTGATTAGACAGTTATGTACCTCACAAAGTAATAACCACCATAGTCTATTACCTATCTGACACTGTACATACTTATTACAATATTATTGACTATATTCCCCATGCTGTACTTTATATCCCATGACCATTTTTTATAAATTATGGCTGATGGGCCGACCAAGTCGTTCAGTTGGTTAAAAGCTTGCTTAAGAATGCGAGCTCTGAGCAATAAGGTTGCCAGTTCGATTCCCACATGGGCCAGTGAACTGTGCCCGAGGGAGCTGCGGGGGAACTGCCAACAGGTGTCAGGATGGCTCAGCTGGTGAGAGCACATGCTCCTAAGAACAAGGTTACCTGTTTGACAGCTGCATGGGATTGTGGGCTATGCCCACCTGCAACTAAAAACTGAACGGGGCACCTTGAGCTGAGCTGCCACCTGGGTGGCTCAGCGGATAGAGTGCATGCTCTAAGCTGCGAGCTGCCCACAGCCACCAGCCAGATGGCAACTGGACTTGGAGCTGAGCTTGCTGTACCCTCCACAACTAATATTGAAGAACAACAATTTTGCTGTTCCCCTTCCTCAATTCCCCAACACTGTTCCCCATCCCAGTTCTCCAACAAAAATCTAAAATAATAATAATAATAATAATAATAATAATAATAATAATGATTGCTGATATTCAATATTACTTTATATTAGTTTCAGGTGTACAGCATAGTGGTAACATATTATATAATTTATGAAGTGATACCTCTGTTAAATCTAGTACCCACCTGGCACCATACACAGTTTTTACAATATTATTGATTATATTACCCATACTATACTTTACATCTCATGACTATTATGTGACTACTGATTTGTACTTCTTAACGTCTTCACCTTTCTCACTCAGCCTCCCAATGCCCCTCCCATCTAGTAACCATAATTAAGTTCTCTGTATCTATGAGCCTGTTTCTGTTTTGTTTGTTTGTTTATTTTGTTGTTTAGATTCTACATATAAGTGAGATCATATGGTAGTTGTCTTTCTCAGTGTGACTTATTTCACTTAGCATAATACCCATGTTCTTGCAAATGGTAAGATCTCATTCTTTTTATGGAGATATATATATTTTCTCACCAATTCTTTATCTAACGGTCTATTGATGGGCACTTTGGCTGTTTCCTTATCTTGGCTATTATAAATAACACTGCAGTAAACATAGGGGTGCTTATATCTTTTTGAATTAGTGTTTTGTGTTTCTTTGGATAAATACCCAGGGGTAGAATTGCTGGATTGTAAGATAGTTCTATTTCTAATTTTTTGAGGTACCTCCATACTATTTTCCATAGTGGTGGCACCAATTTGCAGTCCCACCAATAGTACACAATGGTTCCCTTTTCTCCACACTATACCAACACCTGTTGTTTGTTGATTTATTGATGGTGGACATTCTGAAAAGTGTGAGCTGATATCTGATTGTAGTTTTAATTTGCATTTGTCTGATGATTAGTGACATTGAGCATCTTTTCACATGACTATTGGCCATCTGTTTGTCCTCTCTGGAAAAATGCCTATTCAGGTCCTCTGCCCATTTTTCAACTGGATTATTATTATTTTTTTTTGGTATGGAGTAGTATGAGTTTTTTATACATTTTGGATAGTAGCCCCTTATTAGATGTATCATTGGCAAATATCTTCTCCTGTTTAGTAGGATGTCTTTTCATTTTGTTCAGGGTTTCCTTTGCTGTGCAAAATCTTTTTTGTTTGATGTAGTTCCATTTGTTTATATTTTCTATTGTTTCCTTTGGCAGTAAACTCTTTGACATCAATCTTAGCAATATCTTTATGGATATGTCATCTTGGGTAAGGCGGAAAAATGCAAAAATAAACAAATCAAACTACATACAATGAAAAAGTTTTGACAACAAAGGAAACCATCAACAAAATGAAAAGACAACCTACTAAATGGGAGAAGATATTAAAAATGATATACCTGCTAAGTGGTTAATTTCCAAAATATATAAAGAACTCATACAACTCAACATTAAAAAACAAACAATCTGATTTAAAAATGGGCAGAGACTATAAATAGACATTTTTCCAGAAAAGACAAAGATGGCCTGTAGACATGAAAAGATGATCAACATCACTAATCATCAGGATAATGATTTATCACCTCACATCTGTCAGAATGGCTATTACCAAAAACAAAACAAAACAAAAACAAACAAACAAAAAGCAGCTAATTACAAATACTTTTGAGGATGTGGAGAAAAGGGAACCCTTGTGCACTGTTGGCGGGATTGAAATTGGTGCAGCCACTATAGAAAACAGTATGGAGTTTCCTCAAAAATGTAAAATTAGAACTATCAAACTAAAAAGCTTCTGCACAGCAAAAGAAACCATAGACAAAATTAAGAGGCAACTAACCAAATGGGTGAAAATTTTTGTAAACAATGCCTCTGATAAGGGGCTTATATCCAAAATACATAAGGAACACATACAACTCAACAACAAAAAATTAAACAATCCAATTAAAAAATGGGCAGAGGACCTGAATAGACATATCTCCAAAGAGGACATACAAATGGCCAATAGAACATGAAAACAATGCTCAACATCACTAAATATCAGGGAAATGTAAATCAAAACCACAATGAGATATCACCTTACAGCAGTTAAAATGACTATCATCAACAAGACAAATAATAACAAGTGTTGGAGGGGCTGTGGAGAAAAAGGAACTCTCACACACGGTGGGAATGCAGATTGAAGCAGCCACTATGGAAGGCAGTGTGGAGATTCCTCAAAAAATTAAGACTAGAATTACCATATGACCCAGCAATCCCTCTCCTGTGTACCTATCAAAAAAATCTGAAAACATTTATCCTTAAAGATATGTGTGCTCCGATGTTCATTGTAGCTTTATTTATGGTGGCCAAGACATGGAAACAACCAAAGTGCCCTTCAATAGATGATTGGATAAAGAAGATGTGGTATATATACACAATGGAATACTATTCTGCCAAAAGAAAAGATGAAATAGTGCCATTTGCAACAACATGGATGGATCTTGAGATTATTATGCTAAGTGAAATAAGTCAGAAAGAAAAAGTTGAGAACCATATGACTTCACTGATATGTGGGATATAAAACTGAAAACACCAAAGGAACAAGGCAAACAAATGAAGAAACAAAAACTCATAGACACAGACAATAGTTTAATGGTTATCAGAGAGTAAGTGGGGAGGAGGGTGGTAGAAGAGGGTAAAAGGGCTCAAATATATGGTGATCGAAGGAGAACTGACTCTGGGTGGTGAACACACAATGTGATATATACATGTTGTATTACAGAATTGTACACTTGAAACCTATGTAACTTTACTAACAATTGTCACCCCAATAAACTTTAATTAAAATAAAATAAAATCAGAGCTACCTTATGACCCAGAAGCAATTCCATTTCTGGGCATTTATCCAAAGAAATTGAAAAACACTAATTCAAAGAGATCCATGCACCCCTATGTTTATTACAGAATTATATTCAATAGCCAAGACACAGAAGCATCCTAGGTGTCCATGAACAGATGAATGGATAAAGATGTAGTACATACACACAGAGGAATATTACTTAGCCATAAGAAAGAATAATATCTTGACATTTGTGACAAATGGACCAACCTGGAAGGTATTATGCTAAATGAAATAAGTCAAAGAAAGACAAACACTCTACGATTTCACTTACATGTGGAATCTCAAGGACCAAAGAAACAAAGCAAATGAAAACTGAAAAGGGCTCATAAATACAGAGGAAAAACTGATGGTTGCCAGAAGGGAAGGAGGTGGGGAGATTGGCAGAAAAAGTGAAGATGATTAACAGGTACAAATTCCAGTTATAAAGTAATGTCACAGGGATGTAATATACAGCATAAGGAATATAGTCAATAATATTATAATAACTTTGTACAGTGTTACTAGATTTGTAGCACTTACTTCATAAGGTATATAGATGTTGAATCACTATGTTGTACACCTGAAACTAATATAATATTGCATTTCAGCTATACTTTAATAAAAAAGAAAGAAAACAGTACATGTAACAAGATAATTTATTTCATAATAAAAATGTTAAAATAAAAAGTTATATATGTTTGTTTGTTTTTTGAACAGGTTTATTGGCAGTGTATTCTCTTAGTTTTTCTTCACCTGAGAATGTCTTTAGTTCATCTTCTGAGGAATATTTTTTGCTGGATATAAAATTCTGGTTTGATAGATCTTTCACTTCAACAATTTAAAAATGTTTTGCTTGCTTCTGGCCCTGTGGTTTCTCATTAGAACTAGAGTAATTCTGACTGTTCTTCCCTGGGGTGATGTTTTCTCTGTTTTTGAGTGTTTCTTTGTCTTTTGTTTTCAGCAGTTTGGTTATACCGTGTTTGGGCAAGACTTTCTTTGGGTTTATTCATTTTTAGGCTCCCTGAACTTCTGGAATCTGTAGGTTTATACCCTTTACCATGTCTTGAAAGTTTGCAGCCATTTTTTTATTCAAATATTTTTTGAGCATGAGTTTTTTCTTCCTCTGGGAATCTCATGACATGTATATTAGATCTTTATTATTATTCTACAGGTCTCTGAGGCTCTGTTTATTTATTTATTTATTTATTTATTTTAAAAATTCTTTTATTGTGAAATAAACATTTTTTATTTAAATTAGTTTCAGGTGTACAACACAGTGCACTAGTTATATTTTTTACCCCTCAAAGTGACAACCCTCCTCCCCCAGTTCACCACACCATTCCCCCCACCCCATATCATACATATCTATGACAATTCCTTTGACTCCCTTCTACAGTATACTCCACATCCCGTGACTATTTATGTATTCAGTTATAGTTGGCATACAATATTATACAACATCACCTTCAAGTGTACAGTGAAGTGATCAAGCCTCTGCTCCATCCATGAAGTGGTCTCCCTAACAAGATATGTGACCATCTGACACGCCACAAAATTTTTACAACATTATTATATACCCCGAACTGTGTTTCATATCCCTGTGACAATATTGTAGTTGCCTATTTATGCTGTCTAACCCTTTCCCCTCTCTCCCTTATCCCCACCACCACCCAACTAGCAACCCTCAGATATTCCTCTATATGTATGAGTCTGTTTCTGTTTACTTTGCTCATTCATTCAGTTTTTCAGATTCCACATATAAGTGAGATCATATGGTATTTGTCTTTCTCCGACTGACTTATTTCACTTAACATAATAGTCTCTTCACAACATTATCAATTACATTCCCAGAACTGCCCCCCCATATCCCTGTGGCAACATTGAAGCCACCCACCTACGCTGTCCAAAACCTTCCCTCCTCACTCATCCCCACCCCCTCCCAGCCAGCAACCATCAGTTTTTCCTTTATATCTGCTTGATATGATTTCAATCTTCTTAAATTTACTGAGACTTGTTTTGTAGCCTAATATGTGGTCTATCTTGGAAAACGTTCCATGTGCACTTGAGAAGAATGTATATTCTGTTGTTTTAGGGTGAAATGCTCTAAAAATATTGACGAAGTCCAGCTGGTCTAAAGTGTCATTTAAGGCCACTCTTTCCATGTTGATTTTCTGTCTAGAGGATCCATCCATTGGAGACAATGGGGTGTTGAAGTCCCCAACTATGATAGTGTTACTGTTGATCTCTGTCTTTACATCTGTCAAAACCTTTTTTATATAATTAGGAGCTCCTATGTTGGGTGCATAGATGTTCATTAGGGTTAGAGTGCCTTTCTTTGTGTTTTACTGTAGTCTTCATTTTAAGGTCTATTTTGTCCAAAATAAGTACTGCTACTCCAGCTTTTTTTTCTCATTTCTATTTGCATGAAATATCTTATTCCATCTGTAAACAGCATATACATCGGTCCTATTTTCTTATCCACTCAGCCACTCTCTGTCTTTTGATTGCAGCATTTAGCCCATTCACATTTAAAATGATTATTGATAGGGGCATATGTATTGCCATTTTGTTATTTGTATTCCTGGTCTCCCTGGGTTAGCTTGTTTATCCCTTTCTTTTGTTTAAAAAAGCCCTTTTAACATTTCTTGCAATGCTGGCTTGGTGGTAAGGAATTCCTTAAGCTTATTCTTTTCTGAGAAGCTCTTTATTTCTCCTTCAATTTTAAGTGATAGCCGTGCTGGGTAGAGCAATCTTGGTTGTAGGCCTTTATTTTGTGTCACTTTGAATATCTCCTGCCACTCCCTTCTGGACTGCAGAGTTTCTGTAGACAAGTCAGCTGTTAGTCTAATAGGAGTTCCATTGTATGTAACCTGCTGTCTTTCTCTTGCAGCCTCTAGGATTCTGTCTCTGTCTTTAAGCTTTGCCATTTTAACTATGATGTGTCTTGGTGTGGACCTGTTTGGGTTCAGCTTGTTTGGAACCCTCTGCACTTCCTGGGCATGTATGTCAATTTCCTTCACTAGGGTAGGGAAGTTTTCAGTCATTATTTTTTCAAATACATCTCGACCTCTTGCTTCTTCTCTTCTCCTTCTGGTATTCCAATGATTCTAAGGTGGTTGTGCATCATCTTGTCCCATAGGGCTCTTAAACTATTTTCATTGTTTTTTATTCTTTGGTCTTTTTGTTGTGCCAGCTGGGTGATTTCTGCTATTTTGTAAATCGCTGATCTGATTCTCTGCTTCATCAACTCTACTGGTGATTCCTTCGAGTGTGTTCTTCATTTCAGTTATTGTATTCTTCAGTTCTAACTGGTTGTTTTTTATGATTTCTCTATTCTTCCTTATGTCCTCACTAAGTTTGTTAAACATTCTTATCATCAGTGTTCTAAAATCTGTCTCTGAAAGGTTGGATCCCTCTGTTTCATTTAGTTCTATATCTAGAGGTTTCTTCTGATCTTTTGCTTGTGACATTTTTCTTTGTTTCCTCATTCTGGCTGTCGCTCTGGGATTGCTTTGCTGTATTAGATAGATCACTAGGAGAGCCCCAGCTGGATCATGCAGGCACACAGCTCCGCATCAGCTGCTCGCAGATCAGGCTGAGCAGCCCACCAACCAATCACCACCCTGGCAACTCTGCACACGCAGTGTGGAGAGTGGGGACCAGAGGCAGCTTTCGCACTCCTGCGTCTCAGTGAGCAGCTTGTTGGAGCCGGAACATGCCCACCAGGCGTTTCCCTGACAATGAAGCACAATTCAAGCAGAGGGTGGGGATCCAAGGCAGCTTGCACACTTCCAGATCTCAGTGAGCAGCCTATTGGAGCCAGAGGGCACCGGCCCAGCGGTTCCCTGGCAACACGGTGTAAGCTGGTCGGAGAGTGGGGATCCAAGACCACATGCACGTGCACACGCACAGACACTTCTGTGCCAATTCCACCAGACCAATGAGGTCCTGGACCTAACCCTCTGTGGGAGGGCCCAACCCTGACAAAATGGCGCCCTCCTGTATACCACTGGCGTGCAAGCTCCACACCAGGGGAACAATAGTCCGAAAACCTCCAGCTTCTGCACCAAAGATGCTCAGTTCAGTTCGTCCCCGCAGGCTCCTGGGTCCTGCTCACACAGCTACTCCCTCCAACAGGAACTGGGTGAGTCCTCACAGGCGAGTGAGCCCGTGCACCAGCCCCACTGGTTCTCCAGCCACTCTTAGCCTCACCGAGCTGGGCAAACAGAGTCCTCACTAATTTCTACTGCCAGCTATTGTGGAACTCCTCTTCCCGGCAAAGGAACTCTGGGCTGGTGAGCTCGGTGTGCGGCCGGAGGGTCTCTCCCCCAACCAGAGAAGCCTCCCCACTGCTGAGGCATCCCTCACAGGGTTTGCCTTCTCTCGTCTCTGCCCCTCCTACCAGACTTGATGTGGCCTCCTCTTTAAGTTCTTTGTTTAGAGGTTCTGTTCATCTAGTGTTCCAGGGACTTCTGGGGTTGAATGTTGTATAAATTATTTGTAATTTTGGTGTGATCCTGGGAGGCAGTTAACACAGTATCTGTCTCTTCCACCATTTTTCCATCTTTGTTTCTAGATATGTTTTTGATATGATAAAATTGAAGCAGTACATAAGGGTATATGATAAAAATGAATATCTCTCGCTAGAGGAAACCACAGTTAATATCTCCTGCATATCTTCATAAAACTTTTCTCCAGATAAGCAGATGAAAGAAAAAAATAGAGAAATAGATAGAAGGGAGATATATATATATATATATATATATATATATATATATATATATAGAGAGAGAGAGAGAGAGAGAGAGAGACAGAGAGAGACAGAGAGAGAGGGGGAGAGAGAGAGAGAGAGAGGGAGAGAGAGAGAGAAAGGAGGGGAGGGGAAGGTAAGGATATATGATTGATAGATGACAGATAGATTGAATAGGTGAGAGAGATAGAAGGATCAATAGATAAATAGTATAGATGGTTTGTAGATAGATGATAGATAGATAGATAAGAGAGATAGAGAGATAAAGAAATAGAGTGATAATGAGATATAGAGAGATAAATATACTAAAGAAAAAACATATCATAAAAAAAGAAACATACTGTATTCACACTGTTCAGGATCATACCTATTTCATTGAACTAAGTATCCTGGAGGTTATTCCTTATAAGCACATATAAATATACCATTTTAATGACAATGTTATAACTATATAAATGTACCATAATTCTTCACCCAATCATTATTAATGGAGATTTAGATTGTTTCCAGTTATTTTCCAATACAAATAATTTGGTAATGAACATCTTTATGTGTCGCACTGATATATGAAAATATGGGTAGGTAAGTTTTTCCAAGAGACTTTGCTATGTTGTAGGGCATATTTATAGCTACTGCTCTCCAAACCCATTTACATCCCACCAACACTATGAGAGAATCTGCTTCCTGACTCTCACCAATACTATGTATTACTGAGTGTTTTGATCTTTGTAACTGAGATGTAAAACTCTGCCTCTAGTTTAAACTTACACCTCTTTTGCTAAAGGAAATTTTGCACATCTTTTTGTATCATTTTAAATGTTGCTATTTCTTTTTCTGTGAACTTTTCATCCCTAGCCTTTGATCCTTTTATTTAGAATGGATAATGCATTTCCTTAGTTCAGAAGTCAAAAATTACAAAATAAGATGCAGTAAAATTTCCTTTCTGTCACTTGTCTCCCCACTCACTACTGAATGTTATCTCTCTCATAAGCAACCAATCCCATTATTTTCATATGCACCCTTCCAAAGAAATTCTATGTGTGTATGTGCATGTGCGTTTTCCATTTTTCCCAAATGGTAATCCATTATACACATTCCTTTGTACTTAATCCAAAGATTTCCAAATACCTTTGAGGCTGTCCCCCATCCTAGATGACCAAGTAGAGGCATGCAGTACACACATATTCCTACCATCCAGATATAGCAAGGGAGTCTTAAAAGTGGATGGCAGGAAGAAACCAAGGGAAAGAGGTCTGTCTCTAAATGTTTTTCGAAAGGCTCTGCCCTGAAGCTATTTCTTCCCACCAGAAACCACAGGGATAGCAGCCCCTCTCAAAGTGCTGAGAAAAGCTATCAGCAGATGTACAGGGGTGACTTGAGCACTTGATGAAAAGCACAGTACAGATGTGGGAGGAAGGATGGTCAGTCTGAGGCCAGACAGGTGAGAATGTAGCTAGCATAGTCAGCTTGGCAGCACAATGAAGCAGAATTCTGACCCCTAAAGGCAGGGTCAGTTCCCACATTCCCCCACCTCCCCATGCAGCATGATGCAATGCAGAACTGCAGGGGTCTGGAGGAGCCAGGGCAACAGCAGCAGCAGGCATCAGAGAAGCACAAAACATCCTGGAAGAGGGGGACAGGACTTGGCATGGCAACAGTGCAGAGCAGCAGGAGATTCCAGAACTGTCAGTATAAGTCATGCACCAAGGGTGGGGCTTAGGCCCACACCAGGATCTCAACTGAGATGTGGCTGCTAGACACTGTGATTACAGAGTAGGTATTGGTGATTCAACAAGATTTTAGCTGCACTCTGCATATTGTAATTAGCTATGTGCAAGGTTCAATTAATTAGGAGGTAGGTTTTTATATACTTCATCCATATGATTGTATGATTCTGCTCAACTTAATTCCTTTTCTTGTTTTTCAATAGTCCTAATAAAAGAACTTCATCAGTTCTTAGCGAACTGAAATCCTTAAATAAATTATCCAAACTGGCCATTCAGTTGTGCTATGGCTGCCTCCTTGGGGCTCCCTTTACTTCAGTTCACTCATCAATTCTTTATACATTGAGCAATATTAAGTACCTCTTATTCCAGGCAAAGTGATAGGAGTTGAGATCATAACAAGTAAAGTAGGAATTCCCTAGCCTCCAGGATTCTGATATGTTATAGGTAAGAGAGACAGATAATTAAAGCAAATCATTAAAATTCAGTACCAAAAGTTCTGCAATAAAAATATTAACCAAGTGTGCTGGCCTAGTGGCGCGGTGGTTAAGCACTGGCTTGGGAAGTCAGCGGCCCCGGTTCGGGTCCCACATATGAGGGCCAGTGACACTGCCCTCAAAAAAAAAAAAAGAAAAAGAAAAAACAAACAAACAAACAAACAAAATTATCCAAGTACAGAAGGTGTCACCAGTTCTGCCTGAAATTGTCAGGAAAGATTCCCAGAGGAAAGATTCCCAGAACTAGGTCTTTAAAGAGGATTTATAGAAGTTTCCTAGGCAAAGAAGTGGAGGAAGGATTTCCTGGTTGGGAGAACAATGTGTATAAATGTAGAGTCATATCTGGGGATAGCATCTCCAGGGAAGACTTGGAAGTTTATTGTAGCTGATGCAAAGGTGAATGGTGAGAGGAGGAGTTTCAGGAAAAGAGATAAGTAAGGCCCAAATTGCTGAAGCATCTGGGAAAACCAGCCCAAATAGATTTGAACAAGAGAAACTAGTGGCCGAGTGTCCCCCTAGGAAAGTAACACAATAAACCACAGAGTACACTGAGGGCCACCAGTGATGCAGACACCTGGATGCACTGTCCAGCTAGGACCTGCCTGGGATGGTATTTTGCAGGTCATACATTCTGTACATCACTACTGAGCAGGAATTACACCTCCCATCCTTACCCTGCACCAGTGGCTCTCAACTGAGGGGAAATGGGGGCAAAATGTCACAACTGGGGACACTACAGGCATCTAGTTGGTAGAACCCAGGGATGCTGATAAACACCGTACCATGCCAACATCAAGAAACCTGCCCAACACATAATAGAAATATTTTACTCACATATGGCTCACATTGGAGAAATGACTGCCTTTTGCTACATCTATTTATAAGTCTAAAAAGTTTAGCATAATCATTTATATCAGCTTATATCAATATTTTCCTCAGTCATCCTATCTTTTGACTCTTGCCTTCCACCTTTAACTTCCCCAACTACCCTTTTGTTTGCTAGCTACCTATTTCCATAATTTAATATCTTCTCTTAACTCCTTGGCATCATGTCTTTTTACAGCCATAATAATACCTTGCATTTTTATTATCTTCACAGTGTTTAGCATGCCCTCACCTGCCTTTTGTAATTTGATCTGAACAGACATTTCTCCAGAGAAGATATACAGATAACTAACAAGGACATGAAAAAACTCAATGCCATTAGTCATCAAAACCACAATAAGATACCACTTTACACCCACTGGGGAGGCTATAATAATTAAAAAAAAAAACTCAAAAAAAAAAAAAAAGAAAGAAAGAAAAGAAAAAATAACAAGCATTGGCAAGGATATGGAGAACTGGAGTCCTCATATATTGCTGGTAGCAATATAAAATGGTTCAGCCACTGTGTTAGTCAGTTCAGGCTACTAAAACAAAATGCTATAGAAGGTGTAGCTTAAGCAAAAGACATTTATTTCCCACAGTTCTGGAACTTGAAAAGCCCAAGGTCAAGATGGATTTGATTCCTCATAGAACCAACTTCCTGGCTTACAGACAGACACCTTCTTGCTGTGTCCTTAGGTGGAGAGAGAGGTCTACCTTCCTCTTTTTGTAAGGACACTAATCCCATCCTGGGAGTTCACCCTCATGATATCATATAAACCCAATACCTTCCAAAGGCCCCACTTTCAAATACCATCACATTGGGAGTTAGGACTTCAACATATAAATTGTAGACAGACAGTCCACAACCGCTACTATGCAAAACAGTTTGGCAAGTCCTCAAAGTGATAAACAGTGTAAACATATGGTCCAGCAATTCCACTTCTACTTATATGTCCAAAAGAAATGAAAACATATGTCAACATGGAAACTTGTATAAAAATATTCATAATATCCAAGAAGTGAAAACAAAATAAGTATCCATCCACTGATGAATGGATATAAAATGTGGCATATCCAAACAATAGAATATTATTTGGCAATAAAAAGAAAGTACTAATACATGCTACAACATGAATGAACTATAAAAACATTATGGTAAGTGAAAGAAGTAAGGCAAAAGGCCAAAAATTGTATGATTCTATTTGTGTAAAACATCCAGGACAGGCAAGTCCATAAAGACAGAGAAAGATCAGTAGTTGCCTCAAGCTACTGGGATTTGAGGGAAATGGGGAGTGACTGCTACTGGGCATATGGGGCTTCTTTTGGCGATGATGAAACATCTCCTCTAAAAAGATCTAAATCTAATATTGATTCTAAAAGAATCAATATACTAAATATACTAAATACCATTGAATTATATACTTTAAATGGATAAATTATATGATATGTGGATTATATCTCAATAAAGCTGTTTAAAAATGAAAAGGATCCTGATGATATTCCCAAATTTCATCCCAGCCCTTAAGATTTGTGACATTGATTATGCTAATAATTATGTTGCCTTTTTTTTTTCACTCTGGCTCAAATGGATCTTCAATATTTGGTCTGAAAATATAAGCTAGATTTGCATTGCATGCACATCAAGAGAACACAGTAAATAGTACACTTTGGTATGTACTTGAGCGGATACTAACTCAGCCTTTATCCCCAGCTTTTGATTTTCCTTAATTACCCCCAGAGAGTTGCTGTGAAGTGCAAGTGAGATATTATATATGAGAGCTTTCTGTAAACAGAGAAACACGCACATGCATGATATCACCTATGTCCCAGGCCTCTTAATTTTGGTAATTAATTTTTACCACATATGTTAATAGCAGGCAAAGAATACTTTCATTTTATAGGCCAGATACACATTCTTTGTAAATAAGTTGACATGGTCTGTTAAAGCTATACCTTAAGAATTCAAATACAAAATGTGAACCCACTAACTTTAGAAGAAATAATAAAGCTTCACACCTGAACATACAAGTTTAGAGGTCTTAGTCGAGAAGAAGTTATACGTGGATTGCATATGACCATACTTGCCTTCAAGAACTCCTGCTCTGGCAAGACCATCAGAGACAATTGGCCACTGGTCTTCCCCAGTGACTCAGTGTTCTAATGGGACAATCCGGGCTCATCACTCTGTTGCTTGAAGATCTTTGGGCATCTTCTGTTTATTTAGGATAAATGTAGTGCACAAGCTTCATGGCAAGGCACATACAAGATTCTTCACATCTGGCTCAGCAATGAAGCCCCTCAGCCCAGTGTAGGTGCTCGCGTCTCCTATACTCTATCACTCTGACTTACTGACTGATCATATTCCTTCATATCACCATGCTTCTACATAAGTTGTGACCTCCACCTTGAGTCATACCCAGGAATGAAGCCTCTGATTTGTGAAAAACACTCAAGTGTTATCACTCAAGAGAATTCGCCCTAATTTCCTCATGTGGCCTTAATCATCCTTTCTTTCTCTTTTACTGAAGTATATTATAATTAACATATAACATTATATCAGTTTCAGGTGTACAACATAATGATTTGATATTGGTATATATTGTGAAATGATCACCACAACAAGTCCAGTTAATATCCATCACCACACAGTTAAAAAATTTTTCTTGCATTGAGAAATTTTAAGATTTACTCTCCTGGCAACTTTCAAATATGCAATATTATTAACTATAGTTACTATGCTATACATTATATCCCCAAGCCTTATTTATTTTATAACTGGATGTTTGTACCTTTTGACTCCCTCCCAACCATTGCCTCTGGCAACAACCAATCTGTTGTTTTTATCTATGAGCTCTTTTGTTTTCTTTTTAGATTCCAAATATAATTAAGATCATACAATATTTACTTTTCTGTCTGACTTATTTCACATAGAATAATGTTCTCAGGGTCCATCTATGTTGTTGCAAATGGCAAGATTTCCTTTTTTTATGACTAATATTTCATTGTATTCATACACCACAATTTCTTTATTCATTTATTCATCAGTGGATAGTTAGGTTCTTTTAATATCTTGGCTACTGAAAATAATGCTACAAAGAACATGGGGATTTTCAGTCAATATGGTGGAGTAGGTAAATGCGGCTTAACTACTTCACAAACACATCAAAATTACAACTAAACTCCAGAATTATCATGAAGAATCACCTGAAGTCTAGTTCAGGGGTCAGCAAACTTTTGAGACGGAAGAGCTGCTAGGGGTCAGCAAACTGAGGCTCACGAGCCACATGCAGCTCTTTGGGTACATGTGGAAGTAAAGTTGAAAATGAAAATAAAACTATCATACTTTCATTTATAAAATTTTAAAAGGATGTTATTCACATGATTGTGATTATGTAAAAATATATTATGGCTCTCAAATAATTTTTGAATTGTGAGGGACAGGATTGGCTCTTCCATGGGTCGGCAAACTTTTGAGACAGAGCATACCCAAAGAGCCACATGTGGCTTGCAAGCCGCAGTTTGCTGACCCCCGGTCTAGTTGAACAGAAGTCCTACAACTTCAGACATGCAGAAGAAACTACCTCTAGACTGATAGGAGGGGCAGAGACATGGAACAGCCTGGACCCATATCCCCATGTGAACATTAAAAATCAGGAGTGATATCTTGGCTGCTGAGGTCCCCTCAGAGGAGCAAGGTGTCCCAATCCCCAAATCAGGTGCCGCAGCCTATGTTTCCACTACCAGGAAGAGAGGTCCCCAAAGTTTTGGCTGTGAAAACCAGTGGAGATTGTGGCTTAGTGAGACAAAAGCCCTGCAAACAGACATTCTAATGGACAAACTCAGTACCTCTGAGCTCCAGAGCTGGGGCAGCAGCTCAAAAGGCACCAGGGACATAAAGGGAGGAACTGAAGTGTCTGGATTTAGGGTGAGGGTTGGAGGGGCAGCTTTCTCCCAGATGGAGGAGATGGCAGAAGTCATTGTTTCTTTGTTGAGCCCTCCCTGCTCCCAGCTTGCACATACAGGCAGTCACCATATCTCAGTCTTCATCAACCTGGCTAATACAGTTCATTTGCCTTGCCTGGTGATTCTGAGACCCCACCTCACCAAATATGCCAGCTCACCCAAGCCACTTCCAGTGGTTTTCCTTAAAAATAGCCTGCTATGACTCATGCTGCAGATTTTCCTAAAATCTCTCAAAGGAACACAAAACCCAAACAAGCACTATCTGGCCTCGACATGTCCCATACAACTAGCTGAGCATTCCTAATCCCAGCACTAGTCACAGCTGGCCTTTGGTTGCAGCTTGGCTTCTCAAAGCACCTCCAAGCACAGCGCAGGTGACAGCCATCTGTGGATTGCTTTGTGGCTCATGCCAGGTGGCCCACTGCAGGGCATAGGCTTCAGCTACACTTGGGCTGCATAGGTCCCCTCTCAGGAGGGCCCCAGGGCTGGCAAGCACAGTGGACAGCTTTGAACTGAGCTAGAGAATCACTCCCCAGCCAACTCCCAGGATGACACACCTAAAGGGTGCACTGGGCAGGCACCAGAGCCTTGCTAAAGTGAATCCTGCTTCATAGGATCAGCCCTTGCACAGTAGCTCCTTCACTGTAGTCACAGCCATTTCTCATAAGCAATTAACCCAAGGGCTAATCCCTTCCATTGATGTGCAAACAGCAACCAAGGCTCAACTACCACAAGAGGTCACACAACACCCACACAAGGGACACACGTGGAGCACCCAGCTCAGGTGACCAAGGGGGGGACTGTGTCACTAGGCCCCACGGGACACCTACTACATAAGGCCACCCTACTAAGACCACATAGCAGCCCTACCTCCTACCTAGAAACAAACACGGTGGGGGGGCAGCCAAAATAGAGAGACAAAGAAACATGTCCCAAATGAAAGAACACAACAAAGCTCCAGAAAAAGAACTAAACAAAATGGAGACAAGCAATCTACCAGATGCAGAGTTCCTAACACTGGTTATAAGGATACTAAATGATCTTAGGGATAAGTTTAACAAAGAGACAGGAAACATAAAAATGGAGACAGAAAACATAAAAAAGATCCAGTCAGAAGTAAAGAATTCAATAACTGAAATTAAGAATACATTAGATGACAAACAAATGAAGAAACAAAAAGTCATAGACACAGATAATAGTTTAATGGTTGCCAGAAGTTAAGTGGGGAGGGGAGGTAGATAATGATAAAAAGAATCAAATATATGGTGATGGAAGGAAAATTGACTCTGAGTGGGGAACACACAATGTGATGATATATAGATGATGTATTACAGAATTGTACACCTGAAACCTATCTAATGTTACTAACAATTGTCACCCCAATAAACTTTAATAAAAAAATAATTACAGGGCCGGCCGAGTGGCGCAGTGGTTAATCGCTGGCTTGGGAAGCCAGTGCCCCTGGTTCGGTCCCACATATGAGGGCCAGTGACACTGCCCGTAAATAAATAAATAAATAAATAAATAAATAATTATAAACTATATAAAAAAAGAATAGATTAGAGGGAATCAATAGTAGATTAGATGAAGCAGAAGACTGAATCAGCAATTTAGAAGATAAAGTAGTAGAAAATACCCAAACAGAACAGAAAAAAAGAAAAAAATAATCCAAAAATATGAGGATAGTTTCATGGGCCTCTGGGACAACATCAAGTGTACCAACATTTACATTATTAGGGCTCCAGAAGGAGAAGAGAGAATAAGGTATTGAAAAGTTATTTGAAGAAATAATGATGAAAAATTTCCCTAAACTGGCAAATAAAATAGACAAAGAAGTCCAGAATTCACAGAAAGCCCTTAACAAGATGAATCTAAAGAGGCCCACACCAAGACTCATCATAATTAAAATGCCAAAAGTTAAAGACAAAAAAAAAAAAAAAACAATATTAAAAGCAGCAAGAGACGCAGTTAGTTACCTACAAGGGAGCTCCCATAAAACTGTCAGTTGATTTCTCAACAGAAACTTTGCAAGCCAGAGGGATTGGCACATAATATTCACAGTGATTAAAAAACAAGGACCTACAACCAAGATTACTCTACCCAGTAAAGCTTCATTTAGAATCAAATGACAGATAAAGAGCTTCCCAGGCAAGAAAAAGCTAAAGGAGTTTATTACTACCAATCCAGTATTACAAGAAGTCCCCTTGTAAAGAAGAGGCTTCTTTAAAATGGAAAGGAAAAAAAAAAAGATAAAAAAGATAAATATTAAAATGGTAATGACTACATATTTATCAACAATTACTTTAAATGTAAATGGATTAAATGCTCCAATCAAAAAACATAGGAAGACTGAATGGATATGAAAACAAGATCCATATATATGCTAGCTATAAGAGATCACCTCAGATCAAAAAACACACACAGACTGAAAATAAAGGGGTGGAAAAAGTTATTTCATGAAATGGAAATGGGAAAAACAAAGGCTGGGGTAGCAACATGTATACCAGACAAAACAGACATTAAAACAAAGGCTATAACAAGAGACAAAATAGGACCTAGTAATCTCACTTCTGGGTATTTACCCAAAACGCTACTTCGAGTGGATGTGTACATCCGTATGTTCATTGCAACATTATTTACAATAGCTAAGATAGGAGGGCAACCTTGGTGTCCCTGAATAGATGAATGGATAAAGAGGATGTGGTACATATATTCAATGGAATATTACTCAGCCATAAAAAAGAATGAAATCATGTCATCTGCAGCAACATGGATGGACCTAGGGAGTGCTGTGCTGAGTGTAGTCAGTCAGACAGAGAAAGATATATATCATATGATTTCACTTATAAGTGGAATCTAAAGAAGAAAGTACACAAACAAACAGAAACAGAAACAAACTCATAGGTACAGAGAACACTTTGATGGTTACCAGATGGGAGGAGGATTGGGGGTAGGGGAAGAAGAATTGGTGTTAAGATGTACAACTTGGTTGTTACAAAGTAGTCATGGGGATGTAAGGTATAGCATAAAGAATATAGTCAATAATATTGTAATATCGATGTATGATGTCAGATGGGTACTAGATTTATCAAGGTGATAGATCAGAGTGGGGTTGGGGGGCAGGGTGAAAAAGGTGAATGGATTAAGAGATACAAATTGCGGGCTGGCCGAGTGGCGCGGTGGCTAAGCGCTGGCTTGGGAAGCCAGCGGCCCCGGTTCGGGTCCCACATATGAGGGCCAGTGACACTGCCCTAAAAAAAAAAAAAAAAAAAAAAAAAAAAGAAATACAAATTGGTAGTTACAAAATAGTCATGAGAATTTAAAGTAAAGCATGGATAATATAGTCAATAACATGGTTATAACTACATATAGTGCCAGATGGGCACTCAACTAGTCAGGGGATCATTTCTTAAATTATGTAAATGTCTAATCACTGTGCTATACACCTGAAATTAATATAAAATAATACTGAATGTCAACTGTAAGTGGAAAATTTTAACTGTGGGGGAAAAGTGAAGGGGAATGAAAGGATGAAATTTCCAGGTATAAAACAAATAAGTTATGGGGATGTAATATACAGCATAGAGAATATAGTCAATAATATTGTGATAGCGGGGCATAGCGTCAGAAAGTTGCTGGATTTATCATGTTGATGACTTCTTTAGGTATATAAAAGTTGAATAACTATGGTGTACACCTAAAACTAATATAATATTGTACATTAGCTATATTTATTAAAAATCTTTAAAAAGATAAATTTAAAAGACAGAAGGAGGGCCGGCCGAGTGGCGCAGTGGTTAAGCGCTGGCTTGGAAAGCCAGCAGCCCCAGTTCGGGTCCCACATTTGAGGGCCAGTGACACTGCCCTCAAAAAGAAAAACAAAAACAAAACAAAAGACAGAAGGAGAAGAAGAAGAAGGAGAAGGAGATGGGGGTGCATATATATATTTTTGATTTAGTGTTTTTGTTTTCTTCAGATAAATACTCAGAAGTGGGGTTTCTAGATCATATAGTAGTTCTATTTTTTAACTTGATAAAGAAAATTCCATACTGCTTTCCATAGTGGCTGCATCAATTTACATCCCTACCAAAAGTGCACAAAGCTTTCCTTTTCTCCACATCCTTGCTGACACTTGTTATTTCTTGTCTTTTTGATAATAGCTATTCTAACAGGTGGGAGGTGGGTAGATCGTCGTGGTTTTAATTTGCATTTCCCTGATGATTAGGTAGGTACACTGAACAACGTTCTATGTCTATTGGCCATCTGTGTGTCCTCTTTGCAGAAATGTCTATTCAGATCATTTGCCCTTTTTAAAATCAGATTGTTTGTTTTTTGCTATTAAGTTGTATGAATTCTTTGTATATTTTGGGTGTTAATCTTTATTATATATATGTATTGCAAATAGTTTATCACATTTGTTATGTTGTTTTTCCATTCTGTTGATGGTTTCCTTTGCTGGGCAGAAGCTGTTTGTTAATTTTTGCTTTAGTTGTCTTTGCTTTTCTTGTCAAATCCAAAAACTCATACCAAGACCAATGTCAAGGAGCTTACCACCTATGTTTCTTTCTAGGAGTTTTATGGTTTTGGGTCTTACATTCAAGTCCTTGATGCATTTTGAGTTAATTTTAGTGTATGATGTCAGATAATGGTACAGCTTCATTCTTTCGCAGTGGCTGTTCAGTTTTCCCAACACCATTTATTAAAAAGGCTGTCTTTTCCCCATTGTATGTGCTTGGCTCCTTTGTTATAAATTAATTGACCATATATATGTGGGCTTAGTTCTGGGCTCTCTATTTCATTAAGTGTATATTTTCATGTCAATTCTATATTGTTTTCATTATTACAGCTTTTCGATACAGTCTGCAATCAGAAAGTGTGATGCCTCCAGCTTTGTTCTTATTTCTCAAGTTTGCATCTGCTATTTAGTGTTTTTTGTGGTTTGGTACAGATTATAGGATTGTGTGTTATATTTCTGTGAAAAATGCCATTAGACTTTTGATAGGGATTGCATTGACTCTATAGGTTGCTTTGGGTAGTGTGGACATTTTAACAATATTGATTCTCTTGATCCATCAGCATGAAATATATTTCCATTTATTTGTGTGGAAATGAAGGTAAGGCTGTCTGAGGTGACTTACTAAAGCAGGGCTCTGTTTATAAGCACTGATCTTTGCCAATGAGAGTGAAGTAAAATATTAAGAATATTAAACATTAAAATATTAAACTAATTAAAAATTGTCTTAATTAATTAAGACTATCTCTTCTGAGTAATTGATATGGGAGCTGCCCTGACTGAGATATAATTTACATACAGTAACATGTACCCGCCCTTTCTAGTGAACAGTTCCATCAGTTTCAACAGATGAACACAGTATATAACCACCACCACAAAGCACCACAAAGCACAGCTCTATCACCTTAAAAAATTTCCCTCAAAGTCTCCTATGGTCAACTCTTCTCCCCACTCCCAGCCCCACCAATCTTTTCTGTCCCTATAGTTTTACTTTTTCTAGAATATCATATAAATGGAATCATGCAGTATGTGACTTTTGAATGTTCTTTCACTTATCACAGTGTATTTGACATGCATTTATGCTGCTACATGTATAAATAGTTTGACCTTTTTTATTGCTTAGCTGTAGTCCATTGTACAGATACACAACTGTTTGCTTATCCATTTACTTTTTAAAAAATGTTTGGTTCACTTCCAGTTTGGGGTTATTATGCATAAAGATGTTATAAATACATATGTACAGTAGACACCACTTATCTGCAGGGAATAGTTCCAAGACCCCACTGAATGCATAAAAACCACAGATGATTCCAACCCCTATATATATATTTTTTTCTTACATATATATACCTATGATAAAGTTTAATTAAGTTAGGCATAGTCAGAGAGTAATAACAATAACTAATAAGGTTATGTGATATAATAATGTTATATAATATACTATAATGTTATGTGAATGTGGTCTCTCTCTCTCTCAAAATATCTCACTGTACTGCACTCACTCTTCTTTTTCTTGTGATGATGTGAGATGATACACTGCCTACGTGATAAGATGAAATGAGGTGAATGACGTGGGCATTGTGATGTAGCTTTAGGCTACTTTTAAGGGTCACTTGAACATAGCTGCAATGATAGTCAGTCTGATAACCAAAAGGGCTACTAAGTGACTAACAAGTGGAGAGTGTATACAGTGTAGCTACACTGGACAAAGTGGTGACTCATGTTCCAAGCAGGATGGAGTGGAATGACAGGAGATTTCATCACCCTGCTCAGAATGGTATGCAATTTAAAACTTATAAATTGTTTATTTCTGAAAGTTTCCATTTAATATTTTTGGACCACAGGTAACTGAAACCATGGAAAGCAAAACCAAGGATAAAATAGGACTACCATATAGGTTTACATGTGACTGTAAGTATTCATTTCTCTTGGGTAAGTAACTAGAAATGGGTTTGCTGGAAGTTATGGTTAAGTATATTTTTACTTTAGAAAAAACTGTCAAAACATTGTTCAGAGTGGCTGCAGCATTTTGCATCCCTACCAGCCATGCGTAAGATCTCCAGTTGCCCCTGATCCCCTCTAGGGTTTCATATTGTCAGCGTGATCTTTTTTTTATTTGAGGTTGTAGTTGTTGTCTTTAGCCATTCTAATAAGTGTATGCTAGTAACTCATTGTGATTTATTTTGCATTTCTCTAATGCTAATGATGTTGAGCATCTTTTCGTGTGTTAAATTACCATTCATATATTTTCTTCAGTGAAGTGTCTGCTTAAAACTCTGCTCATTTTTAAAAATTGGGTGTATTGTTTTTTCATTATTGAGTTTTGAGAGTTCTTTATATAATCTGGATACAAAGCCTATGTCAGATGTACTTTGCAAATATTTTCCCCCTGTCTATGGCTTGTTTTCATTCTCTTAATAGTGCCTTTCAGAGACCAGAAGTGTTTAATCTTTATGGGGACCACTATTTTTTTTTGTTTTTGTTTTATGGATTATGCTATGGGTATCATATCTAAGAAATCTTTGCCCAACCCAAGATTACAAGGATTTTGTCCTTTGTTTTATTCTGGATGTTTCATAGTTTTAAATTTTATATTTAGGCTTATGATCCATTCTATGTTAATTTTGGTGCCTGATAGTGGGTTTTTAACTATAGCCTAGAAAATGGTGGTTTGTATTCATAGTCCTAGTAATTTTGCCTAAAAACTAAGGAAGAAAGTTCCTTCTCTTCAAACTTCCTGCAAGCAGGTCAGACATAAAGAAAATGTTTAGAACCCAGATAACCTGAAGATACACTTAAAAGAATTCTAAAATGTGAAATATGTTGGAGGCATCTATCACCAAAGCTGAAAGTCTTTCCCATTTTACTAAAATCAGAAACCCAGCCACTCTGATTCATGTATAGTAATTATGATCTATTTGTACAGGAAGATGTGTACCTATGTGGAAAATAATAAAATTTTGTAATGGAAAAAAAATAAACAGTAGTGATTGGGTTTCCTAAACATTTCCTTGTTTATCTAGAATAAATAATCAGTAATTCTACCTTTATCATTATAGTTTGTTTTTTATGATTTCTAGAAAAATATCCTTGTATAATACTAAGCTCAAAATGACTCTTTATATGGTGATGGAAGAACTGACTCTGGTGGTAAGAAAACAATATGATATGTAGACGATGCATTATAGAATTGTACACTTGAAACCTATGCAATTTTACTAACCATTGTCACAGAAATAAGTTTAATTTTAAAAAAGTAAAAAATTGGGCCGGCCGAGTGGTGTGGTGGTTAAGCGCGCTGGCTTCCGAAGCCAGCGGCCCCGGTTCGGGTCCCACATATGAGGGCCAGTGACACTGCCCTCAAAAAATAAATAAATAAAACGCTTCTTCGTTAAAAAAAAAAAATAATAAAAAAAAAAAATAAATAAAAAAGTAAAAAATTTACTAAACTTTTTCACCCCATTAAGTTTAATTTTAAAAAGAGTTTTTTAAAAAGTTACTCTTTAGTTTCTGTTGTTTTAATATCGTACTTAAGAGTTATAGTCTTGGGCTGGCCAAGTGGTACAAAGCTGGCTTGGGACACCAGCTTTGAGCAGCAGGGCCCCAGTTCAGATCCCACATGAGGGCCAGTGACACTGCCCTCTACAGCTAAGATGGTGAACAACAGCTCAACCTGGAGCTGGGCTGCCATGAGTCGCTGGCGACAGTGAAAGGCTGCAGCCCCTGCTGCAGTGGGCAGCCGTAAGTAAGCTACCATGAGTGGCCAGCAGCCAGCATGAGTGGCCAGCAGCCAACATGAGCTGCCAAGAGCCACTGTGAGTGGCCGACCAGTGGACAGCGATTGATCTGCCTCACCTGGGAAAAGCGCAATGATAATACCAACATAGGCCAGTGAAGCGATGTCCTCCACAACTAAACTGAAGAACAAAACGACAGCAACTTTTCTGTTCCCCTCCCCCAATTCCCCAATAAAAGATCTAAAAAAAGAAAAGAGTTACAGTCTAGTGGAAAATTTGTCTTTTAGATGTTTCTCATACTATTCCCTGATAAGTTATTGGTAATTAAATTGAATTGAATTATAAGAATTAACTTTCTCCACAAAAATCTAATGTGATCTGTTCTTTTAACCCTAAGATCTTAGCCCTGAGGATACATTAATTAAGATGGCTGCTGGTGTTGGTTGTATAACCAAAATGGTTTATATTTTGAGAAATAATTTTCACCACTTAAACTGGATAGCAAAGCAGATGCATGATGGTCTTCTTTGCATGGGTCAACAATATCTAAGATGGGACTGTTTTGTTTTGTGTAACAAGATAGAAGTGTTTCCAACTAGATCAGATGACATTTGAATTTCAGGCTAACGTGATGTGTTTTGTGTTTGGATTAGTGTTTAGAGTTGAGAACTATCTAAACCATGGGCTGAATTTATTGGGCTGGTCATTGAAAAGGCTTTTAATTAACATTATGATTAATGCTAATCAATGGCAAACTAAGAGCCAGACTAAAGGGCAGGCCAAGAGGTAGCTAGGCTTCCAGTCCAAAAGGGATAGAAAAGCACTGGAAATAAAAAGAAATGGGGAAACCTTATATTGTAAGGTTCTCATAGAGAAAACTGTACATCATTAGAAGAACTCTGATGGGCCACTTAAAGGGTGTGTTGGGGCTAAAGTTTGGGGCGGGGGACAGTCAAAAGATCCAGTGACAACTAGAGTCTGTAAACTGCCCTCTAATATGGGGAAGGGGACAGGTCATCTTTTTGCCTGGGAGTTGTATGCAAATAGATCCTTGGTCCTTCTTGGTCCTCCAGCCACTCAAAAACTGTCCCCTAAAAGGATGTCAAATACCCAGATTTTATTTTATTTATTTATTTATTTATTTATAATTTATTTATTTATTTTTAATTAGTTTCAGGTGTACAACACAGTGCAATAGTTATACTTTTTACCCCTCAAAGTGACAACCCCCCACCCCCAATTCGCCACTCCACTCCCCCCATATCATATATATCTATTACTCTTCCTCTGACTCTCTTCCACAGTATAATCCAAATCCCGTGACTATCTATATATATTCAATTACAGTAGGTACACAACCTCCGCTTTAGTTATACAGTGCAGTGATCAAACCTCTACTCCATCCATGAAATGGTCTCCCTAACAAGACCTATGACCATCTGACATTTCACAAAATATTTACATTATTAATTATATTCCCCAAACTGTTTTTCATATCCCAGTGGCAATATTATAGTTGCCTATTTTTGCTGTCTAATCCCTTCCCCTTCTCCCTCATCCCCATCCCCCTCCCAATCAGCAACCCTGATTTTTCCTCTATATCTATGAGACAGTTTCTGTTTACTTTGCTCATTCATTCAGTTTTTCAGATTCCACATAAAATACCCAGATTTTAAATATCACTTTAAGACCCCCCAAATTATTAGCCTATGTGGAGGTCTTCATATTAGCAGCTTTGTCTTGACCTTGAAGTAGTAGATAACATTTCTGACATCTTAATCCAAATAGTCAAAGGACTTCAAGAGAGGTTTAGTAAAAACAGGTAGTATGCCATTTAAATTTGGTGTTCAAGTTAAGCTCACCCCTTGAACTGCAGCCCTTTAGGCATTGATTAGGAGAAATGTTGCATCTGGAATCAAAGGATGAAGTTGGTTGGCTGGTTGGTTGGTTGGTTGGTTGTTCGGTTGATTTTGGGGTGTGTCGCAATCCAATTATCTCTAAGAGGTAGGTGTGGATCCCATTCTGAGAGATGTTGGAGTCTGCACCCATGATCTAAGGGATCAATTAGAATGAAGGAGAAACTCCTCACACCCTCCTTTAAATTATTACTAAGAAGCTACTCATGTCCCCCAGCTCTGGGGATGTAGGTGGATGTTGGCATTACCCCACTTTAGGGAATGGGCAGTGCTATCCAAAAATGTGAAGCAGAGCTGGCTGTGGATGACCTCTCCTGAGGCTCTCTACTGAACCCCTGCCCTACCCCCCAGATACATCACAAGCCCCTAAAGGAGGGAAGAGCTGGTCTGCTTCTCCCCTTGCCACCCCACTCCAGCAACACCTAAGGGAAAATGACTCTTTGAGAGGAACTAAATGTCCAAAAAGGGCAACAGAAAGATCTGGGGAGTAGGGGCCATACAGATCTGCCCAGGGAACGTGTTTGTGGAAATAATTCCTTATTGGCTTCAGTATTTGGAATTCATATTAGCTTCAAATCTCCGTTATACAGTATTACCTTATTGGAGTAGAAAATTTGAAATGCTTCCTTTTATTTTAGGTTGGCTGTATTTCCTAGAAGAACTTACAGAAATATACATGACAATGTCAAGAATGACTTTGACCCAAGTCATTTGGTAAGAGTGTAATCATTTTTAGAAATGGAATCCAGCTTGTATTTACTGTCTGCACTTCTTTTAATTCTGTGAGGAAATGTAAACCATATACTCATATTGTATTCAAATGAATCATTCCCAATGACAAGAATCTGAAAGTGTTGCCAACCACTGGGCATCTTAACCTCTGTGGGCTGCCAAGAAGAACAGCTACTACAGCCATGGATGTAAACTTCAGCAGATCACACAGCCTCTGGGGCTTCCTTTGCCACAGTCATAAAGCAGTGCAGTAACTTTTCTACTATTACCCTCCACTCACCAAAATACTCACACATGCGCGTGTGCGTGCACATGCGCGTGCACACACACACAGACTAAATAATTAAAGATAAATGAAATGTTGTGAAGTCATTGGGAATGAAAGGCACTAAAAGCACATAAAGGGATATTAGTGAATCCACCTCCTACCCTGCAAACTCAAACAGGTAAGAACTGAGCACCTATAACTATCAGATAATGTTGTCCTGGGCAGGAGCCAGGACGCCCAAGACTTCCTCTATAGCACCATTAAATGCATGAGAATCAAAAGAAGGTAATTTCCCAGCTCTAACCAACCCTTCATTACAGCCAGCTCTGGAGATAATTATCCTCTTGTTCAGAATTATTTTGTTTCCTTACATCACCCCTACGTTACATCTTGGCTATGACTATCCTCCAGGAAGCACAGAACTCCTACCAGTCCCTCCTCCACCCCTGAAAGATCTCTATATTTCTTTGCTTGTCTAGAACAGCTATGATTTACTTCTTTTGGAACTAGTCATCCTAGTGCCACTAATTAAAGGATAACCTTCTGCTTCTAAACATACATACTAATGGCATAAATCTGTAATCAGTTTGGAAGTGACTAAGAAAAAAAAGATATTTAATTTGTCGCTGTTGTGATGAAGCAGAAGATAGAGAGGCCTGGGGGAAGGCCTCTGGCCAGCTGTTCAGAGACTCGGAAGAACCACAGTGTACTGAGGTCCACGAGTTCCAAAGCTCGGCCTCAGGAGTAAGGGATGCAAGTGCGTTTTCTCAGCTTTTCCACAGGGTGGAAAATCACTCGGACTAATCTAAGTCTCTCTCTCACACACACACACAGACACACACAAAAGAAAAGAAACAATGTTTGGGAATTTCTGCTAATTCATTTTACAGGGTAAAAGGGAACAACACCCAAAGTAGACCCACACGTTTCAGTCAACTATCAGAAGGTTATCCTTTGAAGAAAATCCTCACAGGATGACAATTAAAAGAAGGAAACACTGCAGTGTGTCTTGCAACAGTGGCATCAGCAGCTTTGGAACAATTGGCAGGCTCTCTGGGGAGATAGCCCAGGAGAGAGCACAGGTTCTCTGCTTTAACGAATCTCCCAGGGTGCTTTTGCCTGCTGGTTTAGAGGCATGGGCCTTGAACAAGAACTTGTGGAGGGGATCCATTCATCCAGTAAACATTAAGGAGCTGTCCTCTGTGGAAATGCAGAGGAAAGAAGGGAAGTCCTCTTCCTAAGGAACTCACGAGCTTTTTTGGAGATGGATTGTGTACAGATTCTTAGTGCAACAGAGGGTAGTATGCTAGGGCTATGCACATGTTCCTGGGAAGCAAAGTCCAAACTGAGCCGAAAGTTTAAAAAATGAATTCCCACGAGGGTAGGAGACAACATCTAAAAGACTTTTACTGGAAAAACACGAATTAGCTAGATAGATAAGATGGGAAAGGTGTTTCTCATAAAGAAGAATTGGGAGCAACTAGTTAAGTCATTCAAATTGAAATTTGAGAGTTTCTTTAAATAGAAAAAAAAAATTTGTGAACCCTTTCTGACTTTAAACAAATTCTAAAGCAGAAGCCCAGTATGTAAAGCAGCTACAAAGCTGCACTGTCTGTACTCCAAGCAGGGGATCCTAAGCCCACTTTTTGCAAGCCCCTTTGCAGGAACTCTGGACAACCTGAGGTTAGTGGCAGTGTGCAAATACTTGGAGAAGAACAACATGGAGTGCCACAGAACACTGCTTGGCATGCTGCTAAGTGAAAGAAGTGGATTACCACCCTGGCAGCCTCTTTCCAGAGAAGGCACACATCCCTGGACCCAGTGGGTGATGTGGGGCAGGTGGGGCAGGTGTCGGTTGGGTAGGGAGACCATCAGGCCAGTCCAGATGGGTGCGCAGTGTCAGGCGACAAAGGGGGCAGGACAGGCCGAGAGCCCATGTCACAGCTCTCACTTTGCTGACACTTTTCATCATGGAACTTGAAGGAGTCTGAGAATTCTGTTTTTGACTCTGGACTTCCAGATTGTTTTGAAACCTTATGTGAGTCAAGGTAGGAGGGGAGGACGTGTTTTATTACAGTTTCTTGGCCTAACTTTTAACTTTCAAATATTGAGAATCATGGTATGTGGGCCTCTATTTGTACTGTTGTTGCCAGTCTTGCAAATTGTTAGAGGTGAATTGTTTCTCTTAAATTGGGAGTGCCACCTCATGTTTTCTTTGGGTTATATTTATTGAATAAATATTTGTTTACCTTTTATTTTTATTTTATTTTTTTAACTTTATTGGGGAACAGTGTGTTTTTCCCAGGACCCATCAGCTCTAAGTCAATTTCTTGTCCTTCAATCTTAGTTATGAAGGGCACAGCTCAACTTCAAGTCCCAGTGCCTTTTTTTTTTTTTCAAACTAGTTGCAGGGGAGTGCAGCCCACCATCCCTGCATGCTCTCTAATCAACTGAGCCATCTGACCACCCACTGGCAGCTCAGCAACAGCTCAGCTCAAGTCTTCGCCTTCAATCTAGTTGCAGAAGGTGTAGCTCACTGGCCCATGCGAGAATTGAACTAGCAACACTACTACTCAGAGCTCGTGCTCTAATCAACTGAGTACCAACTGACCCATCCGGCCACCCAAACCTTTTATTTTAAACTTTCTGTGTAATTACATTTTAGATGTGTCTTTTAGAAGCAGCATATAGTTCAATTTTGTCTTTAACCTAAACTGACAATTTTTCTTATCTTACTTGGGGAATTTTTTTTTTTTTTTTTTTTTTTTGTGTGTGTGTGTGTGTGTGTGTGTGTGCAGTGTCACTGGCCCTCATATGTGGGACCCGCACTGGGGCCACTGGCTTCCCAAGCCAGCGCTCAACCACCATGCCACTCGGCCTGCCCTTTACTTGGGGAATTTATGTATTTACTTTTATTATCATGGCCAATGATTGTCCTTGTTATCTTCCTTTACAGTTTCTATTTCTTATGATTACTTGCTTTCCCCCCTTCTTTTCTTTGTTTTGCTGTATGTTTATCTTCCCAAAAGATTTGAAAGGTATACATTCTGTTTCTATTCTCTTTCATGTTAAGTTAAAAAAATATTCTCTATCAAATTAAAAAATGAAACACTTAAAACTAATGTAATGTTATATGTCAATTATATATCAGTGAAAAATTTTTAATTAAAAATTTTTAAATGAAACGGTATTTTTGACTCCCCATTACTAGAAAAAGAAAACTATTCCAATTTTATTTCCTTCACTTCCCGTTCCTTGATATCATAAAATGAGATTTTCAAACCAGGTTGCTGTTAATTGTTTTCATTTTCCAGAGTCTTTTTCAGAAAAATTGTAAAGACTTTTATTAAAAAATATAGCTAAGGGGGCCGGCCAAGTGACTCAGTTGGTTAAGAGTTACCTTAACAGTGCGAGCTCTGAGCAACAGGGCCACCTGTTGTTCCCACATGAGCCAGTGACGCTGTGCCTGAGCTGAGCTGCCACTGAACAGGTGGCAGGATGGCTCACCTGGTGAGAGCATGTCCTCCTAACAACAAAACTGCCTGTTCGATGGTGGGCCTGCCCACAACTAAGACTGAACTTGGCACCTTGAGCTGAGTTTCCACCCAAATGGCTCAGTGGATAGAGTGTGCACTCTTAACAACAAGACTGCTGGTTCAACACCACATGGGATGGTGGCTATGCCTACATGCTACTAAGATTATAACACAGCACCTTGAGCTTAGAGGCCACGAGCTGCCGACTGGCACCCTCCACAAATAAGATTGAAGAACAACAACTTGGGTGGTCCTCCTCCCCAATTCCCCAACACTGTTCCCCTCCTCCAGTTCCCCAATTTTTATATATATATATACACACACCATATGTGGGACCTGAACTGGGGCCACTGGCTTCCCAAGCCAGCGCTTAACCATGGTGCCATTCGGCCAGCCCCATATATCAGTTCAGGTGTACACCATACTTTTCAACATTTATATACCTAAATAAATGATCATCATAAGTCTAGCAACCACGTGACACTGTCCCAGGCTATTGACTATATTTCTTTAGTTATACCTTACATCCACATAACTTGTTTTATGCTTGGAAATTTAGTTTTTTCTTTTTTCTTTTTCTTTTTCTTTTTGTTGGGGGCAGTGTCACTGGCCTTCATATGTGGGACCGAACCGGGTCCACTGGCATCCTAAACCAGCGCTTAACCACCGCGCCACTCAGCCAGTCCTGGAAATTTAAACCTCTTATTACCCTTCACCTTTCCCCCACTTTTCAATTGCAGTTGACACTCAATATCGTTTTATATTAATTTCACGTATACAGCATGTGGTTAGACATTTATATAATTTAAGAAGTGATCTCTCTGACTAGTCTAGTATCCACCTGGCACTATACATGATTATTACCATACTATTGACTATATTCCTGTGCTATACTTTACATCTCCATTACTATTTTGTAACTATCATTTGTACTTCTTAAACTTTTTTAACCCTGCTCCCCAACCCCCTCCCATCTATCACCCTGATAAATCTAGTACCCATCTGACCCCATACATAGTTATTACACTATTAATGACTATATTTCTTGTGCTGTACCCTACCCATAACTACTTTGTAACAACCAATTTGTACCTCTTAATCCCTTTCCATTTTTCACCCACTTCCTGAATCCACTCCCATCTGGCAACCATCAAAATATTCTTTGTATCCATGAGTCTGTTTCTGTCTTGTTTGTTTATTTTGTTCTTTAGATTCCATACATAAGTGAAATCATATGGCATTTGTCTTTCTCCCTCTGATATACTCCGCTTAGCACAATACCCTTCAGGTCCATCCATGCTGCTGCAGATAGCAAGAACCTATTCCCTTCCATGGCCAAGCAATATTCCATTGTGTATATGTACCATGTCCCCTTTATCCATTCACCCATCGATGGACACCCAGGCAGCCTCCACATCTTGGCCATTGTAAACAATGTGGCAATGAATATATGGATGCACAGGTATCCTCAAATTAGCATGTTGTGTTTCTTTGGGATTATTGGGTCCTTCTTTGTCTTTTGCTTTAGCCTTTGTTTAAATTCTATTCTATCTGATATAAGTGTTGCTACCTCAGCTTTTTTTTTTCTTCAATTTTTATGAAATAACTTTCTCTATCCCTTTACATTCAGTCTGTGTGTGTCTTTCAATCTGAAGTGGGTATCTTGTAGGCAGTATATGTAAGAGTTTTGTTTTTGTATCCGTTCAGCCACCGATGTTGGTTTTTTTTTTTTTTTGAGGCCAGTGTCACTTTCCCTCATATGTGGGACTGAATCGGGGCCGCTGGCTTCCCAGGCCAGTGCTTAACCACCATGCCACTCGGCCGGCCCAACCACCTATGTTTTTGATTGGAACATTTAATCCATTTACATTGAAAGTAATTGTTGATAGATATGTAGTTATTGCCATTTTATTATTCATATATTTTTTTCATCTTAAAGAAGTCCCTCTAACATTCCCTGTAATACTGGCATGGTGGTGATGAACTCCTTTAGCTTTTTCTTGCCTGGAAAGTTCTTTATCTGTCCTTTGATTTTCAATGATAGCCTTACTGGATACAGTACCTTTGGTTGTAGGTTCTTGCTTTTCCTCATTTTGAACATTTCCTGCCAATCCCTTCTGGCCTGCAAAATTTCTGTTGAGAAATTAGTTGACAGTCTTATGGGAGCTTCCTCATAAGTGATGAGTTGCCCTTCTCTCTGCTTTTAGAATTCTCTGTCTTTAACCTTTGCCATTTTAATTATAATGTGTCTTGGTGAGGGTCTGTTTGGGTTCATCTCGTTTGGGACTCTCTGCACTTCCTGGGTTTGTATGTCTATTTCCTTTGCCAGGTTAGGAAAGTTTTCAGTCATTATTTCTTCAAACAATTTCCCAATCCCTTGCTTTTTCTCTTCTCCTTCTGGTACCCCTATGATGTACAGAATGCTATTATGCTTCATGTTGTCCAATGTCTCTTAGACTGTTCTCATTAAAAGTTTTTTTTTTTCCTTTAGCTGTTCTGACTGGGTGTTTTCTGCTACCTTGTCTTCCAAATCATTGATTTGATGTTCTGCTTCATCTAGTGTGCTGGTGATTCCTTCTAGTGCATTTTTCATTGCAGTTATCCTCACTTATGACTGGTTCTTTTTAATGGTTTCTATGTCTTTTTTTATGCTTGCTATCTCCTTGTTGAAGTTATCGTAAGTTCCTTGAGCATTCTTATAACCAGTGTTTTGAACTCTGTGTCTAGGAAGTTGCATGCATCCATTTTGTTTAGTTCTATTTCTGGAGTGTTCTCCTGTTCTTTCATTTGGGAAATATTTCTTTGTTTCCTAATTTTGGCTGCCTCTCTGTGTTTTGTTTCTATATTTAGGTAGATCTGCTACATCTCTTGGTCTTGCCAGGTGGCCTTATGCAGTAGGTGCCCAGTAGGGCCCTGACACAGTCTCCCTGGTCACCTGAGCTGGGTGCTCCAGGTGTGTCCCTTAAGTGGGTTGTGTGTGCCCGCCTGTTATATTTGAGCCTTGATTGCTATTGGCACATCAGTGGGTGGGATTGACCCTCAGGCTGACTGGCTGTGGGGTTTGGCCACATCTCAGCTTATGGGCTGCTGGGGGGGTGTGTGGAGTATGGGGTCACTTACCATATGGAGCAGGATTCACCTAAGTGGGCTCTGATGCCTGTTGAGTCTGCCCTTTGGCTGTGCCACTGTGGGGCTAATTGGGTTGTGCTCTGCTGTGACGTGAAGCCAACCTGCAAGGATGTTAGTTCTGGGGCCTGTTGGGAGGGGCTCTGATGCAGGGCCAGATCACCCACTGCCTGTAAATGGCCAGGAACTACCTGGTAGTAGATACAAAGTGATCCATCATTGGTCATTGACTGTGCTGAAACTGGAGGTGTGTAGGAGAGGCCATGCTGAGAACCAAGGATGGCTACCACCAGTACCAGGTTTGAGGTAGCTCTGCAAAAAGCCAAGATACACTGAGGCCTGGTGTTACCTGTCAGCTCCCATAAGGTTGTACCATTGATAAAGCCTTCTGTTTTACAGAACTGGGTGTGTTGGTGTCTCAGTGAGTCACCAGGGTGTAGCAAGGGGAGCTCACCAGACCAATTCAGATTCAGATTTGAACTGTGGGGGTGGAGGAGGGTTCAACACAGGAAAGACAGTGCCCACCTCCTGGCTGTACAGGAAGAGGACCCCCACACAGGGAAAATGGAAACTATCTTCCAACTCCTGCTCCAGAGCCACACACATCTGTCTGACTTCCCCACCCCCCATGTCTCAGACACCCCCAAACCACCTGGAACCCAGAGTGAATGTCTGCAGGCAAGTCTGTGTGATTCATTTAAGAGGATGTCTGGGATTCCCACAGCCTTCTGTCCCACACTGCTGGTCAGAATCCTCACTGTTTTTCACAGCCACATGTTATGGAGGCTCTTCTTCCCAGCACCAGTACTCCAGGCTGGGGATCCTGGTCTGGGACTGGGGGTCCCTTGCTCTTCTGTGGGGAACCTCTATGGACAAGATATGTTTCCAAAGTTTTACCCACTACACAGAGGTTTGGGGCCAGCTGTTTCACATCTCCATCCCTCCTACCAGTCTCAATGTGGCTTCTTCTTTATATCCTTAGTTATAACTTCTGTCCAGCTAGACTTCAGATGGTTCTAGAGGTTGATTGCTTTATAATTTAGTTGCAGTTTTGATATGTTCATGAGATGAAGCAAGAACAGTGTTTATCTACTCTGCCATCTTAGACCTCCCTTTTCCAATGTCGTTTGTAATGTTACGACTGGGTAAGCCAAAACAGGAGCTTGAATGTGCCAGACTGGTACTTAAAAATAATTGCCTTGCTCTAAGTTTGTTGATTCTCCCATTCCTTTCAGTTTATAAACCCTGGCCCTGCTGCCTCCTCTGATGGCTTCTGGGCTTTGTTTTCCACATGCAGCCTCTGCAATAAGAGCATGTAAATCCAGAAATGATTTTTGATATTAGAATTAGACTCTGTAATAATATTTATTGTTTCTACCAAAATGCCATCTTTGAGATCTTAATTTGATTAAATTTTCAGTAAGGAGATCATATTTCAAGTGTTTTTTAATTGAAATTTTACCTAACTATAGATTCACATGTAAGAAATAATACAGAAAGATCCCATATACACTTTATTTAATTTCCTCCAATGTCTTGCAAAACTCTAGTACATATCATAAAAAGGATATTGATATTAATACAATCTACAGATTTTATTCAAATCCCCTATGTTTTACTTGTATTCATTCATTTGTGTTTGTATATGTGTTTATCTCTATATAATTTTATCACATGTGTAAATTCATGTATCCATCATCACAGTCAAGATACATTTCCATCACTACAAGGATCTCTCATGTGGCCCTTCATAAGCACACCCACTTCCCTCTCTTACTCCTCCTCCCCTATCCAGTCCCTAACGCCTGGGAACAACTAATCTGTTCTCCACTTCCCACATTTTTTTTTCCCCCATTTCAAAAATGTTATATAGGGCCGGCCGAGTGGTGCATTGGTTAAGAGCTGGCTTGGGACACCAGCAGCCCCCATTCAGTTCCCACATATGAGGGCAAGTGACACTGCCCTCCCTCTATAGCTAACAACAGCTCCACCTGGAGCTGGGCTGCACGAGCCCTTGTGACGGTGTAGGCTGCAGCCCCTGCTGTAGTGGGCTGCCATAGGCTACAGTGAGTGGCCGGCAGCCAGCGTGAACTGCCAATAGTCGTGGTGAGCAGCTGTCCAGAAGCCAGCGACTGATCGGCCTCACCTGAGAAGAGCGCAATGGGCCAGTGAAGCAATGTCCTCCACAACTAGACTGAAGAACAAAAGGAACACAACTTGTCTGTTCCCCTTCTCTGATTCCCCAATGCTGATCCCCTCCTCCAATAAAATCTTACAAAAAAAAAAAGTTGAAGCTCTGGTAAGATGGCAGAATAGACGGACATTCTCTGAATTGCCTCCCAGGATCACATCAAAATTACAAATAATTTATACAACATTTAACCTCGGAAGTCCCCTGAACATAAGATGAACAGAACCTCTAAATGAAGGACCTAAAGAGGAGGCCACGTCAAATCTGGTAGGAGAGGCGCAGACAAGAGAGGGCAAGCCCCGTGAGGGATGCCCCAGCTGTGTGGGGAGGCTTCTCTACTTGGGGGAGAGACCCTCCGGACCCACTCAGAGCTCAGTAGCCCAGAGTTGCTTTGCCAGGAAGAGGAGTTCCACGAAACTGGGCAGTAGAAATTAGTAGGACTCTATTTGCTCGGCTCGGTGAGGCTAAGGGCAGCTGGAGAACCAGTGGGGCCAGCGCACAGGTTCGCTTGCCCGCGAGCACTCACCCATTTCCTGTTGCAGGGAGTAGCTGCGTGAGCCGGGCCCAGGAGCCTGTGGGGAAGGACTGAACTGAGCACCTTTGGTGCAGAAGCTGGAGGTTTTGGGACTATTGTTCCACTGGTGTGGAGCTTGCACAGGAGCGGTGTACAGGAGGGTGCCGTTTTGTCAGGGTTGGGTCCTCCCACAGAGGGTCAGATCCAGAATCCCATTGGTCTGGTGAACTTGGTGCAGGAGTGCGTGCGTGCATGCGCATGAGGCCTTCGATTCCCACCCTCCATCCTGATTGTATTGCGTTGCCAGAGAAACGCCTGGCAGGTGCCTTCCGGCTCCATCAGGCTGCTCACTGAGACACAGGAATGCCTGAGCGGCCTTGGGTCCCCACCCTCCGTCCTGCTTGTGTTGCGTTGCCAGGGAAATGCAGGGCAGGGGCTCTCCAGCTGCATCAGTCTGTTCACTGAGACTCAGTAGCGGACAACCTGCAACAAACTTTGAAGATATACTTTTTTTTTTTTTGGTAGTGAGCATTGTTCCAGAGCACAAGCAGCTAATTGTGGAAAGCTCACTGCAACCCTGAGCAAGTGGTCTGCAGATTAAAGAGAACAGGGAGCACCCCCCAGCTCATTCTTTTTTTTTCTCTCATTTTTTTCTTTTTGTCTTTACTCTTCTTTCTAGGTGATCTATTTAATACATCGAAGCATTCACAGAACGACAGCCAGAATGAGAAAACAAAGAAACATGTCCCAAGTGGAAGATCAGAAGAAAACTCTAGAAATGGAACTAAATTAAACAGAGGTGTCCAAACTTTCAGAAACAGAGTTTAGAACACTGATGATAAGAAAGTTTAAAGAACTTAGCGAGGACAAAAAGAAGGATAGGGAAACCATAAAGAACAACCTGTGAGAACTAAAGAATACAATAAATGAAATGAAGAACACTCTTGAAGAAATCACCAGTAGAATAGATAAAGAAGAGGAGTGGATCACCGAAGACAAAATAACAGAAATCACCCTGCTGGAACAACAAAGAAAAAAGAATAAAAAAGAATGAAAATAGATTAAGAGACCTCTGGCACAACATGAAACGCAGCAATCTTTGCATCATAGGAATACCAGAAAGAGAAGAGAAGAAGCAAGGGATTGAGAATGTATTTAAAGAAATAATGACTGAAAATTTCCCTACCATGGTGAAGGCAATCGACATAGAAGCCAAGGATGTACAGAGAGTTCCAAACAGACTGAATCCAAACAGGCCCACACAAAGACACATCAAAATTAAAATGGCAAAGGTTAAAGACAGAGACAGAATCCTAAAAGCAGCAAGAGAAAGACAGCAGGTTATGTAAAAAGGAACGCCTATAAGACTAACAGCTGACTTTTCTTCAGAAACTCTGCAAGCCAGAAGAGAATGCAGTAGGTATTCAAAGTGACACAAAATAAAGGTCTACAACCAAGATTACTCTACCCAGCACGGCTATCACTTAAAATTGAAGGAGAGATAAAGAGCTTCTCCGAAAAGAATAAGCTTAAGGAGTTCATTACCATCAAGCCAGCATTGCAGGAAATGTTAAAAGGGCTTTTTTAAACAGAAGAAAGGGGAAAACAAGCTAACCCAGGAAGACAAGAATACAAATAACAAAATGGCAATAAATTTGCACTTATCAGTAATTACTTTAAAGGTGAATGGGCTATATGCTCCAATCAAAAGACACAGAGTGGCTTAGTGGATAAGAAAACAGGACCCATGCACATGCTGTCTACAAGAGACTCATCTCAGATCAAAAGAAACACACAGAATGAAAGTAAAGGGATGGAATAAGGTATTTCATGCAAATGGAAATGAGAAAAAAGCTGGAGTAGCAATACTTATTTTGGACAAAATAGACTTTAAAATGAAGACTACAATAAAAGAGAAAGAGGGGCACTACATAATAATAAAGGGATCAATTCAACAAGAGGACATAACCCTAGTAAATATCTATGCACCCAATGTAGGAGCTCCTAAATATATAAAACAGATTTTGACAGACATAAAGGCAGAGATCAACAGTAACACTATTATAGTAGGGGACTTCAACACCCTGTTGTCACCAATGGACAGATCCTTCAGAGAGAAAATCAACACGGACATCGTGGCATTAAATGATATTTTAGACGAGCTGGATTTAATTGATATTTTTAGAACATTTCACCCCAATGCTACAGAATATACATTCTTCTCAAGTGCACATGGAACATTCTCCAAGATAGACCACATGTTAGGTCACAAAACAAGTCTCAACAAATTTAAGAAGATTGAAATCATATCAAGTGTCTTCTCTGACCACAATGCTATGAAATAAGAAATCAATTAAAAGAAGAAAGCTGGAAAGCTTACAAATATGTGGAGGCTAAATCACATGCTACTAAATAGCAAGTGGATCAAAAATGAGATCAAGGAGGAAATCAAAAGATACCTTGAGACAAACGAAAATGAAAACACCACAACTCAAAATCTCTGGGATGCAGCAAAAGCAGTCCTAAGGGGGAAGTTCATAGCAGTGCAGGCCTACCTAAAGAAGGAAGAAAAATCTCAAATCAACAGACTCTCTTTACAGCTAAGGGAACTTGAAAAACAACAGTAAGACAAGCCTAAAGGGAGCATAAGGAAGGAAATAATAAAGACCAGAGCAGAAATAAATGAAATAGTGAACAAAAAAAAAACAATAAAAAAGATCAATGAAACCAAGAGTTGGTTTTTTGAAAGCATAAACAACATCAACAAACCCTTAGCATGACTAACCAAGAAAAACAGAGAGAGTACCCAAATTAATAAAATCAGAAATGAAAGAGGAGACGTGACAACAGATACCACAGAAACACAGAAAATTTTAAGAAAATACTATGAACAACTATATGCTAACAAATTCGACAATCTGGAAGAAATGGAAAAATTTCTAGAAACATACAATCTACCCAGTCTGAACCAAAAAGAAACAGAAACTCTGAACAGACTGATTACTGCCAAAGAAATTAAATCAGTAATCAACAATCTTCCAACAAACAAAAGCCCTGGACCAGATGGCTACACAGGTGAATTTTAAAAAATATTCAAAAAAGAATTAGTACCTATTCTCCTCAAACAATTCCAAAAGATACAGAAGGAGGGAAATTTCCCAAACTCTTTCTATGAAGCCACTATCACCCTGATTCCTAAACCAGACAAAGATATTACAAAAATGGAAAACTACAGGCCAATATCCCTAATGAACATAGATGCAAAAAATTCTCAACAAAATACTAGCAAACCAAATTCAGCATCTCATTAAAAACATCATACACCACAACCAAGTGGGATTCATTCCTGGTATGCAAGGCTGGTTCAATATCCGCAAATCAATTAACATAATACATCACATTAACAAAATGAAAAATGAAAATCATATGATCATATCAATAGATACAGAAAAGGCATTTGACAAAATCCAGCAGCCATTTATGACAAAGACTCTTAACAAAGTGGGAATCGTGGGATCATATCTCAACATAATAAAGGCCATATAGGACAAGCCCACAGCAAACATCATACTCAATGGGGAAAGGTTAAAATCTTTCCCCTTAAGATCAGGAACAAGACAAGGCTGCCTGCTTTCAACACTTCTATTTAACATAGATCTGGGAGTTCTAGCCACAGCAATCACACAATAAAATGAAATAAAAGGCATCCAAATTGGAAAAGAGGAAGTAAAATTGTCAATATATGCAGATGACTTGATACTATATATAGAAAATCCCAAAGACTCCACCAAAAAACTGCTGGAACTGATACACGAATTTGGTAAGGTAGCAGGATACAAAATTAATATTCAGAAATCAGTGGCATTTCTATACACCAATAATAAACTATCAGAAGAAGAAATCAGGAAATCAATCCCTTTTACAATTGCTTCAAAAACAATAAAATATCTAGGAATCAATTTAACTAAAGAAGTAAAAGACCTGTACTCACAAAATTATGAGACACTGAAGAGAGAAATCAAAGATACAAATAAATGGAAATACATACCATGCTCATGGATAGGAAGAATTAATATAGTTAAAATGTCCATACTACCTAAGGCAATATATAGATTCAATGCAATTCCAATCAAACTACCAAAAAGATTTTTCTCAGAAATAGAACATAGAATCCTAGAATTAATATGGAGCCACAAAAGACCCTGAATATCTATGGCAATGTTGAGAAATAAGAACAAAGTGGGAGGCATCACACTACCTGACATCAAAACATACTACAAAGCTACAGTAATCAAAACAGGATGGTACTGGCATAAAAACAGACACATAGACCAATGGAATAAAATAGAGAGCCCAGGAATTAACCCATCTATATACGGTCATTTAGTCTATGACAATGGAAGCAAGAATTTACACTGGAGTAAACATAGTCTATTTAATAAATGGTGCTGGGAAAATTGGACTGACACATGCAAAAAAATGAAAATGGACCACCTACTTACACCATATATGAGAACAAACTCAAAATGGGTTAAAGGCTTAAATGTAAGACCTGAAACTATAAAACTCCTAGAAGAAAATATAGGGAGTAAGTTTGCAGACATTACCATGAGTAATATTTTTACTGATATATCCCCTCGGGCAAGGGAAATAGAAAAAATGAACATATGGCATTACATCAAACTTAAAGGTTTTTTCACAGCAAAGGAAATCATCAATAAAAACAAAAAGGCAGCCTACTGAATGGGAGACGATATTTGCCAATGATATATCTGATAAGGGGTTGATATCCAAAATTTACAAAACACTCATGCAACTCAACACCAAAAAAACAAACAACCCAATTAAAAAATGGGCAGAGGATATGAGGAGGCATTTCTCTAAAGGGGACATACAGATGGCCAACAGGCATATGAAAAAATGTTCAACCTCACTAATCATCAGAGAAATGCAAATTAAAACCACAATGAGATACCACCTCACTCCAGTCAGAATGGCTATCATCAACATATCAACAAACAAGTGCTGGCGAGGGTGTGGAGAAAAGAGTGCACTGTTGGGGGTACTGCAAATTGGTGCAGCCAGTATGGAAATCAGTATGGAGGTATCTCAAAACACTGGAAATGGAACTGCTGTATGACCCAGCAATTCCATTCTTGGGAATCTACCCAGAGGAATCCAAGACGCTAATTCGAAAAAATATATGCACCCCTATGTTCACTGCAGCGCTATTTACAATAGCCAAGACTTGGAAACCACCGAAATGCCCATCGGTAGATGACTGGATTAAGAAACTGTGGTACATTTATACAATGGAGTATTACTCCGCTATAAAGAAGAATGAAATCGTACCATTTGCAAGGATATGGGTGGACCTAGATACTATTATGTTAAGTGAAATAAGTCAGTCGGAGAAAGACAAATACCATATGATTTACTTTATGTGGAATTTGAAAAACTGAATGAATGAGCAAAGGAAACAGAAACAGTCTCATAGATATAGAGGAAAAACAGGTATGCTAGTTGGGAGTGGGGTGGGGATGAGGGAGAAGGGGAAGGGATTAGACAGTATAAATAGGTAAGTTACAGTATTGTCACAGGGATATGAAAGACAGTTCAAGGACTATAATAATGTTGTAAAAATTTTGTGGGGTGTCAGATGGTCACATGTCTTGTTAGCGAGACCACTTCATGGATTGGGTAGTGGCTTGATCACTGCACTGTATACCTGAAACTGATGTTGTATAATATTGTATGCCAACTGTAATTGAATATATAGATAGTCACGCGATGTGGATTATACGGTGGAAGGGAGTCAAAGGAATTGTAATATATAGTATGATATGGGGGGAGGGGGAGGGGGAAGAATTGGGGGAGGGGTGTTGTCACTTTGAGGAGTAGAAAGTATAACTATTGCATTTTGTTGTATACCTGAAGCTAATTAAAAAAATAAATAAATAAATTGATTTAAAAAAAATAAAAGCTCTACAGAGTAAGAAGTCTAAAAAAAAGTTATATAAACGTAATTATATATATATATATATATATATATATATATATATATATTACTTTGGGGATTAACTTTTTTCACTTGGAATAATTCACTAGAGATTCATCCAAGTTATTGTAACTATCAGTACTTTTTTTCATTTTTATTGCTGAATAATATTTCATGGGATAGAGGTACCCCTGTTGAACCATTCATCTTTTGAAGGATATCTGGCTGGTTCCTCTTTGAGACTATTACAAATCAATTTCTATAAACATTCTTGTACCGGTTTTGTGGGAAAATAAGTTTCCATTTCTGAGATTAATGCCAGGAATGTAATTGCTATGACATATGATAATTGCATGTTGAATTTTATAAGAAACTGCCAAATTGTTTTCTGAAGTGGCTGTACTGCTTTACTCAAGCCATTTAAAAAGGAAAACATGAATATCTATTTTCTGGGCTCTTATTACCTCAGAATATCTCTCTGTTGTCTTTACATATATGTAAATTGGCTGGAAAAGTATATTTGTTTCACAATATTTTCCCCTTAAAATCCTATAGACTATGTTCCAACATCTTCTAATAATCTGTGTTTCAGAGAAATTTGTTTCTAGCTCATTTTTGTTTCTTTGTAGGTCACCTGTTCATCTTCTTTGGTTGCTTTATATGGTGCTTTCTTCTTCATTGAAAAAAAAAGTCACAAGGTATATAAGAAATAGTCTCTTTTCAACAATGTCACATGAAATACTGTATTTTCTATATAATTGTTTTATTTTTCTTTTAGGTCACATAAAAAAAGATTTTTTTAATTTATTTTTTAATTGGGAGAGAGAACAGCATTGGGGAATCAGGGAAGGGGAACAGACAAGTTGCTGTCTTTTTGTTTTTCAGTCTAGTTGTGAAGGACGTCACTTCACTGGCCCATGTTGGTATTGCACTCTTCTGGGCTGAGGCAGATCTGTCACCGGCCATTGGACAGCAGCCGACGGCTGCTCACACTAGCTGCTGGCCACGCATGCTGGCTTACGGTAGCCCACTGCTGCCTTAGCCATCGCTGCTGGCAACTCATGGCAGCCCAGCTCCAGGTTGAGCTGCTGTTCACCATCTTAGCTTTAGAGGGGACAGTGTCACTGGCCCATGTGGGATCCAAACCGGCAGACCTGCTGCTCAGAGTTCATGCTCCCAACCCAACTCCTAACCAACGAGCCACTCGACCAGCCCTGAGTATGCTTTCTTTTTTTTTTAAATTTTATTTTAGTTTATATTTTTTATTTTTTAGCAGTTTTTTTTATTAGTTTCAGGTACACAACACAATGCAATAGTTATACTCTTTATGCCCCAAAGTGACAACCCCCAACCCCCAGTTCACCACCTGACTCCCCCCACTCATATCATACATATCTATTACAATTCCTTTGACTCCCTTACAAAGTATACTCCACATCCCGTGACTATCTATATATTCAGTTACAGTTGGCCTATAATATTATACAACATCAGCTTCTGGTGTACAGTGCAGTGATCAAGCCTCTACTCCATCCATGAAGTGATCTCCATAATAAGACATGTGACTATCTGACATGCCACAAAATGTTTACAACATTATTATATTCCCCGAACTGTGTTTCATATCCCTGTGGCAATATTGTAGTTGTCTATTTATGCTGTCTAATCCCTTACACTTCCCCCTTATCTCCACCCCCCTCCCAACTAGCAACCTTCAGTTTTTCCTCTGTATCTATGAGTGTGTTTACTTTGATCATTCATTCAGTTTTTCAGATTCCACATATAAGTGAGATCATATGGTATTTGTCTTTCTCCGACTGATTTATTTCACTTAACATAATACTCTATTCACAACATTATAAATTACATTCACAGAACTGCCGCCATATCCCTGTGGCAACATTGTAGTCACCCACCTACGCTGTCCAAAACCTTCCCCCTCTCCCTCATCCCCACTCCCTCCCAGCCAGCAACCATCAGTTTTTCCTTTATATATCTGCTTGATATGACTTCAATCTTCTTAAATTTACTGAGACTTGTTTTGTGGCCTAACGTGGTCTATCTTGGAAAATGTCCCATGTGTACTTGAGAAGAATGTACACTGTTTTTTCAGGGTGAAATGTGCCAAAAATATCAACGAAGTCCAGCTGGTCTAAAGTGTCATTTAAGACCCCTCTTTCTGTGTTGATTTTGGTCTAAAGTGTCATTTAAGGCCCCTCTTTCTGTGTTGTCTAAAAGGTCTGTCCACTGGTGACAATGGGTTGCTGAAGTCCCCTACTATGATAGTGTTATTGTTGATCTCTATCTTTATGTCTGTCAAAATCTGTTACATGTAATTAGGAGCTCCTATGTTGAGTGCATAGATGTTTATTAGGGTTATAGTGCCCTTCTTTGTCTTTTACCATAGTCATTCTAAAATCTATTTTGGCCAAAACAAGCATTGGTAATCCAGCTCTTTTATTTTCTCATTTCCATTTGCATGAAATATCATATTCCACCTGTAAACAACATTTACATGTATCCTATTTTCTTATCCACTCAGCCACTCTCTGTCTTTTGATTGGAGCTTTTAGCCCATTCACATTGAAAATGATTATTGATGGGTGCATATGTATTGCCATTTTGTTATTTGTATTCCTGGTCTTCCTGGGTTAGCTTGTTTATCCCTTTCTTTTGTTTAAAAAAGCCGTTTTAACATTTCTTGCAATGCTGGCTTGGTGGTAAGGAATTCCTTAAGCTTATTCTTTTCTGAGAAGCTCTTTATTTCTCCTTCAATTTTAAGTGATAGCCATGCTAGGTAGAGTAATGTTGGTTGTAGGCCTTTATTTTGTGTCACTTTGAATATCTGCTGCCACTCCTTTCTGGCCTGCAGAGTTTCTGTAGACAAGTCAGCTGTTAGTCTAACAGGAGTTCCTTTGTATGTAACCTGCTGTCTTTCTCTTGCAGCCTCTAGGATTCTGTCTCTGTCTTTAAACTTTGCCATTTTAACTATGATGTATCTTGGTGTGGACGTGTTTGGGTTCAGCTTGTTTGGAACCCTCTGCACTCCCTGGGCATGTATGTTGATTTCCTTCACCAGGGTAGGGAAGTTTTCAGTCATTATTTTTTCAAATACATTCTCTTCTCCTTCCAGTATTCCTGATTCGAAGGTGATTGCGCTTCATCTTGTCCCATAGGGCTCTTAAACTATTTTCATTGTTTTTTATTGTTTGGTCTTTTTGTTGTGCCAACTGGGTGATTTCTGCTATTTTGTCTTCCAAATCGCTGATCCGATTCTCTGCTTCATCTACTCTACTGGTGATTCCTTCGAGCGTGTTCTTCATTTCAGTTATTGTATTCTTTAGTTCTAACTGGTTGTTTTCTGTGATTTCTCTATCCTTCCTTATGTCGTCACCAAGTTTGTTAAACATTCTTATCATCAGTGTTCTAAACTCTGTCTCTGAAAGGTTGGATCCTTCTGTTTCATTTGGTTCCATTTCTGGAGGTTTCTTCTGATCTTTTACTTGTGACATGTTTCTTTGTTTCCCCATTCTGGCTGTCGCTCTGGGATTGCTTTGATGTATTAGATAGATCACCAGGAGAGCCCTGGCTGGATCACACAGGCACACAACTCATGGCCCAACACTCCCAGGAGAACTCCCAGTCCCAGCCTGTCCCAATCAGCCGCTGGCAGATCAGGGCAAGCAGCCCGACAACCAATCACCATCCTGGCAACTCTGCAAGTGCAGTGTGGAGAGGTGGGACCCAAGGCGTCTCGCACACTCTTGTGTCTCAGTGAGCAGCCTGTTGGAGCCGGAGCACGTCCACCAGGCGTTTCTCTGGCAATGCAGCAAAAGCCAAGCGAAGGATGGGGATCTGAGGCAGCTCACACACTCCCGGGTCTCAGTGAGCAGCCTGTTGGAGCTGGAGGGCACCCGCCCGGCATTTCCCTGGCAATGCAGGATAAGCCGGGCGGAGGGTGGGGATCCAAGGCCACATGCGCACAGACTCATGCACACACGCACTTCTGCGCCAATTCCACCAGGCCAATGATGTCCCGGACCGGATCCTCTGTGGGAGGGCTCAACCCTGACAAAATGGCGCCCTAGTGTACACCACTCGCGTGCAGGCTCCACACTAGGGGAACAATAGTCCAAAAACCTCCAGCTTTTGCACCAAAGGTGCTCAGTGCAGTCTGTCCCCGCAGGCTCCTGGGCCCAGCTCACACAGCTACTCCCTCCACCAGGAACCAGGTCAGTGCTCACTGGCGAGCAAGCCCGTGCGCTGGCCCCACTGATTCTCTAGTCGCTCTTAGCCTCACCAAGCTGAGCAAAGAGAGTCCTCACTAATTTACTGCCAGCTATCTTGGAACTTCTCTTCCCCGCAAAGGAACTCTGGGCTGGTGAGCTGGGTGTGGGGCCAGAGGGTCTCTCCCCCAACCGGAGAAGCCTCCCCACAGCTGGGACTTCCCTCACGTGGTTCGCCCTCTCTCATCTGCGCCCGTCCTACCAGACCCAACGTGGCCTCTTCTTTAAGTTCTTCGTTTAGTGGTTCTGTTCATCTAGTGTTCGCGGACCTCCAGGGTTGAATGCTGTATAATTTGTTTGTAATTTTGGTGTGATCCTGGGAGTTAGTTAGCACAGCGTCTCTCTATTCCACCATTTTACCCGAATCTCAATGGGACTGTTTTCTTAATTTCTCCTTCCGATAGTTTATTATTGGTATATGTAAATGCAACTGTTTTCTGAATATTGATTTTGTATCTTGCAACCTTACTGAATTAGTCTATTAGTTCCAATACTTTTTTGATGGAGTCTTTGGGGTTCTCTCTATATAGTATCATGTTATCTGCATAAAATGACAATTTTACTTCCTCCATGCCAATTTGGATGCCTTTTTTTGTTTGTTTCTAGTCTAATTGCTGTGGCTAGAACTTCCAGAACTGTGTGTAATAAAAGTGGAGAAAGTGGACAGTCTTGTCTTGTTCCTGATCTTAAGGGGAATGATTTTAGCTTTTCCCCATTGAGTATGATATTAGCTGTGGGTTTACCATATATGGCCTTTATTATGTTGAGATGCAATCCCTCTATTCCCATCATTTGTTAAGAGATTTTTCATAAATGGCTGCTGGATTTTGTCAAATGCTTTTTCTGCATCTATTGATATAACCATATGATTTTTATTTTTCATTTTGCTGATGTGGTATATCACATTAATTCTTTGGCGGATGTTGAACAAACCTTGACTACTAGGGATGAAACCTATTTGATCATGATATATGATCTTCTTAATATATTCCTTAATTCTGTTTGCTAATATTATGTTGAGGATTTTTGCATCTATGTTCATCAGAGATATTGGCCTATAGTTTTCTTTTTTTTTTTGTACTGTCTTTATCTGGTTTTGGAATCAGGGTGATAGTGGCTTCATAGAAAGAGTTTGGGAGCCTTCCCTTCTTCTGGATTTTTTGGAATAGTTTGAGAAGAATAGGTGATAATTCTTTTTTGAATGTTTTGTAAAATTAACTTGTGAAGCCATCTGTTCCAGAGCTTTTGTTTGTTGGGAGCTTGTTGATTACTGATTCAATCTCCTTGATAGTAATCAGTCTATTCAGATTTTCCGTTTCTTCTCAAGTTAGCTTTAGGAGATTGTATGCTTTTAGAAAATTATCCATTTCTTCCAGATTGTCAAATTTGTTGGCATATAGTTGCTCATAGTAATTACTTTAAATTTTTTGTATTTCTGTGGTATCCATTGTCAGTTCACCTCTTTCATTCCTGATTTTACTAATTTGAGTCCTCTCTTTTTTTTTATGAGTCTGGCTAGAGGTTTGTCAATTTTGTTTATCTTCTCAAAAAAACAGCTCTTCGTTTCATTGATCTTTTGTATTGTTTTTTTTCTGGTCTCTGTTTTGTTTATTTCCACTCTGGTCTTTATTATCTCCTTCCTTGTACTTCCTTTGGGCTTGTTTTGCAGTTCTTTTTCCAGTTTCCTGAGGTGTAAAGATTACCTGTTGATTTGAGATTTTTCTTCCTTCTTTAGGTAGGCCTCCACTGCTATGAACTTTCCTCTTAGGACTGCTTTCGCTGCATTCCAGGGTTTTGGGTCATGGTTTTCATTTTCGTTTGTCTCGAGATATTTTTTGATTTCCTCCTTGATCTCGATTTTGACCCACTCGCTATTTAGTAGCATGTTATCCAGCCTTCATGTATCCATGTGCTTTTCAGTTTTCTTCTACAATTGATTTCTAATTTCATAGCATTGTGGTTAGAGAAGACAGTTGATATGATTTCAATCTTCTTGAATTTGTTGAGACTTGTTTTTGGCCTAATATGTGGTCTATCTTGGAAAATGTTCCTGTCCTCTTGAGAAGAATGTATATTCTGTAGTTTGGGGGTGAAATGCTCTGAAAATACCAGTTCAATCCAGCTGGTCTAATGTGTCATTTAAGGTAGCTGTTTCTTTATCGATTTTCTGTCTGGAGGATCTGTACATTGGTCAGAGTGGGGTATTGAAGTCCCCTACTCTGATAATATTACTGTTGATCTCCATCTTTATGTCTGTCAAAATCTCTTTTATACATTTAGGAGCTCCTATGTTAGGTGCATAGATGTTTACTAGGATTAAAACCTCTTGTTGTATCAATCCCTTAATTATTATGAAGTGTCCTTCTTTTTCCTTTATTATATTTTTCAATTTAAAGTCCATTTTATCTGATATAAGTATCGCTACTATAGCTTTTTTCTCAGTTCCATTTGCATGAAATATTTTACTCCATCCCTTTTCTTTCAGCCTGTATGTGTGTTTTGATCCGAGGTGAGTCTCTTGTATACAGCATATGCATAGGGTCGTGCTTTCTTATCCATTCAGCCACCCTATGTTTTTTGATTGGAGCATTCAATCCACTTACATTTAATGTGATTATTGAAAGGTGTGTAGTTATTGCCATTTTATTTGTGGTCCTGGTCTTCGTTAGTTAGGTTGTTTTTCTGTTTTGTTTAAAGAAGCCCTTTTAACATTTCCTGTAATGCTGGCTTGGTGGTAATGAATTCCTTTAGCTTATTATTATCTGGGAAGCTTTTATCTCTCCTTCAATATTAAATGATAACCTTGCTGGATAAAGTAATCTAGGTTGCATTGCAGGCCTTTGTTTTCCATCACTTTGAAAACCTCCTGCCACTCCCTTCCAGCCTGCAAAGTTTCTGTCGAAAAGTTGGCTGATAATCTTGAGGATACCCTTGTAAGTAACCTGCTGCCTTTCCCTTGCTGCTTTTAGAATTCTGTCTTTGGCTTTAATCCTTGCCATTTTCCCTATAATGTGTCTTGATGTAGGACCTGTTACGGATCATCTCGGTTGGAACTCTCTGCAGTTCCTGGGCTTGTATATCAATGTCCTTTGCCAGGTTAGGGAAGTTTTCAGACATTATTACTTCAAATATGTTCTTGATCCCTTGGTCCCTCTCTTCTCCTTCTGGTATTCCAATGATCTGAAGGTTGTTTCCTTTGATGTTGTCGCCCAACTCTCTTAAACTATTTTCAATGTTTTTCATTCTTTTTTCTTTTTGTTGTTCCACTTGGATGATCTCTGCTCTCTTGTCTTCTAAGTCACTGATTTCATCCTCTGCTTCACTCAATCTGCTAGTAATTCCATTGAGTTTGTTATTTAATTCAGTAATTGTGTTCTTTAGTACTAGCTGTTGCTTTTCATGATTTCTCTATCTTTCTTTATATTCTCATTAATTTCCTTTATCATTATAATAACCAATGTTCTGAACTCTGTCGCCGATAGGTAGTTTACCTCTATTTCCTCTAGTTCCACTGATTCAGGAGGTTTCTTCTGTTCTTTTATTTGGGATGTGTTTCTTTGTTTCCTCATTCTGGCTTACCCTTTTGCTTGCTTCGATGTAATAGGTAGATCCCCTAGATCTCTCAGTCTTTTCTGGGTGGACCTATGTGGTATGTGTCCTTTATATTTGAATTACTCAGTCTCCCTATTCTCTTGTGCGTGTGTACCCAGAGATGTTCTTTGTGTTGTGTGTCTTCTCTTGTTGAACTTGAGCTTTGATTGCTTTTGGCTTGTCAGTAGGTGGGATTGACTCCCAGGCTGACTAGCTGTGAGGATTATCTGTGTCCACAGTTTATGAGCTGCTGTGTGAGGGTTGACCCCTCTGGTGAGGTTTGTCCTCTATGGCCTCTGGTGCCTGTAGAGATTTCCCTTTGGGTGTGACTCTTGTAGGTCAAACCCAGTAATGCTCTGGTTTTATCTAAAGTTGGCCTCTGAATATGATGATTCTTGTGTCTTTTTGGCAGGGCCCTGCTGCAGAGCGATTCTAGAGCAAAACAGATCAACAAGCACAACCACAACAGCCATCAAAGTAAACCAGGTGCTGTCTCATGTAAAAAAACCAACAACAACTTACACTCAACTTGTACAGAAATATCAAACGTAGAGAATAAAACAAACAAGAACAAAACAGCAACAAAAAAAGAAAGAACAAAAAACCAAAACAAAATAAAATATAATAAAATGAAAAATAGAATAACGATAAGAAACAAAATAGCAATACCCCCCCAAAAAAAGAAAGAAAAAATTGCAGAAAAATGGAAAGAAGGAGGAAAAGTAGAGCAGTGAAAAGAATGAAGAAAAGAAAGGAAAGAGTGAGGGTGGAAGAGAAACAAGGAAAGAAAGAAAGGGAAAAAAATTATATATATATATAAATTTTCATACCCATATATATGGATATATATATATAACTTTTCATACCCATATATATGGATATATATATATTCCCATATATACACCCATATATATGACTATATTAAAAGCTATAAATGATAATAATGAAATTGGAAAGAAACAAAAACAACCACAACAAGCAACCAAAAAAGCAAACCCGTGCTAGTCTTGGCTAAAGTCCAAACTCTCTCCAGGTTGTCCTCTGCTGTACAAAATCTCCTCTGCATCTTGTGGGGGCAGAGCTGGCCACCTGGCACCTACAGTGACCCTGGCAATGCAGGTCTATTTTAGATGAGTGGGGTTATGAAGTGTGTTTCATAGTTTTGACAATGCCAATGCTGTTTCTGTTCTCACCTGCCCCAAGGCGCACTAAGTATTATGCAACCAGAAGGCTCCATGTGCATCTTTGGGCACTCTTTCCACTGGAGGCAATCTGCTCTCAGATGCCCCATGTCTCAGCAGCCGCAGGTGCAGGCTGCACCACCACGTGTCTCACCACCCTCTTCCCTCACTCGTCCAGTTTGCACACCTTCCAGCAATCATCCTGTGAAGCTCTTATCTGTTCTGTGTGATGAGTAGGGGTTCTTTTGATGAGTTATAGCAGTTCTAATTGGGGCTATTTCCAGAGGAGAACTCAGGGAGCCCACCTCACAGCTGCCATTTTTCCCCATCTCTGGTTTCTTTTACTTTTAGTGTTCAATATAAGAAAGAAGAGGGTAGAAACTTGTATCTCTGATTTCGTTTTTCTAAACACAAAGTTAGTACTTGATCTTCCTTTCTCTAGTCCTAGAAATATCCTGTCCAATATCATCTGTGTTTTCTGGCAACTCATAATAAGTACACTGCACTTGAGGCTAGGATATCACTGTGCTTAATGTAGGTGAATCAGACAAATGTATTCTCAGTCAGGGTTCACTTCTGCCTGGTTCAACTCTGCCCACCTTCTGGGAGTAAGCAGGGAACAGTTAAATTACCCTATGGAGGGGTAAGATATTTGGGTTCCCCAGGTACAGCCAAGGAGAAGAGCTAATCTTCAAAACAATCCATTCCTAAAGTATTTTTCAGCTCTACAATTCCATGAATCAAAGTAAATTTTTAAAAAATTATTTTCCTCTTTAGCCAGAGTCCTCAAATTCTATCATTGCAGGAAAGGGCATATTGTAGACATTTAATTATTCCCAAGTTTTGAGACAGCCACATTTGGGCAAGGACCTGGACATATATTCTTTTAAATGAAAGTCATTTTCCAGGGGAAAAGTTGACAATACTTGGAAACCTGAGGCCTTTAAAAAAGACCTATGTCTGGGGAAACACAGCAGGGTAGACAGATTCAGAAGATCTACATTGTAAAGTATAGGAGATTTAAAAAAAAAAGGTCATGGAGCCCTTTGGGTTTTATACATTAGGAAGGAGTCACTAACCCAGCTTACTAGATAAAAGACTTCCATTGTCTTCAAGAAAAGTGACTGGGAACAGATGTTTCTGCCTTTTGGGGTTTTCAGAGCTAAAAATAGCAAAGATGTTTAAAATGTTGTATGTAAGAGACAAGTACTGTACAATGATTGTGTACTGGTCAATGACCATATCCCATTTATAGTCTAGTGTTGGCTCTGATTTTACAAACGGTCTCTGAGCTTGCATGTGCCTTAACTGCCTTCTACATAAAAGTACCTAATTCAAAAAATTAACATAGATGGTTAAATAATACATTTATCCCTCACTCCAAAAGAATCCAACCATTTGGACACCATTTATAAGACAAAGATCACTGAACAGAAAGCCCTAGAAGCAGATCCAGCTTTGTTATTCACTGGAAATTTGCTTTTTCCATATTATATAACCTCTCAAAGTCCTTGTTTCCACAGTGCCTGGCACACCAACTATCATCAATGAGTAATACTTAACTATATGAATGAATAAACGAATTATGATTATTAGCTCTGCCTACCTATTAGGATTTGAAAAAAGATGGGTTAAAATGTTTACAAATTGAAGAGTATCATAAAAATGTAAGGTATTGTTATTATTCAAGTAAATTATAATACTAGCAATTTAAAACTGATAAAGTATATAAGCCAGAAAAGGTCTTTTTTGGTGCAAACAAAACAATGCTTCCAAATGTAAACATTGATTTACCATATCATATTCATAGAAAAATCACAATTTGTAAATTATGACTTACGTAAAATCCAAACACACTTACAATATGTTTTAAATCGTAATAGTTCCTTTTATTTATTATGCAGTTTGTTTATTTTTATTTTATTTATTTATTTATTTTTCTAAATTAGCTTCAGGTGTACAACACAGTGCAATAGTTACACTTTTTACCCCTCAAAGTGACAACCCCCCTTCCCCAATTCTCCACCCCACTCCTCCCCCCCATATCATACTATCTATTACACTACCCTTGACTTCTTTGCACCATATAATCCACATCCCATGACTATCTATATATTCAATTACAGTTGGCATACAATATTATACAACATCAGTTTCAGGTATACAGTGCAGTGATCAAGCCTCTACTCTATCCATAAGTGTCTCCCTAACAAGACATGTGACCATCTGACACCCCACAAAATTTTTACATTATTATAGTCCTCGAACTGTCATTCATATCACTGTGACGATACTGTAGTTACCTGTTTATACTGTCTAATCCCTTCCCCTTCTACCTCATCCCCACCCCGCTCCCAACTAGCAACCCTGTTTTTCCTCTATATCTATGAGACTGTTTGTTTCCTTTGCTCATTCATTCAGTTTTTCAAATTCTACATGTAAGTGAAATCATATGGTATTTGTCTTTCTCCGACTGACTTATTTCACTTAACATAATAGTATCTAGGTCCACCCATATCTTTGCAAATGATACGATTTCATTCCCTTTATAGCAGAGTAATACTCCATTGTATAAATGTACCACGCTTTCTTAATCCAGTCATCTACCAATGGGCATTTCAGTTGTTTCCAAGTCTTGGCTATTGTAAATAGCGCTGCAGTAAACATAGGGGTGCATATATTTTTTCGAATTAGCATCTTGGATTTCTCTGGGTAGATACCCAAGAGTGGAATCGCTGGGTCATACGGCAGTTCCATTTCCAGTTTTTTGAGATACCTCCATACTGATTTCTATAATGGCTGCACCAATTTGCAGTCCCACCAACAGTACACCAGGGTTCCCTTTTCTCCACACCCTCGCCAGCACTTGTTGTTTGTTGATTTGTTGATGATAGCCATTCTGACTGGAGTGAGGTGGTATCTCATTGTGGTATTAATTTGCATTTCTATGATGATTAGTGAGGTTGAACATTTTTTCATGTCTATTGGCAATCTGTATGTCCTCTTTAGAGAATTGCCTCCTCATATTCTCTGCCCATTTTTAATTGGGTTGTTTTTTTGGTGTTGAGTTTCATGAGTGTTTTATAAATTTTGGATATCAACCCCTTATCAGAAATATCGTTGGCAAATATCTTCTCCCATTCATTAGGCTGCCTTTTTTTTTATTGATGATTTCCTTTGCTGTGAAAAAAGTTTTAAGTTTGATGTAATCCCATATGTTCATTTTTTCTTTTATTTCTCTTGTCCGAGGGGATATATCACTTAAATATTACTCAGGGTAATGTCTGCAAAGTTACTCCCTATGTTTTCTTCTAGGAGTTTTATGGTTTCAGGTCTTACATTTAAATCTTTCATTCATTTTGAGTTTGTTCTATATGGTGTAAGTAGGTGGTCCATTTTCATTTTTTTGCACGTGTCAGTCCAATTTTCCCAGCACCATTTATTAAATAGACTACCTTTACTCCACTGTAAATTCTTGCTTCCATTATAATAAATTAAATGACCGTATATGGATGCGTTTATTTCTGGGCTCTCTATTCTATTCCATTGGTCTATGTGTCTGTTTTATACCAGTACCATACTGTTTTGATTACTGTAGCTCTGTAGTATGTTTTGATGTCAGGTAGTGTGATGCCTCCAACTTTGTTCGTATTTCTCAAAATTGCCATGGCTATTCGGGTTCTTTCGTGGTTACATATAAATTTTAGGATTCTATGTTCTATTTCTGAGAAAAATGTCCTTGGTAGTTTGATTGGAATTGCATTGAATCTATATATTGCCTTAGGTAGTATTGACATTTAACTACATTAATGCTTCCTATCCATGAGCATTGTATTTATTTTCATTTATTTGTATCTTCTTTGATTTCTCTCTTCAGTGTCTCTTAATTTTCTGAGCACAGGTCTTTTACTTCTTTAGTTAAATTGATTCCTAGATATTTTATTGTTTTTGAAGCAATTGTAAAAGGGATTAATTTCCTGATTTCCTCTTCTGATAGTTTATTATTGGTGCATAGAAATGCCACTGATTTCTGAATATTAATTTTGTATCCTGCTACCTTACCAAATTCATGTATCAGTTCTAGCAGTTTTTTGGTGGAGTCTTTGGGATTCTCCATATATAGTATCATGTCATCTGCATATAATGACAATTTTACTTCCTCTTTTCCAATTTGGATGCATTTTATTTCATTTTCTTGTCTGATTGCTGTGGCTAGAACTTCCAGAACTATGTTAAACAGAAGTGGTGAAAATGGGCAGCCTTATCTTGTTCCTGATCTTAAGGGGAAAGCTTTCAGCCTTTCCCCACTGAGTACAATGTCTGCTGTGGGCTTATCATATATGGCCTTTATTATGTTGAGATATGATCCCACGATTCCCACTTTGCTAAGAGTTTTTATCATAAATGGCTGCTGGATTTTGTCAAATGCCTTTTCTGCATCTATTGGTATGATCATGTGATTTTTATTTTTCATTTTGTTAATGTGATGTATTATGTTAATTGATTTGCGGATATTGAACCAGCCTGACATACCAGGAATGAATCCCACTTGATCGTGGTGTATCTTTTTAATGAGATGCTGAAATCAGTTTGCTAGTATTTTGTTGAGAATTTTTGCATCTATGTTCATTAGGGATATTGGCCTGTAGTTTTCCTTTTTTGTAATATCTTTGTCTGACTTAGGAATCAGGTTGATAGTGGCTTCATAGAAAGAGTTTGGGAGCCTTCCGTCCTTCTGTATTTTTTGGAATAGTTTGAGGAGAATAGGTACTAATTGTTTTTTTAGTGTTTTGTAAAATTCACCTGTGTAGCCATCTGGTCCAGGGCTTTTGTTTGTTGGAAGATTGTTGATTACTGATCCAATTTCTTTGGCAGTAATCAGTCTGTTCAGGTTTCTGTTTCTTTTTGGTTCAGACTTGATAGATTGTATGCTTCTAGGAATTGATCCATTTCTTCCAGATTTCGAATTTGTTAGCATATAGTATATTTAGCATATAGTATTTTCTTAAAATTTTCTGTATTTTGTGGTATCTGTTGTCACTTCTCCTCTTTCATTTCTGATTTTATTAATTTGGGTCCTCTCTCTCTTTTTCTTGGTGAGTCGTGCTAAGAGTTTCTTGGTTTTGTTTATCTTTTCAATAAAACAACTCTTGGTTTCATTGATCTTTTGTATTTTTTTTTTTTTTGATCTCTATTTCATTTATTTCTGCTGTGGTCTTTATTATTTCCTTCCTTATGCTCCCTTTAGGCTTGCTTTGCTGGTTTTTTTTTTTTTTTTTTAGTTTCCTTAGGTGTAAAGAGATTCTATTGATTTGAGATTTTTCTTCCTTCTTTAGGTAGGCCTGCACTGCTATGAACTTCCCCCTTTGGACTGCTTTCACTGCCTTCCAGAGATTTTGGGTCATGGTGTTTTCATTTTGGTTTCTCTCGAGGTATCTTTTTATTTCCTCCTTGATCTCATTTTTGACCCACTCGCTATTTAGTAGCATGTTATTTAGCCTCTATCTATGTCTAAGCTTTCCAGATTTCTTCTTATAATTGGTTTCTAGTTTCATAGTATTGTGGTCAGAGGAGACACTTGATATGATTGCAATCTTCTTAAATTTGTTGAGAATTGTTTTGTTGCCTAACATGCAGTCTATCTTGGAGAATGTTCCATGTGCACTTGGTAAGAATGTATATTCTGTAGCTTTGGGGTGAAATGCTCTAAACATATCAATTAAATCCAGCTGGTCTAAAGCGTCATTTAAGGCCACTATGTCCTTATTGATTTTCTCTCTGGAGGATCTGTCCATTGGTGACAACAGGGTGTTGAAGTCCCCTACTATAATAGTGTTACTGTTGATCTGTGACTTTATGTCTGTCAAAATCTGTTTTATATATTTAGGAGCCCCTATATTGGGTGCATAGATGTTTACTAGGGTTATGTCCTCTTGTTGAATTGATTCCTTTATTATTATGTAGTGTCCCTCTTTCTCTTTTATTGTAGTCTTCATTTTAAAGTCTATTTTGTCCAAAATAAGTATTGCTACTCCAGCTTTTTTCTCATTTTCATTTGCATGAAATATCTTATTGCATCCCTTTACTTTCAGTCTGTATGTGTCTTTTGATCAGAGATGAGTCTCTTGTAGACAGCATATGCATGGGTCCTGTTTTCTTATCCACTAAGCCACTCTGTGTCTTTTGATTGGAGCATTTAGCCTATTCACCTTTAAAGTAATTACTGATAGGTGCATATTTATTGCCATTTTGTTATTTGTATTTCTTGTCTTCCAGGGTTAGCTTGTTTTCCCCTTTCTTCTGTTTAAAAAAGCCCTTTTAACATTTCCTGCAATGCTGGCTTGGTGGTAATGAACTCCTTAAGCTTATTCTTTTTTGCGAAGCTCTTTATCTCTCCTTCAATTTTAAGTGATAGCCATTCTGGGTAGAGTAATCTTGGTTGTAGACCTTTATTTTGTGTCACTTTAAATACCTCCTGCATTCCCTTCTGGCCTGCAGAGTTTCTAAAGAAAAGTCTGCGGTTAGTCTTATAGGAGTTTCTTTGTATGTAACCTGCTGTCTTTCTCTTGCTGCTTTTAGGATTCTGTCTTTGTCTTTAAGCTTTGCCATTTTAACTATGATGTGTCTTGGTGTGGGCCTGTTTGGATTCAGCCTGTTTGGAACTCTCTGCACATCCTGGGCTTGTATGTCGATTTCCTTCACCAGGGTAGGGAAGTTTTCAGTCATTATTTCTTTAAATACATTCTCAATCCCTTGCTTCTTCTCTTCTCCTTCTGGTATTCCTATGATGCAAAGGTTGTTTTGTGTCATGTTGTCCCAGAGGTCTCTTAAACTATTTTCATTATTCTTTTTTCTTTTTTCTTTTTGTTGTTCCAGCTGGGTGATTTCTGCTATTTTGTCTTCTAATTAGCTGATCCGCTCCTCTGCTTCATCTGTTCTACTGGTGATTCCTTCGAGTGTGTTCTTCATTTCAGTTATTGTATTCTTCAGTTCTAACTGGTTGTTTTTTGTGGTTTCCCTATCGTTCTTTATGTCCAGAAGGGATTAGCATAACATATAGTGAAAAGCAAGGACCTACAATCAAAATCACTGTACCCAAAAAAGCTATCATTTAGAATCAAAGGACAGATAAAGATCTTCCCGGACAAGAAAACGCTAAACCAGGATTATAAGAAATGTTAAAGGGAGAAGAAGGAAGAGGAGGAGATGGAGAGAGGAGGAGGAGGAGGAGGACGAGGAGGAGGAGGAGGAAGAAGAAGAAGAAGAAGAAGAAGAAGAAGAAGAAACAGAAGAAAAGATTTTAAAAATATAAGTAAAATAGCATAATAAAATTGCAATAACTACATATCCACCAACAGTTACTTTAAATGTAAATGGATTAAATGTTCCAATCAAAAGAAACAGTGATTGAAATGATAAGAAAACAAGACCCTTACATTTGACGCCTATAAGAAACTCACTTCAGATTGAAAGACACAAAGACTGAAAGTAAAAGGATGGAAAAAGATATTTCGTGAAAATGGAAAAAATCTGGTGTAGCAATACTTTTATCAGACAAAATAAACTTTAAAACAAAGGCTATGTAATAAGAGATAAAGAAGGACCCAGTAACCTCACTTCTGGGTATTTATCTGAAGAAATCCAAAACACTTCTTCGAAGGGACACGAGCATTCATATTTTCATTTCAGTATTATTTACAATAACCAAGACTTGCTATTGTACTCAGGCAACCTGAGTATCCACCAATGGATAAATGCATAAAGAAGAGGTAGTATACACTGGAATACTACTCAACCATAAAAAAGAATGAAATCTTGCCATCTGCAATAATATGGATGGGCATAGACGGTATTGTGCTGAGTGGATTCAGGCAGGCAGACAGAAGAAGACAAATGTCATACAATTTCACTTGTATGTGGAATCTAGAGAACAGAATAAATGCACAAACAAAACAAAACAAGCTCATAGAAACTGAAAGCATTTTGATAGTTGTCAGATTGGGGGCATGCAGGATGGGTGAATGGGGGGAGGGTATTAAGAGGTACAAATTGGTAGTTACAAAATAGTCATGAAGATGTAGATTATAGTCAGTAGTATTGTAATAACTGTGTATAGTGTCAGATGGGTACTGGATTTATCTGGATGATCACTTTGTAAGTTATATAAATGTCTAATTACTGTGTTGTATACCTAAAATAATATAATATTGTATGTCAATTATAATTGAAATTTAAAAAACATTTTTTTAATGCAGAAAATTTTTTTAAATGTCCGTGTTCCCAGAGTGAAAAGGAGAAACAATATGCATGCAATTACCAAAATGTTTCTAAAGGAATAAAGAATAAAGTAACCTGCCTATATCTATGTAACATCTAGATTGCAAAATACACATTTCATCCCAAAGTGCTCAATTCCTGATTGTAAAACATAATAGCCATTAGGTGACTAGTTTATATTTGCCATAGAATGAGAGCCTTTTACCTTTTATTTTGAGGATACTTCTCAAAGTAGACCCCATTCATTCCACACCAGCCTTCCTTCTTGTATCCCCTTCTCACCCATGAAAATCGTTCCCTGGAACACTTTGGTGGAGCAGCATAGAAGGTAGGGCCAGGGTAGTGTACATGAGGCTGTGATGTGGGTGGGCTGAGCCTATAGTGTCTCATATATGAATCACAAGCCAAGTAGAGGCAAAACTGCTCAGCATACTTCACACCTCTAAGTCCATGAACAGGCACTGCTGGGCTTTCCTTCTCAAGCTCTCTGACTGCGTCACCACTCCCAAATTGTGGGCAATTTGCTTCAGATCCAATTTTTGCTTTACAGATGCTTCCTTGGACTTGAGTTTCAGGTCTCCCCAGACTTCCAAATCCACCCCTCACCCTTTTCTTTCACAAAACAGCTATACCTACTCAGCTTTATATACTCTTACACAGAGCCCTGGCTCAGAGAACAAATTCATCAGCCTAAAACAAGCCTTTGGTCTCTAACTTTCTTAGCATAAGAGGTCTGAAAGCCAGAATCATGTGGCTGGTAAGTCTTGGGTAGAATAAGTAAGACAAAGGAGTTAGAAAAGGTGAGAATTCTTCAGGCCAATGGAGAACTCAAGGAGATTGGAGAACTCTTTACCAAAGTTTATGTGTTTGAGCACTTACTCTGAGATGAACGCAGCAGGAGTTGCAAAAATATAAGAGGCAAATGACCAATAAGAATATGAAAAAAATTTCAACATCACTAACTATTAGGGAAATAAAAATAAAAAACACAATGAGATATCACTTCACACATTACAATGGCTACCATAAAACAAACAAACAAACAAAACCAGAAAATAACAAGTATTGGCAAAGATGTGGAGAAATTGGAACCCTGTGTACTGTTGGTACAGTAGCTATGAAAACAATATGGTGGTTCCTCAAATAATTAAATATAGAATTACCATATGACCCAGCAATTCTATTTCTGGGTATATATCCAAAAGAATTGATAGCAGGGTCTCAGAGATATTTGAACCAGGTAGAAGCAATCCAAGAGGATGAACAGATAAAAAAAAAAGTGGTATGTACATACAATGAAATATTATTCAGGCTGAAAAACGGAAGGAAATTCTGATACATGCTATAATGTGGATGAACCTTGAAGATGTTATGCTAAATGAAATAAGCCCCTCACAAAGAGACAGATACTATATGATTCTACTTATCTGAGGTACTTAGAAAGTCAAAATCATACAGGCAAAGTAAAATGATGGTTGCCAGGGGTTAGGGGACGGAGGAATCAGGAGTTGTTTAATGGGTACAGAGTTTCAGCTTTGCAAGATGAAAAAGTCCTGGAGATTGGTTGCCCAACAATATTAATGTACTTGACACTACTAGATTGTATGCTTAAAAATGATAACTACTGATAACATGTATTGCATATGAAATATATGCCAGGCTTTGTGCGACATATTTTAAATGCTATGGCAGGAAAGCAGCTGGAAATACAAATGTCTGTGCTTTTCTTCTCTTCCTTGTACAGCTCCCACAGAACTTGAATGAGAAGGAAGTCAGTTGAAACACAGAGAGAAAGATATAGTCAGTGTTTAGTTTTTCGGCTTCCAAAATAAGCTCTTGATTCCAGATCAGAAACAACACCTTTGAGAGCCAAAGTTTTTGATATGCAAGAGTAATGTTTTTAAAAGAAGAAAAGGCTATTAAGCAAAAGAAAAGAAAAGGCTTTAGAGGAAGGAGGGCAGAGCATTCATGCCAGAACAAGTAGTTGAAAAGAGGATGGAGGAAAACCAGACTCCCACGCTCCACTGCCACCCCCAAGGCTGACTGAGCATACAGTTCAAGCAGACTCGAAGGCTGGAACATTCTACCACAGGAGTAGAAGGGGACCAGAAAGGGGACCAGGCATGCAGGCCAGTGGAGGCCCGCAGACAACCAGGACCCAGCAGCATTGAGAGTGGAAAGCTGGTGAGAGCTCTACACTGAGAGCAGCCCGCAGCTGGCAGTGGGATGGGCCTGCCCAGGTTGAACACTTCTGGGTGGGCTGTTCCTGAGCCCCATTCCTATGGCTTCATTTAACAGCCCCTTTTCACTAAAGGTACAGGGTAGCTGTTCAAAGACTGCCCTACCACTTCACCAGGGCATGACTTTGCACAAGTTACTTGAATGTAGGTCTTCTCTCAGAAGCAGAGCTGGTTCTTGTGCCAGTGCTTCACACAGGGGTTGTTGTCTGGCAAAATCTGTAGCAAGTGATGGAAAGAGAGGGGAAAGAAAGAAGATAGCTTTGGGGAAATGGGCAAAGATGTGGGTGCAACTGAAGGGTAGCCTTGAGAGACTCCATCTCTCACATGAGAGGAATTTAGAAGTATACGATAAAGGAAGTGGCAATGAGGCAGGATTTAGTAAACACCAAATAGCTTAAAAGTTACCAGAATGAAATAATGATGAGTCTTCCTACGAAGTATGTATTGTGTGCCAGGAATACCTATAACTAAACTGATCTTGGTGACACTACAGCACTTGAAACATAAAAAAACATTAAAAAACAAAAAAAAAGTTAAAATCTAACAGAGAGCAAAGACCCATTAAAAAAAAAATATATATATATATATATATATATATATATATATATATATATATTACTTATGGAGACAGCAGGGTTCTCACAAATGAAAACTGAGGCCAAATGTCTAGGAAGTAATATCTTTAAAGTGCTGAGATGGAAGAGGAGGAGGAGAGAAACCTATTGACCTAGAAGTTGTAACTCTGTGCTTCACTAATTATTCAGGAGTGAGAACAAAATAAACCTATTTCAGTCATTAAAATTAAAATTCAGTTGTTAAAGTTCAAACAGAATACTAACAATGGACCCTCACTAAAACAAGTACAAAAGGATGAAATTTAGCAAGATAAAAATAAACAGAAAAGAAAAAGTGTGATGTAAGAAGCAATGATAGTAACAGTTAAAATACAGTGGTCAACTTAATTATTCACCAGATACAACTGCACTATGAATTATACCCAATTTTTGTATTAATCAAAAAGGCAGAACTAAAACTCAGGATGATAGTAATATTAAACACCAGAGGAAGAAATTTGAAATAGTTATACTATTTAAAATATTTGGTTTTCTTTAGGAGGAAAATATAGGTACTAAATTATTTTATATTGTATTAGAATATAAAGTTAAATGTTTGTGGTAAAAATTAGAGAACTACTAAAAATAGAAATACAATCTATAACTCTGAAATTAGCAGAGTGAGAAAAGTGAACAAATTTCATCAATCACAAAAAGTAGTAAGAGAGAGAAGCAAGGACAAAAAAACAAAAAACATGAAAAGAAAGCACAAAATAAGATGGCAGAAATCTTACTGAATATTGGGGCAGCCCGTTAGCTCAGTTGGTTAGAGCACAGTGCTCATAACACCAAGGTTGCCGGTTCTATCCCCACATGGGCCACTGAGTTGCACCCTCCACAACTAGATTGAAACAACTACTTGACTTAGAGCTGATGGGTCCTGGAAAAACACACTGTTCCCCAATAAAAAAAATTTTAAAAAGAAAAACAGAATCATACTGAATATAAATGAATTAGAATTCCTCCATCAAATCACACACTATTCAGTTGGATTGGAAAAACAAAAACAGGCTCTAATATGTTTCTGTGTTGCTTAGGTGAAACACACCAAAAACAAATTAACAAACAAGAATTGAAAAATAATATGTTAAAAGATATACCAGGATGTCAGATGGGTACTAGACTTATTGAAGTAATCACTTCATAAGGTATATAAATGTCTAATTACTATGTTGTATACCTTAAACTAATATTATATTTTATATCAACTGTAATTGAAAAATAAATTTAAAAAAAGACATACCAGGAAAATACATACAAAAGAAGACGAGTGAAAAAATATTTGTACTGGTATTAGACAAATAGAATTAAGATGAGAAACTGAGATAAAGAAACATACTATAAAATGATAAAAGAAACAATTCTCCCAGAACCAATAATCAGGATGCACCTAAAACAGTCTCTAAGTACATGAAAAAAAAGTGTATTTTTGTTCTTTTGACATTTCAAAGAATCATAAATATCTTGGTAGCTTTTTAAATTCCTGTTGCTACCCATATACTGCAGATGCTGTAGGATTTCTGGTAGGATTGGATCAGAGTAATTTTTGTCCCGTGTATCAGGATACTTTTCTGCTGTAAACACACACACAACAAAATAACTGAATAAAGTACTTACAAAAGGCTATTTTAATTCATCTAACTAGAAATCTGGAGATTAAAATTTCTGGAATTGGTTAATCCAGCAGCTCAAACAAAGTCAGGGACCTGCATCAGTTTCACTCTGATTGACTTGGCTTTCTCCTCATGATCACAAGATGTACTGCTGAAGCTTCAAGCATTATTTCCTTACTCACTGAAGTAAAAAAGCAGGAGAGAAAGCAGGAAGGGCCATGTCTCAGAAGGCTATTAGCAGATTCCCCAGTGTGTCCACTGGCGAGCCATGAGTCCCATGGCTATCCCTAACCCCATTTACTGGCAAAGGACAATGGGTTACTATGAATGCCAGTTATGTTTCAAATCCTGGGGCAAGTTAAGGGCTCACTTTTCTGAGAACATTCACACCTGATACCCCAACAAATCAGTTTTTTTGGTCAGGAAAGCAGGGTCATGACTTTTGGGAAGGCATCTGGAATTGCATGCTGGCCCCCGAGAAAAGCTTGTATAATATAGGCATTTCCTTTGCTTATTTCTTTCTGTCTTAAGGAAGCAGGTGCAACTCATAGCATCCTATTAGTTTTCCCATTCTTCTTAACATTCCAAATCTCTGAGGCATAAACATAAATAAACATAGAATATATAACATGAATAGTTTAAAAGTCATATTAGAAATGATTCTTTAGAAGTCTTAGGAAATAGATCGAGCAAGCAAAACTGTCCATGGTTGAGTTTGTTTAAATTAATTAATAAAAATGATACATTGGCATTATTTATACTAGTGCCATAAAATAACTCTTAAACACTCAGAACCATTGATAGATTCTGCCTTAGAAATTATAACTCACTCAATGACTAGTTAGAAAACAAAGATTGTACCTCAAGATGCCATATCAACCCAAAATACAACTCACTTTTCAATTCACTCAAATCTCTATCTTCAAAGATCCTTGGTCAAAAGCCCTTTCCTGAGGGCCGGCCGAGTGGCACGGTGGTTAAGCGCTGGCTTGGGAAGCCAGCGGCCCTGGTTCGGTCCCATATGTGAGGGCCAGTGACACTGCCCTCAAAAAAAAAAACGCTTTCCTGGCTCCTCATCATCTCAAACACAGTTCAAACCTCTCAGCAGGGCACATATGACTGTGCACTGTCCTGTCCCCTGGTCTGTGGCTTATGCCTAATATGACTACATAAAATTCATCATGTGGCTTATTAATATTTACTTCTCTATTTCTTGTCTAACTCCATCCATGGAGCTTCATGAGTTTGGACCTTGTTTTATTACTCCTGAATCTCCAGTGCCAAAAATCCTGGTTTGGTGTACAGCAAGCACTCAGTCGGTAGCTGAGAACGGATGAATGGATAATATATACTGCAATCTCAGGTACCTTGCATTGCACACCTGGTTGGTGTACCAGAATGAATACAGTAAATAACAACACCAGCTACCAGCTTCTCAAGCCAAAAAGCTAGGATTTAGCCTTCATTCCACACTTTCCTTCTTTGCCTGTACCCTTTCTATCAGTAAGTTTTGTTGTTTCACCCTGCAAATGTAACCTAGATTTCTTCTTTTATCTCCATTTTTACTTCCATCTCACTCTGGTGCAAGTCAACATCATCTTTCATTGAGATACCATTTTTTCTCTTGCTTTCATTCTAGTCCCCTGCTCCCATTCTCCACATGATAGTTAAACCTTTAAAAATGTAAATCAGGGCCAGATGATTGGTGCGGTGGTTAAGCGCTGGCTTGGTCCCACTTATGAGGGCCAGTGACACTGCCCTCAAAAAAAAACTAAATCAGGCACACATAACCTGGGTTTTTATTAATTACATAATAAAGAAAGGGAATATTCTCACCACCTTCATTGCCAAAACCCTATCCACCAGAGGTAATTATTTAGTACATGTCAAACATACACACGTGCATGTGTGTGTATATGCTGTACACACACACCATGTATATATTCTTTTTAAAAATATTATACTTTTCATATATATTGTGGACATCTTTCTAGCTAAGTACAATAGCTATTCAATATTTTGACAGTTAATAAGTAAAATAATGAATGGTTTCATACACTGCCTTTGTTTAAATAAAGTACAATATGTATAAGGAGCAGTGGAAATTTCAACAGATAAAAGAATGTGGAAAAACAACTTGACCCTGCCAGTGGAATTATTTGCAGAAAACATGAAATAGTAGGCAAGTGTTCATTGTATATGTCATTCTTCACACTGTAGAAATTATAATATTCTTTAGAGATTTTTTTTGCCCATATGATTCACTATAAAATTGAAATCTGTGATTTCTTTATTCTTATCCCAGGGCCTACAATGAGCTTCCTGATAAATATTTTTATTTAAAGGATACAAGCATTTTGGGTCAGCATTTTCTCATGATAAATGTCTTGGTTACTTTGTATATATACAGAGCTAACCCAGTCCTGAAAAGCTGCAGTACCACAGGCACACACCACCATACATACTAAGCTATTCTGCCTAAATATGGAATAAAGTGATGAGGAAAAGCTACAGACCTACAAATTATTTAACAATAATCAAATTCTTGTTAGTTGAATCCATGCTATTTTGAGTCAAAAGCCAGGGGGAAAGCACCTGTGAATCAATGATTTAGATCTTAATGCCTTCCTCTGTCAGAGATCTTGGACTAGAGGAAAAGGCAGGGTCATACATGTTTTATCAGAAAGATATCTCAATCTTTTACCACTTGCATGAGGAGCCATAAATCGTTTTCTATCCTACAGAAATTTGTACAAATGCAGACAGCATTCCTATACAGTGTTGAGAAATAATAAATAATAACAATATAGAATGAGTTTAGTATGTGTCAGGCCCTGACTAGTGTTTTCCAGACGTTATATCATTTGATCTTAGCAACCCAAGAATAAATTACAATTGTTATCATCTTTGTTTTACAGATTAGAAAACTGTGGCTTAGAGATTGAGTCTAACTAGAACTAACCACATTTTTAACCATTTCTCTATAAAATATCACTTAAAAATACCAAGTTATGGTTCTAAGTCCTAAAGTTAGTGCTACACTTCATTTATAAAGGAAAGTACTCCATTAAGTACTTATATTTGTAGAATGTCAGAATGCAGTAGACAGGCCCGTGAATTGCCTTCTTTATTCCACAGACACAAAAATAATAGCATTTAAATATAAGAGTAATGTCACAATAGTTATAGCTTAGATTAAATTGAAAATTCCAAAACATGCTGTAAACAGCAAAAAGGTTCTTTTTAGCTAAGTGGAGGATAATCTCACTACTTGGAGAAGCTGTAACATTAACAGATGACCCAAATGGTGGGTGACTATGATCTCTCTCACTGGGCTCAGATATGTAGTGCGTAAAAGAGTAAACAATAAACTGGTTCAGACAGACTCTGCTGCATTCTGAACAATGAAATAGACCAAAACAACAGCACAATGTACCAATCAAGAAGGAGAATTATGATAATATCTTGATCATATGAAAGAAACAAAGATGTTCTAATACAATTTGAGGTAACACAAAAAACTTACGAAAGGCAATGGATTCTGAATTCAAAATCACCTTCAGAGTATGAAAACAAAAGGGATACATACTAAGAGGGTTAGACATGTATGAGTTCGGACAATTAAGTTCGTGAACTCATCCTAGAAAAAGTGCTACAAAATTAACCTGATGGGGAAGGGAGGTCCCAGCTTGTCTGTGAGCAGGAGACCCTACTTCTCAGGGAAGTTCTTCCTTAGGTCTAACTTGTATCCCTCCATCTTTGGTTACTGTCCCATCAAAGAGGAAAGAGAGAAATGCCGGGTGTTCCTGAGAGATCACTTGAAAAATTAGGGCACAGGGCTTTCTGAATCCCTCTAAAAGTCACCTTTTCTCTCCCCAACAGTCTACCAATTAATTCATCTCTGCTCTTTCCCATTGTTCTCTTGCTCTGCCTCAGCTTCCCTTCTCTCTCTCTCCCTCTTCTTTCTCTCTCTCTTTTGCCTCAGCCTCTATCACTCTCATCTCTGACCTTTAACTCTCATCTCTTCATCTTTGGACATCAGCTTTTCACCCTTTTTCTTCCCCTCTGTTCTCTCTCTCTCTCAAAAAAAAAAAAACAAAAGAAAGAAAATGTGCTACATACCTCATTGTTGAATATCACTACAGTCACTTTTGAAGTACTCCTTTTGGGAAACTATGCACCAACACCAGTGCCTAGTTCACCCTTCCACCCTTCAGAGCAATTTTGGAACTATTTTTCTGGAATGGCCATCAGAGCTGTTGTCATATTACCCTTGATGTACTGTCATCAAAATGTCTTCCTTTCAATATTTACTTTAACTTTGGTTAAAGAAAGAAGTCATTGGGGGTCAGGTTAGGTGAGTAGGAAGGGTATTCCAATACAGTTATTTGTTTATTGGCTAAAAAGTCCCTCATAGATAGTGCCGTGTGAGCCGGTGCATTGTCATGATGAATTGTTCATCGCCAACAGTTCAGGTCATGTAACTTTTTCACACAACCTTTTCAGCACTTCCAAATAGTAAACCTAGTTAACTGTTTGTTCAGTTGGTACAAATTCATAATGAATAATCTCTTTGATATCAAAAAACGTTAGCAACATCATTACAACAAGTTCACGAACTTAATTGTCAGACCGGGTATATACACATTTTATCAACAATTAACACATTATCAGACCAGCCGAGTGGCTCAGTTGGTACAAATTCATAATGAATAATCTCTTTGATATCAAAAAACGTTAGCAACATCATTACAACAAGTTCACGAACTTAATTGTCAGACCGGGTATATACACATTTTATCAACAATTAACACATTATCAGACCAGCCGAGTGGCTCATTGGTTAAGAGTTGGCTTGGGAGTGCAAGCTCTGAGCAGCAGGGCTACCAGTTCAGATCCCACGTGGGCCAGTGATGCAGCATCCTTTACAACTAAGATGGTGAACAACAGCTCGACCTAGAGCTGGGCTGCCGTGGATCACTGGCGAAGGAGTAGGCTGCACCGGGGCTGCAGTGGACTGCTGTGTTCTACTGTGAGTGGCCGGCAGCCAGCATGAGTGGCCAGCAGCTGGCATGAGCTACCCTCAACCGCCTTGAGTGATCATCCAATGGCAGGCAATCCATTTGCCTCAGCCAGGAAGAGCGCAATGATCATGGTGCCAACATGGTCCAGTGAAGCGACATCCTCCACGACTAGACTGAGGAACGAAAGGACAGCAACTTGTCTGTTCCCCTTCCCCAATTCCCCAATGCTGTTTCCTGCCCATATTTCCCAATTTAAAAAAATCTAAAAAAAAATCACAATTAACACATCATCAACAAAGAAAAGAAAAAAATTGAATTGACCACAGTACTGACCAGAGCTAAATATAAGCAAAGAGTGCTGAAAATGCTGGAGTCATGCAGGTGATAATATGTGTATAATATTCAAATCAAGATATGAAATAGTGGTACCTGGATATCATATATGTTTATATTTATTCAGCAATTAACTTCAGTGTGTATAGTACACAGAAGTGCACAAAACAGAAATAGTCTCTGACCTTATGGAGCTTGCAGTCCAGTTTTAGAATTGACAAGCTAATTCTAAAATTTATATGAAAAGCAAAGAACCTAGAACAATTTTGGGGGAAGAAAGAAAAAATTTGAAGGTCTTATATTACCAAATTTCAAAACTTACTATAAAGCTAGTAATCAAAATCAAGATGCCAGAAATAGATCAATGGAATAGACTTGAGAGTCCACCAATATATCCTTACGTTTATTATGGTCCTTTGGTACTCAATGAAGGTGACAAGACACTTTGAAAGGGAAAGAATAGTCTTATCAAAACTTGGTGCTGCAGGAATGAAATATCCACATACACAATGATGGAGTTTAACCCTCACCCCACATTATGCCTAAATATTAACCCAAAATGGATTATAAATCTAAATCTAAGTGAGAAAATCATAGAACTTCTAGGAGAAATACTAGGACAAAATCTTTTACAATAGATCTTGGATGGAAAAAGAGTTCTTAGGACACCAAAACATGATCCATAAAAGAAAAACTGAAAAATTGGATTTTATCAAAATTCAAAACTCGTGTGCTCCAACAGATAGCAAAGACAAGGTGAGACAGATTGAGAGAAAATATTTGCAAATCATGTAGCTCATAAGTAGCTTGTATCTAGAATATATAAGGAACTCATAACTCATTAAAAAGACTAAAAAAAACTCCATAAAAATAGGCAGAATAGTTTCACAGACATTTCACTAAAAAAGATGTGCAAAAGGATAAGTACATGAAATGATGCTTACAGTCACTGGCCATCAAGGCAACACAAATTAAAACCACAACAGGATACCTCTACACACTATTTAAAAAGACAGACAATATCAAGTGTTGGGGAGAATACACTCTTGCAATTTCACTTCTAGAAATATACCCACAATAAATAAAAACATATGTCCACATAAAGACATGTACATGAATGTTCATAGCTGCATCATTCATCTTAACCAAAAATTGGAAACAAGCCAAGTGTCTATCAACTGATGAATTGATAAACAAAATGTGGGGCATCCATGAAATGGAATACTATTCAGCAATGAAAAAATAAACATACTACAACATGGATGAAGCTCAAAAACATGAACTTCAATAAATGAATCCAGATATAAAAGAGAACATATTATATAATTCTATTTATATGAGATGTCACCAAATGGTAAATTCAAACAGAAATCAGATTAGTGACGCCTGAAGCTGAAGGTAGGAAGGAGTGATTTATAAATAGGAATGAGAGATTTTTTTTTTTGACATGATGAAGATATTCTAAAATGGTATTGCAGTGATGGTTGTATGACTAAATTTACTAGAAATTGTTGAATGCTGTACCTACAATGGGTAAATTTTGTGCTTTACAAATTATAGCTCAATAAAGGTGTTTAAAAATAATAAGGCTGGGCCGGCCGAGTGGCGCGGTGGTTAAGTGCTGGCTTGGGAAGCCAGCAGCCCCGGTTCGGGTCCCACATATGAGGGCCAGTGACACTGCCCTCAAAAATAATAATAATAATAATAATAATAATGGGCCAGCCAGGTAACGCAGTTGGTTGGAGCACAAGCTCTGAGCAACAGTGTTGCTGGTTTGATTCCCACATGGGCCAGTGAGTTGCGCCTGAGCTAAGCTGCTGCGGAACTGCCGATGGGTGGCCAGATGGCTCAGCTAGTGAGAGCACATGCTCTTAACAAGGTTGCCTGTTCGAGTCCCACATGGGATGGTGGGTTGTGCCCCCCTGCAACTAGATTGAAAGGTGTGACTGGACTTGGAGCTGAGTTGCACCCTCCACAACTAATATTGAAGGACAACAACTTGACTTGGAGCTGATGGGTCCTGGAGAAAACACAATGTTCCCCTTCCCCAATTCCCCAATACTGTTCCCTTCCCCAATTACCCAATTTAAAAAAATCTAAAAAAAAAACAACTCAGAACTTACTTCTAAAATAATAATAATAATAATAATAATAATAATAATAATAATAATGTAAGTGCAATGAGAGAGTGACTAAAACAGAGTGTCAGGGAAATTTTTTAAAGGGAAAGATACGTAATTTTTGTTCTGAAAAAAGATGAAGGTTTTGCTGTGCAATGTAACAGTGGGGCTAAGGGAGAATAGAAATCAGGGGAAGAGCATGAATAGAATTCCAGCCAGAAAGAATCACATGTACAAAGATCTTGGGTGCAGGAAGGAGATTGATAAAAAGATTGGAGACTGAGAAGCATAAAGGATATTAGTGTAGATGGAGTATAGTAAAGGAGGAAGGTATCATGAGATGAGTATGGGTCCACGATTTAGGTTTTCATTGTATGCAAATTTTTCAGATTTTATTTTAAGACCAATGAGGAATCATTTAAAAATTTTAAACAAAACAGTAATGTGATAATGTCTGGATTTTTAAAAAATTTTCCTTGTGACCATAGATCAAGGGTCAGACAACTTTTTCTGTAAAGAGCCAGACAAATATTTTAGATTTTGAGAGCCATAGGATCTTTGTCCAACTCTTTGTGCTGTCTTTGTGGCACAAAAGCTGCCATAGACAAAATGGAAACAAATGAGTTTGGCTGTGTTCCAATAAAATTCATTTATAAAAATAAGCAATGATCAGGATTTGGCCCTCAGGCTATAATTTGGCAATTCCTGCTATAGAAAAATAGTTTTGAGAGAAAGGCAAATCTGGAGTTAAGGAAACCAGGTTAGAAGGCAAGTGAAAAATATACCTGAAATCATGCAACATTTGTCTTTCTGGTTTATTTCACTTGGCATAATTCCCTCCAGTTTTGTCCATGTTGTTGCAAATGACAGGATTTCATTTTTTTAAGCCTGAATAATATTTCACTGTATAGTTATAGTAACAGAATGGTGGTAAATAGAATGTGATTGCCAGTGGCTGGGGAAAGGGGGTCATGGCAAGTTATTGTTTAATGTGTACAGAGTTTCAGTTTTGCAAGACCAAAAGCATTCTAGAGATGGATGGTGGTGATAACTCTACAAAAACATGAATATGTTTAATACCACTGAATGGGACACTTAAAAATGGTTAGGACGGGACTTATCTGTGTTCATCAGAACTCTCTTAGCTGGCTTCTTCCATAGATGATGGCAGATCAGGTAAATGCTGTGCCTGCTGCATCCCAGGATCACACCAAAATTGCAAATAAATTATAGAACAATCAACCTCAAGAATCATCTGAACCCTAGCTGAGCAGAAACACTGTAACTAAGGATACAAGGAAGGGGCTGCATCAAGACTGGTAGGAGAAGCAGAGATGCGAAACTGGCTGACCCCAAACCCACAGAGAGAGGTTGAACACTGGAGAGGTCACCTTTGTGGCAGGAGCCACCCCTGAAAAAGGAGGGGAGGCCCAGCCCCACACTGGGCTCCCCAACCCAGGGGTCCTTTGCTGGGAAGAATTCCCACGGCATCTGGCAATGAAAATCAGCGAGGACTCTATCTGCCCTTCCCCGTGAGGTGGAAGGTGGTTGGAAACCCAGACACCCTCTTGCAGAGCCAGCACATAGACTTGTTCACTGGCAGGCACTCACCTGGTCTCTGGCAGAGGTGGTGGAAGCTCGGGAGGCCCAGAGACATGCGGGGAAAGAACTGAACTGAGTGCATTTGGCATGGGAACTGGAGGGATGGGAGCCATTGTTGACCTTGTGTGGAGCCTGCACACATGTGGCTTATGGGGGTGGGGGTCAGCATCTCTTTAGGACTAAGTCCTCCCCCAAAGGGCCAAGTCTGGGACCACATTCGTCTGGTGAAATCCAGCCACGCGCACTGCCTTGGTGACAACCTGGATCCCTGCCCTCTGCACAGCTGATGCTGTGTCACCCTAGAAACTCTTTACTGCTAACCCTGCCCCTACAGGCTGTGGATTAAAGTAGGTGGAGGACCTGTGGCACTCAGGAAATGTTTACTGGAGGACGTTAAGCCAAGACCTATGCCACAGCATAGACAGGAGGTGGCATGGCAGGTCTGAGACGGGCAGTGGCTGGCCATAGTGTTCTCAGGGTGTTTTTGTGGGGTGGTTCTGGGCCCAGCACCAGTGCAATGCAGAGGCCAAGAAAGCTCTGAATTTGTAGAAACCACTGACCTCACCCCAGTTCCCTGGTACCTCGCCTGCCCACCTGGAACTGCATTGCCAAGGGAATTCTGGCACCTGGGTGGCTGGCCCTGCCCCCATAGGCCACTGAGGAAGTATTTTTCACAGCAGGGGACAATTGGCAGCAGCCCAGGGAGATTTTGGTGATGGGTAGTGATCCAAATCTGCACCACAGCTACTTGGGGGCAGCTATTGGGAATTTGTGAACCTGAGGTGGTAGAGGGCTGCAATGCTCTTGAGGTGCTGGACAAGGTGATCACAGGCTGGGCACTGGAGTAAGAAATGAATCTGAATTAACATTGTAAAAATCACTGGTCACGTGTTGTGGCTGCATCACTGAGGGTACTCTCAACACCAGACCAACAAGTCCAGCACAGGCAACTAAGGAGCCTCTTTCAATGGCTGGGCTCTATGGGCAGCCAGCAGGTGGCAATAGGCATAGGGGGCCCTGAGCCTTTTGCTAAGCTGCCTCAGGCTCACTATTGGTGGCAGCCAGCCTCGGTTCACAGCAAGGCCAACTCCACATGCCTCCATGTCCAGCACAGGCAGGAGCCAACCACATATAGTTTTGAGGCTTCTATCAGGTAGCTGAGGGCTGGTAACAGGCAAGGCTGAAATTGGCCTGCATGGGAGCACTGCCCAAGAGACACCAGGAACATCATACCCAGAGGTCAGCTTCAGACCACACCAGAGCACTAGCCACACAAGTGGCACACCCAAAGTGGGGAGTCTCAACAGGCATAAGAGCTGCAGGGGCAAAGCCTCTTCCGAAGGGTTAGCCCCTCCACAGCAGCTCATACACTGTGGGCTCAGCCAGTCCTCACAATTAGTTAGCCTTAGAGTCAATCCCACCCACTGACTCACAAAACACAATCAAGGCTCAACTACAACAGAAGAACACACACAAGGGACCTTCCTGGAATACACACACAGAAGATCAGGGAGACTGCATCAGTGGACCACACAGGACACATACTATATAAGGCCACCCAGCAAAGACTGAGAGACATTGCAGATCTACCTAATACATAGAAGCAAACACAGAGCAGCAGCCAGAATGAGGAAACAAAAAAATATGTCCCAAATAAAAGAACAGGATAAACCTTTAGTAATGGAACTAAATTAAATGGAGGTAACCAACCTATAAGAGACAGAGTTTAAAACAATGATTATAAGGATGCTTAAAGGTAAACAGAATCAAATATATGATGATGGAAGCAGAACTGACTCTGTGGTGAACATACAATGTGATATATAGATGATGTATTATAGAATTGTACACTTGGAACCTATGTAACGTTATTAACCATTGTCACCCCAATAAACTTTAATTTAAGGAACAAAATGCTTAAGGAACTTGGTGAGAATTTCAACAGAAAGATAGCAAGCATACAGAAGGACATAGAAACCATGAAGAAAAAAAAAAACAGCCAGAAATGAAGAACACAATAACTGAAATGAAGAATATACTAGAAAAAATCAACAGCAGATTAGATGAAGCAGAGGATCGAATCAGCAATTTAGAAGACAAGGTAGCATAAAATAACCAATCACAATAAAAAGAAAAAAAGAATAAAAAATAATGAATATAGTTTAAGGGACCTGTGGGACAACATCAGCACAACAAGTGTCATCATAGGACTACCAGAAGAAGAGAGGAGGCAAGGAATTGAGAACATTTTTTGAGTAAATAATGACAGAAAACTTCCCCAACCTGGTGTAGGAAACAGACATACAAACCATGGAGTGCAGAGAGTCCCAAGCAAGACCAAACAGCCCCATACCAAGATACACAATAATTAAAATGGCAAAGGTTAAAGACAAAAAGAGAATCCTAAAATCAGCAAGAGAAAAACAACTAGTTATTCACAAAGGAGCTCTATCAGCTGATTTTTCTACAGAAACTCTGCAAGCCAGAAAGGAGTGGTAGGAAATATTCAAAGTGATGAAAAAAAGGGCTTACAATCAAGACTGATCTACCCAGGAAGGCTATCAATTAAAATTAGAGGAGAGATAAAGAGCCTCCCAGATAAGAAAATACTGAAGGAATTCATTACCACCAAGTCAATGTTGCAGGACACAGTAAAAGGATTTCTTTAAGCAGAAGAAAGGAGAAAACAAACTAAGTTACAAAGACCAAAAATACAAATAATAAAATAGGAATAACTATGTACTTATCAATAATAATTTAAATGTAAATGGATTAAATGCGTCAATCCAAAGAAATAGGGTGAATAAGAAGACAAGACCCATGCGTATGCTATCTACAGGAGGCCCACCTCAGATTGAAAGACACAACCAGACTGAAAGTAAAGAGATGATAAAAGATATTTCATGCAAATGGAAACAAGGAAGAACACTGGAGTAACAATACTTATATCGGACAAAATAGACGTTAAAACAAATACTATAATAAAATACAACGGACATTACATAATAATATAGGAATCAATTCAACAAAAGGACATAACCCTAGTAAACATCTATGCACCCAGTATACGAGTACCTAAATATATAAAACAAATACAGAGGGTGCAAAATATATATATTTTAAGAAAGAAAAAACTATTAAAATTGTAATACTCAATATATATCAACAAAATATGAATACAAGTGACTTTTGACTTCTACAATTATAAGACGTGCTCAAAATGGTTACCATTAACATCCAGACACTTCTTTATTTATTTATTTTTTTATGAACAAGAAAACTAAAAATAATGTTTAATAAAATGTCTCAAAAGATTATTTATTTCTTATAGACGTTTTTGCTACTTATTTTTGTGTACTGATATATAAATATATCATAAGTTGAATGCATATATGTAAATAAAAATGAATATATATATATAAATTTTTTATTAATTTTATTTATTTTATTTTTTTGAGGGAAGTGTCACTGGCCCTCATATGTGGGACCCAAACCGGGGCCGCTGACTTCCCAAGCCAGCACTTAACCACCGCGCCACTCGGCCGGCCCCATTTTGTTTTTTAATTAGCTTCAGGTGTACAACGCAGTGCAATAGTTATACTTTTTACCCATCAAAGTGACAACCTCCCTTCCCCAATTCTCCACCCCACTCCTCCCCCCATATCATACTATCTATTACAATTCCTTTGACTCCCTTCCACCATATAATCCACATCACGTGACTATCTATATATTCAATTACAGTTGGCATACAATATTATACAACATCAGTTTCAGGTATACAGTGCAGTGATCAAGCTTCTACTCGATCCATGAAGTGGTCTCCCTAACAAGACATGTGACCATCTGACACCCCACAAAATTTTTACATTATTATATTCCCTGAACTGTCTTTCATATCCCTGTGACAATACTGTAGTTACCTATTTATACTGTCTAATCCCTTCCCCTTCTACCTCATCCCCACCCCGCTCCCAAATAGCAACCCTGTTATTCCTCTATATCTATGAGACTGTTTCTGTTTCCTTTGCTCATTCATTCAGTTTTTCAAATTCCACATATAAGTGAAATCATATGGTATTTGTCTTTCTCCGACTGACTTATTTCACTTAACATAATAGTATCTAGGTCCACCCATATCGTTGCAAATGGTACGATTTCATTCCCTTTATAGCAGAGTAATACTCCATTCTATAACTGTACCACACTCTTAATTCAGTCATGTACCAATGGGCATTTCGGTTGTTACCAAGTCTTGGCTATTGTAAATAGTGCAGCAATAAACATAGGGGTGCATATATTTTTTCGAATTAGCGTCTTGGATTCTTCTGGGTAGACGCCCCAGAGTGGAATTGCTGGATCATACGGTAGTTCCATTTCCAGTTTTTCGAGATACCTCCATACTGATTTCCATAATGGCTGCACCAATTTGCAGTCCCACCAACAGTGCACCAGGGTTCCCTTTTCTCCACACCCTCGCCAGCACTTGTTGTTTGTTGATTTGTTGATGATAGCCATTCTGACTGGAGTGAGGTGGTATCTCATTGTGGTTTTAATTTGCATTTCTCTGATGATTAGTGAGGTTGAACATTTTTTCATGTCTGTTGGCCATCTGTATGTCCTCTTTAGAGAAATGTCTCCTCATATCCTCTGCCCATTTTTAATTGGGTTGTTTGTTTTTTTGGTGTTGAGTTGCATGAGTGTTTTATAAATTTTGGATATCAACCCCTTATCAGATATATCGTTGGCAAATATCTTCTCCCATTCAGCAGGCTGCCTTTTTGTTTTTATTGATGATTTCCTTTCCGGTGAAAAAACTTTAAGGTTTGATGTAATCCAATATGTTCATTTTTTCTTTTATTTCCCTTGCCCGAGGGAATATATCAGTAAAATATTACTCAGGGTAATGTCTGCAAGCTTATTCCCTATGTTTTCTTCTTGGACTTTTATGGTTTCAGGTCTTACATTTAAGTCTTAAATCCATTTTTAGTTTGTTCTCATGTATGGTGTAAGTAGGTGGTCCATTTTCATTTTATTGCACATGTCAATCCAATTTTCCCGGCACCATTTATTAAATAGACTATCTTTACTCCAATGTAAATTCTTGCTTCCAGTGTAATAGATTAAATGACCATATATAGATGCGTTTATTTCTGAGCTCTCTATTCTATTTCATTGGTCTATGTGTCTGTTTTTATGCCAGTACCATACTGGTTTTTTTTTTTTTTTTGAGGGCAGTGTCATTGGCCCTCATATGTGGGACCGAACCGGGGCCGCTGGCTTCCCAAGCCAGTGCTTAACCACCGCGCCACTCAGCCGGCCCTCAGTACCATACTATTTTGATTATTGTAGCCTTGTAGTATATTTTGATGTCAGGTAGTGTGATGCCTCCAACTTTGTTCTTATCTCTCAACATGGCTGTGGCTATTCAGTTTCTTTCGTGGTTCCATATAAATTTTAGGATTCTATGTTCTATTTCTGAGAAAAAGGCCCTTGATAGTTTGATTGGAATTGCATTGAATCTATATATTGCCTTAGGTAGTATTGACATTTTAACTATATTAATGCTTCCTAACCATGAGCATGGTATGTATTTTCATTTATTTGTATCTTCTTTGATTTCTCTTTCCAGTGTCTAATATTTTTCTGAGTACAGGTCTTTACTTCTTTAGTTAAATTGATTCCTAGATATTTTATTGTTTTTGAAGCAATTGTAAAAGGGATTAATTTCCTGATTTCTTCTTGTGATAGTTTATTATTGGTGTATACAAATGCAAATGATTTCTGAATATTAATTTTGTATCCTGCTACCTTACCAAATTTGTTTATCCGTTCTAGCAGTTTTTTGGTGGAGTCTTTGGGATTCTCTATATAGTATCATGTCATCTGCATATAATGACAAATTTCCTTCCTGTTTTCCAATTTGGATGCCTTTTATTTCATTTTCTTGTCTGATTGCTGTGGCTAGAACTTCCAGAACTATGTTAAATAGAAGTGGTGAAAGCGGGCAGCCTTGTCTTGTCCCTGATCTTAAGGGGAAAGCTTTTAGCTTTTCACCATTGAGTACGATGTTTGCTGCGGGCTTACCATATATGGCCTTTATTATGTTGAGATATGACCCCACGATTCCCACTTTGCTAAGAGTTTTTATCATAAATGGCTGCTGGATTTTGTCAAATGCCTTTCTTGCATCTATTGATATGATCATATGATTTTTATTTTTCATTTTATTAATGTGATGTATTACGTTAATTGATTTGCGGATATTGAACCAGCCTTGCATACCAGGAATGAATCCCACTTGATCGTGTTGTATGATGTTTTTAATGAGATGCTGAATTCGGTTTGCTAGTATTTTGTTGAGAATTTTTGCATCTATGTTCATTAGGGATGTTGGCCTCTAGTTGTCCTTTTTTGTAATATCTTTGTCTGACTTAGGAATCAGGGTGATAGTGGCTTCATAGAAAGAGTTTGGGAGCCTTCCCTCCTTCTGGATTTTTTGGAATAGTTTGAGGAGAATAGGTACTAATTCTCTTTGTTTTTTGTTTTTGTTTTTTGAGGGCAGTGTCACTGGCCCTCATGTGTGTACCCAAACCGGGGCCACTGGCTTCCCAAGCCAGCGCTTAACCACCGCGCTACTCGGCGCGCCCACTAATTCTATTTTGAACGTTTTGTAAAACTCACCTGTGTAGCCATCTGCTCAAGGGCTTTTGTTTGTTGGAAGACTGTTGATTACTGATTCAATTTATTTGGCAGGAATCAGTGTATTCAGAATTTCCGTTTCATTTTGGTTCAGACTTGGTAGATTGTATGCTTCTAGAAATTTTTCCATTTCTTCCAGATTGTAGAATTTGTTCGCATATAGTTGTTCATAGTATTTTCTTAAAATTTTCTGTATTTTGTTGTATCTGTTGTCACTTCTCCTCTTTAATTTCTGATTTTATTAATTTGGGTCCTCTCTCTCTTTTTCTTGGTGAGTCGTGCTAAGGGTATGCCGATTTTGTTTATCTTTTCAAAAAACCAACTCTTGGTTTCATTCATCTTTTGTATCGTTTTTTTTTGTCTCTATTTCATTTATTTCTACTCTGGTCTTTATTATTTCCTTCCTTATGCTCCCTTTAGGCTTGTTTTGCTGGATATTTTTGAGTTCCCTTAGGTGTAAAGAGAGTGTTGATTTGAGATTTTTCTTCCTTCTTTAGGAAGACCTGCACTGCTATGAACTTTCCCCTTAGGACTGCTTTCTCTGCATCTCAGAGATTTTGGGTCATGGTGTTTTCATTTTCGTTTGTCTCGAGGTATCTTGTTATTCCCTACTTGATCTCATTTTTTGACCCACTCACTATTTAGTAGCATATGATTTAGCCTCCATGTATTTGTAAGCTTTGCAGATTTCTTCTTATAATTGATTTCTAGTTGTATAGCATTGTGGTCAGAGAAGTCAATTGATATGATTACAGTCTTCTTAAATTTGTTGAGACTTGTTTTGTGGCCTAACATGTGGTCTATCTTGGAGAATGTTCCATGTGCACTTGGTAAGAATGTATATTCTGTAGCTTTGGGGTGAAATGCTCTAAACATATCAATTAAATCCAGCTGGTCTAAAGTGTCATTTAAGGCTACTATGTCCGTGTTGATTTTCTCTCTGGAGGATCTGTCCATTGGTGACAACTGGGTGTTGAAGTCCCCTACTATGATAGTGTTACTATTGATCTGTGACTTTATGTCTGTCAAAATATGTTTTATATATTTAGGAGCTCCTATATTGGGTGCATAGATGTTTACTAGGGTTATATCTTCTTGTTGAATTGATCCCTTTATTATTATGTAGTGCCCTTCTTTGTCTTTTACTGTAGTCTTCATTTTAAAGTATTTTGTCCGAAATAAGTATTGCTACTCCAGCTTTTTTCTCATTTCCATTTTCATGAAATATCTTATTCCATCCCTTTACTTTCAGTCTGTGTGTGTCTTTCGATCTGAGATGAGTCCCTTGTAGACAGCATATGCATAGGTCCTGTTTTCTTATCCACTAAGCCACTCTGTGTCTTTGGATTGGAGCATTTAGCCCATTCACCTTTAAAGTGATTACTGATAGGTGCATATTATTGCCATTTTGTTATTTGTATTTCTTGTCTTCCTGCGTTAGTTTTCTTCTGTTTAAAAAAGCCCTTTTAACATTTCCTGCAATGCTGGTTTGGTGGTAATGAACTCCTTCAGCTTATTATTTCTGAGAAGCTATGTATCTCTCCTTCAATTTTTCTTTCTTTCTTTCTTTCTTTCTTTCTTTCTTTCTTTCTTTCTTTCTTTCTTTCTTTCTTTCTTTCTTTTTTTTTTTTGAGGGCAGTGTCCCTGGCCCTCATATGTGGGACCGAACCAGGTCCGCTGGCTTCCCAAGCCAGCGCTTAACCACCATGCCTTTCGGCCGGCCCTCTCCTTCAATTTTAAGTGATAGCCGTACTGGGTAGAGCAACCTTGGTTGTAGACCTTTATTTTGTGTCACTTCCAATATCTCCTGCCACTCCCTTCTGGCCTGCAGAGTTTCTGAAGAAAAGTCAGCTGTTAGTCTTATAGGAGTTCCTTTGTATGTAACCTGCTGTCTTTCTCTTGCTGCTTTTAGGATTCTGTCTTTGTCTTTAAGCTTTGCCATTTTAACAATGATGTGTCTTGGTGTGGGCCTGTTTGGAATCAGCCTGTTTCCAGGCTCTCTGCACATCCTGGGCTTGTATTTCAATTTCCTTCACCAGGGTAGGGAAGTTTTCAGTCATTATTTCTTTAAATACATTCTCAAACCCTTGCTTCTTCTCTTCTCCTTCTGGTATTTCTATGATTTGAGTATTGTTGTGTTTCATGTTGTCCCAGAGGTCTCTTAAACTATCTTCATTCTTTTTTATTCTTTTTTCTTTTTGTTGTTCCAGCTGGGTGATTTTTACTATTTTGTCTTCTAATTCGCTGCTCTGCTCCTCTGCTTCATCTATTCTACTGGTGATTCCTTCGAGTGTGTTCTTCATTTCAGTTATTGTAGCCTTTAGTTCTAACTGGTTGTTTTTTATGTTTTCCCTATCCTTCTTTTTGTCCTCGCTAAGTTCCTTAAACATTCTTATCATCAGTGTTCTAAACTCTGTCTCTGAAAGTTTGGATACCTCTGTTTCATTTAGTTCCATTTCTAGAGTTTTCTTCTGATCTTTTACTTGGGACATGTTTCTTTGTTTTTTTCATTCTGGCTGTCGTTCTGTGAATGTTTCGATGTATTAGATAGATTACCTAGAAAGAAGAGAAAAGAAAAAACAAGAGGTGGGGCGGCTCTCTGTCCTCTTTAATTTGCAGACCAGTTGCTCAGCACCAGCTACTGGGGGGAAGAGCTTAATGTGTTATGCACTGGCCTCCCTCTCAGGCTTGAAGTGAGCTTTCCGCAATTAGCTGCTGTGTGCTCTGGAACCGTTCTCACTACCAAAAAGCAAAACAAAACACACTTCACAGGTTGTTGCAGGTTGTCCGCTTCTGCAAAAAAAAAAAAAAAAAAAAACCCTCTGTGGCCTGCGGAGATGTGGGCCTGGCACTGGGGGGCTCAGGGTGCGTCTGGCAACACAGCACTAGGTGGGTGGGATAGGCCCCCAAGGCACCACTTAATGTGGTCTGTCGCTCCCCCCCGCCACCAAGTCAGAGCAGCATGCACTCTGCACCAGCAATCAGTCCACACAAACTCGCCAGGAAAGCCTCAATCAGATCACGCAGGTGCACTGCTCCCTGCCCAACATTCTCAGGAAAACTCCCTGTCTCAGCCTGTCCCAATCAACTGCCCGCAGATCAGGCTAAGCAATCCCCAGCCTTGCAACTCTGCACAAACAGTGTGGAGAACGGGACCTAAGGGGACTTGCGCACTCCTGAGTCTCAGTGAAAAGACTGATGCAGCTGGAGAGCACCCGGCCTGCATTTCTGTGGCAACGCAGTACAAGCAGGGCAGGTGTGTGGATCCAGGGTGGCTTGCCCACTCCTGCATCTCAGTGAGCAGCCTGATGGAGCCGGAGGGAACCCGCCAGGCTCCATCAGGCTGCACAAGCAGGGCGGAGGGTGGGAATCCATGGCCGCATGCGCACGCACGCACGCACTCCTGCGCAAAGTTCACCAGACCAATTGTATCCCAGATCAGACCCTCTGTGGGAGTGCCTAACCTTGACAAAATGGCACACTTCTGTACACCACTTGTGTGCAAGCTCCATACCAGGGGAACAACGGTCCCAAAACCTCCAGCCTCTACACCAAAGGCTCTCAGTTCAGTCCTTTCCCACAGGCTCCTGGGCCCGGCTCACACAGCTACTCCCTCCAATAGAAACCAGGTGAGTGCTCACCGGCGAGCAAACACATGCGCTGGCCCGCCTGGTTCTCTAGCCACACCAGGCCAAGCAAAGAGAGTCCTCACTAATTTCTACTGCCCGCTGTCATAGAACTCCTCTCCCTGGCAAAGCATCCATGGGCTGGTGAACTCGGTCTGGGGTCGGAGGGTCTCCCCCCCAATCGAAGAAAGCTCCCCACACCTGGCATGTCCCTCTCAGGGCTCGTCCTCTCTCATCTGCGCCCCTCCTACCAGTCTTGACGTGGCCTCCTCTTTAGGTCCTTTGTTTAGAGGTTCTGTTCATCTAATGTTCAGGGGACCTCGAGGTTAAATGTTGTATAAATTATTTGTGATTTTGATGTGATCCTGGGAGGCAGTTTGGAAAGCATCCGTCTATTCCGCCATCTTACCGGAACCCCCCAGACACTTCTGATTGTGGCAAACTACTGCTTCAGCAATGCTGACCAAAGTGTGTTTGCTTGTATACATTTTTTGGCACCCCCCAGTACTGACACACATAAAGGGAAAGATCAACAGTAACACTATCATAGTAGGAGACTTTAACCCCCACTGACACCAATGGGCAGATTCTCCAGGCAGAAAATCAACACAGAAACAATGGCCTGAAATGACACACTAGATCAGATAGATTTAATTGTTATTTTTAGAGCATTTTACCCCAAAGCAGCAGAATATACATTCTTTTCAAGTGCATGTGGAACATTTTCCAAGATATACCATATGTGAGGCCACAAAACAAGTCTCGATAAATTTAAGAAGACTGAAATCATATCAAATGTCTTCTCTGACCACAGTGCTATTAAACTAAAAATCAGTTACAAGAAAAAACAAACAAACCGGAAAACACACAAACACATACTAAATGGTGAATGGGTTAACAATGAGATCAAGGAAGAAATCCAAAGATATCTTGCGACAAAGAAAAATAAAAACACAATGAACCAGGATCTATGGGAAACAGTGAAAGCAGTCCTAAGAGGGAAATTCATAGCAATGCAGGGTTACCTAAAAAAAAACAAGATAAAATCTCAAATCAACAGTTCATCTTTACACCTAAGGAAACTTGAATAAGAACAGCAAAATAAGCCCAAAGTAATGACAAGATAGGAAATAATAAAGACTAGAGCAGAAATAAACAAAATAGAGACCAAACAAACAAACAAAAATACAAAAGATCAGTGAAACCAAGAGCTGGTTTTTAAAAAAGATAAACAAAATTGACAAACCTTTAACCAGACTCATCAAGAAAAAAAGAGAGAGGACCCAAATAAATAAAATCAAAAATGAAAGAGAAGTGACCATAGACACCACAGAAATACAAAAAAATTTTAAGAAAAGACAATGAGTAACCATATGCCAACAAATTAGACAATCTTGAAGAAATAGACAAATTCCTAGAAACATGCGAGGTCTGACAATTCCATTCATGAACACATACTAGAAAAATTACTACATACTTCATTGCTGAATATCACTATGGTCACCTTCAAAGTACTTCTATTGGGAAGTTATGCACTGAAGCCAGCACCTACTCCACCCTTGAAAGCAATTTAGAATCTCTTTCACTGGAATGGCCATCAGAGCTGTTATCATATTATCCTTGATGTTCTGAATGTCATCAAAATATCTTCCTTTCAATATTTCCTTTATCTTTGGGTAAATAAAGAGGTCACTAGAAGACAGATACCTCAGGTGAGTAGTGAGGGTGTTCCAATACAGTTATTTGTTTACTGGCTACAAATTCCCTTACAGACAGTCCTGTGTGAGTTGGTGCATTGTCGTGATGCACAAGCCATGAATTGTTGGTGAAAAGTTCAGGTTGTCTAACTTTTTCACGTAGTCTTTTCAGCACTTCCAAACAGTAAACTTAGTTAACTGTTTGTCCATTAGGTAAAAATTCATAATGAATAATCCCTGTGATATCAAAAAAGGTTAGCAACATTTTTTTTTTTTTTTTTTAGCTGAGCCATCCTGCTTCCTGTTGGCAGCTCAGCGGCTGCTCAGCTTGGGCTGGGCATCGAACTGCTGTTGCTCAAAGCTCAGATCACAAGCTTGAGTGAGCTCTTACCAACTGAGCCACTCGGCCAACCCTTAGCAACATCATTTTGACTCTGGATTTGGACTGACATATCTGTTTTGGTCGTGGAGAATTGGCTGACTTCCACTGCACACTTTGACGCTTTCTATTGGTACACCCATGTTTCACCACCAGTGAGTGATACAGCCCAAAACATCATCTTGCCTGTCCAAAAGGTCTTGGCAAACTTTGACTCTCCTTTGCTTTTGTTCATCGGTGTGCTTCTTCGGGACTATTTTTGCACACACCTTTCTCATGCCAAGATTTTCAGTTAAGATTTTCCTAACTGTTTCTCTATTGATGCTTACTTGGTCTGCTATGCTTCTCATAGACATCCAATGATTTTGACACCCAATTCGATGAATTTTTGCAATGCTTTCCTCAGTTCTGCTCGTTATTGTCCTTCCTGACCCAATTTTAATCAGTGACGCATTCTCTCACCTCAGAAACACATTTAATCCATTTGCACACTGACGTTTTCTTCATGGCACTATCTCCATATACTTGGACTAATATGTCCCTGATTTCACTTCCACTGTTGCCAAGTTTAATAAGAAATTTAATGTTTGTTTGTTGCTCTAGTTCAAGTTCAGACATTCTCACAATAGCACACAAAAACATGCAACAATAATGAATGCCATTCAGCAAGCACCACCACACATTGACACAAACACAGCTGTGAGACACTGATATAGCAAGGTTATGAAACCTTACTGAGCTGTTTCTACAGTGCTGTCAATTTAAGCGCATGGTGGCAAAGTTTGCAAACTTAATTGTCACGCTTCATACACTCTTCCAAAGCTGAAAGAAATAGAAAATCTAAGCAGATTGATTACTACTAACAAAGTTGAATCAATACTCAAGAAACTCCCAACAAACAAATCCTGGACCAGATGGCTTCACAGGTGAATTGTACCAAACATTCAAAGAAGAATTAACATCTATTCTCCTCAGACTATTCAAAAAAACCCATGAGGAGGGAACGCCCCTAAGCTCATTTTACAAGGCCACCATTACCATGATCTCAAAACCATATAAAGACATTAAAAACAAAAATGAAAATAGAGCCAACTGAGTGGCACGTTGGTTAAGAGTTAGTTTGGGATACCAGCGCTGAGCAGCAGGGCCCTGATTCAGATCCCACATTAGGGCCACTGACGCTGTGCCCTCTACAGCTAAGATGGCAGCTTGACCTAGAGTTGGGCTGCAGTGAGCCGCCGGCGACGGCATAGGCTGAAGTGGGGCTGGCTGGCAGCTGGCGTATGCTTTCAAGAGCTGCTGTGAGCTGCACTGATCAGTCGTCCAATGGCCAGTGAGCGACTGCGTCAGCCGGAAAGAGTGCAATGATTATAACAACATGGGCCAATAAAACGATGTCCTCCACAACTAGACTGAAGAACAAAAAGACAGCAACTTGTCTGTTCTCCTTCCCTATTCCCCAATGCTGTTCCCCTTCCCCAATTCCACAATAAAATAATCTTTAAAAAAATAAAATAAATAAAATAAAATAAAACTATAGGCCAGTATCCATAATGAACATAGATCCAAAAATCCTCAACAAAATATTAACAAACTGAATTCAGCAATACATTAAAAAGATCATATACCATGATCAAGTGGGATTCATTACTGGAATGCAAGGTTGGTTCCATATCTGTAAATCAATTGATGTGATATATCACATAAACAAAATTAAAATTAAAAATCAGGCTGGCCGAGTGGTGTGGTGGTTAAGCGCTGGCTTGGGAAGCTAGCGGCCCTGGTTCGGGTCCCACATATGAGGGCCAGTGACACTGCCCTCAAAAAAAAAAAAAATTTAAAAATCATGTGGTCATACCAATAGATGTAGAAAAAGCATATGACAAAATCCAGTATCCATTTATGATAAACACTCTCAGCAAAGTGGGAACAGAGGGAACATATCTCAACATGATAAAGGCCACATATAACACCCACAGCTAACATCATACTGAGCGGGGAAAAGCTAAAAGCATTCCCCTTAAAATCAGAAACAAGACAAGGATGCCCACTTTTATGCAACATAGTACTGGAAGTCCTAGCCACAGCAATCAGACAAGAAAAAGAAATAAAAGTCATCAAAATTGGAAAGAAAGAAGTAAAATTGTCATTATTTGCAGATGACATGGTATTATATATATAGAATCCCAAAGATTCCATCGAAAAACTATTAGAGGGCCGGCTGAGTGGCGCAGTGGTTAAGCGCTGGCTTGGGAAGCCAGCGGCCCCAGTTCGGGTCCCACATATGAGGGCCAGTGACACTGCCCTCAAAACAAACAAACAACAACAAAACACTATTAGAACTGATAAATGAATTTAGTAAAGTAGCAAGATACAAAATTAATATTCAGAAATCATTTGCATTTTTATACACCAATAATGAAGTATCAGAAAGAGAAATTAAAGAAACAATCCCATTTAAAATTGCATCAATCAATCAATAAATAAGTGAAATATGTAGGAATAAATTTAACCAAGTAATTAAAAAGGTCTATACTCAGAAAATTATAAGGCATTAAAGAGAGAAATTAAAAATTTAAATAAATGGAAACATGTACCATGCTCATGGACAAGAAAAATTTATATAGTTAAAATGTCTATATTATTCAAAACAAAATATAGATTTAGTGCAATCCCTATCAAAATACCAATGACAATTTTCACAGAATTGGAACAAATAATCCTGAAATGTATGAGGAACCATAAAAGACCCTGTATAGATACAGCAATCCTGAGAAATAAGAACAATGGGGACCCTGTATAGATACAGCAATCCTGAGAAATAAGAACAATGGGGGAGGTATCATGCAACCTGATATCACATTATACCACAGGGCCATATTAATTAAAAAAACATGGTACTGGCACAAATACAGACACATAGATCAATGGAACAGAACAGAGAGCCCAGAAATAAATCAATGCCTATATGGTCATTTAGTCTATGACAAAGGAAGCAAGAATTTACATTTGATAAAGACAGTCTATTTAATAAATGGTGCTGGGAAAACTGAACAGATACATGCAAAAAAAGGAAACTGGATCACTTCCTTATGTCATATATGAGAACAAATTCAGAATGGATTAAAGACTTAAATGTAAGACCTGAAACCATAAAACTCCTAGAAAAAAATATAGGAAGTAAACTATTCCTCTTAGTAATACTTTTATTTAAATAACCACTAGGGCAAGGGAAGCAAAAGAAAAGATAAATAAATGGGACTACATTAAACTAAAAAGTTTTTTCACACCAAAGAAGCCATCAACAAAACCAAAAGATATATTACTGAATAGGAGAAGGTATTTGCCAATGATGCATCTGATAAGGGGTTAATATTCAAAATTTATTTAAAAAACTCATACAATTCAACACCAAAAAAACAAACAACCCAATTAATAAATGGGCAGAGGACACGAAGAGACATTTCTCTGAAGAGGACATACAGGGGTGACCAGTTAGTTCAGATGGTTAGAGCTGATGGTGCTGATAACACCAAAGTTGCCAGTTCAATACCCGCATTGTGAGTTGCACCCTCCCTAAAAGAGTCAACTATGCCGTTGTAGAATGAAAGCAATGTGTGAGCAATGACCATGGCTGTTCCACAATAAAATTTAAAAAAATAAAAAAGGGGACATACAATAGACATATGAAAAGGTGCTCAACGTCACTGATCATAAGATAAAGGCAAATAAGAACCACAATGAGATACCACCTGACTCCTGTCAGAATGACTATCATCAATAAATTAACAAACAACAAGTCCTGGTGAGGATGTGGAGAAAAGAGAACCCTTGTGCACTGTTGGCAGGATTTCAAATTGATGCAGCCACTATGGAAAACAGAATGAAGGTTCTTCAAAAAATTAAAAATGAAACTACCTCCTTACCCAGCAATTCCACTCCTGGGTATTTATCCAAAAACATCCAAAATACTATTGGGTGTTGGAAAAGTCATGACATATTTTTCCTATGTTTTTCATTGCAAAAATGCGTCATAACTTTTCCGACAACCTAATAATTAGAAAAACATTGTGCACACTTATGTTTACTGCAGCACCTTTACAATAGCCAAGATATGGAAACAACCAATCTGCCCATCAATAGATGATGGGATAAAGAAATTGGGGTACATTTATACAATGGATTACTACTCTGCCATAAAAAAGAATGAAATCTTACAATTTGCAACAAAATGGATGGACCTAGAGGGCATTATGCTAAGAGAAATAAGTCAGACTGGGAAAGACAAACACCATATAATTCACTTATATATGGAATCTAAAGAACAGAATAAATGAGAAAACCAAACAGAAATAGACTCAGAGATACAGAGGAAGATTTGATGGTTGCTAAATGGGAGGGGTGTTGGGGGATGGAGGTAAGGTGAGGGGACTACAAAGTTCATATTGGTAGTTACAATGTAGTCACAGAGATATAAAATACAGTATGGGGAATATAATTAATAATGTATAGATTATGTATAGTGCCAGATGCGTACTGGACTTATGGGGGAAGGGTCACTTCATAGGTTGTGTAGATGCCTGACCACTGCACTGTTTACCTGAAGCTGATGTAGAATAAAATTGAATGTGTAGAATAATATTGAATGTCAACTATAATTAAATATATATATATATATATATATATATATTCATATTCACAGTATATGGAATATAGTCAGAAGGGTAGTAGACCGGGTGGGGGTTTATCGCTCTCTGAGAGGTATAAATCTTTTTATATACCTGAAACTAATAAAAAATAAAACATAAAAATGGAAAAAAAGAACTCTTAAGAAAAAAAATGTTTTTACATCAGTAAGCAGCAGGGCATATTTTATTGTTTTTTCACATATAAAAAAATTAAGGAGAGATAATCACATTGACAAATTTACTCTGCTGTATTAATTTTAGTAATTCAACTCAAATTGGTTATTCTATGGGCAGTGTATAAAACTGTGCCTTACAAAAAAGCCCAGAAATGCTGGAACGTTTACTTATTATTTTTGTGATAAGAACACTAACACTTAACACAAAATCTATTCTCTTAATAAATTTTTAATTATACAATACAGTAGTGCTAACCAAAATGATAATAATAATAATAATAATAATAATAATAAATAAGAGGGTGGGAGGATATTTTTGGAGGTTTTTATGACATAGACTGTAGGTGATCATTTCACGGGTATACTCTTCTCTCCAAATTCATCAAGTTGTAGACATTAAATATGTACAGCTTTTTGCATGTCAATCATACATCAATAAAGTGATTTAAAAAATAGAAATAAAAGTGGTTAAGATGGGAGAGACATCAGAAACAGATGGCATCAGCAGTGCCCTTCGATCTCTTCCCTTAAAATTACAACACGTTGAACAGCTACAATTCAACCAAGGATTCCCCACACAACACACAAACACGTCTGAGAGGTCCACACATCGAAACATCTGAAGGTGGGTGAATTGGAGTGAACAGGGGAGGAGGGAAGGGAGAAATGCAGGGCGGAGCTCACTGTGGTCCCAGTCCAAGGAGAGGAGAGACTTGAGACTGTAGGTGGTCTGGAGCATTCCTGCCTCAGTGATCAACACAACGGAACCCACGATGGGGACAGAGACCTCAGGGAAAATACCAAATACGGCAGTGTGATAACTGTGGTCTAAGAGCCCTCACTGCCAGGCAGAAAACAAAGCTTCTGAGGCTAGCCCTCACATAGGAAACACCAACCTCTCCAGGAAATCTTCCACCGTGAGAAGCTAGAACAGGGCAAGAGAAAACTAAACGCTCCCGCACTACCTACTGGAAAACAAAAGATAGACTTTTTCATATCAACCTGCTGCAAAATTCACTCCCATAGACACCCAGGAAGATAAATAATCTATTAATTATCACAAATAACCAAGGTAACAAGGCAACTCAGAAAGAAAATGAAAAATCCCCAGTAAATAAACTTGAAGACATGGAAATATGTGATTAAATGACGGAGAAGTCAATATTGCAGTTCTAAATAACTGAGATGCAAGAAAATTCACATAGGCAGTTTAATGAACTCAGAATAAAAATCAATGAACAAAATGAATATTTTACCTAAAGTTAAAGCAAACAAACAAAACTTCTGGAGCTGAAGAACTCAATAAAAGAGATGAAAAATGAAATAATGAGCTTAGTAAATAGAACTGACCAGATAGAGGAAAGAATTAGTGCTATCAAAGATAAAACCCTGGAAATGATGCAAGTGAATGAAGAGACTTGAGAGTTAAAAGAAATGAAAGAACTCTATAAGAACTATCTGACTCCATCAGAAAGAGCAATATAAGAATAATAGGTAAAGCAGAAGGAGAAGAGAGAGAGAAGGGCACAGAGAGTCTATTCAGATAATCAATAAGAACTTCCCAAACCTATGGAAATAACTAGAATCTCAAATCCAAGAAGCAACAGAATACCTACTTACCTCAATCCTAACAGGCCTTCTCCAAGGCACATTATATTGAAGCATCAAGAACTAATGACAAAGAAAGAATTCTCAGGCCAGTCAGGGAAATGAATACAGTAACCTGCAAAGTAAAGCCCATTAGATTATCATCAGATTTTTAAGCAGAAACTCACAAACCAGGAGGGAGTGGGATCAAATATTTAAACTATTGAAAGAGTGAAATTACAAGCCAAAAATTATATAACCAGCAAAGTTATCCTTTAGATATGAAGGAAGGATAAACACCTTTCCAGATATACAGAAGCTGAGGGAATTTTCCACCACAATGTCTGCATTACAGGAAACACTGAAAGACATTATTATACCTGAAACAAAAAGACAAAGGGATACAAAACTATAAGATTACTAACAGACAGACAAAAGCAGGAAATGGCAATCCCTACACAGAGTAGGGCACTATACACTTAAATATAACATAAAGGGTAAAGAAAATAAAAACATAAAGAGAAAAAAAAAACAATTTTTTACTGCATCTGAGAAATGAACTCACAGCATAAATAGGGATATGATTTTGTGAAAACAAAAACATAAAAAGGGAGGGAGTAAAGGTCTGGATTTGCAAAGGGAAATGGAGATATGAAACATGCTGAAGAAAATGGACTACTGTATATATGAAAATATTTTTTTACATAAACTTAATGGTAACAACAACAAACAACAACAAAACACCCAGAACTGAGACATATTACATTAAAAAAAGGAAACAGAGGAAAAATACCAAATTCATAGAATGCCACAAAACTAAAATAACAGACAAAAACACAAAGGCAAAGAAACAATGGAGACACTGAGCTATCAGAAAACAAAAGATAAAATGGCCATAAGAAATCCTCATATATCAATAATCATCCTAAATGTAAATGGACTGAACTGACCAATAAAAAGTCACAAAGTAGCAGATTGGATCAAAAAACAAAAACCAACCACATGCTGCCTCCAAAAGACATAGTTCAGGACAAATATTAAAAAAATAAATAAATAAATAAATAAAAGATACTCCAAGCAAATAGTATCCAGAGAAAAGTGGGTGTAGCCATATTTATATCTAACAAAACAGACTTCAGGATAAAAAAGGTAACGAGACAAATATGGACATTTCATAATGATAAAGGAGACAATACAACAAGAAGACATAACACTTATCAATATACATTAAGGAGCACCGAAATATACTAACAGAACTAAAGGCAGAAACAGACAAAAACACAATTTTAGTACGGGACTTAAATACACCATTGACAACTATGGATAGATCATCCAAACAGATATAAGGAAACATCAGCCTTAAATGACACATTAAACCAAATGGACATAATTGACTTTAACAGAGCACTTCACCCTAGAACACTAGACTATACATTCATTTCTAGTGAACATGAAACATTCTCAAGGATAGACCATGTATTGGGACATAAAACCAGCCTCAGCAAATTTAAGAAGATTAAAATCATACCAAACATATTCTCTGATCACAAGGCTTTGAAATTGGATATCAACTTTAAAAAGAAAGCGAGAAAACCACTAATATGTGAAGATTAAACAACACACCATTAAAGAATGAGTAGGTAAAAAAGAAATAAGAGGAGAGATCAAAAGATACATAGAAACAAATGAGAATAAAATATATTGTATCAAAATTATTGGGATACTGTGAAAGCAGTATTAAGAGGGATATTTATATCATACAGGCCTATCTCATAAAACAAAAACAAAAATCCCAAATAAACAACATAAAATTACATCTTAAAGAACTAGAAAAAGAAGAACAAATGAAACCCAAAGTCAGCAAAAAGGAAGGAAATAATAAAAATTAGAGCAGAATCAAATGAAATAAAAAGCAAAAAGACAATAGAAGAAGTCAATGCAACAAAGAGCTGGTTCTTTGAAAAGATTAATAAAACTGACAAACCCCTGGCTAGACTCACTAAGGAAAAAAAGAAAAGATACAAATAAACAAAATCAGAAATGAAAGAGAAGTTATGACAGATACCACATAAATACAAAGAATCATACAAGAATACTATAAAGGACTGTATGCCACCAAATTCAATAACCTAGAAAAAATGGACAAGTTCTTAGAAATATATAACCTTCCTACAATGAATCACAAAAAAACTGGAAAATTTAAATAGATGGATCAACAGTAAGCAAATTGAAACAGTCACCTAAAACCTCCCAAAAGCAAAAGTCCAGGACCAGATGACTTCTTCACTAGTGAATTCTAGCAAACTTTCAAGAACAATTTAACACCTGTCCTCTTCAAACTCTTTCAAAATATTGAAGAAGAGGCAGTACTTCCTAACTCATTTTAGGAGTCCAACATTACCTGATACCAAAACCTGGTAAGGATAACGCAAAAAATGAAAACTACAGACCAATATCTCTGATGAATACAAACACAAAATCCTAAACAAAATGCAGTAATACCTTGGTTTGCTACCATAATTCGTTCTGGAAACAAACTGCTTGTGTTACAAGACATCTCTCATTTACCACATTAAAATGTATTAGAAATGTTTTCTCGTCTTGTGGAACACTCACAAACCAAGTTACTCACAATTCAAGGTTTTACTGTACTAGCAAATCGAATACAACAATACATTAAAAAGAGTATACATTATGATAAGTGGGGTTCATTCCAGAGGAACAAGGATGGTTCAACGTATGCAAATCGATCAGTATGATGCACCATATAAAAAAAAAATAAAGAAAAAGCGTTTGACAAGATACAATATCCATTTAAGATTAAAACACTTAATAAAGTGGATATAGAAGGAAAATGCCTTAACGTAATAAAGGCCATATATGACAAACTCTCAGCTAATATCATACTTAATGGTAAAAACTGAAAGCTTTTCCTCTAAGATCAGGAACAAGACAGACATGGCCTCCTGTCAGCACTGTTATTCAACATAGTCTTAGCCAGAGCAATCAGGCAAGAGAAAGAAATAAAAGACATCTGAATTGGGGATGAAGAAGTTAAATTGTCACTTTTTGCAGATGACATAATTCTTTATATAGAAAACACTAAAGACTCCACCAAAAAAACTATTAGAAACAATAAACAAATATTGTAAAGTAGCAGGATACAAAAATCAATATATTGTACAAAATTCCATTGCATTCCTGTATACTAACAATGAAATTTCAAGAAAAGAAATGGAAAGATATTCTGTGTTTGTGGATTAGAAAAATCAACATAGTTAAAATGGCCATATTACCCAAAGCAATATACAGATTTAATGCAATCCCCATCAAAATCTCAATGGCACTTATTAAAGAAACAGAGCAAAAAAACAAAACAAAAACCATCAGGTTTGTATGGAATCACAAAAAAGACCCCAAATAGCCAAAGCAATCCTGAGAAAAAAGAACAAGGCTAGAGGTATCACACTCCCTGACTTCAGTTTATACTACAAAGCAACAATAATCAAAACAGCATGGTACTGGCAGAAAATCAGACACATATACCAGTGGAATAGAAGTGAAAACCCAGAAATAAACCCACACATAAATGGACAGATAATTTGCAACTAAAGAGCCAAAATATACAATGGAGAAGGGAAATCCTTTTCAATAAACGGTGCTGGAAAAATTGAGAAGCCACGTGCAAAAGAATGAAACTAGAGTGCTATCTGTCATCATGTACCAAAATTAACTCAAAATGGATCAAAGACCTAAACATAAGACCTGAAACAATGAATTGCATAGAAGAAAACATAGGTACTAAACTTATGGACCTTGGGTTCAGAGACGATTTTTATGAATTTGTCCTCAAAGCCACGAAAACTAAAAGCAAAAATAAATGAATGGGACTACTAATATCAAACTAAAAAGCTTCTGCACAGCAAAAGAAACCATCAACAAAACAAAGAAGCAACCAACCAAGTAGAAATTTGTAAACAAAACTTCCAATAAGGGACAAATATCCAAAATATATAAGAAACTCATACAACTCAACAACAAAAAACAAACAATCCAATTAAAAAATGGGCAGAGGACCTGAACAGACACTTCTCCCAAGAAGACATGCAAACTGCCAACAGATATATGAAAAAATGCCCAGTTTCACTAGCTATTAGGGAAATGCAAATCAAAACCACAATGAGATATCTCCTCACATCTGTTAAAATGGCTATCATCAACAAGACAAATAATAACAAGTGTTGGATTTGATTGCTTTGGAAATCCATTCTCATTTTCACCTTTGTCAATAAAAAAAGAGCTTTTATATATATATATATTTTTTTAAATTTTTTTTTTATTGGGGAATTGGAGGAGGGGAACAGTGTTGGAGAACTGGGGAAGGGGACCAGCCAAGTTGTTGCTCTTCAATCTTAGTTGTGGAGGGTGCCAGTCGGCAGCTTGTGGCCTCTAAACTCAAGATGCTGTGTTTACAATCTTAGCTGCCGGTGATTGTAGCCACCATGCCATGCAGGAGTTAACCAGCAGCCTTGTTGTTAGGAGTGCACGCTCTATCCACTGAGCACTCTGGGTGGCAGCTCAGCTCAAGGTGCTCAGTTCAATCTTAGTTGTGTGTCGGCAGAGCCCACCATCAAACAGGCAGTCTTCTTGTGAGGAGGACATGCTCTCACCAGCTGAGCCATCCTGCCATCTGTTGGCATCTCAGTGGTAGCTCAGCTGCATCACTGGCCCATGTGGGAATTGGCCCTGTTGCTCAGAGATCGCGCTCTTAAGCGAACTCTTAACCAAGTGAACCACTTGGCTGGCCCTAGATATATATATTTTTTTGTTTTAGAGGGCAGTGTCACTGGCCCTCATATGTGGGATCCGAACCAGGGACGCTGGCTTCTCAAGTCAGCTCTTAACCACCGCACCACTCTGCAAGTCCCGGCCCTAGATATTTTAATGTGATTTCAACTCGTACACTTTTGAATGGTTGTAAAGTAAAACATTTTAAATGTTTTATCACCTGTCTTCATGAACAAGTTTCTTGTTGATGATATCTAGAAGAAATGAACATGAAAAACTTTTAAGTGGAGTTCCTGGTAGACAAATGAAGCATAAAACCTATTATAAAAAAAGCAAGCTGAGGGACTTCTGGTAAAATGGCGGATTAGACAGACGCTGTGCTAACTACCACCCAGGATCACACCAAAATTACAAACAAATTATACAGTATTCAACCGCGGAGGACCCCGGAACACTAGATGAACAGAACCTCTAAACAAAGAATTTAAAAAGGAAGCCACATCAAGTCTGGTAGGAGGGGCGGAGACAAGAGAGGGCGAACCCCGTGAGGGAGGTCCCAGCTGTGGAGAGGATTCTCCGGTTGGGGGAGGGACCCTCCGGCTGCACACCAACCTCACCAGCCCAGAGTTCCTTTGCCGTGAAGAGGAGTTCCAAGATAGCTGGCAGTAAATTAGTGAGAACTCTGTTTGCTCAGCTTGGTGAGGCTAAGAGCAGCTGGAGAATCAGTGGGGCCGGCGCACGGGCTTGATTGCTGGTGAGCACTTACCTGGTTCCTGGTGGAGGGAGTGGCTGTGTGAGCCGGGAGCCTGCGGGGACGGACTGAACTGAGCACCATTGGTGCAAAGGCTGGAGGTTTTTGAACTGTTGTTCCCGTGGTGTGGAGCCTGCACGTGAGTGGTGTAGGGAGGGCACCGTTTTGTCAGGGTTGGGCCCTCCTACAGAGGGTTAGGTCCAGGACCTCATTTGTCTAGTGGAATTGGCACAGAAGTGCGTGTGTTCCCGCATGCACGCTTGTGGCCTTGGATCCCCACCCTCCGCCCGGCTTATACTGTGTTGCCAGGGAAACGCAGGGCGGGTGCCCTCCGGCTCCAAAAGGCTGCTCACTGAGACCCAGGAGTGCGCGAGATGCCTGGGATCCCCACCCTCAGCTCGGCTTGTGCTGTGTTGCCAGGGAAACACCTGGTGGGCGCGCTCTGGCTCCAACAGGCTGCTCACCAAGATGCAGGAGTGCATGAGCAGCCTCGGGTCCCTGCTCTCTGCACTGCACGTGCAGAGTTGCCCGGCTGGTGATTGGTTGTCGGGTTGCTCAGCCTGATCTGCTAGCGGCTGATTGGGACAGGCTGAGACTGGGAGTTTTCCTGGGAGTGTTGGGCTGTGAGCTGTGTGCCTGCGTGACCCAGCCTGGGCTCTCCTGGTGATCTATCTAATACATCAAAGCAATCCCAGAGCTACAGCCAGAATGAGGAAACAAAGAAACATGTCCCAAGTAAAAGATCAGAAGAAACCTCCAGAAATGGAACCAAATGAAACAGAGGGATCCAACCTTTCAGAGACAGAGTTTAGAAGACTGATGATAAGAATGTTTAATAAACTTAGTGAGGACATAAGGAAGGATAGAGAAATCATAAAAAACAACCAGTTAGAACTAAAGAATACAATAACTGAAATGAAGAACACACTTGTGGAATCACCAGTAGAGTATATGAAACAGAGGAGTGGATCCGCGATTTGGAAGACAAAATAGCAGAAATCACCCAGTTGGCACAACGAAAAGACCAAAGAATAAAAAACAACGAAAATAGTCTAAGAGCCCTATGGGGCAAGATGAAGCACAACCATGTTCGACTCATAGGCATACCCGAAGGAGAAGAGAAGAAGCAAGGGGTCGAGAATGTATTTGAAAAAATAATGACTGAAAACTTCCCTACCCTGGTGAAGGAAATCAACATACATGCCCAGGAAGTGCAGAGGGTTCCAAACAAGCTGAACCCAAACAGGTCCACACCAAGACACATCATAGTTAAAATGGCAAAGCTTAAAGACAGAGACAGAATCCTAGAGGCAGCAAGAGAAAGACAGCAGATACAAACAAAGGAACTCCTGTTAGACTAACAGCTGACTTGTCTACAGAAACTCTGCAGGCCAGAAGGGAGTGGCAGGAGATACTCAAAGTGACACAAAATAAAGGCCTACAACCAAGATTGCTCTACCCAGCCCGGCTATCATTTAAAATTGAAGGAGAAATAAAGAGCTTCTCAGAAAAGAACAAGCTTAAGGAATTCATTACCAGCAAGCCAGCATTGCAAGAAATGTTAAAAGGGCTTTTTTAAACAAAAGAAAGAGGTAAACAAGCTAACCCAGGAAGACCAGGAATACAACTAACAAAAGGGCAATACATATGCACGTATCAATAATCATTTAAATGTGAAGGGGCTAAATGCTCCAATCAAAAGACAGAGAGTGGGCCGGCCGAGTGGTGCATTGGTTAAAAGCTGGTTTTGGGATGCCAGCGGCCCTAGTTTGGATCCCACCAAGGGCCAGTATAAGGGCCAGTGACACTGCCCTCTACAGCTAACAACAGCTCCACCTGGAACTAGGCTGTGTGAGCCCCAGCGATGGTGTAGACTGCAGCCCCTGCTGCAGTGGGCTGCCATAAGCTACAGTGAATGGCCTGCAGCCAGCGTGAGCAGCTGGCAGCCAGCGTGAGCTGCCAATAGCCATGGTGAGCGACATCCAGAGGCCGGCAACTGATCTGCCTCATCCGGGAAGAGCGCAATGATGATACTAACATGGGCCAGTGAAGCAACATCCTCCGCAACTAGACTAAAGAACAAAAAGACAGCTACTTGACTGTTCCCCTTTCCCGATTTCCCAACCCTGTTCCCCTCCCCCAATTCCCAATAAAATCTTTAAAAATAAAAAAAAGACAGAGAGTGGCTGAGTGGGTAAGAAAATAGGACACATGTATATGCTGTTTACAGATGGAATAAGATATTTCATGCAAATGGAAATGAGGGAAAAAAACTGGAATACAAATACTTACTTGGGACAAAATAGATTTTAAAATGACTACAATAAAAGACATTAAGAAGGGCACTATAACCCTAATAAACATCTATGCACCCAACATAGGAACTCTTAATTACATAAAACAGATTTTGACAGACATAAAGACAGAGATCAACAGTAACACTATCATAGTAAGGGACTTCAACACCCCATTGTCACCAATGGACAGACCCTTTAGACAGAAAATCAACACAGAAAGAGGGGCCTTAAATGACACTTTAGACCAGCTGGACTTCGTTGATATTTTTAGAGCATTTCACCCTGAAAAAACATAATACACATTCTTCTCAAGTACACATGGGACATTTTCCAAGATAGATCACGTTAGGCCACAAAACAAGTCTCAGTAAATTTAAGAAGATTGAAGTCATATGAAGCAGATATAAAGGAAAAACTGATGTTTGCTGGCTGGGAGGGAGTGGGGATGAGGGAGAGGGGGAAGGTTTTGGACAGCGTAGGTGGGTGACTACAATGTTGCCACAGGGATATGGCGGCAGTTCTGGGAATGTAATTGATAATGTTGTGAAGAGACTTATGTTAAGTGAAATAAGTCAGTCAGAGAAAGACAAGTACCATATGATCTCACTTATATATGGAATCTGAAAAACTGAAAGAATGATCAAAGTAAACAGACGCATAGATATAGAGGAAAAACTGAGGGTTTCTAGTTGGGAGGGGGGTGGGATTAAACAGCATAAATAGACAACTACAATATTGCCACAGGGATATGAAACACAGTTCGGGGAATATAATAATGTTGTAAAAATTTTGTGGCATGTCAGATAGTCACATGTTTTGTTAGGGAGACCACTTCATGGATGGAGTTAGAGGCTTGATCACTGCACTGAACACCTGAAGCTGATGTTGTATAATATTGTATGCCAACTGTAACTGAATATATAGATAGTCACGGGATGTGGAGTATACTGTGGAAGGGAGTCAAAGGAATTGTAGTGGATATGTATGATATGGGCGGGGAGGAGTGGGGTGGCGAACTGTGGGAGGGGGATTGTCACTTTGGGGGGTAAAGAGTATAACTATTGCATTGTGTTGTACACCTGAAACTAATTAAAAAAAAAAGAAATAAAAAAGCAAGCTCATGTTTTTCACCAAAAATATTTAAAAGATATTACTTAGAACCTTTATGTGAATTTTATATCAATATTTTCTTATTACTTTTTATTTGATTTCTTGTCATATTTTATAATATAAAGAAAATGTAACTAGTTTTTTTCATCAAACATATACATGTCCCCAAATTCTATCCAGCTACTCCAGTTGTCACTTAATGTGAGAGTAAGGTTGAGAGTGCCTCTCTGCATTTTGCTCTGTGAGAAGAGTGTTCATTTTTTGATGCTTTTATTTCATAGGTGTGACCCCATTCAATAACATTAGATAACCTGCAGCTACTTTTGGACACAGCATATGCTCTCTTGCTGTTTTCTCTGTGTAGTGGTTAAGAGTGGAGGCTCTCAAAACCAAAATGCCTGGTTTGAATCTCAACTTTGCCATTTATTGGCTGTGAGATGCAGTCAGTATCCTAACCTCTCTGTTTTATCATGTAAAAAGGGCATCATAATAGTAACCACCTCATAATCAAGGTACTATACATAAACATCCAAGAATGATGCTTCACAGATAGTAAGCACCCCGCAAATGCAGCTGTTTTTGCATTTTTCCTTCCTCTGCATCTGTTTCTCCTTCCTTTGCCTAGCTTAGTCTTATGATCTCCACTTCCATGTTATTTCCTCTGACTAACCTTCCCTGTCCACCATAGATCAGGCTAGCGGACTCTCATAGGAGCTCTTGGAGTCCATAGTGTCACCCCTGTTGTAGTACATACCTCAGTGCTTGCAGTTTTATTTTCTTGTCTATTGTCCAGCCCCTGCTCACTAGAGCAGAAACTGTTGCATTAGCTCATAAACTGCCAGTGCCTGCCATGCTGCCTGGCACTCAGTAACCAGCCAGTGGATGAACACCCAAGTGGAAAACTCCAGTCCTATCACTTATCGCCACAGCAACAACTCAGGAAGGCAGGAAGAAGGTAGGCAACTTTTCTAACAGATATTTAGAAATCAAATTACAGAGGTAAATATCCATATTTCCCTCCTCATTCACCCATCCCAACTACACATTTGCATTTATGTTGAGAAAAATGGCATCCCCCTTTTTTCAGCTGCCTTTGTGTGACTTGGTGCCCCCTTCAAAGTTGTCCCTGGGTCAGAGGAAGGCTTAGGGCACTTTGGTGTTAGTCAGGCACTGGGCTGTATAAAGGGGGGAGGTTTCGATGCTCAAACAACCTGTGGAGCAGTTGTCATGAATGAGATTGCTCACCTGCTTGAGGTCAGCCATCTTGGGCCCTGAGCCAAGGCCTGAGAAAGGGCAGCAAGGGGTGGACCACACCTCTCACATGGTGGTGATTCCCGGCTGACAGCTGCGGAAGGTCCTGGGCTCCAAATGGGTGAGCAAATTGAAGTCCATCTACCTTGATGCAATCTGAGTTTGTCAAAGCTGTCTTATTCTTGCCTAAACGAATCACCCAAGCCCACATATCTGTTGTTTCCACATTTGGACTCCTGAAGGTGTCAGGTTTTGTTTGTGATTTGTTGCTATTGTTTTTTTCTTTTAAGATGTAAAAATAGCAAAGGGAAAAAAAAGCTGTCCATATGACAGAGAAAACTGATTATCCAACCATCACATCTGGTTCTTATGTGAGCCTTTAGGAATTTCAGTGCCACAGGGCTGCTTGGGAAGGGCAGAAGACATTGAAAGGAAAGAGACTAACTTTTTTAAAGTAAAAAATGTATGGGTGTGTGCATGTGTGTGTGTGTGTGTGTGTGTGTGTGTGTGTGTGTGTGTGTGTGTGGTGGGGTAGGAAGAAGAAAAAGCAGGAAAGAAAACTAATATTTAGTTAACATCTGCTGGGCTAAGGCTCCACACAGGCCAGGCTCTCTAGGTGTTTACTCACTGGGTCCTCACAATCGCTCTATCAAATAAATGGTACTGCCTGCATTTACAGATGGTCAAACAAAACACAGAGAAGTTAGGTAACAACCAAGAAGAACATTTTGTTATGCAAGAAAAGTATGAAAACTATATAAAATTCAAATGTTACTGTCCATACTAGATTTCCTGGAGCACAGCCCCATTCATTCTTTTGCTGTTGTCTGGGCTGCTTTTGTGCTGCAACTGCAGGGGTGAGTAGTTGCATAGACTGTGTGGACTGCAAAGTATAAAATACTTACCCTCTGGTCTTTTACCAAAAAGGTTTGTCAGTCCCTGTAATAAGGGAATGATTTTGAAAGTCTGTGGTTGCTTATTAAGTTTATTAAGAAGGAAAAAGAGGAATTATTTTGTCCCCTAACATAGTCTCCTAAATTCTAAGAAGGATAACAGAATTATGAAATAGATATCAAATTAACATCTATTACAATAAAAATATTGATAATGGTCACACTGATGATAAAGTAACTTTTCAATGTCCTTTATGCATATTTTTACTCTTTTCTTATCAGTATTTACATGGTCAGTTTGCAGGGTTTTGCCAAGGAAGAACTTAGCAGAAGGGGAAGATGGAGACACAGTTCTGGCTCTGCTTCTGACTAAATTAAGCAAATCACTTAATCATCTTTGATCTAAATTTCCTTATCTCCAAATTGTTGGCTTGACAAGATAATCCCTAAAGTCCCTTACAGTAATAAAATTACAGGCTTCTATGACTCAGAACATAAATTTAAATGTTAAGTGATCACTGAGGTTTATAGCAATCATGGCTTTGCATTTATGATAGATTGGTGGCCATGTTTATGATTTATTTTACTTCAAATCCTTAGTTAGTATCTCAGCTCCCAATTATGGCACCATCCCTATAGGAAACTATGAACTACTTTATAATGATTTGCTTCTCAAGAAGATCTCTAGGGATGCATTGAGAAAAAAACTGTAGAAACTTTTACAGTTCTATAGTTTATTACCAGTTTGAGATTTGGGCATCTTTAGAAAAATATTAAAAAATACATTGGTATGAGTTTTAAATGGGCATCTCTTTTTTTTTTAAGAATGTACTTCTAGTAATTGACAATAAAAATACTGAATGCCTTTTCCAAATGTCCCATCCTTTGACATATGGATCCAGATGCTGAAACAGGCACACATTGTGTTTGCTAGTTGTGCATACTTCTATCAGAACTCTGGGGCTATTCTGATTGGCAGATCAGACAGGAAGACTAGAAGCATAATTATAATTCTGCCTAGGGCAAGTTCACAGTGCAGTCTGCATTGCAACTGTGTAGCTCACGTCTTTTGGATGGAGTCACGGCTATAGGACAGTCTATAAGGGAAACTCCTCCTACAGGAGCCTACCCAGAGCTGGAGCTGCAGACCAGAGCTTGCTTCATGGATCTTGCCTGGGGAAACAGCTGAGCCGGGGCACTGGGCAGAAGTGTTGGAGTGTTTGGTAGCCCCTGTCCAATACAGCGTTAATGATTTCTAATCCCTTTCTAATACTTCGGATTTCACGTCAACTTATCATAAGTTTAAGTATTGGATCACATACAACAAACTTAAATGGGAGCACAATATGATGCAGAAACCTGAGGTGAGCCAGAAGGAAATGGGATGTTTTGTATTCTTTTTTTTCTATAGCATTGTTTGCTTTGTTTCCCTGAGATATGAGGATTTTTGCAGCTGGGTGAGACTTTTAGCCTCTGGATACAGTGTCATGGTTAGAAGTTTTTAGTCAAGGGGTAGTCTGGAAACTCACACTGATTAGTCCTCATCAGTGCTGGGTGACTGCAAGCTAGAACCATCCCTAGCCCCATGTAGCTGGGGGCTCGAGGAAGGATGTCACATTTTAGTTCAGTGGTCTTGCAGAAGGCATTTTTTTTTTTTTTTTGAGGGCAGTGTCATTGGCCCTCATATGTGGGACTGAACTGGGGCCGCTGGCTTCCCAAGCCAGCGCTTAACCACCGTGCCACTCAGCCGGCCCCAGAAGACATTTTAAAATGTTCATCCTCTCCCCTCTACCAACCACCTCTAAACACCTTACCAATGCCCCCCTCAAAACAAAACATTAGCAACTGCATCTACCCTCAAACTTTGAAATGTCACACATTAGGCCTGCCACTGTATAACCAGCGTAATGCAATCATTCCAAAGTTATGGTTCAAATAATTTTAGACTAAATTAATGAAAACATGGAGAGGACAACCAAGATGGTGCAATAGGTAAATGCTGTGTTTACCTTCTCCCTCAACGACATCACACTTTCAACTAATCTACAAAACAACCATTATTGAGAATTGCATAAAATCAAGCTGAACTGAAATAATTCAACTAAGGATGTTGTCATGCTGGGGCTCAGCTCCCGGCAGATGAAAACAGGATTTGGTGAGGCCGAAAAGGAACAACAGAGCCACAGATAGGGGGTTCATACCACTATATTACATCCTTGATGATAGCTGTTCAAGACACGAAATGCAAACATCTGTCAATACCCCAACAAGGGGTCTTCCTGCACCACAGTCTCACTGACAGCCAGGTGAGATACAGGAAGTAGGATCCAGTACCATCCACAACACCCACACTTGCTAATGCAGCCCCGGCAGTTATATGCAAAACAATAATAGCTATTGGCCAGCTGGTTACAACTGATGGCCATCTAGTAATCCAAGCCAGCACCTTTCCATGTGAGGCTGAGAGCCTGAAAACTGCTCTCCTGGCCCTTTCCCAGCATTCGGCTTTCTCCTGGATGGGGGAGCTGGCAGAGGCCATTGTTTGTTTGCTGAGCCCTCCCCCTTCCTGGCTGGCAAACACAGGAGGCTGCCATTTCTGAGTCTCCACTGTTTGTTCGTCCCTCCCTGGTGATTAGAGACTTGGCCCCACCCAACTTTCAGGCACACCCTGGCTGCTTTCAGTGGCTTTTTCGTACTGACCTCCTGCCTTGGCTCAAGCTACAAACTTTCCTAGGGTCTCTCAAAGGTTCGCGGAACCCAGACAAGCAGCATCTGGCTTGAGTGAGTCCTGAACCTTTGGCTGAGCAGCTCTAAGCAGGCACTAGTGGCAGCCGGCCTTGGCTCATAGCTTGACTTCTCAAAGTGCTTCCAAGCACAGCACGGGTGGCAGCCATTTGTATTTCTTTCTGGCTCCTGCTGGGTGGCCCTGGGTAGGGCACAGGCTGCGGTTGAACTTGACCTATAGTAGGTCCCCTCCAAGGTGGTCCTGGGACTGGTGCCTTCAGTGGCCAGCTTCAAAATGAGCTGGGGCATCATCTAGCAGCCTCCAAGAACAACACACCCAAGGGGCAGATTGGGCAGGCACCAGAGTCCTGCTAAGGCAGATCCTGCTCTGTAGGATTAGCCCTCGCACAACAACTCTTCCACTGTAGTCAAGGTCAGTCCTCACAACAAGTGAGTCCAAGGGTCAGTACCTCACATTGATGTATAATTATCAACCAAGGCTCAGCTACTAGATGAGGGCACACACAACCCCCAAAAGGGAGAGTATCTCAGGTGACCAGAAAGACTGGGCCACTGAACCCCACAGCACACCTACTAATAAGTCCATTCTACTAAGACGGGAAGACATAGCAGCCCTACCTAATACATAGAAACAAACACAGGGAGGCAGCCAAAACAGGGAGACAAAGACATATGTCCCAAATAAAAGAACAGAACAAAGCTCCAGAAAAAGAACTAAGTGAAATGGAGGTAAGCAATCTATCAGACACAGAGTTCCAAACACTGGTTATAAGGGTGCTCACTGATCTCAGGGAGAACTTTAACAGAGAGATAGGAAGCATGAAAATGGAGATAGAAAACATAAAAAAAATACGAGTCAGAAATAAAGGATACAATAACGGAAATGAAGAATACGTTACAGGGGATTGACAGTAAATTAGATGAAGCAGAGGATCAAACCAGTTATGTAGAAGATAAGGTAGTAGAAAACATCCAACCAGGAGAGCAAAAGAAAAAACAATCCAAAAAATTGAGGAGAGCTTAAGGAGCTTTCAGGACAATATCAAGTGTACCAACATTTGCGTTATAGGGGTCCCAGATGGAGAAGAGACAGAACAAGGAATTGAAAACCTATTTAAAGAAATAATGACAGGAAACTTCCTTAGCCTGGTGAAGGAAATAGACATTCAAGCCCAGGAAGCACATAGAGTCCAAATAAGATGAACCCAAAGAGGCCCACACCAAGACACATCATAATCAAAATGCCAAAGGTTAAAGACAAAGAGAGACTCTGAAAAGCAGCAAGAGAAAAGTACTTAATTACCTACAAGGGAGCTCCCATAAGACTGTCAGCTGATTTCTCAACAGAAATTTTGCAGGCAAGAAGGGAGTGGCAGGAAATATTCCAAGTGATGAAAAACAACAACATACAACCAAGACTGGTCTACCCAGCATGGCTGTCATTTAGAATTGAAGGACAGATAAGGAGCTTCCCAGACAAGAAAAAACTGAAAGAGTTCATCACCACCAAACCTGTACTACAAGGAATCTTAAAGGGACTTCTTTAAGGGAGGGGTTTAAGGATGGCTGAGAGGGGAAGGGATTAAGAAGTACAAATTGGGTGGTACACAGTAATCACGGGGATATAGGGTGTAGCATAAGGAATATAGTCAACAATATCGTAATAACCTGGTATGGTGCCAGACAGGTACTAGATCTATCAGGGTGATAGATGGGAATAAGATTGGGGGCAGGGTGAAAAAGGTGAAGGCATTAAGAAATACAAATTGGTAGTTAATACTGTATGGGGAATACAATCAACAATGTTGTAAAGACTATGTAAGGTGCCAGATGGGCACTGGGCTTATCAGAAGGAACACATCATAGACTCTGCAGATATCTGACCAATGCAATACACACCTGAAGATGAAGTAGAATAATATTGAATGTCAACTACTGGGTTGTTGGAAAAGTCATGATGCATTTTTGCAACGAAAAACATAGAAAAAATATGTCATGACTTTTCCGACAACCCAATATAACTAAATATATAGGTATATATAGTCACGGGATGTGGAGGCTGCACTCCACATCCCGTGACTATAGAGAAGGTAGTAGATGGTATTTTAGCAGCTATATAAGATGTCGGAGGGGTAGTGGCTTGAGGGCTGGGTTATCACCTTATGAGAGGTTTAAATGTCTATTACACTGCTTTGTAGACCTGAAACTAAAACAAACGAACTAAAAACCAAAAAAAAACCAACCCCACAAAACATTAACATATAAGTCACTGGTCCAAGAAATCAACATCTCAAATTTTCAAGTGAATCTTTATGTTAACACTTCAAGTCCAATCTTTTGTTTGTTTGTTTATTTTTTACAATTATATACCTTGTATAGACCAAATTCTAAGCAATATGCGGTCTGACAATTAAGTTTGTGGACTTGTTGCGACAATATTGCTAACCTTTTTTTGATATTACAGGGATTACTCATTATGAATTTGTACCAACTGGACAAACAGTTAACCAAGTTTACTATTTGGAAGTGCTGAAAAGGCTGCGTGAAAAGTTAGATGAAAACTACCTAAACTTTTTGCCAACCATTCATGGCTCTTGCATCACAATAATGCACCAGCTCACATGGCACTGTTCGTGAGGGAGTTCGTAGCCAGTAAACAAATAACTGTATTGGAATACTCTCCCTACTCATCTGATCTGGCACCCAGGGATTTCTCTCTTTACCTGAAGATAAAGGAAATATTGAAAGGAAGACATTTTGATGACATTCAGGACATCAAGGGTGATATGATGACAGCTGTGATGGCCATTCCAGAAAAAAAGTACCAAAATTGCTTTGAGCTGTGGACTAGGCACCCATGTCAGTGCATAACTTCCCAAGGGGAGTATTTCAAAGGTGACTGCAGTGATATTCAGCAATGAGGTATGTTCAGCAATGAGGTATGTAGCACTTTTTCTAGGATGAGTTAATGAACTTGATTGTCAGATGTGGTATACCTGGCCAAGACTCTGTTTTGAAAAAGAGAAGGAGAGGGCTGGTCGAGTGGCGCAGTGATTAAGCACTGGCTTGGGAAGCCAGCGGCCCTGGTTTGGGTCCCACATATGAGGGCCAGTGACACTGCCCTCAAAAAAAATAAAATAAAATAAAAAGGGTAGGAGGGAAGGTATGGTTGAGGGACAGAAGATATTATTTGTAAAACCTTCCCATTTTAGCTTCATTGCTACCAACCCAAACTCTCCTCCCTCACAGTAATTCATCCCTACTCTCTTACCACCCAATGTCTGCTGGCTTCGATTCCACACTTCCCTAAAATCACTTTCCAAAGGGACTGACAGTTTCCACTATTTCAGTGAGAGTCAAAGCTGACTCCTTATTATGATCTGTAATGTCTTATTGTCTAACCTCTTGATGCTTAAAGTGGGGCCGGAAGACAAACAGCATCACATCACTTGGGGTTCACTAAAAACTGAGGACCTTAGTTCCACCCCAGGCTACTGAAGCAGGTGGTACAGGGTCTGAGATTCCCCAGTAATTGAGATGCACATTAAGTTTGAGAGGCACCGTGTTAGCTTCTGCTTTCCATACCATCTCCCCAGCATCTAGAACAGTGCATGGCACATATTGGATGCTCAATAAATGTTTATTCCAAATGCCAAATTTGAGAGCCACTTTGTAATCCTCACCTTGTTTCACCTCCCTTAGCTATCTGAACAGTGAGTACCCCTTATAGTTCTTCAGTAACCCTTCCTTTCTACTGTTCCAGCTTCACCTGCTCCATCTGATTTGGTGGATCATTACTATTAGTCTATCTTTTACATATTGTCATTGTCCATGGTTGTGTCACATTGTCTCCTTCAAGTCAGTATGCTTTTCCTGGTGAATCCATCTTTTCTCAGTTTTTGGTAATATGTATTCAGGATTCCCAAGTCTTAATCTCCAGCCCAAACCTGTACCCGCTGGAAACAACTCCACGTTTATTTATCTAGTATCCTAAGACTATTTCTAACTCAGTACCACACAGACTTCAAACTTGAAGTATCAAAATGGTACATGTCCCAGCGGCCCCGGTTCGGTCCCACATACGCGGGCCACTGACACTGCCCTCAAAAATAAAACAAAACAAAATGGTACATGTCCTCCTGTGCTGCTTTCACAAGTCCCCTCTCCCTACTGACACATGCTCTTTATTTCTGTACTCTATGTTAGGCTGTTGCCATCATCTTATCACTGGCGTGAGAAAGTGGGAATTACCCGACACTTTCCCCTCCCTGCTGTAAGTCAAACCAATTACAAATTCTAATTCCTATGTCTGGATTTACTGGATTTATCCCAATGGGATTTTTGAAATGAATCTGAGGTAGAGAGTCATTCCTTCTACAGGGTCTGAAGCCATAAGTGGTACATTTTCTTCCCATCTGAGGTCATGTGTTTTAATGTGGTTGGAGAAACAGTCCCCAGGAAGACTTCTAGCCAAGACCTGGAGAAATCTAGAGATAGTGTCTCAACAGAGATGCTCTAAAAGTTACCTGCCTCTTTCTTCCTGGAGCTTGCTCTTATATTATCCTCCAGTGACTTTCCCTGTTTGACTTAAGCCATTGGATTTCTGTGACGTGGAAATAAAGAGAGACCCAAGAACTTCAGCTACCTGAGAGGCCACGCAGGAAACACCATGTTCGAAGGCCTGTGATTACAAACTGGCTTGCTTGGGGATTCTGGCACATAACAGTCGATGCATGTAAGCCCGTTCTCAGCTGGTATCAGGGACTTCACAAACTTGCCAGATAGTTCCTGCAGGAAGGATATTGTCCCGTTAAAAAAAAAAAATTATACTTATCCAATAAACCTTTAACTCCCAAAGACTAAAGACATATCAACTGTTGAAGGTAACATCTGGTGTGTGGGGCTTCATAAAGATGTGATTTAAAGAGGAGAACATAACATTGGGGTTTCCCTTGGGTGCAAGAGCCATAAGTAAGTCCAAGGTATTTCTATTTTTCACGATATGTAGAGCCTTCTCTCTTAAAATCAATATGGCTTGATGATAAGTTTCAGTCAGGCCTCTTTCCCTTTTAGGAAGCCACAGGCAGTGCTCAGAGACAGACTTGTTCTGTAATTGTTAATAATATACAAAAATATCGATCAATCAATCTTTTACATGTGAGTTGATTCCCTCTAGACCATTCCTCTGCATATAGACAAGTTGGGAAAACCAGTGTTTGGGACCAGGAGGTGGGTTTGTTTGCACCCTATGAAGATGTCAGGGGTGGGTTGCTATCTAGGCCTGGCAGCATGTCTGTCTATTCCCCTATTAAGAGAAATGGATGTGGCATAGACCCTCCACCCCAGGCACAGGTGGACACATGAAACCCAGGGTCCAGGTTTTATTAGAGCTAGCTACGCATCGTGTCTTTGAGCAACTACAGAATGATACAAGGTGGAAGTTGTGAGGGAAGAGCAACGAGAAAGGGGAGGGGCCCAGCTTCAGGTGACATGGTCTTTAAAACTTTCCTTCAGTGGGCACCTGCCTGATTGCACCCCAGCTTGAGCTCTGGGTGCTCCTTCCAGGTCTCTGTGACCTTCATGTCACATAGCCCTCCAGTTCCTGTTAGAGTAAAATAATATCCAGCCTCATTTGCTTGTGGTCTATCCCCCCTCATGGCACCAGATCTGTCTGTCTTATTCATTTAACAAATGCTTATTGAGATCCTACTCTAAAACTATTCTGAGTATCTTTAAAATAAGGAGGAAAGAAATCCAGTTGAGTGTCTATGTACCACACAGGGAATAAATATTATCTTATTTAATTCTCTAAATAATTTTATAAAGTAGGCCTTAGGATTCCATTTTACCTATGAAGAAATCGAGTAGTTTGCTAAAAAACATATGGCCGAAAAGGGGCAGAACTAAGATTTATGGGGGTTCTTTGAGCCCAGGCTTTGTCCCCAACACAAAGGTAAATTTTAAGGGTAAGAGAGCTTCTATGCTGACTTGATAGCAAGTGGATGGACTACTTCCCTTCCATTACTTCCATGACTGGGATATTGTGGCAACTAGCTAAGCACAGGAAAGCCCAGTCCACCCTTTTATGAGGCCCCTGGAAGCAAGCGGGGGCTAAGGATTGTGATTCTGGGACATGAATCATTTCCCTTGGGAAACATAGGTGTCTGTGCCCATTCCTGCCTCAGAGCATGCTATAATTGACAATGCAAAATAAAAAAGAGTGAGTCTCTAAAAACTCTAAAACCTTGTCTTCAATAGAAGCTCTATTGTAAAAGGTGCCTTGTCCAGGCTGAATGCCCTCTCTTTGGGTTTGAGAAATATGCAGGAATTTAATTACTGCCCAAGTCTTTCTTATTTGGATAAGCTTGAATGGGTTCTTCATGGCCGGGCTCCTTCTTTGGGAGACTTTAACCTTGATGGCTATCTACCCAGCACCTTTCCAATCAACACTGTGATTATTCAACATTTTTAAAATGAAAGGTGTTTTATTCTGGCTTTCTGATGCGGCCATCTGATAAGACCAGGATCTGGATAATCCAGGCTAACTAACCACTTTTTGCCTTAATTGCCTGGCCCATAAGAGGATAATTTACTCAATTCTCCACTTCATTTTGCATGTGTAGATGAAATCTGACTGCAGTTGCTCAGGCACTGTTAATTCAAGTTAACAAGCAACTAAAACTCTGCAATGCATTGGTATTTCAGGCTCAACTTTGATTTTCCTTAGAGTCTTCATACATATGTGCTTGTTGGTATGCCTCTTTGAAATGTACTGTACAGACAGACACCACATGTGACCTTGTATATTTATGCTCTAAAGCATAGCTAATATTGGTGGAGCTTAAGAAGCGGACGGAATGAGTATTTTCTATTTGTTGTTTCAAATGGCAAATTAGTGGAGCATAGGTTTCTCTAGATGGTATCTTGGGAACTGAAGCAGCATATAGAATCAGTGCTTTCAAATATCATATGAAACTTTAAGGAAAGAAAAATAAATGCATTGTATGGTTCTTAATTCATGTAAAAGTATAATTATACACTAAGCATATTCTGACACTTCATTATAATAACATGCCTTTTAAACAAGGTTCTCAAAATTCTTTTTAGCATTACCTAAGACTGTGGGATTGATTTTCCATATCAGGTAGAATATAAGCAAAAGCCAATGCATGGAATCTGGCAAGTCCTGCCTACCTCTGAGCATTCTGCCAGGTTATTTCCTCTGCCTGGACCACATTGTCAGCCTCATCACTGCTCTTTATCCTGGTTCTTAGCCTCAGTCATCTCCTCAGGGCGGACCCCATGATTACCCTATTTACGGTAGGTATCTACCCTGAAATCTCCCTACTTTTTTCCTTTATAGTGCTCATCACAGTGTGTGTGTGTGTGTGTGTGTGTGTGTGTGTGTGTGTGTATGTGTTCATGTTGTCTTCCCTTCTAGATTCTAAGCTCTGGGAGGGCAAGAAATGTGACTGTTGGTTCACTGCCATATGTATGCCCAAGGGCTTGTGCAGCCTGTCACATATCACATGTTCAGTGCACATTTGTTGAATGAGTAAATGAGTAAATGGAGAATCAATCTAAGGTCCCTCAGGTGTAGGCAGTCTGAACAAGAAAGGAAAAACCGTCTCTTTACAAAGCTTTGCCTGCATGCTGTATCCTGCAAGCCACATTTGTCGATGGGTTTGCATTAAGAAAAACCTAGAGTATCTAAGTGTCGGGTGCTTTGGATCTTCACTGTTTCTGAATGATGTGCCCGTAAATGACTTCTGAATGATTGTGGATATGGAAAAGTAGCAAGTTATCTGGAATTGGCAGATTGTTTCTTGGGGGAAGAAATTTTTCTCCCAAGAGCTCTTTGTGAGTAATAGAGACTTTCAATAGTTTTGTGACTTCATATATTTCAGTAGAAAACCTATTCAAAATGAGTTCCATTTTTATAGGTGAGGTAGAACGGAGACTTAAACTCCCACACCTCAGGTGGCTTCCTTACTGAGTATGAAAAGGCTGTGACATAATATGGGTCTCAGTGGGAATGAAAAATAGAAGGGAGAGGAGATTTGCTTTTCTTGGCATCTCTTAATCTAGTCAGAAGGTTCATCCCTTTATATATACCATCTCATTTCCTTCTCACAAAAACTCTGTGAGATGGGTATCATTACACTCATGCACCACATAACAACGTTTCAGTCAATGACAGGTCACATATATAATTGTGGTTCCATAAGATTCCAATGGAGCTGAAAAATTCCCATTACCTTAGCTGTATGTCATAGTGTGATATTACATGTTTCTGTACACATATGCAGTACATAATGTTTGATAATGATAACAAATGATTGTTACTTGTTTATGTATATACCATACTATCCTTTTTATCATTAGAGTATACTCTTTCTACTTATTAAAAAAAAGGTTTCTGTAAAACAGTATGATGTGTTATGCCTGCAGCAACCTTATATATCTGGTGCTTACCATGTCTCCTAATGGCATTATTTCTCTTGTGCTTGATTTAATCTTGTGCTGTTTTGTTCATCTTGGCCCCTAGAAAACAAACCCACTGCTGATGTTGCCAGTAAAAGGCCATGTTGAGTGATTGAACTGGGGACAAAATTAAGAGTGATTGAAGACTGAAGGTTGAAAACCAGTGATGGTTATGCTCACCTTTTCACCATAGCTACGATCATGAAAAATGAGAAAATGACAGAAGCTAAACAAACTGATTATGGAGTAAAATTACTCCCTAGAGCATATATTAAATATGTTCAAAACTTCCTATTCTGGAAATAGATGCCACCAAAAGATTTTCATCCATAAGGAGGGCAAGTCAATGCCAGGTTTCAAGGCATTAAGGACAGGATAACAGTCTTGTTTGGAGGCAATGTCACAGGCTACAAATTGTAACCCTTTGTGATCTGGCACAATGAGAACCCCAGGGCATTCAAACGTATTAGTAAACACACACTGCCAGTGTCCTGAAGGAGCAACAAGAAATCGTGAATAACCCAGCTCCTCTTCTAAGAAGCCCTCCTGAATTGTTATACCAGCGAAATGGAGAAGTACTGGTTGGAGAATAACTAACATGCCTTTCAAGAGTTTGCTTATTGTTTTTTTTTTTTTTTTTTTTTTTTAAAGATTTTATTGGGGAATTGAGGGAGGGGAACAGTGTTGGGGAGTCAGGGAAGGGGAACAGACAAGTTGCTGTCTTTTTGTTCTTCAGTCTAGTTGCGGAGGACGTTGCTTCACTGGCCCATGTTGGTATCATCATTGCGCTCTTCCCCAATGAGGCAGATCGGTCTCTGGCCTCTGGACGTCGCTCATGCTGGCTGCCAGCCGCTCACACTGGCTGCTGGTCACTCACTGTAGTCTATGGCAGCCCACGGCAGCAGGGGCTGCAGCCTACACCGTCACCGGGGCTCACACAGCCCAGCTCCAGGTGGACCTGTTGTTAGCTGTAGAGGGCAGTGTCACTGGCCCTCATACGTGGGATCCGAACTGGGGTCGCTGGCATCCCAAAACCAGCTCTTAACCACTGCGCCACTCGGCCGGCCCAAGAGTTTGCTTATTGTTGGTAATGCTCCTGGAAATCCTCCTTTTATTAGTGATCTTCATCCTGATTTCAAAGTGGTGTTTCTCCCTCCAGCACCACTTCTTTGGTCCAATTGATGGATCAGGAGTTACAGTAGCTCTTAAGGGCCTACTGCTTGAGGGGAACATTTGCCCAGGCCATCGCTGCAACTTAGAAGACACTGAGGAAATTCTGGAAGGATTTCAGAAGGATTTCACAACCTCTATGACTGCATCGGGAGCCTTGCTTGGGCTTGGGGTGATGTCACCAAGGAGTGTATGAATGGCATGTGGAAGAAGACACTCAAGGGGTTCATCCATGACTTCAAAGGACTTGCTGCCAAAGATGAGGCAGTTTCAAAAATCCACAAGGCTGTGGTTGAGATGTCAAACAACTTGAACCTGAGTGTGGATGAGGATGGCATTGAGGAACTTCTAGAAGTTGTTCCAGACAGACTGACTAATGAGGAGGTGTTAGAACTGGAACAGAAATTGTATAGCTGAAGAAGAGGCAAAAGAAAAGGAAGCTTCAGGAGAAGAAAAAGAAGAAGACCCAAGAAAATTCACAGTGAGGGGTTTAATGAAGGGTTTAAGAAGATTTGCAGACCTCTGCAAGCTCCTTAAAAAATTGTGAAAACATGGACAACACCAAAATGTTTTCATTAATAGAGAGGAATGTTCATGGTGCATTATCTGTTTACGAGCAACCCTATGATGAAAAAGAGAAACAAATCAAGCAAACCACCATGGACTTACTTCTGTAAAGAGTGACACCTCCTCAAGAAGAGCCTCTGCAGGTCCTTCAGGAGGGATCCAGAAGAAGGCATTGTTATCGTTAAGAGATGACAGCTCCATGATTGTTATAGCACCTGAGATATTCCTGTGGGACAGTATATGGAGGTGGCAGCCGTGATATTGGTGATCTTGACCCTGTGTAGGCCTAGGTTAATGTGTGTTAATGTCTTCGTTTTTAAAAACAAAAAAAAAGGTAAAACATTTAAAAATAAAACAAAATTTAAATAGAATAAAGCTTAGAGAATAAGGATATATAGAAAGAAAATATTTATGTACAGCTCTACAATGTACTTGTATTTTAAGCTAAATGGTATTACAAAAGACTCAAAAGTTAAAAAATTTTAAAAGTTTATACAGTAAAAATGTTACAGTAAGCTAAGGTTAATTTATTATTGAATAAAAATATTTCTTTGCAAAGTTAGTGTAGCCTAAATGTGCGTTGTTTATAAAGTCTACAGTCATGTACAGTCATGTCTTAGCCTTCACATCCACTCAGTGCTCACTCACCCAGAGCAACTTCCAGACCTACAAGCTCTATTCATGGTAAGCGCCATGTACATACAGGTAGACCATATTTTATCTTTTATACCATATTTTTATTGTATATTTTCTGTATTTAGATACATGACTACTTACATTGTATTATAATTGCCTACAATATTCAGTACAATACCATGCTCTACAGGCTTGTAGCCTATGAACAATAGGCTGGACCATACATCCTAGGTATGCAGTAGGCTGTATCGTCTAGGTGTGTGTAAATGCACTCTGTGATGTTTGCACAATGATGAAATTGACTAATGATGCATGTCTCAGAAACTATCACTGTCACTAAGTGATGCATAACTGTATTTCCAATTTACAGATGGGCAAATTGAGTGAATTGGCAAAGTTACAAAGCTAGTAATGGTGATGGAATGATTCAAATCCAGATCTGGGCCGTCTTGTATGCTTCTGATTACTATTAAAACCCCAGCAAGTGAGAGTATTAGTCATTATTTAAAAAATACTATACATTATGGGGAGAGAGAGAGAGAGAGAGAGAGAGAGAGAGAAACTCTTCTTTCATCATCTCTATATAACTTGAAGGGCCAAGAAAAGGGTGTTACAATCACAAAGGTATAAAAACGATCATCAGCTCTGAGCTCTCAGCTAATGAGGTAATGTGGTCCAGAGCTCCTATGTCCTTCCCTTCTCCCACAAGGCTCTCTGAGGCCCCACATTCTCTCTGGTGTTCGTTAGCATCCACCCATGGTTGCCATAAGCACTGCTCTACCAGTCTTGCTGCCCCTGGTGAGGCTGGACACTGAACAAGAGATGAGCAGAGTAAATAAAAAAAATGCAGTGGGGCATGGGCAGGGATGAATGAAGGACAGAAATTCTAGTGGGAAATGTTAAAGCTTTTGCTGTGATGTGTTTGATATCATATCTCCTCCTTTATACCCTGCTTATGAAAAGACACAGTAAAACCTATAGTGGTATGAGTGGATATTTAGGGTAAAAACAGCAAATTCAAACGTTTTTAGAAGTGAGACAGATTGTGTAAATGATGTTGCAAGTATAAGGCCATGAGGAGTGATAGGGAGACAGTGGCAAAATGAAAAGTCCAGGGCAAAATTTACTCATGCGCATCCAACAATATGCATCAGCAGACAATGTTTGTCCCACAGGCCACTGCATGTTACTTTAGCTTTAAGGAAACTCAAAGAAGAGATGGGCATGTCTGTCAGGTGGGTGGGAAAAGATCACATCGGTAGAGAGTGGAGCAGATCCTGGGCAAAGAGAGATGGAAGAGGCAAGTGAAAACAGTGTCACGTGAATAAGCTCCCAGGAAAGGAAGGTGAGACCTCAAGAAACAGACACTGGTCACGAAACTGCTTTGTTTGACACACACAGAGAAACGTCTTTTATTTTTGAAAGTGAGGGATGGAGAAAATCACCCCTGCACTACTCAGATCATCAGGGAAATCTGTGACGCTCACCCCATTGCCACTGTGGTAGGTTTCCTGTGGAACAGGCAAGAGTCTATGTACAGCATGTGTGGTGATGTCATGTAGCAAACACAGGAGCTCTGAACTTTGCAGAAATCCAATGGGAGGGTTTTAGGTCTTCCCAACTTGTGGGATTGGCTGAAGTCCAGGCCAATTATGGCTACATCTCCAAGGTGAATAACACCATAGCCAACATCTGGGTTACATTTATGGTCCCAATGTTCCAGGAAGATTGAAGAATAAGTTATGCGGGTGCTGAGTGAGAGACCCTTGGAAGGGCACCTGTGCGATACACTTAAAAGCATTCTCCTCCCTGGCAACCAGCCAGTCAGCATTGGGAAACTCAGGCCCATCTCCTGCACCACTGCAGGGAGTATGTCCTTCCCAGGGCATTTAGTGGTTGGGGATCTGCCTGCATTCCACAGGACTTTCCCTACATGCACACTAACTAGTAGGTGCAGTGTACGCAGAACCAGGATGCCCAGGAAATGAGAGGGAGCAGCAGGAAACTTAAGTGTCCCTAAAGTTGCCCTCAGAAACTCAAATCAGTTCAGTGTAAGAACCAGAGGGAATCCAGAAGACAGCACTTGAGGAGAATAGGAGGTCAGAGTAGGGAGTGAGAGAGAGGTCAGGGTGAGAGAGTAATGAGTTGGGTGACAGTGGGATTTGGAACTTTGATTCTTGCTCTATTTCCTTTGCATGCCCCCAGGGACCAAGTTTCCTCTTTCCAGGTACTCACATCCGTGAGATAACTCATAGTCATGTCTGCCTAGTTGGGAGGGAGTTCTGCCTTCTCCAGCTGCTCCCACTCATGGATCAGGTCAGTTGAGGGAGCATGCATGGATATAAGAAACCTTATTTTTGTTTTGGACTATAGTTCTCAAGTGCAGCCCATACAGTATTTCAATTCCCACCAGTTTTCAAAGTGGTGAGAATCCTTAGGGAATGACTGTCTTAACATGCACCTACAAACTTCCGAAAGACATACATACACACAGAGATGTTAAAGATCCTAGTTTCAGCATTAATCTGCATTCTCTGCTGTAATTTAGAAATATTTGAAATGTTGAGTGGGCTGGTTATGAAGTCAGCATGGAATTCATATTCATGCCAGACTGAGGTGGCTCCTGGGAAATACTTCACCGTAAGTGCAAAGAGCATGCAGCAGAAAGGCTTGGTCTAACAGTAAAGTCTCACTTGGAGGTGGTAGGTGATATTTGTGTTTACATCATGAGAGCCTTGGGATCAAAGAGGAGGTATTAATTCTTAAGAAAAAAAGACTCTAAGCCAATCAGCTACCTTCAGATGGAAAATTGGTAAGATACTTATACATGAGGAATAACGTATGAAGAGCTTGTGGTCAAGTACGTGACCCAAAGAGCAAGAGGACCCCTCTCCCCCAAAAAGATATGGAATGCACCACCTCCCAGTAGGCAGCTCCGTGATGCACAACTGAAGCAAAGGTGATAGTCCTGCATTTATAGGAGGGAAGCAGCACAAAAGGAAGAAAATGGTGGCTATTCATGTTGGGCTCTGCAGAAGACATGTGTTAGTCATGCACCTATCATGAAACTATCCCTCTTGCCTAGTCAAGGGGAATATTGCATCCCATTGGACAGGTAATTATTCTCAAGTGCAAACAGCAAGATTGATTATGCAAAATGCAGCTGTCTCTGGCCACCTTCCTTGGTTGCCTAAAGAAAGTTTGTCTGAAGTGTGAATGAAAACCTAACTGAAAGATGGAAACAGAACTCAGCAGGCATTTGTTTGAGCCTGCAGGCAAGGATCCTGCCTTGCCTGCAGCCTGCCTACATACTTCTGGACTTCTCAGTCAGCAAAACACTCCTCCTCCCTCCTTTAATTTTAAGCTAATTTGAGTTGGAATTTTGTCACTTGCAGCAGGGAGTTTATCGGTCACACATGAAATATCCCCTTGGAATTTCCCAATAATTAGTTGGGGGCAACTGTGCAGGGAGATGGAAGAGCTATAATGGTAAATGAAGGCAAGAACAGTCATTAAGTACAGCACACACGACAGGGCAAAAAAGTGCAGAGGAGCATGGGAAATTTATTCTCAGCTTCATCCTTTGTCTTCTCAATTGCAGATCCTTCACCCAACAGTGTCTTTCCATGTTGCCATGGGTTGAATTTTGTCTCCCTCGTCCCTCCAAAAAGACATGCTGAAGCTCTAACTCCTGATTTAGAAATAGGGTTGTTGCTGACATACTTAAGATGAGGTCATACTGGAATAGAGTAGGCTTCTGGGCCAATGCACTTGGTGCTCTTAGAAAGAGGAGAGACAAACAAAGGGAGAATGCTCTGTGATGATAGTGGCAGAGGTTGGAAGAAAGTGGCTACAAGACAAGAAACACCAAGAATTGACAGACACCACCAGAAGTTAGGAAGAGGCAGGAAGGATCTTCCCCTAGAAGTTCAGAAGGAGCATGGCCCTGCTGAGACCTTGATTTTGGACTCTTAGCCTCCAGAACTGCGAGACAATAGATTTGTGTTGTTTACAGCCACCCAGTTTGTGACAGCCCTAGGAAACCAATACAAATATCTTCACGACTCCTACTTCATTCAATTTGCTGCCACAAAAAAAAAAAAAAAATTCTGTCTTATAAGCTTAATCATTTTGAGGACTCATTATATTAAACTTTCTTAGGAGATTTGCATCTGAAAAGAGAACTGATGAGAGATAGCAATAAATGACTCTATAATGATGGAATTTTACACATGGAGTAAGGGCAATCTCAGAACCTTGTAGGTCTGTAAGTGCCCGTTTATCATTCCATGAAAGGTTCCAATATTGAGTTTCAGGGTGCCTTTAGGATTTTTAGAGATGTCTCAGGAGACCCCGCCCCAACTGCAACCAGAGTAGCTCTCTTTTACGTTTTGGGATTCCATGTAAGATTTCATTTGTAAAAGAGTTCTTGTGTCAAAATTGATTGAAAGTCATTGCATTATGTCACTATTTAACTCAAACTAAGGCAAACCATATTTTTTCCCTCTGCCATTTCTGCAAAATGTGCCCACTTTTGGGGCACATTTTGTTTACCACCAAAACAAAGCTGTTAGTTTCGTCCAAGAATCTTAGGTTAGGAAAAAGGGACACACAGTAGACACCACCATTATTCCTCTTTTGTTTTTAACTATTCTGATTGGCATAGGGGAAAGAGTAGTTGTTATTTGTTTACTCTTGTCTTTTTAAAACTGAGAATCAAGATCTTCATGATCCAAAATCTGCTAGAAGACTGTTTTAAGTAAAAGTCAAAATACCGAGTTTATTCGAGTTGTTGATTTATTGGCTGTCTTTTTATTTATTTTTTGCCATTGGGTGAACAGAGGAGGCTATCAGGATGTATTATTTGCATTCATGTGATTGAGGCAGAAGCAGTACTTGAATACAAACAAAATTGTGACTGATGTTGAAGGGGTTTATGTGGGAAAGAGTGGCTTACAATTCTCTGCAACTGCAAAAGTATAATAATAATTCTTACACATTTGTGTCGTTTATCCTTTCACGTGCATTATCTTATTGGAAACTCATATAAATCCCGGGAGGTATGCGGCCTGGGTTTCCTATCACCATCCCACAGGTGGGCTTTAAGCCTATGGAGGCTCACAGAATCCTTTAGTGCCTGAGAGACCAGTTAGTGAGGGGAAGCTGGGACCTCCATCCTTGTATCCTGAGAGTGCAGTAAGTGGTGAGTTCTGGCTCTCTCTCCCTTCTCTCTCCCTTCCTTCCTTCCTTTTAAGAGGGGTGAGGTAGAGAGAGAGAGACATCTTAAAATAAATAAGTGCCTAAAAAAGACCTTCAGGCCTACTTTATCTCCACAGCTTCTATCAGGAAAGCTTAAGTCAGAGTCTGCTTTTGTGGAATCTTTGGATAAGCAACAAGTCCCAGGAAACAAATTGTGAATACCATCATCAATTCAGTTAAAAAATTCTCCAGTTAAGCATTTGAATCTCAAAATGCTCTTCTAATCATAATAGCTAATCATTCATCCACCCACTCTTTTCCTTCAGTCAAGACACTCAGCTAGTCAACACAAGAGCACCCTGAGCTCCCAGGAACTGCTGGCTGCGGGCTGGTGGGTAGACCCTCAGTTTACTCCAGGAAAATGGATTTTGGAATGTCATAGGTATTTTTTTTCTTTCATTCTTTTTCTTCCTTTGTTCCTCCTCATTTTTTTAAAGTTCCAGGTCCAGTTTGGGTACATTGAGAGGGAACAGATGTAGGTTGGCTGGTTGAAGAAGGAGGGAAAATAATTTTTACTAGTATGGGCCGTTGACAACAAATCAGGGACAGAGATACTTTGTAGCTCAGGGAAAAGCACCACGTAGGAGTCCAGGCTCCAAGCCCGGGGTCTTTGTTTTTGTGTCCTTTATAAAGTGGCCCATTGGGACAGCAGGCTGTGTAGTGGGAGTTCCCACTTCCCAGAATTGGCCCCAAGGGCAGATGAGACAGCAGAGAGGAAAACCCTGAGTTTCCAAAAGCATCTTCTGGTGAGAGGGAGTTTCAGGGTTGGGTAATAGTACAAGTAGAAGGGGAGCCAATGAGGGGTGTGCTCCGAGAGGCCTTAAAAGAAAAAAAAGACCCAAACTGTGAGCAAGAGAAAAGGGCGCGGAGAGGCGGGGTGGGAGGCGATGCGAGCCAGCATGACGCAGTCCCCGCGCGCTGGGCGCTGGGGTGGGGGCCGGCGGGGGCGTCCCAACCGGGCTGCGAGCGCAGGCGGGGAGGGTAGCTGTGACATCACGCCCGGGCCCCCTTCCCTTCGCCGGGTGGGTGGGGCCTCGGCGCACGGAGCGGGCGCGAGGTCAAGGAGGGGGAAGAGGAGGAGCAGGCATGAATGTGTCTGCGTGAGGACCGGAGAGAGGAGGAGGCGGAGGGGGGGAGGGAGCGCGCGCGTGGCTCCCGGCTCCCCCCAGTCCCCTACCTCGGCCCGCGCCGTGCCGCCTCCTCGGCAGCACCGCCCGCTTTGCAGCTGGGACCCGCTCCGGGCACGGGGACCCGGCGCGGCCTGGAAGGAACGAGAAAGCAAAAGTAAGGCAAGCTGCACTCCAAGTTTTCCCAACTTCGCCCCCTGCGGCGGCAGGCGTCCAGCTGCTCGGCGCGTCCCCACGGCTCTATAGAGTGGTAGAAAGAAAAGGGACGGGGCGGGGGCGGGGGCGGAGGAAGAGGGAGCGCGCGGGTGAGGGGAGAGTCCTGCAACATCTGTTAAAACTTGGGGGAGGAGAAGCGCGGGCAGGAGGAGGAGGAAGAGAGGAGGGAAAGAGGGAGCGTGAGGGACACAGAACCGAGGGACAACTTTTCCGCCGCGTGAGTAACGCGGGGTGCGCTGGGCCGGGGTCGGGGGCTCTCCCACCCGCGCGGGTCTCTAGGCCAGGATGGGACCTTCTTCCAGAAAGTCGATTGGATGCTTGGAGGGGCATACGGTGGGGGCTTTCTTTCTTTCTCTTTCCCCTCCCTCTCGCGGGTGAACCAAATCAGAACTGTCACTCAGGGCCTGTGAGTCAGAAGGGATCGGATTACAAGATCCCTGAAACCGATGCCGGAGTTGCACGAGCAGGCGGGAGCGGGCAGGGGCAGCGCCACCGGCGCGCTCGCACACTCGCCGTCGCGCATACTCGCCGCCCCGACTCGCCCTCCCCGCGCGCCCGGCGGCCGCCCGCGCCTCACCATGCCCACGGCCGGCGCTCCTCGCGCCCAGCCCCTCCGGTCGCAGTAGTCAGAGCCGCCTCCGCCAAGCGGAGCTGGGAGCCACCCGCCCGCGTCCCAGACGTGGGTCTATGGGAAGTTTGGGGACTTGACAGCCGCCTCTGCCGCAGGTACGTCCCACCCGAAGTTCTTTGTTTCGCGGGCCGCGCAACGGGCAGACTGCTCCTGCGGCCGTGCGGGCGCCTCTAGGTCGAGAGAGGTTCCACAGTGGGGGGAACTGGAGGAAGTGAAAATGGTTGTCAAAGGCGCTCAGATTTAGAGAGCAACCCGTAAGGCGTCAGAGCAAGGCTTTCATTTGCTCACTCCTTCAAGCTCCCTTTCCAAGTGTCTGACCCCTCGGCCATCCGGAGACAGACTGGAGAATTGCACATCCTGGATGGGGACGAAGTTTGCGCAGCGACGACGGCGCCCCTCGCACCCATTCCCCACCCAAAGGGTGAAGAGGAGCTAGGTTAGATTAGATCCCCAAAGCTCGGGCATCTGCCTGCACACTATTGCATCCCCCTCTAGTGCCCAGCGCGGCGGGCGGATCCGCGCGGGTTTCGCGGCTGCGGGGTTTCCTTCAGCCTGAGCTTCCTTTCGGAGGGCGGGGGAGCGGTGTGCGCCCAGGGAGAGGCGCGCCTCCGCCGTAATAGAGGAAAAGTGAAAGTTGTACCATCTGTGTATAATTTGGGATTCTTTCATTTCTTTTCCTTTGCAGGGACAGCGTGCGCGCGAGGGCCCGCGCGCGCGCGCGCGCACACACACACACACACACACACACACACGAAATAACAGAAAACAAAAGAAAAGCGTTAGAAGCTGCAGGGAGTGAGTGCGGGTAGGTGGGTAACCGTGGCTCCTGCAATAATCGTTTAAGAGGCCTAATTTTCACAGAGCAGAATTGAGTGTGAATCACTCTGCATGGGACAGTTACTTTGAGTTGCAAAGGGAAAATGGGAGGGAGGAGGTCGAGAGGTAGTAAATATTTACGCCAAACTTGGAGACTTTGTGAAACGACTTTTAAGCAGGTTGCCAGAGGCCAAAGCACTACTGCACACCCCGGCTTTTTATCCTTCCCTGAACTTTGTGCTCCTGTCCCTGATTGCACCTCCTTCTGGAGATGCCACCCTTAGAGAGGCTGGACCCAGGCTTGCTGACCCCGTGTAAAAAGAGGCTTAAGGAGGCAGCTACCTCGCACTCTTCCGGCCCCCAACTTCTTATCTCCTTGATGTGCGGTGCTGAAGAGATTCTGGCCTTGGGTGCAGGCTCGTGGCCCACTGCCAGTTTATATGTACATGTATTTATGTAAAACATTTTCTCCCAGCTCCTTGCCAGCTGTTCCACATTTTCCAGCTGCCATTTCAGTTTGAAATGATGGACTGTCCGCATCTCCAAGTAAAAGAGCCTTTTAGTCAGTGGTGTGGGGACACAAAAAATAATTTTTCCTCCCATCTTCTAAGTTCTTCTAGCTGGCCTAATAAATTAACATGAGACAGATCAACAGGGGAGAGTGTCCACAATTTATTACGGATGTTCATGTGGGGTGCCATCAGAATATGAGACCTGAAGACACATTGGGCTTGGAGGTTTCTATGCCATCCTGGACAAAGGAGAGGGAAGCAGGGGCCTGGGATTCTAAGGGAACATGGACAGTTTACAGGTAGACAAGAAAGAGCAAACATGTGGTAAACAAATTCTTGGTGGGCCACCCAGAAACAATGGGACACAGAGGGATGTTCAACAAACATGCTTGGCTAGATTTCTCCCCCTCTGCCACATTTAGTTTATAATATGAGCTAAGGTGATGCTCCTATCCTTTAAGCAGGTTTTTCTGTTTGAATTCCTTTAGGCAGGCAAGGGGAGGGTTCTTTCTGAGCCTTTTGTTTATTTATAAATTACCAGCTTAAAAGTCAATATACCTAAAGGCATATTTTGGGGTGGTGAAACTTTGGTTCCCCCGCCAAAGGTATGGAGAGCCCGCTACTGTGCAGTCATGGGCAGTGCCATTAGCCTAACTGGTATAATTTCTAAAAAAACTCGCCTCTGCTCTCCTTTTCCTTTCCTCCTCCTCTTCCCCAATTCGTCTTTCCACAGCATTTTTTCTGGAAATTCACAATAATTAGGCTTTTCCCGCCCCATGTAATTTTGTACAGAATTTGGATGAGGCCATTAAAAAAATATTTTTAATAGATTTCTGAAATATGTGTATGCTGTTAGAAATAAATTAACTTTAAAAAAGAGTTGCAGCTTGAGTGGGTTGGGCATTGTGGTGGTGGTGGTGCCTCTGCCTTGGCCAGCTGAAATGATTTCATTTCAGTCTATTTAAGGCAGGAACTATTCAGTCTTCCCATTTTACGCTTTTTGTGTTGTTTGATGTCTTAACGCATTATAGACAGAAATCTTCAAGAATTGGCCTAAAGTATTAATTTTGAGTATTTATGTAATTGCTCTGTAATTTGAATAGGTGCCTTATTGATTGATTCTGGTAATTATTTCATTTAGGTTTTACATTAAAAATTAATAATAGTCTGACAGTTTCTTAATTACATGTGTCAAGATTATTTTGAAGGAGGAAAATGCTCAAAATCTCCTCATTTTTCGAAAGCATAACAGTATTTCAGTTGAATATATTAAGGCAGTGGTGATTCGTCCTAACAATGTAAACTGTGTGAAATATCTAAAGAATTTGTTTATGTTAGGAAATACAGGTCTTAACCTGGTACACAAACACTTTGGCCAGTTATAGTCAGACCTAAAACAAACATGCAATAACATTTAAATTAGTTGTAATAGCCAGCATACTTATAGAGAGAAGAGAATTTATTTTATGCTAAAATCTATTTAATTAGAAACTCCCTGCCTAAGGGAAGATCTTTTCAAAGTATGTAATTGTTAAACTTAGCCTAGGGAAGCTTTAGTTTAGGATGCCTGAATGAGTCCAACAGAAGTGTCTTATGAAACACTTTAAAAGGTATAGATTATAATTAATAGGTTAGTAAGTCCAACTCGATGTCTATCTTTAACGTGTATTTCTCGATTGAACCCTGCAATCAACAAGTTTTATTGTATGTCTGATTTGCAAAAAAACTACTCACAGAAATGAGAAAATGAGTACTGATAAAAAATGGCTCTGTTGAGTTATTTCATTACTTATTTAATAAAAGAGTCATTAATTTATCAATTTGATGCCCAAGCCTAAAGTTGAACTTTCCTTTGTTTTTATGCCAGTTTTCTTAATTATCTGCATGCTGTAAGGGTTTCAGACTTCTGTGCATAGCTGGTCCTTCCTTCTTTGTAAGGTATCCTGCTTACTGAGATTCCCCTCCCCCGCTTTTTTGAGGGTAGGGTTTGGGAGTTTATGAAAGGAAACAATTAAATGATCATTGTTCCATGTATTCACTTATATGGACAGTAATGCACTAGGAAAAAGCAGTCTTGAAGGAAAAGTGAATCAGTGAGTCATGAAATCCTCAAAAAAACTTAGAAATGGAATGTTAATGCTTTTAGACTATAGCAGATTATCTTAAACGTCAGACTTTTCTTCTTTATGCAATTGTTGTAAATCCCCAGCTAAAGAATTCTTTGAAGGAGGTTTTAGTTTTGCTGGCATTCATATCCTATAGTCGGTCTGATTTGTTTTGGAAGATTCAAGAAATTTTCTGCCAACTTATATCATGAGAGGCAATTAAAATGCTGAAGTAACTATAGAGAGAATGTGTGTGTATTTAATTTGTTAAGCAAAAGATCGCACTCTAATAGTGACTTCAGGTTGTGTTTTCATTAAAGTCTACGAGAAGATGCTGCCCTTCACTTCATGTTGTCATTTTTCTAGATGAGAATTGATTTGTTCTAGTTTCAAAGCAAATGAAGGGAGACAGAATAAACAACAACAGGGCAGGGGTAGTGCTGCAAACTTTTTCAAGTACTTTCAGTGTATTTTTCATCTTTACTTTTATTTGATGGGCCTATGAAATAGAGCTGTAGACCAGTGAAGACTTTAAATGAAATTTCACACTTTGATGATTTTTTTAAACTTTGATATATTGACAGCAAAGGAGCTGCAAAGCTTTTATATAACTTGAGCAGTAACGCCAAGCAGCAGTCAAACGTCTCTATGCATTTGCGTTTAACTGCAGAAGAAAAACATGTCCATGGGCAGCAGAGGTTCTTATCAGCCTCCTAATCCCAGATCCCAGCAAACCTTGAGGGCATGCCTCAGATCTTGCTGAAATCACTGTAGACTCTCACAGTTTGCAGATTAAATATGCTATGTGTTCCTGGCTCCAACAACAGTTTTATGAGCTCACTAAACTTCCTGTTTTAAGATCCTTTTCTTAAGTTTTTAGGAGCTGCTAAAGGCAATGGTGTCTGGAGTGAGTGGTATTTGTTAATTTAGAGACACTTGAGATATTTCATTCTCTCTTTAAAAATTGCCAAAATTATAATTTTTAAATCGAAGGGCTAGTTACACAGGGATGAGGGAGGGGAACTGTTTGAAAGAAATTAGATGTTAAATGTGTTTGTAAATGCATTTCATTGCAGACTTTACATGGTTTGTCAATTGTTTCAAGGCACTTTTCCTAGCCCCTTAAAATTAGAGTTTTTCCACTTTGTAATTCCAAATGCACCATATTTTAGTGCCACATTCCTTAGCTACTCATGACCACTTTTAGGTTTTTGTTTTTTTTTTTAAATGCGAAAGTGTTTTTTGTTCTGTGTGTGTATATTTCAACCAGACAAAATGTCCCAGAAAATCTATGGCTCTCCAAAGAAAGTGGATGAACAAGCCATTACACAGTTAATAAGGTGGCATTGGAACATTTCAGCCCCCTCCTGAAAGGCGGTATTGTATGGAGCTCCACATCTGCATCTGTCATATCTACACTTGTGTCCTTATATATGGTGCTTTTTCATTTTGCATAAGAGTCATAATTAAAAAAGAAAATACTTACATCATCGTCCAACAGCATGTCATATAATTCCCAAGAGAACTGGAGCCAATTTTGTGCTTAAAGGTTATTCAATGAATGAAATTGTGAAAGCCCATTTGTCAAAGTACTGCATGGTTTCTGCTAGTTTTCAAGCCCCAAATTCATTGTCTGCCCAGCCCAGCCATTAGTCATCAGTGTATTAGGGCTGCCTTCAGGCCCTGCGGCCCAGCACTTCTTCACACCATTACAGCTTTGAATGTGTACTCTGTCGACTCACAGAATTACTGCTCTGATTTCCGCTTGGCTGGGTCTGAGGTAAGTCCCCTCCCTACCTTCTAGCTGACTGTAATCCTTGCTTTCTTTTAAAGCTCCTTTCTAGAGATTTAGGGGAAAACTTTCTTAAGGGCCCCGTTGGCATCACACTGTGGTTTTGTTGTGGCATGCACCGTACCTAAAAATCCTACCTGCAGTAAACTGGATTCATTGCTGGCCCCAAACAGCTAGTGGTTCTTTACTTTTTTCTGGAGGGAAGGGTGTGTGTGTGTGTGTGTGTGTGTGTGTGTTGAGGGGGAAGTATGTTTTAAACATAAGCATTTTATTGTATATTTGAGCAATGTTTATGCCAGTGAATTAAATAACGGGAGTTGCATGTAGTTTCATTTAAATCTCTGTCTATTGGTATACCTCCACAATGCAGTGTGACATCTTATTTGGTTATTTTCAGGTGGAAATTTTTAGCTTTACCTGCTTTGACTTTTTTTGAAGATTACATAAAATACCTAACAATATTCCAGAGTGATTTCCATAATAAACTATTGACTTTTACAAAACAAGATGGAAAACTCTGTTTAGATGAATGATAACTCTCAAATTGCAGTAATGAAGGAATGAGGCAGTTAACCCTATTATTGATTTCATTTTGTGATATTTTTAAAAAGAATAATTCAGTCTCAGGAAAGTTATCTGTGTGTAGGGAAACCTCAGCCAGCAGCTTAAGGATGAAGCCTTAATGAACTAAGATGTATGGAAGCCCGAATGAAGTGGCCAGAAGAGGGGACATCTGCTGTTTTGAGCTGTGGCTGTTCACACAGAATTGCACACCAGAGCAGCTCCTTGGCAGGGTGTGCAGTCGGGTATCGTTTGCCTTGGCAGTTTTGTACAGGATGCGGAGAGGGCTGAAAAATAAGATAGTTGAAGAATTCTGTGAATAAGCAGAGTTTATAGGCTAAGTGGACCGGAAGTAATTTTTCACTGAATAAATCTTAGTTAAAAATCCTTAAATTTTGAAAAATTTGCTTTTTAAATTGCAACTGAGATTCAAGAATCACAAGTTTAAAAAGTGCGAGGATCAAGCATGATAAGCTTCACAAAATAATATGTGAAATACCTTTGGCATATCTTGCACTGATTTTAACAACCAGCAGGCATTGGTCTAATATTTGTGATGGTTTAAAAGTAAATGACTATTCATAGAACATCCACTGTACCTCCTTAAGCTTGATTGTAAAGACACATGATTCAAGGAACCAAAAGTTATGTAAGTTCTATAAGAATAATTTTTAAATTTAGCTTTGTTTTTTCTTCTGAAAATGTGTGAAAACTTAATTCCTATAAACCTCAGTGAAAGGAGACAGGGACACTTTAGATCATAATGCTTTTGTGATTTTTGTGGGTTTAAGGGAAATACAGTTTACATGAGCTTAGCTGATTTATAGATTGATAACTGACTTATAGATCTCATGTCTGTCTGAAGATTGTCTTCAGCAAACCAGCAGAAAGTGGGGATGCCAGCTTGTTCCACATTCTTGCTCATTCGTTAAGGGCACCTGCTATGCAGGGGGCTTCCTGCAGCGCCTCACTCACCGGAGTACACTGGACTGGTGTTTTACAGTTTAGCAAAACTCAGAAATGGTAATGGCTGTTAAATAGAGACCTTGTACTCCCCTCAAATGTTTCTCTTAAAGTACAACTGTCAGCAGAAAACCTGAGTAGCTGATGATCTTTTCTAAATACACATAGCAGAAAAGTAAAACTGCCACACAAAATGTCATTTGTGATTTTAACTGTAATAGCAATGATTATGTCAGATAAGCTTTTATAGTTTTGATGTAGTTAATTTACTAAAACCAAATTCACTTAATCTTTGGCCAGGTATTTATTTCCCCTCGGAGTAATTCCATTTGAAGATGTCTGTCAGGAATACTGCTTATCTGAGATTAGGAGCTTCAGAAATGTAGGAAAGATTGAAAACAATAGGCTCCCAAAGACCACTTAAGGCAACTTGAACAGATAGCAGCTTTCTTTATTTGCAAGTAAGGGTTTAGGTTTTTCTGATTATAGGGGGAAAAAATCATATGTAAAGGTAAAATGATTATACATTGAAAAATACTATAGTTAAAAATTCATGAAGATTTCATTAAGAACTTATGAAGTTGAGCTTTTTTCACAGAAAAGGAAGGCAGTGTTATGGATGGGGAAGGGAGAGGAAGCCTTAGGAATCTTGGGAACTGTTGGTGTGTCACAGACATTATGTATATCTAATTGATTTTAAGTTCAGAAAGATATTTTGAGCATAAGGAAACATCAACTATACTACAAATCTCTTAAGCGGTTTACTGTAGTGCATGGTTTTAGTAAATCCACTAAATGTTTTAAATTCCCTTAATTTTGCTCATTGAAACTCAGACTACTTCTTACTCCCAGAATTGATCAAAAGTTAAAATTACCATTAGGTTTAAGTTTTTTGGTTTTTTAAAAAATTTCTCTTCCTAAAGGATTCATTTTCTTTAGGATGTGAGTTTTAATGTTACAGAAAGGTATAACTATCTAATAGGAATTTTACCTAAATGGTTGCTCCACGAGTAGCATCTTGAAGCAGCAGCTAATACAGTAGTAATAAAGTATGAGAAATGTCACTCTTCAGTGATACAAGGAAGGCTCCTCAGAAACCCTTACACAGGCTGGTACCTTTTGAATTTTTAAAACATTAACACATTAGGGAGATCATTCAGCTTATAAACATACAGGTAAGCGTAAGTAAATATAATTTCTTTGGAGGAAAGCCTTATTCCACTTGAGCAATGGTTCCCTAAGCATCACAAGAGTGATTTCTCACTTAAGACCTAGTCATTGTTGTTAAAGGCTCTTGACTGCCTACTGGAATGCCCTTAGTGGCAGGAGCCTGTTTTAAACTATCAGAAACTGATCAAGTTACCACTAATCAGGCTTTTAACTTAGTTGTTTAAAATCTTTAAATATGTTAAGAAAAATCAAAGAATTATTGCCCAAGTTCAGGCAACTTAAAAATCAACTGGATTAGGGAAATAAATTAAGTAGTCTGCTGTTCACAAAGGATGCATTATCAGGTTATAACAGTTTCATTTCATAGCGAGTCTTTTTTTCAAGTTAAACATTTTAAATGTTGGCTTAAGTCCTGGCTCTTTTACAAATTTTAAGCAGGATCCTGCTTACCTCTGGATCCCAGGTTTCACTACAGACCTACAAGAGGAAAGGCTGATTTGCTCTTTTCCAGAATTGTTATTTTTTTATGCTCTCTATTTACTATTTAAAACCTCATGGTTAAGGTTGACCTTTCGAACTCCGAGGGTCTCCCTTCGTGAAAGACAGTGAGATGTGTCTATGCCTCACCCACTCACAACACCTGAATCTATTTAGAGCAGTTTATGAAGAAACAGTATTTGGGGGCCAGGTTAAGGGACGATGAGTTAAAAGTTTTGTAAGAGAAACACACCGGTTGGTTTCCTGAAGACTTCAGGTGTTCCTAATGTTTCATTGTAGTGCGATACACAGGAGTGTTGCATTGCAAAGGACCTGGCTGATAAAACGGCTGTGCGAATGAAAGCTGGGCTGCCACCGACGACTGTCTGCTGGAAAAGCTGCCGGTCCCTAATTAGAATATCCCCGTGGAGCAGGTAACCAACGCGATTAAAGTGATAAGGGGCGCAGCTTTCGCCAGAGGCCCCGCGGGGTTCCGATTGTGCTACCCGGTTTTGCACTCTGGAAGACGCTGTGGGAATGCGGATGGGAGCGGAGCTGGAAGCGCCCCCGCGGCCCGGACACCCCGTCGTTTCAGAGGAACCGGACCAGTGCTCGCTCCGGCGCGGGGTGCGGGGCGCGGGCAGGAGTAGCAGCACTGGCCTGCCTGCCCCGCGGCTCGGAAAGGAGCAGGGACGCAGCGTGCAGCGGTGCGGCGCTAGCAGACGGCGCGGACGGAACACCCAACTCGACCACGACGCCGAGACTCGAGGGCAGGCTACCGGGCCCGGGCGGTGGTCTGGGTGTGAAACGTGGACCTGGGAACCTGAAGGACCGCACGTGTAGGGCCCCGGCTAGGACGCGCAGGCCAGCGCTCTCAGACTAAACTACCCAGCCCCACAGCCTAGGAGAAAACCGCGATTCCAATGAACTTGTCTTTGCAAAGTTAAAAGTTTTTGTTTGGTTTGTTTCATTGCATCCCTGGGGGCGACTCTAAAGAAAGAGCCACGTGAGGCTTGTTGTGTGAAAGTGCTGTTTCCAGTATATCAATAGATCACCACAAGTATTCTCGAACTTAGTAAATGTTGCTCTTTTTCTTCCTCTGACTTTCAAGTGGGGTGCGCACTATAGCATCACCTCGTCAGTGCCTCCAGGAAGCTATGGCTGCCTTCTTTTGCAGGCAGTTGGAACAAGGTCACATTTATAGTTGAGACAGGAAGGACCCACCTGCAGGCAGGTTGCTAATAGAAGAGGGATTAGGTTTAAAATAGGCTCTGGAATTCATTGTGCCATGGGTTTAAGCCCCAGGGAAATTACAAAAGGTTCAGGGACAGTTGAGGGGGGGAAATGCCATGACTGCTTTCAGGAAGGAATAATCTTTACCCCTCCATTTACCTGTGAGACTAGGCTTTAGCAGGCATACATTATTAAGGCAGCCTCCCCCATCGCCCCTCCCGCCCCATATTCAAGCTCCTGGAACTCAAGCATCAACTACAGTTTTTTTTTTTTTTTCCCCCAAAGCATAAAACGTTAACGGGCATGCCAGCAAATCTTGCATGTAATGTTGCAGTGGTGAAAGGGACTGAAGAAGTGTGGAGTTGTAGGAAAAGGAAACATGGTTGAGAAAAGTTCTCATTTCATTCACATGTAAAAAACTGGTGTTTTCCTCAAAAATATCTTTGAAGTGAAGCAAAACCAAAAAGTTTTCCTTGATCTAAATAAATTGCACTTTATTGTTTAGGAAATCTCAGGTTTTAAAAGTAGTACTATGGGCTACTGCCCCAATTATGTGTTTTAGGTTTACATCAGGAGTTTTTACTGGTCACTTCTATACCTCAGGCTTTTTTGTATCCACTCAGGACTGAGTTTCACAACTTCGCTTTATATTCTGTGAAGAAACCACCACCACAGCTAGAAGCAGACTCTTTTTTTCCCCGCTCACTAACTCTTGGTGCACAGTGTTGATGAGGTGTGAGAGTCTAGAATGTTAAAAACTTTCTTTGTAACTGACAGGGACAAAGTTGTGTTTTATCAGTAAAATAAGCTGATATAATTTATAGGGATATACAGGAAGCAGATGTCTGCCTTGGCAAGTTGCCATTTTTTATTGCCCTGTTCCAACTACAAGCCACACTTTTAAATAATTAGTTACTTACTAATGAGATCCAAAAATAAGTTGTCAAAATAGGAGAAGGAGGTAGACTCTTAAGTGACCAAGGGCCTATTTTTAAAAAAAATCCATTTCAAACGAGGGGGGTGTAGGAATTAGTATTCTCTACTACCATTAATTAGTGCATTGGTGTGATTTCAGTCGGTGCCTGGGGCTTTCCCTCTTCTCACGTGAGCCTCTCACTGTGGTGATGAGTATTTGGAGAGTTTATTGCTTTGTTAAAATGAAGCCCTTTGCTTGGGGGAAAACCAACAACTCCAGAAAAACTAAGTTTGTCAAGGAACTTGGTGACTTGTCTCCTTACTACTATTAATCAGCCCAGTCTACTAAGGAAGAGACTGACTCCTTACCAGGAATCCCATCTCTTCCTGGGTTTTTAGTAAACTCCATTCAAATTCAACCAATAAAACTATGTGGTTTGAGGGAAGCAATTACAGTAAATGCGTGTTTATCCAAAATGGTTGCGAATGGAGTGTTTTGATTAATTAAATATTCCTGTTAATTTTTTTGTTTTTATGTAATTTGCCAGCTTTCAAAGAAACACTGGATATAAAAGATATGTAGCTAAACCAATGTTGATTAAGATTCAAGACACTGTAGAACCATGTGGGTCATGGGATCATCACTGGATCCTTTTTTTACTCAGTACACATTCTTAGGGGTTTGAGGTGCTGGGAAGATAGCCAAGGGCTTGTCCTCGCGGAGCTTACTGTCTGGAGAGGGGATGGATTTTCGGCAAAGATTCCAGACATGATGGATGCTGGGCTAGGCTCATACCGGCTGTTGGAATTCAGTTGGGGTGCAGTTTATTTGGTAGTTCATCCAGTCAGCCAAGATTTAAGTGGGTACCTATTGCCTAGGTTCATAGTGAACAAAAATATGCAGAGCAGGTGTCTGCAAGCATTAGTGAGCCTGGTAATCACTAGCACTGATTACAGTACAGGTTCCCTGGTACCACCCTCTAAGACATCAGGGTTTGGATACAGAGATCTGATGTTTCACAGGCACTGTAGGCAACTCATTCAGGTGGCTCAGTCCTGAAACTGAATCCCCACTCAAAAACAGTCCTGTGCGTGGGGATGAATTGTTTTTGTGGGATACTGTAAAGATGGTATTTCAATCAATTTTGGAGGCGCGTTCAGAAAAATTAAGAGTCATTCTGAGATTGAGATTGTTAGAGCTAAAAGGGGCTGCTAAAAGTTTTTCCTTCAAGGGTTCTCTATATAGATTCATGGAAAAGCTTGGAGGGCCCTTGTTCCCTCTAAAATTTAATGTACACTTCTGTGGTTAAGGGTATTTTTCTGGGGAGAGGATCCATAACTTTTAACATATTCTTGAATAAGACTATACACCCTCCCCCAAGGTTAAGTCCTGCTGTGTACTTATGTCATGTGACAGATGAGAAAACTAAGGCACTGAGGTGCTTGTTTTTTTTTTCTTCCAGAAAAGCTGTTCTTAAATAACTTGTGCAGTTTATAGTGAATGACATTGGAGCATCAAGGAAAAGAAATGGGAGTTAGTGGAAAAGCTGATGTTACAGTGACATGGCCTCTGTCTGGGTCCTAAGCTTTTCTAGTTATTTGAATTCCAGATTTTTTGTACAAGAAAGAATTTGCAGTTCCCTTGCAAATTTGAGTTAAGGATGACTAAAAATATTTTATCTGGAATTTTAACTCTTTTACTCTCATTTCACTAATCATTGTTTTGATTGAACACAGTGGTGATGTCTGCTAAACGTAGAAAAGAAACAGATGACTTGACTGAAGAAATGCTCACCGTGAATGTTGTTGCAATCTAGATAGCTTGGAGACAACATTCCAGAGAGGGAGCTTGTCAGACTTGCTTGTGTTCTTTGTTGGTGTAGATCATGACTGCAAAAAAAGAACATGAACCAAATTGAGTGAAAATTGGTGAATGATGAGTTAGGGCAATTATCACATGAATGAAGCCAGTGAAAGACTGATTAGCTAAATTTGCCTTTAGCTCAGTTTTAATATTTCTTTAGTGGTTCCAGTCTTTGCTGTTGGCAGTCTTTTTACTTTTTCTGAGGGATCGAGAGAGTATGTTGTTTTATTACCTTTGTTTTAAAAATGTAACTCAAATGATTTGAAATGGTCTCATGTTTTAAGAAAGCTTAAAAAGTATGGTTTAGCTGAAGGAATTAGAATTAAGAGGCATATTGCAATTCAGATATCTTAAGTGAGGGGAAGCAGAAATCACTAGATTCTTGGCTCAAATTATCCTCTGATTTAGAACTTTGTGGGGCTTGGATTTGAGAAATTGTTGTTGCTCTTTAAAACGTCTAATTAATTAAAAACCTTTCCCTGCTTGGAAAGTTGTCCTAATGCCTCGTCCTATAAAGTTGGCCACCTGAAGACACATTTTATAGATGTGGCTTGAAAGAGTAGTGTGAGTGACACTTGGGTTTTACTCTATAAACAGCTGAAAATTGAGATATTTAGACTATTTAATAACAAATGCCCAGTAGTAATTAGGAAAAGTCCCATGTTATGGATCTTGCTCTCTGTTCTTTTGCACATGCAGACAGAATTTCACAGGCTTGTTAATAGAACTTCGAGGCATTTTTGCAAGAAAACATGTAGGGAAGTCTCTTCCAGATTTTGAATTTGCTAAAGCTATAGGCATCTCCTCAGGTGACAGGTGAAGTGGGCTTTTAAGTGGCATGTTTTTCTACTCTTACTTGAAGTTGATGATTTGCTGCTGTTTTATGTAGGTGTTCCTGGTAGCAGAGAGTTGAAGTAATGAGAAGCTATCATGGAGGCCCAGTCCCACAGCTCCACAACCACTGAGAAGAAAAAAGTTGAGAATTCTGTAGTGAAATGCGCCGCTCGAACAGATGTCAGCGAGAAAGCCGTGGCCTCCAGCACCACTTCCAATGGTGAGCAGCAACCGGGACCAGGAGCCAAGTCCACAGTCATTTTTATGTTCTCTGCATTCCTTGTGAATTGAGCATTTGCACCTGGACCAGTGTTTGCTCTATGAGAGGCTAAAGAAAGCAAATGGAGGGTGCAGGACAGGCAGGCTTTCATGATCTCTATTTTGGCACCAAAATAACACGTTTTCTTCCAAATTTTCTAATTTGAAATGTAAATGTGATAGGCTATTTATTATAGAAAGTTCCTGTTTTGGCATTTTGGAAATCATTTTGATTAGCCTGGCAGGAGTCCAGAATACTTTGCCTTTCACGTGGAAAGGGTATGCTGGTCGAAATAATTAGTTATTAGTTATTACAAGAGACACAAAAGTTGTTTTGTCAAAGTTAGTGACAGGCTTCCTCTACCCCCAACTCTAAATGGTCCACTTTAAAGGATTTTAGAAGTTGTTGATGGTTGAGCCTCAAGGTAACACAAGTATCTGTGATACAAATTTTGCTCTTGACTTATAAAAATTTACCTAATTGTGTACAGAAATTAAATGTAGAGCCACTGTTTCTATATGCTATATTAATATTTTAATTCACGTGTTGAGAGGCATTTCAGTTCAGGCATGAGCATGAGCACTGAAAATGAATTCCAGAGCCCTTCTGGAAACAACAGACTGAAGAGATCAGTGGTAACCTTTACCTTCTTCCCGCTTCTCCACTCCCATAGGTAGGCCGCTCCTGCCATTGCTGTTTGTAGAGTCCTTAGCCACCCTGGCCTTCCTGAATTGCATCCCACTTCTCCACATGCCCTGGCTGGCTCTCTGCGCACTCCCAGACACGGCATATCTGGGCACACTTGATTGGCATGAGCCAACCTGCTATCCTACCTGTGGGCTTATATCTTATTTATTCCAAGAAAGATTTTACTAGGCTGGTTACAATTTCATACATATCACTGGAGAGTCAGAATCTGCTTTGGACGATAACTGCAACCCAGAACTGAGACTCTAAGGGCAGAAATCCAGTAAAACATCTGCACCTTCCTGTCCTGGCTGTGGCACTGCCTGAGCTGGCGCTCTTAGGAGCCTGCCCTGCTCGTCCTTGGCCATGACGAGGTGCCCTCCTTCCTGGATGTCAGCAGTGGGCATTGCTGGCTTGACTGGGTGGGGTTGGGGGGACCAGCTAGTGTTAAACCTGCTGGCTAATGAGTCCCGTTTTGGATTGATCCTTAGGGAGATAAGTTTATGTGTGTGTTAAAACAATGAACTTACTTTACATACGTCTGAAAATGTATCTATATTTCTTCCTTTGTTTGTGGTGTTTCAAGTCAGGACTGGAGCCTGTTGTAATTGAGCCCCATATTTGCATTCCTCCGATGTGGTTATAGAAGGCATAATTTCTCCTTTAAAAAAAAAATCACGTGACTGTTGTTTATTTTTCCAGGAATTTGAAAAAAATTGGACAATTTGTTATTTCAGAAGTAGAATCAGTCCAAGCAGTGTTGGTTATCTGGTTATTTCAGTACTAATCTTGTAGGAATAAGCACTTTCTGTGTATTATGCTTAATGAAACATCAGCTTTTGGTATCTTGTTAGCTTGCATGTACAAGTGTGTGTGTGAGGATGGGCAAGAACTAGTGTGAGTGGGTGGCAGGTGGTGCTGCGCTGTGGGGAGCTTCTGTGATGACGTCCTTCCTGTCAGCAGGTAATAGTGGTCAGTCCTCAGTGAGGTGCTTCTGCCCCCACCTTGCCCTACGCAGACACGTGCTGGGGAGGGTTCCAGCCAGCCAGCTTGGTCTTCCGCCGCTCTCTGACCACGGGTTGCCCTTGTGGACCCATTTAAGCTGACTAGGAACCGAAATAACCTAACCAGTCCCGTGGCAGCTGGTGAGCCCCTCAAGCACATTAGCCTTAGAAGGAGCAGTTCAAAGCTAGTTCAATAGTCTGAAGTAACCACAGAACTGATTACTAAACCTAACTCACTGGCTTCTTGCCCTGCTCAGCCTGTGCTCTCCTAAGTGGGTGGAAAAACTCATCCTTTTGGGGGCAAAATCTCATGAGCCAGATTTGCAGGGCACATGCATGAAGGATAGTCGTTTTAGAAATTCTATCGGCCGGCCAAGTGGCGTGGTGGTTAAGCGCTGGCTTGGGAAGCCAGCGGCCCCGGTTCAGGTCCCGCATATGAGGGCCAGTGACACTGCCCTCAAAAAAAAAAAAAAAAAAGAAAAAGAAAGAAATTCTGGGTACCCTCGCCATTTTTCCAGTGTTCCTCTTTTGTCTAAGAAATTGAGTGCTTTTCATTTTGGGATAACATAAAGACCCAACCAAATGAAAGAAAAATGGAAGTGGAGTTTTTAAACATGGTTGCAACCCTACTGGAAGATTCTAGAAAAACTGACAAACAAATTGACAGGAAAGTAAAACAAAGGAAAATAAATCTTTCTTCCTTTCCTTTCCTTTCCTTTCCTTTCCTTTCCTTTCCTTTCCTTTCCTTTCCTTTCCTTTCTTTTTTAAAGATTTTTATTGGGGAAGGGGAACAGCCAAGTTGTCCTTCAGTCTTGGTTGTGGAGGGCGCAGCTAGCTCAGCTCCAAGTCTAGGCGACATCCGGCCGCTTGTGGCAGCTCGTGGCCACTCAGCTCAAGGTGCCATGTTCAATCTTAGTTGTGGGTGGGCATAACCCACCATCCCATGCAGGAGTCGAACCAGCAACCTTGTTGTTAGGAGCATGCGCTCTCCTCACCTGAGCCATCTTGCCACCTGTTGGTGTCTCAGCTGTGGCTCAGCTTGAGCACAGCTCCCTGGCCCATGTGGGAATCGAACCAGCAACCCTTGTTGCTCAGAGCTTGTACTCTTAATCAACCGAGCCACTCGGCCAGCCCCCAGTAAACCTCTTTCTTGGTGATTGCTTTACTTAAGCAATGCTAGTAACTGTAATGCCTTTTAAACAGTTCCCTGCAGGTTTCATGTAACTGTTGGGTTGTCGGAAATGTCATGACATATTTTTTCTACGTTTTTCATTGCAAAAATGCGTCATGACTTTTCCGACAACCCAGTAGTTCAGAGTCTCTTTACAGCTCCAGCATCATGCTCATGGCATGGGATGGCCCACCTCTTCTTTGTTCTTCAAGCTCCTACCTGGTCGCACACCCTCCTCTGCACTCAGGTGGTCACACAGCTCATCTGTCGCCCATGTGGGTTTTAGAGCTCATGTGTGGGGGCTCAAAGTTTGGCACACTGTGCTGGCTGGAGGCTTCCACTGCCATGGTCCATCCATATGTACTGTCATTGTTTCCCTTTCTCTTTTTTTTCTACAAACATTTCAGAAGTGCTTGGACACCTTCACTGAGGCTATTGACTAAAAGGAAATTAAAATCATTTTGAACTTATAGTAGGTAGTACTGGTTGCTAATCTTTCCAGGGGGCTCTATGCTTCCTTTACAAAGCTCTGAAATTCAGGGATTTGTAAATGAACAATTAAAAATTAGTTCAACACCAAGAACCAAACGGATATAATACAGGCATTATCTCTCCTATCCAAAATTTCATGGTTAAAATAAAACAAAAAAGTTTTGTTACTGGCACTGTGTTAGGTTATTATAATTATCTTTTCCAGCCATGATGTGCTATACTTTTTTCCTGACGATGAGTCTTCCAGCCAAACCCTGCACATTCCACTGCGTGTCCTTACAGATCTGTTTCTTTGCTTTTCTCAGCTGAGTATCTACTCCTAGAATAACATTCATATAGAGTTTTGTCTAACCACACATACACACAACTAAAATGTTTGTTTCCAAACCTTGAACAGCCTTTGAAGGAAGCATTTGCCTCTTAACCCTGAAATTTAAAATAACACAAATGAAAATCTGTGCTCTAAATCTTGTATGGCAAAAAAGACAAGACTAGTTTGATTTTTGTAACATTTAAGAACCTATACCAAAATAGAAAGCATTCTGTACCTCTTACTCAGGAACCACACAATGTGTATGTCATGTGCATCATTAGGTTTTAAGACTTGGTGTTATTCATTAAGCGTAAATGACAAAAGACAAAAGACAAGACGTTTAGTTTTATGAATGTCTAAGTGTGATTGTGATTGGTTATTTTGGAATCTAACGTGTCTTCCACAGATAAAATATGCACTCAGCTATAAGTGTCACTGTTTACTTAATAATTTGTAAATCTGGTAATATACTAATACTGTAAGTAAAATGCCTTAATCTGTTTCTGGTACAGATTTTTAAGTTACATGTTGTGCTTTGTAAATAATAAAAGTTTTTTAATCTAGATCTCCCAGTGTTTTAAACATTCTCATCCTATAAAATTTCCTTTAGTAACTTGCAAATACTGACTTTTCAGTTTGAAGTGTTTTGTTTCATTTTTGTTCTATTTTTTTTTTTTAAGGAAAAATCTGATATTTCTTATTTATCTACTCCGCTTTAAGAAAGAAATGAACTAATAATAAATGAATGTAGGCTATGGTCTTGGGATCTTTTAGCATATCTGGTAATTACTGGGAACATACCTTAAAGTGGTAGAAAGCTGAAATGATTATGCTAATTGTGATTCAGTAGGATCCAAAGCTGATAGATTAATATCAGGGAGAAAGTTCCCTGATCAGTTTAATTCTTTCAAAAAGAAGAACTTGGTACTCCTCTGCTTAAAAAAGCATTTTTTGAAGCTTTTAAAGGGAAAGTGGTTTTATGGATGGTCTGCAAATATGTAAGTAGATACATTTTCGTCCTTGAACTTTTGGTTATTGCTTGGCCTTGCAATTTGTCTTTAAACTGTCCGGTATGTAGGTGTTAATTGTGATACCTGTTGGCCTCCTGGCTGGAAGTAAGATGGCCCCGTTGGTGCAGTTCACACCATATAGGTAGTAGGTTGTGAGTTTTTGGTTTCTTGTCCTTTTAGATGTTCAACAGCTTTATTGTTGGCTACATCCCATTTCCTGGCACATGACAGTCTGATGAAAAGGCCTGTCAGATAAAATAGATTTACCTTGTAGGGTGGTGATTAGGAGCACCCAGGGGCTTTGGGACCTGAAAGTTTGGGTTGAGTTTCAGCAACACCAAGTATGGGCAGATTAGCTTCTCTCAGTCTGTTTCTTCATCTGTTTACCCAGATAATAACTAGACTCACTTGGCAGGATCTCCAGGGGGATGCAGTGAGGTGGGCCTGTACCATTCCAAAGATACCACACATAGTAAGAGCTCAGCAAACATCAGCCACTGTCATTAGGACAAATTGTGTGGATGAGTAAATGGTCTGAATCCAAACCAAAGGATTATGTTTTCTTGAAAATATACATGGGTTTTGAAATTAAGGGAAAAATGTTTGGCAAAAGTAATTTTTAATTTGTAGAACTCTGAAAAATAGTTCAAGGTGTTTCACAAATCTCAAATGTGACCAAGTTTGCACATATTAAGAAAGCATGAATCAATAAACGGTTTCCATACCATTTTTTGGAATGCCTTTTTAAGCTAGAAAATAGGTAAGATAATTTTGAGAGAATTTGTTTTGATTTCTTTAACCTTGGAAACTAATCAGGATATGCATGTCCTTTGATTCTTTTTCTGGGGTAAACTGTTCCCTTTTGGGTCAGTGATGCCCATTTATAGGTCTGTGTTAGAATTAGATTTTATTTTTCTTTGAGATTTCATATTTTTAAACCAATGAACTAACAATGAATAATCTGATTGCCAAAAGAGGCCTGGCTCTCTCTTGAGCTCCAGTCTCACTTGTCCCTGGACCCTGGGCAGCCTCAGTATTCTTACTTTGGCTGAGTATATCGCCTTTCCTGCAGTCACCCAGGCTTGAAACCACACTGTCATCTTTGACGCCTCCCTTTTGCTTCCAGTGTATAAACCAGTTTTGAGGTCCTGGTAGATTTTCCTCTGTAATTTTTCACCCACGTGTTCCTTTTGGTCAGGCTACTGCACTGTGGTATTTAAAATCTCACTACCTCATGCTTGACAACCAAAGCAACTTCTGTCTAGTCACCTTGCCTTGGTCTCTATTCTTTTTGTTCATGGGACTTGCTCCTGCCAAATTAATCTTTTTAGTGTTCTGCTTATGCCACACCTCTACTCTAGAACCTTCAGTAATTCCCAGCTACTTACAGGAAAAGGTCAGAGTCCTTTGCTTAATATTTAGATAGCTTCTAAAATGTGCCCCCAATCTGACTTTCCAGCTTGACATACTGCCCCATCCATAAACCTGTGTGTTAGCTAAACTGAAGAGCTGTTTGTCTTCATTTGTATGATGCCTGCATAGAAGTGTTTTTCCTACCATCAGTGCATGTTTAAGTTATTCTGAAATGTGACTATGTTCTTAGTCTCTTCCTCTCCATGTATTCATGTGTCCTTTTGGGAATTACCTAATAACACTTGATTTTTCTTGTATTTCATTTTTATTATTTTAATTAATATACTATTTTAGAGAAGTTTTAAATGGACAGAAAAATGGAGCAGAAAGTACAGCGTTTCTTTCTACTCCTTTCTCTAGCCCCACAGTTTCCTTTATTATGCAGTATGTTCATTATAGTTGATGAACTGATATTGATACACTGTTATTGACTTCAGTTCTTCGTTTTCATTAGGGTTCACTCCTTGTGTTGTGAATTCTGTGGGTTTGACAGATGTAGAATATCATGTCGCTACCATTACATTATCATACAGATTAGTTTCACTGCCCTACTTACTTGTTCATCCCTCTCTCTCCCATAACATTTAAGTTTTACATTTTAGTTGGAACTGTTTGAGCGTAGCACCTGGTGTGTCTTTCCCCCGTGGCCCTCCTGCGCTCCATTCCGTGTTTTGTGCTGGGAGGGCCTCTGCTGATACCCAGTAAGCCTGTACAATGTACAGGCCTGCCAGAAATGGACTCAGCTTGGAGCCAGGGGACGTGTGCGGCACAGCAATCGTGTTGATGCCTGTGTTTGAACCCTGTCTCTACCAATTACTGTGTGGTCTTGGGCCAATTACTTAACATCTCTGAGGCTGGTACAGTGAGTACCCAAACATGTAATCTATTATTAATAATAGTAATAACCTCTACTGGATATAATTTGGCAAGATTTGATTCACTGGTGTGGTTCATCTCCTTTTAGTACAACATCATTTGTTAATCTATGAATGGTTAAGCTGTAATCTTGACTGAGAAGTAGATGGGTTGGCTAACAGAAAATCCTTAAAACGAGGCAAGTAGTTAACTGGAGCTGGGATTAGGAAACAGTACCTCAAACCACTGGTCCTGAAATTGCCACCAGTTTGGATTTAACAGTTCAGATGTCGTTGGGGTGTACTTTTCATTCATAAATACTCATAGATATTTCGGGCTGAACTCAATATTTTTGTGCTAATGGGCTTTCTGGAGGGCTTTTTTCCCTCGTTTGTAGCTATTGGATTTCTCCTCAAGAAGAACACTTCTTGGGTTCTCAGAGAAATCTGCACTTAATATCAACCCCATCTTGCCTAGTTTCCCAAACTTGGGAGTAAAAAGAAGCCACAGCATGATGTGTTCTGCTTGTGGAAAGTTTCTGAGTTGCCCTTGATTGCTTGTGATCATGTGATGTGGATATTTCCAGAAACAAACTGGAATCAGAAATAGCAACTGAAGGAGGGGAAACTTGGGGGCAAAATGGGGCTTTGGGAGGACAGTCTCCCTCTGGGGAGCCAGCTGCTGGCCTTCATTCTGTACTACTTTGAGCCCAAAGGTGGAGGGAGGGCTTACTTTCCTAGGCAGCTCCTACCGGAATGCTGGAGGATGCCAGGCTCAGCACTGGCAACCATGAGGGTCCCAGGCATAGAAGGAGGTGGTGTGACAGTGAAAGCAAAAAGCTTCTTGTTATCTTGTTTACATGGAAACCTTTCCAAATAGATCAGCTGTAATTTTTATTTATTTTTAAAAAATTATATACAACATAATTCACTCTTTTTGGTGTATAGTTTTATGAGTTTTGACAGATCCATAAAGTCATGTACCCACCACTACAATCAAACAGTAGCTCCAGCACCCCAAAATTTCAATAAATACATATTTTTTTTAAACTCAGTGTAGTAATACATACAATATGAGTCACTAGAAATAATAGCATTCGAACTACAGTATCTGTTTGACATTATGTTTATTTTTTTTTTAACCCATGTTTTTTCAAGTCCCCATTTTTTTCTTTCTATGTAGTAGTTCCTGTTGAAATGGTAGTAGGACTAAAATGTACTTGAAAACTGACCAGAAGAAGTATATAACCTAGTGTCTCTGCTAGTCTGAGTCTTTTTTGTGTGTCCAATCAAGGTATTGTTTCCTTTGGTCCAACTTAAAATGCCATTTTATACTTAAAACTACAGGGCAGTCATATTAATGAGGACTTTTGTTGTTGTTTTGCTACTATGAATTAATTGCACAAGAAAGTTAGAATCAGAACATTTAATGCAGCTCTAACCTAGAGGGAAAATATCAAAGGCTTTAAGTCTCCCTCCCTCCCTCCCTCCCTCCCTCCCTCCCTCCCTCCCTCCCTCCCTCCCTCCCTCCCTCCCTCCCATCCTTCCATCCTTCCTCTCTCTCTCTCTCTCATTCTCTCTTCCCCCCTCCCCTTTTTGTAACATCATTCTTTTCTTCCTTTACTTTTATAGATAGGACTTAGGTAGAAGAAATTTTTATATAAATGTTATCTCTAATCTAGTCTGACTTAGGCTGGTGTTTTTCCTTTCTCCCGTTTTCCCCTTTCTTTGACTCTTCTCAGTCTCTTTTTTTCTCCTCCCCCCACCCCCTTAGTGGTAGAAAGTTGAGTTCCATCCCAATTATTAAATGTTAGGAGACCATTCCCACATGGTTCCGTAAATGGTAGCTTCATCTCGTTCTTTCATCCCTTCCCCTGCTCTCTGGCTTGACAGTTGAAAAGGTCTGACTGTGCCACACAATGGTTTGATTGGTTTCTCTGGGGGAGACTTTCCCTGCCTCATCATTCGCCAGGCAGGTGGACCACAAAGTCTCTTGATTCTTTTGTTGCCTCTCAAAGTCCGAGGTCTTTGACTGAATAAATCCGCCGTCATGGGATAATTTGCTAAAAGGAGACTGAAAGATGTGAGAGAAAAGCTTCGCGACTTGGGTGCTGCATTAATGAAATAACGGGGCCTTGGAGTTTGCAATTGAAAAATCACCAGGAATGCAATGGGTGGAGCCGGAGTCTTTTAATTCCCATAATAAACTTTTAGTTCTATCATTTAAAGCATGTGCATCCCTTTGCTGTCGGCTGGTCCAAGTGTGTTTGCATTTGTACTAGTGTATAAGGGGACAGCCCTGTCCAGCTGAATCTGTTTGGGCGATGTGTCTAGTTAGTCATTAGATTATTACTAGTGGATGGAAAGAATTCCATATGACAGGACTAAGGTTGAGTTAACACAAGACGAAAAGTAATTTACAGATAGGCTGTCCCTAGCCATCTTTGTAGCCCCTGATAAGGTTTCATTTCAGAATGGATAGGCGACATTTCCACTTACGGGCCCATTCTGCGACACCTGTGATAACAGCTTCTGGATCCTAATTGAAATTGGTTTCAAAATGGATTTTCACTTTTCTCTGTCTGTGGAAAATATTGAATGGACTCAGAGCTGCCACAGAGAACCCCGTACCTTGGAAAATGGAGCAGGAAGCTAGGATCATCTTTCATAACAGTGTCAATGATGTGACAGTTTTGTTATCTGTCTTATTAATGAAATCATTGATCACCCGATGAGGAAGGTAATAAACTACGTTCCACCAGTGTTCACGAAGCTCATTTAGATTCATATTACAAATGAGGGGAAAAAACCCAAACACCAATGGAATTAAAGTAGTAAAGGTCAATTAAAACTTTTCATTCTCAAAGTGACCATTTCATATCAGAACATTATGAGTAATTAGCAGTCTTAAGTATCTTGAAATTAATGAAGTCAATATTATATTAAAAGACTATCTTTTTTGGCTAATGAAAAGTAACTAGCATTTTTAGTAAAGACTCATTAAGTGAAATTCAGAAGTAGAGGGGGAAGTTCTGAACTATTTAAGTGCTATGTAATGGGGAGAATGGGATAAACATATCCATGGAGCCTGTCCTCCTGGTGGTGAAGAGATTGGGGCTTGTCCTGGGATGGCGGTTAAGGGAGACATATTGTCTGTTCCTCTCTTAAAGTGCTCTGGGAATCCTAGTAGTCCAGAATTGGGTTTGGATTTAACAAGGTGGCTCTATTGTTTGGTGTTGGGCTGCTGTGGAATGTGCTTTCTGTCCTTCTCCAAGAAGGGGAAGAGATGCTGATGACTTCTCATGTTTCATGGTGAATTGTATTCCTAGGTGTTTCTCCATTCTCAGTGCCAGCAAGGATCAATCAGGTCCCATCTGAGCTTGAAAGAGGCTGTGATCAAAGGCTCTAATGATGTCACTGATCTCTTGATCTCTGGTGATTGATTAAGAACAGAAGTTCTTGAGAATTCTGCCTTTCCTTATAATTTTAAGTTCATTAATGTCACCATTAGGGTAGCTAGCTAGCTTTCCACAAAATTACAAAAATGAATGATATGGAAAATATTGTATTTTCCTTCTGGATCTGTCCATCTATGTGTATTTTTAAGTTTATTGGGATCATTCCTGCATTTATAAGCAACCATCCCCTTTAAGTATACTGCAAAAAAATAGAATTCTGCACATAAACTAGGTTAGGTATTTTGGAATTCTACATAGAAATTGGGATAATATTCAGCAGTGAAAACATTTACATTGTTTCCAAGGCAGGTTAGTCATATACAGATAATTATGCATTAGGTAATTATTAAATATATTTAAATGTTGTATTACTTTAGAAATTTAGGATTTTTAAAATCCTTTTATGGAACTACTTAACATTTCCCCTTGTCATTCAAAAATAAAAACAAATGCGTTCTATACCAAGAGGTGAGAAATCTTACAACTGGGGAACTTGAAAGGAAATAATAAAAAAAAGGCAAGAGAGAGAAAGAGCTCTTTCTGGAAACGCTCTTGACTACACCGTAACTGTTGGCTTAGATCCATCTAGAGTAGGGATTGATTGCAAAAGCATTGGAAAAAAAATTCTGTTTGGAAGGTGCTGCAGCCCAAGAAAGAAAATTGAATGGAAAATGTAAATTATTATTAAAGTTACTATTACCTTCTATGGTTTGCAGTTGGTTGTCAAGGATTATTGCTTCATGCTTGCTTGTAGCTAATTCCTTTCACAGAAAACTTCATTTTGAGAACTGCCCTCTGAGTGGGACTGATAAATATGTTTATAGTCTAAGGTATCTGAAGGGAAGAGATCATGCAAATGAGCCTTTGAGAGAAGATGGTGAGCCAATTATGAATACTCAGCTTTAATGGATGTCAAAGATGCCCCTTTCACAGAATATTTTTGTTCTACTGGCAATGATAAGAAAAATAAGCCCAGACCCTTGCCTATAACCGAAAGAGAACTTCCAGAAAGAATAGAACAATGTCATGGTTAAAATAATGGAACTTCTAGCAAGTAAACAGTTTCTGGTAAAATATGAATCTAATATTCAGTTGAAGGTTTCTTCCAAGCATTTAAAAACTAGAAAATATACAGTGGCCCATTTCACATTAAGTTTAAATCAAATCTGTCTTTAAAAACTAATGTTTCTAGGCTTGTTTTCAAATGCTGGCGAGTTTCAGAGCAGTAGAAAAGTTCCTTTCCTATAAATGTTGACAGCAGTTCCGGTGGAGGCTAACAGTGTTTTATAAATAGCGTTTACTTAGCAAAAACCATATGTATGCCTAGTGAAATAACCTCACATTTATTTATGTTTTGATTTATAGAAAACATGTGCCCCTTGACAAAGCCTTTGGGCTCTTTTCCGCAATTAAAAGGAATCATTCTTGGAAAGAATAGCTACCATCTTAATGAGAAACTTTTTCACATAAATTCAAAGTACTTTTTTTGATCAGTTTCGCACAAATTGAGATTATTTTTATCCACCAGTTTGACCCAAAAAACTAGGTGAATTAAAAAATAAAAGTGCTTGTAAACATACACTCACATACAGCCTCTCCCCCTTTGCCCCCCCTCACCCCCCATATATTAGTTGAAAATCGGGGAATCCAAGGCTTACAAAGCCTGGGTAGTATGGCAGTGGCAATGTGCAATTCTGCAGCTGGGCCGATTTCTGTTGTTGCTTGTGACTAGTGTTGGTGTAGCATAAGTTAGTACTCCTCCGGTTTGGTTTGCTTTGGTGCTTTTTAGATTGAAGAGGGGAATGTGTCCTATATGTACCTGTTGCTAGGCCTTCACCTGGCTATCTGAAAAGTATCTATACCTTGATTCTCTTTCCAGCAATAACATAATAATGTAAGAGTGATCAGGTAGGTTGCAAATCTCTATCTCTTCCTTTTTTTTTTTTTTTTTTGGAAGAAAAAGACTATATAATTTAGTTAAAAAATAAGTGCCTTTTATTTATCACTCTTTCAAAAAGTTTAGGGTTGGAGTGAGTCATTAAAAAGAAAAAAATCCATTCTTAACTTGAAGAAAGAAGTGGTCGTATTAACTGGAACCAGGCTACACAATATTGTTTTGTCACTATTCTAGACTAGACCAGGGGTCTACTCTGGACCCCTGCTGGGGAGTGGATTGGGTCAGGGTGAAAGTTGGTGTTTAAATATAGAGACTTCATAATAATACATGTGTAAACTAATGATACAATTACAAATCTTACATACATGTGCTAATATAATTTTGTACCTTGTTTCAATTTAGGGGGGTGCTTTTCATTTTTAAGTATAACTAAGATATGTGTGCTTTAAAAAAGACAGTTACAAAAAAAAACATAGTTAAATTTCTATAGAAAATTTTTCTCGTGAAGGGATATTTTATATGCCCATGACTATTTTGTGACTATCAATTTATACTTCCTAATCTCCTCACCTTTTTTCCGCATGTCCCCCAAACCCTCTCCCATCTGGCAACTATCAGTTTAGGAATAAGTACCATTGAGCACGGTGGCAGCTATCTCAAGACCAACATGGCATTGAGGAGGAATGAACCATCTGGTACAAGCAGGGGGCGTTATTGGCAACCTAAGAATCTTTGAGGTTCATGGAAAGGTTTAGAAAATGGGCCAACCCCTTGAAGTTATTTGATGCAGTGCTTTATGGGCATGTGCCTATGCCCTCTTTGTTCAGGTTCTTAAAGAGATTCATGACCTAGTATTTGCCAGAGCCACTGTCTACAGGTAGGTTTGGGGGCTTTCTTCAGGAAAATATTGACTCAGGGATTAGAATTGCTCTTTGAAGAAATCATCATCTATGAGAAGAGAGCCTCTCTGTGATTAGGGACCGTGTACCTGAATCTTTATCATATAAAATATGATGTGGCACTGTTGTGACTTTATAGAGGCTGCATGTTAAAGATGCCAAAGATTCTGCTTGCACATCACTTTATCTCTTTAAATGGAGAACTTGGGTTGATTTAAAGATCTCTTCCCCTCAAAAACCCTCTTTCTATGACATCACTTTGAGTTCCCCAGGAATTTTTAAAAATTTATTTTTTTAAACTTTTTTTTTTTCCAGCTCCCAGTCAAGTAGTTGTTTTAATCTAGTTGTGGAGGGTGCAGCTCAGTGGCCCATGTGCAGATCAAACTGGTAACTTTGGTGCTATGAGCACTGCGCTCTAACTAACTGGCTGCCCCTCCCCAAGAATTTAGAGGAACTTAAAATAACAGGAAGAATTTCAGGTAAATTAGAGGAGCTTGAAAGGAATGAGTTAATATAATCTAAGTTTAGAGAGGGAAATCCACAGTTGTCTTTAAATAAATCTGTATAAGTCACATTTATGTATCTTGAGTTAGAAACCACTGAGGATTTTGTTCAGGCCAAACGTGGTTTCACATTCTCAGCTATTTTGAAGGGCAGTCTGTAGTTGTCAGTTTCAGGTGCAAGTCCAGGAATGTTTTTGCCCAGTTTTGACTGAATTGCTGATAATTACAGCTAGTTGCCACAAATGCCGTAGATCCACTGAAATCTAAGATGTGTGTGTCCTTAATTTAGACCCGGCGGCACCCATTACCCACAGTCTGTGTTTGGCACTGCTATGAACATTTTGACATTTTTGTCACTAACTCTTCCCAGACCATGGCCCTCTTTTAAACCTCTAGAATAGCCTCATAGAGTGCTCTGCATAGTTTTCTGTTTGGCATCTGGTTTGATGTAGTTATATTTCATCATAGCTTCACTGAGAGCTTTTGCAAATTTCTTTTATGCTAATTTAGTTGCCTTAAACTCCTTTGGAGTGGAAAAAAGAAACAAAACCGAGTACAATAAACTTTGATTACCAGGTTCCTAAACACTCAACCTGTCAAGTAACCCATCTTTGTCATTACTTTTTGACAGTGACTTTATAGGTGGGACTTGGGGAGCCTTGTTACTGTTGCTGTTTAGGTACAGCCAAGGGAAGGGTGTGGAGCCAGAGGACAGGAGACCCTGGTGGACTTTGACACACACTGCACTTCCCAGGGCACCCTAAGAAGAGGCTGTACCTTCTAAGGAAGATGAGATTGTTCATTATACAGACATTTTATATATTTTATTATTATTTTTAAAAAGATTTTATTGGGGAATTGGAGGGAACAGTGTTTGTTGTGGAATCAGGGAAGGGGAACAGACAAGTTGCTGTCCGTTTGTTCTTCAGTCTAGTTGTGGAGGATGTTGCTTCACTGGCCCATGCTGGTATTGTGATCATTGTGCTCTTCCCAGCTGAGGCAGATCGGTCACAGCCATTGTGACGGAGGCTCAGGGCAGCTCATGCTGGCTGCCGGCTACTCACAGTCGCTTACAGCAGCCCACTGCAGCCCCACTGCGTAGCTGGTGACTCACGGCAGCCCAGCTCCAGGTTGAGCTGTTGTTCACCATCTTAGCTGTAGAGGGCATAGTGTCACTGGTCCATGTGGGATCCAAACCAGCGGCCTTGCTGTTCAGAGCTTGGGCTCCCAAGCCAACTCTTAACCAACGAGCCACTTGGCTGGCCCCCATATACAGACATTTTAAAAATGATGCATTTAGAAAGCATTTCAGTGAAAATGGAACCTAAAGGAGTACAAGGAATGAGGGCACCTCTCACTTAACCCACCTCTAGACAGCCCGCTCCCTGTAGCCTGAGACCTTAGAACTACCCACATCATCTCAGCTTTCCTCTCTCTTAAGCTTTTGTTTCATCTGTTTTTTAAAAAAGGAATACCTGCTCATTGTGCAGAAATGATAAAAACCTAACATGTCCTGGAATCTTACTACCCAGAGATAGCCTTGTTAACATTTTGGTGTATTTTTAGTCTCTTTCTCTTTTCTTTCTTTTCTTGTTATGTATCAATTATATTTCAAAAGAGAGACAGACAGGCAGATGGACAGACACAGGAGAACTAAATGTATGGTATCCTGGATGGGATTCGCTTTTTATCTCCTGATGTGGAATCCACTTGATTTCTGCCTCTCGTGGAGCACACTGCATGGTTCAGTGCAGTGGCTACTGGTATAGTGTGGCTCTTTAGCCTTTGAAATGTAACCAGTCCAACTTCAATGTGCTTGTAGGGCGGTGACAGTGGAAGGGTAAAAAGGCAAGCAGCACACAGAACCTGCTTCACAAGGGGCGTGGCTCTTTGAACACCGCCTTCTGTGGGCTGGGTCCCGGCTGTCCATCATGTCCCAGCATGTCCACCTTCTCCATGGAGTCTTTTGCAGGCTGTTGGAAATCCTTTTTCTCTTCATTTTCCATGGCATGTATTATACTACATGTTTACATAACCATATGCTGGGGGCATTTTCCATGTTGTGTACTGCTCTTCTCCAACTTTACTTTAATGGAGCTGTAATTTATTTAGCCAATCCCCTATCATTGGACATTTACATTTTTCTTTTATTTTTCTAATTGTAAATAAGGATGTGATGAAAATCCTAAAACAAATCTCTGTGCTTTGAAGAACTCTTACCAAATTAGCTTCGAGAAATGTAGCAAGATTATATTTCCATCAGCTGTTTATGAATACTCATTTTCAGAGATGCTTGTCAACATTAGTGAAATATTTTAAAAGAAAATATGATAGGTGAAAATGTCACCTCATTTAAAAAATTTTTAATTGAAGTATAATACACAGATAGAAAAGAGCACATGGCATATGTGACCAGCTTGATGAATTTTCCCAAAGTGAACACATCATGTACGTATCACTTGGATCAAGAAAAAAACTCCAGCAGTCCCTGACGGGGTCCTCTCCTGCCCTGGACAGTTACTCCTCCTGTTCCAAGGGCTTGCTCTGTGTATCCCTCCTGCTGCTGATGGGCATTTGGGTGGTTTCCAGTGTTTGGCTGTTGGGATCATTGGCTGTTAGGTACCTGCCTTTTGGTGGACCTGTGTACACATTTCTTTTGAGTACAGACCAAGGAGTGAAATGACTGCATCATAGGGGATACTGCCTAACAGTTTCCCCAGGTGGTTGTGCAGAGATGCAACACTAGGTATTTTCCTTACTTTTCATTTTAGTCCTTCTGTTGGCTGTGCAATGGTATTCTGGTTTTAATTTGTATTGATCATTTGGATATACTCCTTTGGGAAGTGACTGTTGAAGTCTTTTTTAAATTCGTAGTTTTTTTGGGGTACATGATTGTTTTTTCTTGTTGTTTTTAAAGATTTTATTGGGGAATTGGGGGAGGGGAACAGCATTTGGGAATCGGGGAAGGGGAACAGACAAGTTGCTGTCTTTTTGTTTTTCAGTCTAGTTGAGAAGGATGTTGCTTCACTGGCCCATGTTGGTGTTGTCATTGCGCTCTTCCCGGATGAGGCAGATCAGTTGCCGGCCTCTGGGTGTCGCTCACCGCGGCTATTGGCAGCTCACGCTGGCTGCCAGCCGCTCACGCTAGCCCATGGCAGCCCACACCATCGCAGAGGCTCGCACAGCCCAGCTCCAGGTGGAGTTGTTGTTAGCTGTAGAGGGCAGTGTCACTGGCCCTCGTATGTGGGGGCCGGGGCCGCTGGCATCCCAAAACCAGCTCTTAACCAATGCGCCGCTCGGCGGCCCCATGATTGTTTATTTGTTGTTCTATCACTGATTTGAATTGATACCTATGAAATTGTGATTTATAAGAAACATATATTTGGTTGCTCAGATGAAAAAAATGTATTTCTCACATATATTTGGTCTTCCACCAGAGTACCTGGCTCACAGCTCTCCAAACCCTTGAAATTTCCTAAGTGTTGAGAGGTAAAGGTATTTTGTTATGTTAATAAAGTGACCTTTAGAATGCACCAAAGGATGGGCATTGATTGCCACTGGAGCCTTTTAGTCCCACCCCAGACCTCCAGGGAGGCTGGAGGTTGAATCAGCCGCCAATGGCCCATGATTTAGTAAGTCATAACTATGGAGTGAAACCTCCATAAAACCCAGAGGGATGGGGCTAGAGAGCTACCCCCTGGTGAAGACGTGGAAGTCACCTGGAGAGAGCTTGGAAGCTCTGCCCCCTTTCCCTATACCTTATCCTAAGCATCTATCTCTTTTACCTGACTGTTCCTGAGTTACATCCTTTTTACAATAAACTGGTGATGTAGTAAGTGAAATGTTTCTCTGAGTGCTATGAACCACTCTAGCAAATTAACCCCAGGAGGGGTTCCTGGAAACCTCTAGTACAAGATCCTAGAGACTTGCCCCTGGGGTCCAAAGGGGGGAAGGGGGCAGCCTTAACCCTTAACCTGTGTAGTAAAAGGATAAGAACATGGGTGGATGCAGTCAGTTTCAGCGTTAGTGGTACCACCTCTGGGGAGAATGGAAAGGGAGAGGGTTCAAATGTACCTGTACCACCTTCTTTAACGAAAAATATGCCAAAATTTAAAGTGTTAAGTCTGGGTGGTGTGTATCTTGCTTATGTTATTCTCTGAAATATATCATAATTAAAAGATGCCGCTTTAGAATTTTGTTAGGAATTGGGTTCAGCCAGCTTTATCCAGGCTGTATTGTAATTATATTGGCTGTAAGAAACAGTCTCGGTTGTTTTCTGCCACATTCTCACAAGGTTACTGTCTTCCTAAGGGTACATCAAAGCACACACAAATGCACAGTGAATTTGGCATCCATGTTCTGCATTCATCTTCAGAAGTGCATTTTTTTTTTTTTAAATCTGTCACTTATAAGAAAATATGTAGGAAATAATAGTTGGGAAGACCTAACAGGTGTTTACTTTATTTTCACTTTTTATACTTTAACATGTTCTGGAAGCAATTTATTTTTTCTTTGTCTCATCTGTCTTGAATTGAAAGTTTCAGGTACATTGATAAGTACGTGGGTTAATGTAACACAGCTTGTATTCTCTCAGGAAAGATATTCTCCAGTTTCTCTGCATCAGGCTGCGTGTTTATCAAGTCGCTGCAGCTGCCCTCTAGATTCTGGGATAGTGGAATCTGTTACTTGGTGGCTTTCTCTACTGAAATCAAATAAAAACGCCAGAGTCAAGGATTGCGAGTGGGTTGAGGCTGTTTGTTATTTGTTTATTTGTTTATTGTTGTTGTTGGGAGACCATTGGTAGCAATGGAAATGGTCAAAGGAATCTTGATGCTCTTGTTTTTGACCTTAAGTTACCTTAACCTTGGGCTACTCTTTGTTAACTAATGACAAGGGAGTGCTTTCTGGATTTAAGTTGATGCTGGTCTTGGCCAAATCAAAGGCGATCTGAGAAGGATATGATCTTGGTTCTGTGTCTGACATGTTGGTATCACGCATGCTTATGAAGCAGAACTCAAAGAGAAGAGAATCACAAACATCTTTAAGCACCCCAAGTAGCAGAGTCTACAGCTCTTTGAAGATAGGAAATATTGTCATCAAAGGTGTAATTCCATTAGTTTCTTAAGTCTCAACGTGCCCACAACCTGCTGCGTAAAGCTTTATGAAATAATTGAGAGACATTTGTTTATTCTCCAGTTTATTCAGACTATCCAGCATTTTGTTGGCCTCTTGTCTGGGGAGATCCTCATTCACCAGAGCCTTGTCGATCAGTACAGAAAATTTGCCAGCCCACAGAGAAATTCGAACTTCCTTCTTTTCCCCTGCAGGAGTGTCTGTGGGAAATCGTGCATATAATAGAACTTTTCATCTCTAGACCCTGCCCAGGGGATTTCTGTCTAGTAAGAACCTTTCTTCTTAAGCATACTCAAATGGAACAAAACTCAGGAAGAGAGTAGGGACAGAATTCAGGAAAAGAAAATTTAGGAAACCTTGGATCATTATATTTTCCCAACTTCTGCATCCAAGCCTGTGCTGTTAGACACGTAAAGTTCTTTTTTACCGATGTGCTGCTCATAGTGAACAAACACTACTGAGGCTCTGCTAAATGCCAGACACTCTATCAGATTCTGAAGGTTAGTAAATATGGGGGCTGCTCTCAACATACTTACAAGTGCATCAGTATGCTTGTTAGGTGCAATATAAATGATACCTACAGAGTATGGAGGCAAGTCTCATGGAAGAGGTAGTAACATTTGAGTTAGATCTTTCAAATGTAAATATTTAAGGCCTGGTGGACAAGAATGGCTGAGTCGGGGGAGTGTGTGGGGGGAACTATACAATCAAGGAGAAAGACATTCCAGGTAGAGGGAGAAGCAGAAACAGAGACTTGGATGTAGGGAGATTCTTGGTGATTTGGGGACATGATTTGGTAAATCAATGTAGGTGGCTTATGGCATAGGCGTGGGTTTTGACTAGGAACAGTTGTGATAGAAAATGTGACTGGAAAGGCATACATATTGAGACCATATGGTGAATGCCTGTGAATGCCAAGCTGAAGAGTTAGGGCTTCATCCTTAAAGTAAATGGGAAGAGGGGAGTGACAGGATATCCTCTGGCCCAGTGGGAAGGATGGCTTGGAGTGGGGGGAAACGGAAGCCTTAAGGAGGGAGAGGGGAGACATGGAGCTGGGAGTGTTACTGAGTTGAGGGGAAGTGCTGTGAGAATGGGAGGCCATTTAGTGCAGCTTCTAACAGAGCAGAGAGAACAGGTGGCTGACCTGGGGGGAGGGGCTGGCAGCCCAAGGGTCTGGAGAACATAGGATGCTCCCTGCTGCTCTCATCCCATCAACCTGGTGGTGACACAACCTGTGTTTCAGGAGGGTTCCTACACTTCACTCATTTGTCCACAACAACAGTTGTGAAAGCAGCCCTCGCAGAGATGAGACCCATGACCTTGCCTTCAGTCATTGGGATGCTAACAAATGTCACTGCTCTGACACAAATTGCTTATAGTAGAATTGCCGTCTTCTGTGGTTTTAGAATCAGGAGGGATGCTTGGCAAGACTGTGTAGTACACTGCTTTGTTGTGTTTGTGTGCGTGTTTATGTGTGTGGTTGTATGAATTTCAGATGAGGTCAGATTTTGGGGAGCACAGAAGCACACTGCCCAACGATGGGACAATACCTCTATCCTTTGAATATTGTTATAATCTGATTTATTGTAAGTTTTAAATATTAAGTGTTTTTAAAAAGTACTGGTTCCTTTTCGTGTGTGTGTGTCTATATCTACCTCTTAAATTCTTTTATATGGAAAGCATGTACTTTTTTTGTTTGTGTATTGTTTAGCATTTCTTAAAAGGAATAGTAAAGATTTGAATTTATCTCAGTCTAGAAAGACATTGGAGAAATACCACGAGCTGAGTTTCACACCATGTTCTCACACACTCATGCACACTCACACATACTTATTCATCTCCCTCCCATCTCCAGATGATGTTCTTTTAAAGGCCTGGAGGCTGGAACATGGCAGGAGATGAGCGGGGGACACTGACCATGGCACTCGAGGCTGGTGGGGGAGTAGGGATCCAACGTCCTGCTGCCTGTCTTGGCAACTGGAGGAGATCTGAGCCCCCAGGGTCCCATCAGATAGCAGGGGGTTTGGAAGTGATGAAGGAAACAGCAAGTTAGGGCAGAAAATGGACAAGGACTGGACCAGGAAAACAAAATAGTGCTTTCCTCTGGTAGCCGCCCTTTCTAGAGAAAGCAAATTATTTTCACTGGAAAATCCATGGTTATGTATGTGTAGAAGATCAGATCAGCATGTAGGGTGTCTGGAGGGAGGAGGCAAGAGTGGTGTGAACTGCAGGCTGTGTCCCCAGAGCTCCGGGGAAACCCTCGAGAGTGCCGGCAGACTCGTAGCACGCCAGGCACCCTCAGCATTGCTCGATGACCTGCCCGGCCTTCTGCAGCCCACAGGGACAGCCTGGCAAGTTCATGGTTTCTAGTTCTCTTCCTTAAGTTAATGAGGATAGAGTGACAACTTTGATGACTTTGATGTGGGGACAAATACACATGTGAAGTCCTTGAAATTGCTTTCTGAAAAATAGCTTAAGAGGTACTTGAGGACGAGCATCTTTGTTTTCTTTGACCAAATTAGGCTTAGTGGTTTTGAATTCAGAAAGCAAGGCTGTCTTATTAACACAAATAAAGAACTTCTTGTGGCTACTTGGAGGTCTGGGAAAGGAGGGTGGGAGCTGAAGGAAAGAGCCACTTTGCTCTGGCGGATGTGCTCCCAACCTGTGCCTTATGGTCTCCCTCTGCTGCCGTGGCCAGAAGGTATGTCAGGTCTCTCAGTCATTCACTATGCTTCTGCTGAGCTCTCATTCCACTCTCTACAAACTGCAGCCTGCCGGAACTGAATGAGGTCCTCTGTGCTAAACACCCATATTATAGATAGAGAAGGAAACTGAGGCTTGGACATGGGTTTTTCCAAGGTCCTGTAGCTGCGCAGAGGTGGGATTGCTCAGGCTCCTGCTCTCCTTCTACTCAGAGTGGGTGGGTGCAAGTGGGACCACGGAAGTGGTGTTTTTTTGTGTCTTGAATCAAAGATCAATCATTGGCAGCTGTTGCAGTGTGTGAGACACTCATTTCTGTTGGGTAAGTTTAGTTCCAACCACTATGAAGTTCCATCACATGCATAGATCTATGTGTCTATAAAAGTTGTATATACAGGTGTAAGATAGATAGGTAGCTGTTATATATATGCCCCTGAGCATGTCTTTCTGTTCTTGTATCAGCACACGTATACCTGTTTCCTTTCTAAAACCTGTGTACTTTTTGCTATTATGGAAAACTGAAGCATATGATTCCTTCTCAACACAACAAACTGAAAAATGACTACTTTGAAATGCAAATGATAGTACCTGGAAACACTTTATAATGGACTAAAAACAGGACAAGGCTGTCATAACATGTTGTTGCTGGTGGCCAAGCTTTGGGTCTTGGAATGAGGAACTTCACCTGTCTTGTGGCTGTGACAATAGCAGTCTCTATCTCATGGATTGATTCTGACAACTGTTTAGCAAGTTTTGGACACTTAGTATGTATTCATTAATGTTAGTTAATTTGAAAAATGCTCATTGTTATCTTTCAAATCCTAGAGTGTGTAGAACAGGAAGCCGGTTTTTCTGCCCTCCCAGGAATGGTTCATGTAAATGTACATTTCAGTCTCCCCTTGTGTCTTCAGACAGGTTCGCCTTGAGCTAATCCAGATATAAATGTTGATTTCTTTTTTTCTTTCTTCTTTTTTTTTTTTTTTTGCTGACGAGTCTCTACTGAAGGAGACTCTTGTATCTCGAGACTTGCCCACAATGCCCAAGAAGTCATGGGAGAGCCAGAATAAGACTCACACCCTTAATGGCCAGATCAGCGAGTCCAGTATGAGATGCGTTTCTTTTAGACACCAAAAGTAGTTTTGCCATCTTTATTTTAACCTTAGAGAATTCACTGGTCCATCAGCATCACGTTTTATATCCACCACACCTCCTTAACGGAATAAATTATTTTTAAAAAACAAATGCAACTAATCATTTTTAATTGGCTAGACATTTTCAAAAACAAATTTTGCAGGTAAAAAGATAGGGTTTGTGAAATGCTGACTTAAAATCTTTGGGGAGCAAAGCTTCTTGGAACATAGCTGATGTTGAGTTAGGGGAGGTTTTCCAATCCATTTTGTTCCCTCTATCTAAGTTGGCAGCCCTCCTTGAGGAGGCAGCAGGGTGCTGAAATGATAGTCCATCAGCTGTACAGACCTGGGCCTTGCTGGGGGTGGGCATTGCACAGCTGGTGCCTGGGCTGTGCCCACATGTAGTGTCTGCCTCACTGACTGGGACATGCCTAGGTGCCCCCAGGAGCCTCTGCCCATGTCACATGTCCTCTCCCTGGCCCCCAGGTAAGGTAAGGAGTCAGAGCCCCATCAAGATGAAATAGGGGGCTGGCCGAGTGGCATGTTGGTTAGGAGCTGGCTTGGGACGCCAGCTCTGAGTAGCGGGGCCCCGGTTCAGATTCCACATATGAGGGCCAGTGACACTGCTCTCTACAGCTAAGGTGGTGAACAACAGCTCCACCTGGTTGCCTCTATACCTAAGATGGCTGGCGACGGTGTGGGCTGCAGCCCCTGCTGCAGTGGGCTGCCATAGGCTACAGTGAATGGCCAGCAGCCAGCATGAGCGGCTGGCAGCCAGGGTGAACTGCCAAGAACCGCCATGAACGACCTTCCAAAGACTGGCGACTGATCTGCCTCATGCAGGAAGAGCACAATGACGATACCAACATGCGCTAGTGAAGCAGTGCCCTCCACAACTAGACTGAAGAACAAAAAAGGACAGCAACTTGTCTGTTCCCCTCCTCCAATTCCCTAATAAAAATCTTTAAAAAAAAAAAAAAAGATGAAATGGCGAACAAATATAGCACTTATAAAAATGTGTGAAAAGGGCCCACCAAGTGGCGTAGTGGGTTAAGTGCTGACTTTGGACGCCAGCAGCCCCGCTTCGGGTCCCACATATGAAGGCCAGTGACATTGCACTCAAAAAAAAAAAAAAAAAGTGTGAAGATTGGTCATTAGAGAGCAGCTTTAATGAGTATGGCTGCATGTCTTAGTCTCATTGCCATTATTGTTGCTAGCATTAAAAGACTTGTTGGTCCCTCCCCTCCCTTTTTGTTTTTGCCAGAGGAATATTTTTCTTAGTGGTTAAGAGCACTAACATACAGATACCTGCCATTCCTTGACCCCATGAGGTGGAGGAATCTTTATAGAACCATCACCTCCGAGAGGATGGAAATCTCGTAGGTATTGCCGTCCATCCCTTCTTAAATGTACAAATCTGTTGGTAAGAGCCCTGAAAATGCTGCCACAGCCACTGCTCAGAAGGAACAAAGGCTTTTACCAGGCTGCCCATTGCATTTCACAGTTCTCATGATCAGAACAATCCTTGTGTGGGGCAAAGATTGACTTCTCCGTGACTTCAGCACTGGCTCTGCCCAGTGCCACAGCCTCTGGAAGGAGCACTTCGTTCGTGGATGTGGGAAGCATGGCTGATCCACACGAGGTAGTGCTAGTTCTCCTTCCATGTATTTGCAAATATTTGAAGGCTAAGGCCCCAAATTCTTTCTTTCTTCTTTCCTTTTACTTTGTTTTTTATTTGGGGCAGCTCTGAGTGTTCACTGACCTTCCCCCTGAGCCTGGACATGCATCTCAGGATGAAAACACACAGCATAGCAGGGCAATGCCTCTCCCATGACCACGAGCTTGATGTGGGATTGGCAGCCAGCTTCCACAGCTGACCCACTCCTTGTGAGTTAAACGACCTCCCTAGGTTTTCTTGCACATCTTTTGCTCAGTCACTCATCTTGAAAGTGACTTGAGCATTGTTTTTTTGGCCCCAAGTATAGGCTTCTGTATTTACCCTTATTATATTTCTTCTTCACCTTAGCCCATTGTCACAGGATAAACTGATGAGATGTGGCTCCTGCCCTCAAACTGTTCACCGTATTGTTGAGCTAGAAGGTCAGGTACAAGAGACATGTGTGCATACACACACACAAACACACACGGTCTTTTATCCACCTTCTGCTTTTGAGTGACATCCACCACACAGAAAAACTCATTGGAAGTTGTTGTGAGTATGGAAACAAAACTGACTGAGATGTGACGGGGAGAAGCATGGTGGGCCTGGCATGCCCTAGCTAGTCCTGTGACCCAATTGGTGAGACAGTGAACTTGGAGGGGAGCAGCACTTGTCTGCCTGCAGTCTACCCATGTGTCCTGAGAAAAATCAAATCTAATGAGCTTTTCATGTTCTTTCTATAAACTTATTAGAACTAGATATCTTGCTTGTTGCCTCTATTTACCTTGCATACTAATGTCTGTGTTTCAACAATGGAAAATTTTCATCTGTTCCCATGCAGGCTAGCAGCCTGAAAATCATTTTCAGAAATTTTAGAAATGTTAGTAAGCCAGCTTTGTGGTGAGTAGCAAAAACCACATCTAACATTTGGATCAAGCTGTACATTTTAAAAGTTGTGACACCTCTTGCATGTCTCACTGGCTGTTTTCTAACTGTTCTTGTATTTGCAGTATATTCTTGTGTTTTTGGTTATTGTCTGACTGCTTTATAAATGCCATTTGTTGTCTCTAGTCATAGTGAATTTAGGGGAAAAAATGCTTTGTCATTGTATTTGGCAATGAGATTGTCCCTAGTCTTTTCCTTAGTTCAACAACAACAACTAAAAGAAACTTTCTGGAAGAAGTTTGATAATTTTAAGGTGTATGCTTTTGATACCATTGATTGTTTCATTTGATTGTTTCTTTTTTTTTAATACAAATTTAAATTAATTTTTGTTCAAAAGATTTTATTGGGGAACTGGGGGAGGGGAACAGTGTCGGGGAATCGGGGAAGGGGAGCAGACAAGTTGCTGTCTTTTTGTTCTTCAGTCTAGTTGCGGAGGACGTTGCTTCACTAGCCAATGTTGGTATCGTCATTGTGCTCTTCCCAGATGAGGCAGATCAGTCACCGGCCTCTGGATAGTCACTCAGCGCAGCTTTTGGCAGCTCACGCTGGGTGCCAGCCACTCACTGTAGCCTATGGAAGCCCACTGCAGCAGGGGCTGCAGCCTACACCGTCGCTGGGACTCACACAGCCCAGCTCCAGGTGGAGCTGTTGTCAGCTGCAGAGGGCAGTGTCACTGGCCTTCATATGTGGGATCTGAACCGGGGCCGCTGGCATCCCAAAACCAGCTCTTAACCAATGTGCCACTCGGCCGTCCTCATCTGATTGTTTCTGAATTATAATGGTCTAAGGTTTTCTCTGCAGAAGAATTTGTGTGTGTGTGTGTGTGTGAGAGAGTGATGTCTCGGGGGGGGTCTCAAGAGTTAGATCCTAGAGGGATATACTGAGTTTTAAAGACTTAGATCTTAAATCAGTCCCTGAGGGAAGCTCCACAGTCTTCATGTCTTTAAAGAGGCCACAGCCATTTGCCTAGAAGGCCTTGATTCCAGGTCTTGCCAAACCGCCGTGAGATGAGGGAGAGCATCTTGGGAGAACAAACAAAACGTGTCCTGGCCTGTGAGTAGAGTAATGCAGTCCTCCCACTTCCCCGAGTCAGCACCCCAGAACGGTTTCGCAGCTGCAGTTGCAGGGCAGCGCCTCAGAGGGCAATGGAGTTGGAAGGAACTCAGCCTGGAGGGCTTGCTCCTGACCTGTGCACAGTGGCCACTTCCTGCCTTCCAGCCTCAACTTCCTGCTGTCCTCTCTGGGCCTCCCTCCCCAACCTTGCCCCACTCTCGCAACCACATTTCCCTTTATTTTTTCTTCAAAGAATTCATTGCTCTATGAAGTTATTCTCCTTTTTTATGTTTGTGTGTTTACTGTCTCTCTGCACCAGGATCTAAGAACCAAGAGCCTCTCCAGTCCTCTTCACCCTGTACCTCTGCTTGGAAAAGGAGCAAACGCATCAAGGGGCTCAAAAAATATGTGAGGGATGAATGAATAGGTCTGAAAATGACTTTCAGCCACACCTGGAAGAATTTCGGGGAAGTTCCACTCCTTTTACAGGATGCAGTTCTACACATGACCTTCAGGTTATGATGGGTTCTGTTTAATTTGTAGAATAGATGTTTGCGCCCTATATTTGGGAAGCTACACCTATATTTACAGAAATTACTCTTCTCCCACCTGCAGTCTATCTTTTACCATCTTGACTGGTTTCCTTAGAAATGTCATTGGGAACAAGAGCCTTCTGTAAGTGGAGTGAAACTTCAGGCGTGCTCACAGTTCTGTAACACCCCGTCAGGCAGCTGTTTTAGTCCAGAATGTGAGGGCAGGTGCTTGCTTCCTGGCTGGGATGGCGGAACCTGTGATTGCTGCGAGGCCTGTGAGTACTGAACTATATGCTCTTGCTGATGGGGATGTTGACATGGTCAGTCTAGACATGGCCCATGGCCCACATCCTCTGTGTGCTCAGTAAGTCTCCCCCGTTCCAGCAGCGAGGCGTTTGTTTTTGCTTTGAAGTTCTATAATGAAGAGTAACTCGGTGGGTGTCCGAACATATGGCTTCAAAGCTATCCAATGGCCAAATAAATACCTCTGCTCTCTAATGAGCCACTAGTATCAACTTTTGGTTGTCTGAGTTAGTGGAGAATTGAAACAAGAAAAGGGCTTCTGGTATAAGATCCCTGTATTCTCTAGAAAGGAATCTGCTTCACTTGGCTTCACCTTCCTTTGGTGCCTGTGATTGGTATTGATGCATTAGATTAAGCCTAAGAATGGAGTACTTGTTATTTAATTTATTCATTTGGCCGATTACACATTGGATAGCTGCTGATAGTGTGTGAAGACAATTTTCCCAGGGATGCTAGGGAAAGTCAACTAAACTTTGTGACATTAAGAGAGACATGTATGGTAGTCTGTCTTGGATAAAGGTGGGTTCTACAGCCAGACAGACTTGGATGTGAGTTCAGGTTCTGCCATTGGTAGCAGGGGCTAGTAAACCTCAAGATAGGCACTTTCTGGACCTCAGTTTCCTTATTTGTAAAATGGAGACAGTACTTTTCGGGGATTACTGTGAGGAGTAGTAATAGAATGATGTGCATGACATATCTGCATAATTGTCAGTTCCATGGTCAAGTCCCTTCTGTTGGAAAATGTCTCTCTCTGGCTTTTTTCTGATTTTGTCCCATTAACACATGCTTATTTTGATTGGCAACAAACAATTAAGGTCAAACAATTAAGCTTGTGAACTCATTCCTAGAAAAAGTGCTACATACCTCATTGCTGAATATCACTACGGGCACCTTTGGGAAGCTATGCACCCAACACCAGCACCTAGTCCACCTTTCAAAACAATTTTGGAACTCTTCTTCTGGAAATGTCCATCAGAGCTATTATTGTATTACCCTTGATGTCCTGAATGTAATCCAGATGTCTTCTGTTCAATATTTCCTTTATCTTCGAGTAAAGAAAGAAGTTATTGGTGGCCGGATCAGGCGAATAGGGAGGGTGTTCCAATACAGTTATTTGTTTACTGACTAAAAACTCCCTCATAGACAGTGCTGTGTGAGTTGGTGCATTGTCATGATGCACGAGCCATGAATTGTTGGTGAAAAGTTCAGGTCATCTAACTTTTTCACACTGCCTTTTCAGCACTTCCAAACAATAAACTTGGTTAACTGTTTGTCCAGTTGGCACAAATTCATAATGAATAATCCTTCTGACATCAAAAAAGGTTAGCAACATCATTGCAACAAGTTCGCAAACTTGATTGTCAGACCTTGTAGATTTCTTTTTTTTTCTTTTCTTCACTTTTCTTTTTTTTCCCTTCTGTTTTCTTTCCTTCCTTGATTAGAAAGGCCCACCATTCTCTAGCATCTCAAATGAGACGAAATCACCTAGAAGATGATCTGTTATCAATTTTACTAGCAGAGTTTCCAAAGAAAAATCAGAATCTTCATGTCAGAAGCAATATTGTCTTCATCAGGTTCCTAGTGGGAGCTAAGATGAAACCATAGTGACAATGGAGATGGCCTTTTTAAAATTTAAATAAATCAAGCCTTTAATGCTTTAAAAAGTGAATACCGGTCAATGTTTTTGTGTAATACACTTTTTTGGTGGTTGTCTCATTTAAACAGATTTTTTTAAAAAAAGATCTTTCTTGGCAGGTACAACTTCTCTAATTAATGAAATGTTGATCAAGAGCCTTTTATAGGAAGATAAAATATTTAGCCTTTTGTATATCTGCGTTTCCCTCCACATTTTTTGAAGCTGTATTTAACACTATTAAGAATTGTTATTTAAAATTTGAAGAGATGATCCACAACTATGTTTTTTTACCAGTTCTTGCTAAGACAGATTTACAGTGTATCTACATTTAGGTGTAGGTCCCTTTAACAAATATTTCCATTATTTTTTTAGGATGAGGAAAATATCTTTAATCATAATTAAGTGAATGGAGCCAGCATTGTTTTCTGAAATATTTGGGGATCTGCCTTATTTGTGTGCTATTTGATATTAGTGAGGGACCATTCCTGCTTTTCTAACCATTAATTTTTGCTTAACTTTGTTTAGCGTACTGTAGACACTCTTCCTGGACAACCTGGCAATAAGATCATGTTGGAAAAACAATCAAAATGGAAATAAATTCAGTTATAACATTCTAGCTAGAGCCAAGACACATAGAAAATGACAAAATGACATTGTGTCTGTTGAGTTGGCCGTGTCCTGGAGGACAAAGACAGCAAACCCGATTTCTTGAATGCCTACTAATCTATCCATCTACCCATCTATCCATTAATTTCTTCAGTAAATATTTTTCAGAAACATCCTGTGTACCAAACACTGTGTTAAGTATTGACAGATGAATTAAACAATTTCTGCCCTCAGGGAATGTCTAGCCCTCAGGGAATGTCTAGTCTGTATACAAATTGGTGGTGGCTTAGACTGCTCTGGTGGTAGTGGGACAAGAGAAGTGGAATGCATGAGGGCCATATTAGGTTTAAGTGGCAGGTTTCACAGGACTGTAAGGATGAAGGAGGCAGAGTCAAGGATGCTCCCCAGGCCTCTGGCTTGGGCTTCTTGGGTAAATGGTGGTGTCACCCACTGTGAGATAGAAATACGAGCAGGCCTGGAGACTATCATGGCCTCAATTTGACAGGTTACATTTGATGGCATCGAAGTGATTGGAATCTTAGAAAAGTGACCTGGGTTGGCAATGTGGATGGTAATTGGGAAGACACGAGGTTGCGGAAGCAGAGCAGAGGAAGGAATGAGGGTAAGCCTGAACACCGTGGTGGCTCTTCCTAGAATGTAAACTGTAAAGGTTGGGCCTAGCCTTTTCGAATTGTAAATATTTGAGTCTTGTTTCTTTCTTTTTTTTTGAGGGCAATGTCACTGACCCTCATATGTGGGACCCGAACCGGGGCCGCTGGCTTTCCAAGCCCGCACCTAACCACCGTGCCACTCGGCCGGCTCAAGTCTTGTTTCTTTTTATTGTTTTCTAAGTTATCTTCATTTTGATGTCATACAGGCAAGATAGAATGTGCCTATGATGAGGTTGATCAGTATTGGAAGAAATAGAGTAAATGTGAGGTGGAAGACTCTTCTGAAAATGGTTTGCTGTGCAGAAATGATACTGGCTGGGAATAGGGCGTGGGTCTGTCTTTTCATTGATTTTCACCCTAAAATCAATATTAGGGTCATGGGTAAAAAATGCAAAAAATACCCACAGGAAAGATAAACAGTGACTTATTTGTTAATTTTGTATTTCTGGAGAGGGAGGAAGGGAATAAGTCTTTTGGGGACAGGGGATCGGAGGCTCTAGCTGTATCTGTTTTATTTCCTTAAAACTACCTGAAGCAAATATGGGAACATGTTAACATTGCTTAAATCTGGGTTGTATGTAATGTCAACTGATGGTGGTTGGTGCCAAATCAACGCCAACAGGAATTGGTGAAGAAGGAAACTTTCATCAGTTCACACAGCCCAATTGTGATACAGCCCTGCTGTGAGAACAGCTCAACAGTGTTACAGCTCAATTATGAGACCACTAGGCTGTGGAACAGCAAGGCTGTGAGGAGGCCCTGGGGCGGGGTGGCATTGCGGCTGGGCTCTGCTCAGATTGGCCTGCTCTGTTCCTCTCAGCTGTGTACTAATCTTCTCCACCTGCCCTTTTTCCCTCTGGTCTGGTGATATATCTGTGTTTCAGCCTCAGCCAGGGCAACAGTCTTCAGTGGAGAGGGAAGGTGTCTTCTGTGAGCTAGACCTAGGCTTGCTTATATAGAGATAAGTTCCTGTCCTTGGTCCCTGGTTGGTCAGTCCTCATGCAAATGAGGAGTCCAAATCCTTGATATTTGATTGGTCCAAAAGACACTGTTCTGATTGGTCACAATGGAGCCACTCTGTTGGTCGGCAGAAAAGTGGTTGGGGATATGGCTGTGCAGGCCCATTTGGATGGGAAGATCTTAAGCCCTATTGGTTGAAGAAGGATTCTAGGACCTCCTTTATAAGGGCTGGCACAGATAGCAGGAACACAATGTAGGCAGGCAGGCAGTTCAGTGCAGGCTTTCTCTGAAGTGCAGTTTGTGTGAGAGGCCCCTATGTAGAAACAGAGGCTAGGCTCTTTTTTTGTTTTTTTAATTTGAGCCCATTTAGCCATCAGGAATCTTTCTTAGTAGGTATCTTCTTTCTCAGGATCTACAGTAACATGAATAACTATCATATCATTTTTAGTATTTTTCTGTGCTTTTGGAATATCTCATAATCAGGAGTTTTAAGAAAGAAACAAAAATGGTATGTTGCATGTGTTGACTGCTTATTTAGTTTAGCTCTAGAAATCCATGGAAACCAGACAAATAATAATAATAAGTAATAAGTAAATGTTTACAAATAAACAACAATAATAACACAGCCATTCAAACACATGTCTGTTCAGAAACCTGGAGTTTGGTGGAACAGAGCCCAGCAAATTCATTCTATGTGGGGTTTTTACTTTTAACTCACCTTTTGCTACCAATAGAATTCCTGAGTAATTGGAGTCAGGAGGTTCCTTTTTCCTTTTTTTCTTGGAGTTACTGATCAAAGGTGTCTCCAAATTAGGGCAGGATGGCGCTCACCCGGGTTTGCAGACAGGAGAAAAGGGTGAGCAGCACTGTGGGTACAGGAGATAGCTGCTTCCTCCAAAGATTTAAAAAAAAAAAAAAAAAAAACCCTTTTAAATGGGCTCATTGTTTATAAGAACAGCTCCTTAATGGAAAAACAAAAAGACAAGAGGTCTGTAGCATGCTCTCTGCTTTCCTGTGTTGGCCTCACTGTTTATTTGATTTATGAAGTCTAGCTCTGCTCTGTGACCTTCCTTTAGCTATTTCTCTAGAGTATCCATTTACTTTATTTAGAAACATAATATTTAAAAAAGCTGGAGCTGAGTCAAAAAATCATCACCTTTTTGATGTGACGGGTTCACCATCTTTTGAAACCTTAAACTTGCTTAGCGCCATAAAGCTGACTTGCAGTCTTTGAATCAACAAGCCTTTCTGGGCTCTGCTCATGCTCCCAGATGGTGGTCCTCACAGGCCTGGGGGTGGGGCAGGTGAGGGAAGAGACTGAGGATCCTCTCATCCCCAGGCCACTTTATACACAACTGGAGAACACAGAGCCAGAGAATTTGGTGCTACATGGTAGAGGGGGGATTGCCAAGGTGCTAGTTGAAGGTGGTGCTTGGATTGTCGGGGGAGACCTGGTGAGGGCTGGTCCTGGAGCAGGACTGAAAGCTTGGCCTGGTATGGTTACATGAAGGGATGGCAGGGAATAAAGCGTATCGCGTCCCCTTGTATTTTAATACAGCTGTGGAATTATTCCTGAGCCTTGCTTTTCCAGATGAGACATTCTGAATGTTTGGTATGTGATGTTTTTAAGATGTTTTCTTTTTTAAAGATAATTTTAAAATTAGTTGTTTTTTTTCACATTTGTCATTATTCTTTCTCCTTGCTCTTTTTTAACTTTTAATAAAGATTTTAACTCTAAAGTTTGAAGACCAGTGAGTAGATATCAAACAATTTCATCCCTTTCATACATTAGCTGTTTAAAATTTTAGCATATTTTCTTTTGAATGTTCACATACCTGTTGTTACTAGGTTTTGTGGGTTCTTTTGTACATTATTTTTCTTAAAACTTTGGGGCCACTAAGGGTGTACACAGAACTCTATTAGGAAATTGCTCTTAGGAACAAGAAACTTCATGGACCCAAGCCTGGGGAGACAATGATTGGCATCTTAAAGGACAGTTTAATTCTTGTTATTGAAATTGTTTGGCTGGATATTCACTTTTTCTTCTAGAGGGTCTTTAGAGTCATGTTATTAAACTTCACCTTCCCCAAGGAAAGCACAACATCAACAAAAGCAATACTATCTCTGTAGATTGTGATTGGAATTACATTAAATCTATTTATTATTTTGGGGCTAATTGACATTTTTATAAAGTACAATTTGCCTATTGTGAAATATGGTATGTCTCCATTCAAACAGTGTTTTCTTTGTGATTGTCAGAAAGTTTATTTGTTAACGTCTTCATGTGGGTTGCATGTATTTCTTGCTGTTTATTCTTCACATTTTTGCTTGAGTTAGTGTGCCTTTTCCGTTTTAATTGGGAGCAGAGGTGGAATGGAAGTGGACATGAAGACTTTACTTTCAACTGGCCTGGCTCTCACACTGGCTCCATCCTTTGCTACCAGTGTGACTTTGGGCAAGATTAAAATCCTTCTGAGTATCTGCTTTCTCACCTATAAAATGTGGATAATAATAATCTACTTTTTAGGGTTGTTGTGAAAATTAAATGAGCTAATGTGGTTAAGGGCTTAACACTATTTCTGGCAGTTAATATGTGTTCAAAAATATTATGTATTTCTATTAACCAGTAATTGCTGGTAAATAGAAAAACTATTGATTTCTGGATATTTATTTTGAACATTATGACTATACTAAATATCTTATTTGTTCTAATAATTTTTCTGTTACATCTTTGCTTTCTAGGTTAGATTATAATACTGTGTGCCAACAATTACATTTCTTTCCAAATGCTGTATACTTGGATTTCTGTTTTCTTTTTTTTCTGTTTTATATCATATCGAACTGTCTTCAACTACTTGGATAATAGTGATTAATACTGATAACCGTCTTCCCTGTTACTTTAATATTACTATTATTATTTTTATCATGATAGGGAAATATCTTCCTAGTTTGAGTTGGTACTTTTTTAAATTAAAAATGTGTGTGGATTTTTATTGTGTACCGTTTCATAATTTTTTGTTTTTATGATCTATAATTTTTCTCCATTGGTCTATTGATCTTTATGTGTTTTCTTATAATATTTCTTTTTTATTTAAATTCAGTTTATTTAAACTAAAAAACATAAAAACCAGTTCACCCATTTCTCCCTCCCTCCTACCTACTGCTCCTGGCAACCACCAGTCTGTTTTCTATATGTATGACATTGGTTTGTTTGTTTGTTTATTTTTAGATTCCATCTATAAGAGAGATCACATGTGGTATTTGACTAACTCTGAGTTATTTCACTTAGCATAATGCCCTAGAGGTCCATCCATGTTATCACAAATGACAAGATTTCATTCTTTCTTATGGCTGAATAATATTCTATTATATATATGCCACAATTTCTTTCTCCATTCATGCGTAGATGGACACTTAAGTTGCATCCATATCTAGGCTATTGTAAATAATGCTGTAATGAACATAGGGGTACATATATATTTTTTCAAGTTAGTGTTCTTGTTTTCTTTGGATAAATACCCAGAAGTGGAATTACTAGATCATATGGTAGTTACATTTTTAATTTTTTTTGAGAAACCTTCATACTGTTTTCCACAGTGGCTGCACAAATTTACAATCCCACCAACAGTGTACAAGGATTCCCTTTTCTCCACATCCTCACCAATACTTATCTCTTGTCTTTTTGATGATAGCCATTCTAACAGGTGGGAAGTCATATCTTATTGTGGTTTTGATTTGCATTTCCCTGATGATTAGTGATGTTGAACACCTTTGCATGTACCCGCTGGCCATCTGCATGCCCTCTTTGGAGAAATGCCTGTTGAAATCCTCTGTGTATCTTTAATTGGATTGTTTGCTCTTTTGCTGTTGAGTAGCATGAATTCTTTATATATTTAAGATATTTATCCTTTATCAGATATGAGTATATATTTCGCACATATTTTCTCCTATTTGGTACATTACCCTTCATTTTGTTTATTTTTTTTTTTTCTGTGCAGAAGTCTTTCTAGCTTTTTAGAAGCTTGATGTAGTTTGTTGATTCTAGTTCACTTGTTTATTTTGTTTTTGTTGCTTTTGCTTTTGGGAGTCAGATTGAAAGAATCATTGCCAAGACCAATGTCAAGGAGCTTACCCACCTGTTTTCTCCTAGGAGTTTTATGATTTTAGGTCTTACATTCAAGTCTTTAATCTGCTTTGAGTTAATTTTTGTGTATGGTTTCAGATAGGAGTCAAGTTTCATTCTTTTTTTAAAAAATTTTATTGGGGAACAGTGTGATTTTTCCAGGACCCGTCAGCTCCAACTCAAGTAGTTTTTTCAATCTATTGGGTTGTCGGAAAAGTCATGACTTATTTTATGTTTGTCAAAGGTCATTTATTTATATAAAGAGCAAAGATCAATCAATGATATATTGCCCATTTTGTTGGATAACCTTTTGCCATCTTTCAGTGAGCTTCATAATTCTTCTTTCGTAGAAGGACCTGTCTTTATTTGCGAAAAATTGAACAACGAGCTGATTTACAGCCTCATCTGAATTGAACGTTATACCATGCAAGGAGTTTTGAAGAGTATGAAACAAGTGGAAGTCTGACGGCGCAAGGTCAGGCGAGTATGGTGGGTGTGGCAACACATCCCATCCAAGCTCCAATCACTTTTGACGGGTGATCAAACTTGCGTGTGGTCTCGTACTGTCGCGATGGAACACAACTCCTTTACAATTACGAGCTCTGGACGTTTCTGGATGACACATTCGTTCAAACTGTCCAAATGCCGACAGTAAACATTCGAATTGTTTGGTTCCTTGGTAGGAGCTCAAAAAACACAACACCTTTAAAATCCCACCACACTGAGAGCATAATCTTCCTCTGATGTATGTCTGCTTTCGATGTCGTTTGAGGCGAATCATCATGTTGGGACCAAGACTGTTTGCACACCACATTGTTGTAAACAATCCACTTCTCATCACCAGTTATCAGTTGCTTCAAAAAAGGATCATTTTCCTCACATCTAAGGAGCATATCACAGATGTCTGTATTGTCTTTTTGTTCCTCCATCTAGTTGTAGCGGACGTCGCTTCACTGGCCCATGTTGATATTATCATTGAACCTTTTCAGGGTGAGGCAGATCCGTCGCCAGCCACTGGACGGCCACTCACAGCAGCTCTTGGCAGCTCACGTTGGCTGCCGGCTGCTCACGGTAGCTTACAAGAGCCCACCGCAGCTCCACTGCAACCTGTGCCTTTGCTGGCGACTCATGGTGGCCCAGCCCCAGGTCGAGCTGTTGTTCACCATCTTAGCTGTAGAGGGCACAGCATTACTGGCCCTCATGTGGGATCCGAACCCTGGCCCTGCCACTCAGAGCCAACTCTTAACCAGCGTGCCACTCGGCTGGCCCTGAATGAACTTCTTTGAGTTCATGTAGAGCCCAAATATCGAGCTGCTTACATATCCCAGCTTCTTAGATGGTCGTGAACACTTGAATGACGGATGTTCAGTGTTTCTGCAATCTCTCGTGTCGTGTAGTAATGTGGGTTTGACTCGATCAACGCCTTTATTTTGTCGTCATCAACCTCGGTGGGCCTCCCTGACCGAGGAGCATCGTTGAGATCAAAAAATCACCAGCACAGAATTTCGTGAACCATTGTTGGCACTGACATTCTTGTAGAGCATTGTCACCATAAACTTTATGCAACTTTTCACAAGCTTGACGTGTGTTCTTCCCTTTAAGGAAGTAAAACAGTAAAATATGGCAAAAATGCACAGTTTGGTCTTCCATCTTCAACTTGTAAAATCTCCAAAACTCAACCAAATCGCTCAATTTTTTTTTTTTTTTTTTAGAATGAAGCTGGAGCTGTGGGCTGTCAAATGACATAGCAATAATTTGGATGTTAATGACTCTAGTACTTCCAAAAATGAACTAGTGCCATCTGTTGCAAACATGCGTCATGACTTTTCTGACAATCCAATGGTTGTGGAGGGGGCAACTCACTGGCCCATGTGGGGATTGAACCAGCAACCTTGTTATGAGCCTTGCGCTCTAACCAACTGAGCTAACCAGCGGTCCACAAGTTTCATTCTTTTTCATGTGACTGTGTATATATAAATTTTCCCATCACCATTTATTGAAGAGACTGTCCTTTCTTCATTGTATGTTCTTGGCTACTGTCAAAAGTGAATTAACCATATATGTATGTGTTTACTTTTGGGCTATTTCACTCCATGGATGTATGTACCTCTTTTCATGCCAATACCATAAGGTGTTAACTATTATAGTTTTGTAATATAGTTTGAAAGCAGGGAGCATGATGCCTCCCGCTTTGTTGTTTTTTCTCAAGATTGCATTGGCTAGTCAAGGGTTTTTTGTGGTTCTGTACAAATTTTAGGACTACAGTTCTGGAATTTTGATAGGGATTACATTGTGTATATTGTTTTGGGTAGTATGGACATTTTTAGCAATATTAATTCTTCAATGAAGAATGAAAGATCTATTCATTTATTTGTATCTTTAATTTCTATTTTTAATGTCATAGTTTTCTGTATAGCTCATAACATTATTAATCATGTTTTCTGGTATAAAAACTATTTGATTCAAGAGTTTTGATGTGATTTTATATGCTAATGTTGTATTTAGGATCTTAGTTTTGCTTTCTATTTTCATAAATCGTTTTAATTTTTGTCCTCAAATATTAGATTTTTGGCATTCAGATTGCATTAGTTTTTGACATCAATTGGAACTTTTCCCCAAATTTCTTCATATAGAAAATTTCTTGTAATATGAAATCATCTGTTCTTTTGAAGTTTGAATAAACTCACACATAACACTGCCAGGGTATATGAACCTTGATTGGAAATAATTTTGAGTGGCTTTTCAGTTTCTTCCATTGTTATCGGAGCTTTTATATTTTCCACCTCTAAGTGAAGTTTGGTCACTTATATTTAATCAAGATTTTAAAATTTAATTGTATAGAACTTTAGCAGCTTTGTTAGAAGAAAAAAACAACAACTCTTCATTGTCTTCATTTATATCCCTTTCTCAGGTAGTGCTTGTACTTTCAATTTTTTTAGTCTTATGTAGGCTTGCCAGTGGTGGTTTAGTTTATTGTGGCCCTTGCCACAATAAAGCAGGAAAACAACCTGCTTTGGAATGTATTCATAAATGCTAATGATTTTTAGTTTGCCAGTTTATACATTTTTTTTTTTTTTTGCCATTATCATTATTTTCACTTGGTCTTGGTTTTTTTTTTTTTTTTTGCAACTTCTAAAAATTTGGCATATTAGTTGGATCCATATATTGGATTTTACGTCATGCTGCCAATTTTGTTAACTGCATAAAATGACTTGGTAATATTATTTGCAAACGTAAATGCATTTTAAAAATTTTCCCTAGAGATTTTGCAAGACATGAATTGTGTGTGTGTGTGTGTGTGTGTGTCTGTGTGTGTGTGTGTCTGCTGGGCTTCTTACGAGGCACCATTCCTTAGATAGGGCCCACCTGAGTCCAGCATGGCCTCACCTCACGTAACTACTTATAGTTGCAGAGACCTGTTTGCAAATAAGGTCATACTCTGAAGTTCTGGGTGTACATGAATTTGGGGGTGACATTGTTCAATCCAGAACAATTATTTGCCTTTCATTTTTTTAATTGTTATTCAGTTAAAAGAAATGTAAATCTGAATAGAAATGCAGAAATCCTAAGCAGCAGCCCTAGGAATGGCTGACTGCTGAACGTTCCCCGTACTCTCTGTTGGCATCATGTCCAGGGTTAGACTTGATAAGCATGTTTGCTTTCTTCCTTTTTAATACAGATACTAATCATGTACTACCTCTTAAACTTCACTCTACTATCTTAGAAAGTAAAACGTAGGTTTACTTAGATATGAGGCAAATAGCTTTCCTTATAATTTATTGCTGATACTGTTCCTAAAGATAATCTTTAATGCTACTACTCATTTTTATTCTGAATAGTCATTTTTATTCAGTACAAAGAGAGTTAAAAGTTCTCTTTAGCTATTCCGTTATATTTAATACCAAAATGTAGATGTCATGAAAATGAAGTGTGGTAATTTCTAAACGCCAAGCTAGTGTAGTACCAGAAGTCAGGTGTATTTGGACTAACTGAAATTCAGGTGCCTAGATCTAGGATAGATTAATTTTAGAGACAGTGTCGTCTCAGCTTACTAAGCTGTCTAGATTCCCTTACGGTGGCTGCTGTGGGCTTCCTCATGGCTGACCATGCTGAGGACTTCGATTTCACGTCCCACAGCACCGCCAGTCACATGGACAGGCCAGGTGGTGTCCTCGAATCTGGTGGTTGTCACTGTCCCACTGCAGTTTCCTCTGTGGTCGTGTGGTAGTGTGGTTTCCAGCTTTCTCCCTTTTGTGCCTTTTTTCTGCATGTGACATTGCTTTGGGAAAAGACATTTAAAGTACTTTTATTCAGTAAAATTAAGAGTTTCATTGTCAGAGCCGGTTGAGTGGCTCAGTTGGTTAAGAGTTGGCTTACAGCGCGTGCTGTGAACAACAGGGCCGCCGATTCAATTCCCACATGGGCCAGTGAAAGCTGCGCCCTAGCTGAGCTGTTGCTGAGCTGCCAACAAGGGGCAGGATGATGTAACAACAAGATTGCCTATTCAATGGTGGGCTATGCCCACCTGCAACTAAAGATTGAACTCAGGGCCAGTTGAGTGGCGTGTTGGTTAAGAGCTGGCTTGGGATGCCAGTGGCCCTGGTTCGGATCCCACATATGAGGGCCATTGACACTGCCCTCTAAAGCTAAGATGGTGAACAACAGCTTGTCCTGGAGCTGGGCTGTGTGAGTCCCAGCAATGGTGTAGGCTGCAGCCCCTGCTGCAGTGGGCTGCTATAGGCTACAGTGAGTGGCTGGGAGCCAGCGTGAGCGGCCGGCAGCCAGCGTGAGCTGCCAATAGCCGTGGTGAGCAGCAGTCCAGAGGCCGGCGACAGATCTGCCTCATCCGGGAAGAGCGCAATGATGATATCAACATGGGCCAGTGAAGTAACGTCCTCCACAACTAGACTGAAGAACAAAAGGACAGCAAGCAACTTGTCTGTTTCCCTTCCCCAATTCCCCAAAAGTTGTTCCCCTTCCCCAATTTCCCAATAAAAACAAATATCTTTTAAAAAAAAAAAGATTGAACCTTGAGCTGAGGTGCCACCCAGATGACTCAGTGGATAGGGTGTGCCAGGTTTGACTCCCACATGGGATGGTGGCTACGCCAACTCACAACTAAGATTGAACACAGCACTTTGTTCAGAGCTTAGAGACCACGAGCTGTCGTCAGGAAGCCAGATGGTGACTGGCGCCCTCCACAACGAAGATTGAAGAACAACAATTTGGCTGGTCCCCTCCCCCAACTCCCCAATACTGTTCCCCTCCCCGAATTCCCCAATAAAATAAAAAAAAGTTTCATTGTCTTTCCTGTTAATCTTTGAGTATTTAAGAACTACTCATGTGAATTGGGTCCACATGTTGGCCCTGTGCTGGCCACCAAGGATGCTGAGCAAGTTGGAAGGGGCAGATTCTAAGGAACCCAAACTTTCGTTGGATGACAGAATACCCCCAAATCCTGTTATGATACCATGCATCCAGTATTATAGTTGAGATAGCATAGTGCTATTGGAACACAGAAGAGAGAATGATCAGTTATTTCATTGGAGGGGTGTTGTAAGAGAAAGTTGATGAGAGGAACTGAGATTTGAGTTTTTTGTTTCAAATACTTGCTTCTGTGGCATAAAGTAGTGGTTTATAAGGAAGCTATTCAGTTCTGATGTGCTAGGTCACATTTTAAGGTGGAATTTCATACCTGGGATTGCTGATGATATGCTTGGGCTTGTTTGATCATTTGCTTAACGCATGGTGACAGTGAGGCTAAATTCTCAGTCCCTGCTCCTATTAGGCTTCGTTTACATTCCTGACACCAGCCAACTGTTGCTGAAACGGCTGTCATGGTCAGAGAGGAGCCAGGCTCAGTGCACCCCAACCAGAGGGGCCTAGGTCAAGCCCCTGTGTTCTGGGGGGCTGTTTGTGAGATGGTCAGCTCAAGAGAGCAGATCCTGGATTCTGTTGCCATGGCATTTTTGTGCTTTCACCAGTCTTTCATCCTCAGCACTGACTGCCCCTGGGTGGTGAAGAGCACCACCCACATGGGCCCCGCAGCAGCACATCTGGACTGCTCAGGATTGCGCAAGGGAAGCTGGAGCCCATTTGGCTGGTTCCAGAATGGCACAAATAAAGTATTTGAATGTTTGTACTTCCCTAGTGCTGCAGAACAGAAGCTCATATGTATCATCTGAGAACTACACAAAAAATATCTGCGAGCCTCCTGCCATCATCATTGGAAAAATTTCTCTTTGAGTGTGGGGTTCAGTCTACCACTTTGAAGGCCTCTGAGCATGTTTTGAATTTTCTCTGAATGGCTGCCAGGAAAGGATGCAGGAGAGCATGAATGAGCGATAGGGAGTGAGTGCAGCTAGGGGAAAGAAAGCAGTCTTTACATTACTCCCTTTGAGTCTGAGAAAAAAAATACATGACTGAATTATAGCTAGAATATCACTTGTAGATCAGAATCTGTGTGGATTCTGATGGCCCCAGGAAGACATGGTCTGAAATGTCTCCAGGGCCGTCAGCACCACAGCAAGGTGTGTCCTGAATCCCAGGCATCATAGTTATACCAGTACAGGAAGAAGGGGGGACCCAGTGGCACAGGGCAGATGCCCGGTGTGCAGACCTCCCCAGACTGCGTACCTGCATACCTGGGTGGATGGGAGCCAGCGTCCACCTTAATAGCAGAGTGTACATTGCAGCTTGCATTTCCTGGGAGGCAGCTCTGGGATGGAGTTTCGTGGGCAGGATGGTTATTGGAGTGCCCTTAAAATGGTAGCTGTGGAGGGTGGAGAAGGAGCAAGAGTGGGTGCAGGGACATGTGAAGATGCAGTGCAGGCCCAACACCAGCTTCAGCCAGACCTGCAGGAGCTCTGCCCCTGGTATGGGTGGTTAAGAGTTGTCCTGAGTTGGCAGAGATGGCCAGACAGTCATACCCCCGTGTGGACCAGTTATAAGGTGTGTGCTCCCCGGACCCAGGGTGACATTGAGGAAGGTGGTCCTGTGCAACTCAGGCTGTCCCTGTGGGGTTGAGAGCTGATGAGAGCAGGGGATAGCAGCTGAAGCAACAGGTGTTCAGAGGGGCCATCTGGATTGGGCCCCTCAATGTCCTCACAATATCTATCATGTGGCTGTGTAGGAGTGCTCGGTCATTCATTTATGAAAGCATCCACCAGTCAGTGTTCATTGTCTGTTTACTAAATCCAGGCAGTCTTCAGGATCCTGGAATTGGAGCATAGCACAGACTGAGTGCCTGCCTGGAGCAGCAGGCTGCCTCCAGTTGCCAGACAGCCGGTAAACAAGGAACCTGAGGGTCCCTGGTGGAATAGGTGCTCTGATAATCGTAAACAGGCTGAGAGAGACCAGAAGGCACAGCCATGCGAAGATGTGAGGAAGAGCATTGAAGACGAGGAAATGGCAGAGCCAAGGCCCTGGAGGGGCCAGGGCATGGTGCGTTTTGGAGCAGAGACCCAGAGTGGTACGAACAAGGAGCAGAATGAGATGGGGTGGGATTTAGATGTTATTTTAAGTATTATGGGAGTTACTCGAGGGTTTGCAAATAGAAAGGGACTTTCCAGGAGAGTCCGCTTACCAGACAGTGCCTACCACGTGCCTGTCCTGTTTTAAGTGTGTTTTCTATGAGTAATTCCTTTAGTCCTTACAGTACCTACCCTGTCCAGTAGGTACTCTTATTATTATCCCCGTTTTACAGTTGAAACTGAGCGCAGAGGTTAAATGACTTGCCTGAGGCCATAGGACTGGGAAGTGGCAGAGCTGGGGAACCCAGTCTGAGGAGGTCAGGCTTGGGATTCTGTATTCCTGACCCCTTTGTTCCAGAAAGAAAATCTGCTTAATATGTAGGGCAAGAGTGGCTGGCATCAGGAGGCCATGTAGGAGCCCGTCACATGCAGGGTGGCTCTGGAGATGGACAGAAATGGCTGCATTCAGCCTGTGATGTGGATGTGCGATTGGACTTGGATGTGGGAGGCAACAGAGAGAAAAAAGGAACCTGAAATGACTCCTGGGTTTTGACTTGAGCAAATATATCAGTGTAGATTGGATAGGGTGCATCACTCATGCTCTTCTTTATTTTGGGGTTATATAGGGCTGGGAGAACTCTAGGCTGTCACACATGTTTTAGTGACCTGGGAGGAAAATTAAACTAACTTACATGTAAGGGGTATGGATTCCTGTCAGAGGATTCCTTCCTCCCTGTTGTCCCCAGAAACCATCTTCTGTTCAAAGCTTGCTTGTCTTAAGCCCTTGTCATGGGACTGGTTGGGGTAAGTTAAGATAATGCCGAGGTGCCTCAGGCCCCTTCCGCACTCCGCCCAGCCCCCCAAGAATAGTTGGTACATGTGTGAATTTCAGCTATTGCCACCTGTCATGGTGTCATGGTGCTGTGTGTCAGTGCACAGCGAATGGCAGTTACAGAGAGAGGCAATGCTGATGTGGTGGAGTTTCACCCCAAAAGGTTGATGATACACCTAACATTGGATAGGGATTTGCCAGGGACTCCCTTTTACGTTCTATGTGAGGCCTTATCTTGCATGAAAACTCAGACAGTTGGTAATAACTTTGACTGGTAAGAAGTGAAACTTCAAAGTGAGCCCCTCTGGAGAACTGTATTGAGGAAGGTTTGCCTCTTTTGGAAACGAGCGTGCCTTTATAGAGATTACTTTTTTTTAAACAAGATTTTGGGGACTGTGTGGAGCAGAGTTTAGGCAGAAAAAGAAGAAAAAAAAAAAAGTAATGCTAGGTGGTAGCCAGTAGCCACATACGGATTTTAAGCACTTCAAATGTGGCTAATGTGACTGAGGAACTGAGTATTCCATTTTATTCTATTTTAATTTATTTTATTTTTTATTGTTTTAAAATTCTTTTATCATTATTATTATTATTATTATTATTACAGATGTACAAAACAATGCTATTTTAATTTATTTAAATGCAAACATAAAACACCAAATATGGCTAGTTGCTATCATGTTGGACAGAGCAGATATGGGACATTTTCATCAACAAAAAGTTCTGTTGGACAATGCTGCTTTTAGCCTTAGAATCTATGACCGACCTGGAATCTTGGAATCACACTGTATACTGTGGGCCTCAGAAACCTAGGAGAGAAAGAAGTTTTACAGAGAAACTTATAGAGAAGCCTAAACATGAACAAGGTGCCACTCCACCTACAAGGATCACTCTGAAGTCCTGGATCTTTGAAGATGAGAGTCTGATTTTTTTGGCCCAGTCAACAGAAAAGAACACCAGTTCCTGGGAAGCTGGGTAGGTGGCTGAGCTAGTTAGTGCTTGCTTTTGTTTATGAGAATCCCTTTTACCAATAGATTCCAGCCTAGGCCGTTATCTGCCTGGTAAATAGGTATAATAAATCTCAGAGGATGTAGTGTGGGCTAATGGATTTTATATTCCATTTTGAAATTACAGGTGAAAGATATTTCTATAGTTATCCTAAAAGAAACTAGAAACTAGAAACAGCCTGTGGGTATCTTATAGTCACTTGGAATTTAAATCACGTTGCTCATTATAATCTGCATTGCATTTGGGCCTTCCTTTTGTTAGGTAGTAATAATTTTAGTGTAGATGAGAAGTTATTCTCTAACATTATCCTTTCTAGATTACAGAAGTCTTCAAACTATAGTCTCAGGGTTAAGTCAGGCCCACTGCTGTTTGTGTAAATAGTTTTAGTGGAACGCAGCCATGCCCGTTGGTTTTTGTCTATGGCTGCTTTAGCTCTTATTGCTGAGTTGCAACAGAATGGTCTGTAAAACTGAAAATATTAATTCTCTGGCTCTTTGAAGAAAAGTTTGCCAGCCCCTGGCCCAGATAATGGACAAATGATTGGCGTACTCTTCCAGTTCAGAAACATCTGTGCAGGCCCAGGTTTGCAAAAGGCTTTTAGAGTATGCATGGATTTCCCCATGCTTCTTAAATTTGCTAAGGCTGTATAATTCTGAGCTGAGATTTGGCTGTATAATTCTGAGCTGAGATCCTTTCAAGTTGTTTTTTACTTCTTGTACCAAAAACAACCCCTATATTCCAAGAACTGGATATTAAGAAGGAAGCCATTGAATTTATAAAAAAGAAGGACACAGATCTCACTTTTGAGCATCGTTGATATATCTCAGTCCTTGGCAAATTGGTTATGTGTTATCAATAGTTGAACTAAATAGTACCAGATCCATTTAAAATAATGGGTCTTCACGTATCATAAGCTCATCTTTTAGCATCCTTTGTTTGCAGTTTAAGATGACCATCCCTGAAAAATAGGCAACCTGTTAGAAGGAAAAAGCATTATTCCACTAACTATACTTAATTTTTATTTAGTAGGCAGTCAAAAGGGTAGTCACATATCATATATATACCTCAAAGGTATTTTAACTTCTTGGGAATATACTACCCTAGTTCTTCCACTTTCTCATCTTTCCTTGGAAGACAGTCTTATATCTTCTATGCATCTCTCCAATAGCTCTTTCTTCTTCCCCATTTCTTAGCTGATAATCTTACTTTTCTACCTGTACACTGAAGCCAACACAGAACTTTCACAGCTCATACAACCACATTTCCTCGCCTGTCTGCTGTCCCTCTGTTACCACAGATGATATCTAAAGCCACACTTCCTCTAGATGTCCCCCAGGTCTCATCCCCCTCACCTTCTCCAGTTGAAACTCCCACAGCCCTCTTTCCTTTCTAAGTCATCTATTAGGTTGTCGGAAAAGTCATGACACATGTTTGCGACAGATGGTACTAGTTCATTTTTGGAAGTACTAGAGTCATTCGCATCCAAATTATTGCTATGTCATTTTACAGCTGACAGTTCAGCTTCATTCTAAAAAAAAAAATTGAGCGATTTGGTTGAGTTTTGGAGATTTTACAACAAGTTGAAGATGGAAGACCAAACTGTGCATTTTTGCCATATTTTACTGTTTTACTTCCATAAAGGGAAGAACACGTGTCAAGCTTGTGAAAAGTTGCATAAAGTTTACAGTGACAATGCTCTACAAGAACGTCAGTGCCAACAATGGTTCATGAAATTTTGTGCTGGTGATTTTTTGATCTCAACGATGCTCCTCAGTCAGGGAGGCCCACCAAGGTTGATGACGACAAAATAAAGGCATTGATCGAGTCAAACCCACGTTACACGACACGAGAGATTGCAGAAACATTGAACATCTGTCATTCAAGCATTTACAACCACCTGAAGAAGCTGGGATACGTAAGCAAGCTTGATATTTGGGTTCTGCATGAACTCAAAGAAGTTCACTTGGGGCCGGCCAAGTGGCACGCTGGTTAAGAGTTGGCTCTGAGTGGCAGGGCCAGGGTTCGGATCCCACATGAGGGCCAGTAATGCTGTGCCCTCTACAGCTAAGATGGTGAACAACAGCTTGACCTGGGGCTGGGCCACCATGAGTCGCTGGCAAAGGCACAGGTCACAGTGGAGCTGCGGTGGGCTCCTGTAAGCTACTGTGAGCAGCCGGCAGCCAACGTGAGCTGCCAAGAGTTGCCGTGAGTGGCCGTCCAGTGGCTGGCGACGGATCTGCCTCATCCTGGAAGAGCTCAATGATAATATCAGTATGGGCCAGTGAAGTGACATCTGCTACAACTAGATGGAGGAACAAAAGGATAATATAAACATCTGCGATATGCTCCTTAGATGTGAGGAAAGCGATCCTTTTTTGAAGCAACTGATAACTGGTGATAAGAAGTGGATTGTTTACAATAATGTGGTGAGCAAACAGTCTTGGTCCCAACATGATGATTTGCGTCAAACGACATCGAAAGCTGACATTCATCAGAGGAAGGTTATGCTCTCATTGTGGTGGGATTTTAAAGGTGTTGTGTTTTTAAGCTCTTACCAAGGAACCAAACAATTTGAATGTGTACTGTCGGCATTTGGACAGTTTGAACAAATGCGTCATCCAGAAACATCCAGAGCTCGTAATTGTAAAGGAGTTGTGTTCCATCGCGATAGTACGAGACCGCACACAAGTTTGATCACCTGTCAAAAGTGATTGGAGCTTGGATGGGATGTGTTGCCACACCCGCCATACTCGCCTGACCTTGCGCCGTCAGACATCCACTTGTTTCACTCTCTTCAAAACTCCTTGCGTGGTATAACATTCAATTCAGATGAGGCTGTAAATCAGCACGTTGTTCAATTTTTCGCAAATAAAGACAGGCCCTTCTACGAAAGAGGAATTATGAAGCTCACTGAAAGATGGCAAAAGGTTATTGAACAAAATGGGCAATATATCATTGATCTTTGCTCTTTATATAAATAAATGACCTTTGAAAAACATAGAGAAAATACGTCATGAGTTTTCCGACAACCCAATATTTTGTTTTTCTGTTGGGCCACTCTTACCAGTGTATAAATATCCATCTTCTTTAAGGAAACAAACAAGCCTCTGTGACCCTACTCAGCCCCAGCAATTGCTATCCTGTGTCTTTGCAGCATATCTTCAAAGAGTTGTTTATATTCCCTGTCTCCATCTTCTCTTCAGCCATTTCCTTTTACACCCAGTCTGGCTTTTTCTCTGATCTCTGGCTCCATGGACACTGTTTTGTCAAGGCCATCAGTGACCCCATGTGAGTAAATGCAATGGTCAGTTTTCAGTACTCGTCATACTTGGTCTGTCAGTAGCCTTTAACAGTGCTTCACCTCCCTCCTTCTCTATGTATCTTCTACCCTTGGCATCCAGCTGGTCTCTCCACCTGCTTTCTGCTTTCTGCTTTCTGTCCACTGCTTGTCCACCTTTTTTGCTGGCTTCTCCTTTTTTTTCTTTAACCTTTTGATGTTGGGGTGCCCTGGAGCTCAGTCCTGGCTCCTCCTCTCTGTTCATTCCTTTGGTGAGAGCAACCAGTATTATGAATTGAAATACCTTTTATTTCTTGATTTATTCATAACTTCCAGCCCAGACTGCTCTCTCTAAAACTTCAAACTCTTACATTCAACTGCCTATTAGACATTTCTGTTGCAGTATGTAATAGACACCCTAAACATGACATTGAAGATTGGAGCAGGTTTCCAACCCCCTCTAACCAGCTTATCCCCACTTTTCCCACCCGCAGTTGATGGCAAGACCATCCTTCTACTTGTTCAGGCCCCAAATATTAGAACCACGTTGGCTCTGCCTTCAGAAACCACCTGCTTCTCCCCCCACAACCACCCCAGTCTTCCTCAGAGCCATCTTCAGCTCCTTCTTACACTGCCTACCTTCTTACACCTCCTGCCTCCATCTTTGCTTCCCTACTAGTCTCTGTGAAGGCAGAGCCACGGGAGCCTTTAAAAATGTAAATTAGACTGTGTCACTCTTCTTAGAAGTCTCCATTTCATTTGGAGTCCAGTCCTTACAAAAGCCTCCCAGGCCCTGCCACCTCGCCCCTCCCCCTCACTCCTCCAACCTCCCTGGCCTCTGGGCTGTTTCCTAAACACCTGTAAAGGCCTTGCCTTGGGCCTTTTGCTCTAGTTGCTCCTTCTTCCTCCACAGCTGTTCCCTAACTCCTTATCTCCTTCCATTCTGAGCTCCATTGTCATTTTTTTTTTTTAATAAAAGAAATTTTATTGGGGAACAGTGTGTTTTTCCAGGACCCATCAGCTCCAGCTCAAGTAGTTGTCTTCAATCTAGATGTGGAGGGCACAGCTCCTTGGCCCATGTGGAAATCGAACTGGCAACCTTGGTGTTATGCGCCTGTGCTCTAACCTGAATTAATCGGCCTCCTCTCCATTGTCAGTTTTTCAGTGGGACTCACCAGGGTTACCTTACTGCTTCCTGCCTGTCTACCCCATTGCCCAATTCCAGATACATCACCCCACTTTTTATTTTTCCATAGTTCTTGGTACCCTCTAACAAATGTTGCCTATTTCCTCTGCTACACCCTGAGCTCCCAGTGATGGGGATTCGTGTCTGTTTTGTTGACTGATATAGCCCAAGCACCTTGGACAGGGTTTAGTTACTAGGTTCTAGTACATAGCAGGAGCTTAATACATATTTGTTGAATGAAGGGGCCCTGATTCTGCCTATGGAGCCCATCTCTGTACTACTAAATGAATAGCTCTCCTGTCTTCCTGAGAGGGGAGATGAGCTCCTTAGAGATGAAAGGCAAGCACCTTTTCTTCTGTTTAGTTTTACCTTAGGTGCTGAGCTCAGGCTATCTTCTCAAAGGCACGTGTTCCAATGTGGTCAGTGCCAGTAGCTACCAAAGGGACTGTCACACGTGACTGGAATTAGGTGTCTGTGTCTGGTTGCCTGCCATTGGCTCTCACTGATGCAGCCCACCGATTGCCTACTATAAACCTGGGTTCCGGAAGAAGCTGCTCATGTGAAACATAGAGTTAATTTTTAAAACTGTCAGTGCTTTAGGTGATGCACATATTTGTCCTGTCTTTTCCTGGAACTTTGTGTTCCAAAGGAGAGAAGTTGCGTGGGTTGCTTCTGGTTTGCTGTGACATTTGCATGCTGTCCTTAGCCAGCATCCTCTCAGCTGGGACATAGCTGGGCCCGTTGTCTTTGGGCCTTAGAGGCAGGGCCTCTCTTGTAGCCTCCTGATCTTAAGCACGCAGCTCCTGAAATCTGTTTTAGCACTGATTTGACTGTCCAGTCCTGCTGGTGGACTTGGAGCACCGTGAGGGCGGAGTGGTGCTGTGCCTGGCTGGCCATCCAGCCCATCTCACATAGGGTGGGTTGGATGAGTGTGTATGGGGTTGGGAGTGATGCTGCCTAAAGCAGAGCCTCATCAGAAGTTATGCATTAGGCAGATGAAAACAATCCTGAGATGGATGTGGTGATGATTACAAAAGAAGAAGAATGTCCTAATACCACCAAACTGTACAGTTTATGTTATGTGTATTTTACCACAATGAAAATTTGAGGAAAGAAAGTTATGTATTAGGTATCTGTTAGCATATAACACTCCAGCATTGTCCTACCGGAAAAGCCAAGACCAGGAGGCGCAGAGATTTTTACTGAGGCGCCTATGATCGCATCGGGTTTGCGCTAATAAAAATACTCCTTACACTGCCTCTGTGAATTTATCTGTTTGTAAATTTGATTCACTCTGCAGCTTGTCTTTGGTTCCTTATTCCTTAGATAAACAGCTTATTAATGGTCACCCTTCCATCATATGTTAGGTTTTAAACTTCTACATTTGGAAGCCATAGGGAAATATAATTAGACCCCGTGGTCAAAGGCTTGGGTCCTGGAGTCCAGCCGGGTTCACCTCCAGGGCTGCTGTGTTCTTTGCCCTTTGGGACTTCCCTGTCCTTACCTGCAGACTGGTGATGACAGTTGTCCCCGCCTTGTTTTTCCCATTTGGCCGCCTAGCTTCACTGCCCTTGACTTCCAAAGGGCCATCATGAAGAAATCTTCCTCTTTGTTTGAAGTCTCAGTCATCTTTCTGTTGTTTGTACTTTGAATGTTCAGACCTCCTGCTCTCACTGCTCCCCTGCCTCTGTCCCTTTTCCCAGAGCTGGCACCTCTAGATTGGTTCCGATTATTCAGTTTCAGGGTGTCCTGAGGCTCCACTGACCTCATCCCCCCGACTAGAATATGGATTCTTTAACAGGGGTGTGTAAGCTTCCAGAGGGAAGGATCGAGATTGTCCCGTTGGCACTTGGTGTCATGCCCTGTGTGACATACTGGGTACTTGGTAAGTAGGTGTATGAGAGCTGGGAAAGCATAAATGAAAGTGTCCCCTTCTTGGCCCCACGAGAAGTTCACTTAGGACAAGTCTGGCTTCTCATGTTAGTTTCTGCTTTCACTTGACTAGGTTGGCCGTTGCCTTGAAATGTCAGAAAAGGTTTCATAGGTGCCCAGGGACAGGACAGAGCCCGGCCTGCTGTCCCGCCGCCTCTGGCAGTGAGGCCCAGAGCAGGCAGCAGGACGCGAGGTCTGTAATCCCCCTGTGTCCTAGTTCACAGGCTAGCAGCACCACTAGTTGGAAATTAGGGAAATAGCTCCTGGAGGAATTCCTTGTTGAGTTAAATTCTGGACCTTTTCTTTTTTCTCAGTAGCCCAGGGCTGAAGAAGCAGGGTGTCCTAAACATGTGGAAGGTGAGGATGTTGACTGTGCCTGCCAGGGTCAGTGTAGGGCAGGGAGTATGGTACTGTACAGCCAGTGGCCTTGTGTGGCCTTGGGCCTCCATTTCCATGAATTACGGCTTCTTCTGTTTCTTCTGATTGAACGTGGAGATTCTGACTAAGCTGGACCAAGTACTTGGAAAGAGAGAGAGAAGGAGAGAGAGAGGGAGGGAGGAGAGACCATTTAATATGTGTCTGTGAGGCGTGGGGGCAGAAAAGGGACTCTTAGGGATTTTGGCCCTGTGGACTGGACTTGATCCTGGATGGGGGTAGAGGAGAAGGCTTAGAAATCCAAGCTGACAGATGTGTTTTCATGAAGGAGCTTTTGTGAGCATGGGTCCAAACAGGATTTGTCAGGATCTAGGGGCCAAGCAGTGCATAAAATGTGGAGGGAGTTCTGTGGACCTCTGCTGGGAACCAGCTCCCTGTGGCACCTGATGAATCTTTGAGAATATTTTCGGTCAGCACCAGCATGTATGGGGTACACATGATGAGGTGTCTGTAAATGCTAAATCTAGTTGAAATAGGATTTCATGGTGGGCTGGTTGAAGCATCTTTCCCTTTTTTAGTCACCATGTCTGATTTGAAAGATCTTGCTGGCTAGCCAGTGTCACCAACACCCTCCATCATTCTGTCTGTGACATGGAGCTCAGTGGACACTTTCAGAGCTGCCACAAATGAGAGGATGTTTCTGGGCCTGCACTGTTTAGAATGGAGTACATGTGCTGTGGGACTAAGACCTGGTCCTCCTCTGCCCCTGCTGGGTGACCTTGCAGAATTTTCTAGCCTTCTCTTAGCTTTGGTTTTCTCCTTGGCAATATGGGAGTAATAAGATGGTGGTGAGGGTTTCAGGAGATCAGAGATGTGAAGTGTCTGCACAGCCTGACCTTCGCAGCCATCGGTGGTGTTTGTATTATCACTCGTCTCAGTGTGTGGGTTGGAACCCACTTAATCCTGTCCAGCAGTTTGCTTTTCTGTGTAAATCTGTATAACATAACTTCTTTCTTGCCCACCAGAATTTTATGAAGGAAGCTGCTGTTACCTCCAGTTGTCACAATGGAGAAACTGAGGCCCAAATGCTGAGCTCCCATTGCTGGACCGAGGTGTGGAGGGGAGCATGTCAGGGGCATTCGTCTCGGGCATTGTTTTCATGTTGCATCACTGGAAGTGGCAGCACTTAGAAACCTTTATCTCTCGTTTGGTTACAGACACACAGATGGACATAATGTCACAGGGTGTGTTTTTGAGCAGCTGGTTTCCAGGTCTCTCTACGAACTTAAGGACTCAAAAAATGGCACAGGGTGCAACTGTAAGGCAAGAAGCTGAATTCATAAAACCAGGCAGGAAAGATGACCCCGCGTCTGTACAGAAAGCGTGTATGTCAGGGTCTTCCGAGCTCAGATCTACAGAGCACGCCTCCTGTGTGTCCATTAATCCTCAGGGCAAGCCCCCTGCAGCCCCACAGTTCACACTTGAGGAACCCTCATGGGGAGCTCAGGGACTTGTGTGCTGCGTGCAGGGCGGGGCCAGGCCTTGAGCCCTGGCAGCAAGACTCCACGCCCGCGCTGTCACCCTCTGTGCGGCCCTGGGGGGCAGCTGATGAACACAGTTCATCAAAAGCGAACTGTGAACCGACAGATGAAAGAAGAGGTCTGTGAAACATGTGAGGTTCTTTTGTGAACCAAAACGTACTTCAGTTGTTTTCTCTGTGTATCAGCAAAGAGTCACCATGAACTCCCCGGTCGTCTGGCAGAGGCTGATTTATGGGGATTTGCTCAACTCTACCAGCTGGTTAACAACACTTGGAGCTTTTAACATTTCAAGGGGAGGAAATGAATAAACAGGCGTTCTCCGTGAAGCCGGCCAAGTCCCTGGGATTGGCTGAGTGCTGCATTCCGTTGAAAGACGTTTTGACATACAGGGCAGACATCTCTAGATCGCATTTTGAACCAGAGTTCCCAGTAAACAAGAGTCAGGAAATCAAATTTGAGGGGCAGGCCCCCATTTCTTACAGATAAGAGCTGTCAAAAGAAATCTTTATTTGTATTATTGGGGGTGGGGGAGGTTAACTGGTCAGATGAAAAAGAAAAACCAGTTGTCCAGGTATTAGCAGATAATGGACATCCTTAATTGACTTAAATTTGATAAAATTGTTATCTGAAATGTTTGAACAATTATAATGTTTATACTTCATATTATATTGTAACTATTAATGCTTTATGCATATTTGCGAACCTTTTATCCCACAGAATACATGAAACAATGCTACATTTAATTTTTTTTTTTTTTTTTTTTTTTTGGTCAAATACCAGTAATCTGCTTATATTGCCTTTTTGTCCTTTGGAAGAAGTATAAAATTAGGCATTTTTGTAAAACTAACATAGTAAGTCAAGATTTCTATAATCCTTCAACACACTTCAGAAACAAAAGCCATGTGGGAGTGGTCAAGTGTGTGTCCAGTGTTGAATGACTGAAAATATAAAGTGGTAAGAACTGAAATGGACAAGGTCTGCTTTTATCCTCAGGTTCTATAACGTTCACTTTTCTTCCTCGTCTCCACCGGGTCATTTCCACATGGCTTGAACACAGACCCTTCCTGAGTGCCACTGGCTGTATTTTGGTTGATAATGTTCCTGAGGAATTCCCCGAGGATCTCTCTGCTTTGGAGGCAGAGTGATTCAGAAAACCCTCTGCTCCTGAGAGGAGCCTGGTTTGCAGTGCTCTCATCAGTCTTCTGACAGGTCCAATTGGGGATGTAAGTGAGGAAAGGGAAGAAGAACAGGAAAATACAGGGGGAAAATGGTTGGAAAATATAGTATTTATTTCCTTCTAAGTCAGAATAAATGGACAGCTTTCCACAAAAGCGAAAATCGACTGCAAACTCCGTATCTAGTACTGTGGAGGACACTCATGCTGCTAGATTTATTGTAGAGATCGAAAAAGTAATATTAATGCAATTTTTAAAATCCCTTTTCAGAAATTAGAGCCAGACTTGGGTCTTAGAAGTAAGTAGCTTAAAGTTGCATGGGATGTGAGGGAAGATTAGAAGAGAAAAGGTCTCGGCATGTGTTAGGCGTTGCAGCTGATTCCTTTAGGACAGTTCTAATCTGGGCACCTGTCTGCCCAGGGAGCTTGCTGCTCCACCAACCCGGTGTGGTGCTCTGGAAGGCTCCAGCTCTCCAGGTGAGACAGGCGCCAAAAATTTCATGAGCACCTACAGGGCTCTGTCTGTGGCAGATTGCAGAAGAAAATAGAACCCTTGTCACGACAGCCTGACTTGTGAGGACAAATGGTGGCTGGCAGCGGGGTACTGTCCAGAGGGCCAGGTGCTGCCTGGGTGTGGTGGGCTGGATGGCTGGACTTCTCCATTAGTCATCTTGACTGTCTGTCTCACTCTGACTGCTGATCCTTAGCTGTGGAATTTTGAATAAGATGTTTTATCTTCTGAGGCTCAGGTTCCATAGCTATAAAGTGTTCACTGGGCTGCTGCAGAGTGATAGTAGACAGAAGGTGAAGGGAAGGCTCTTGGAAGAGCCCTGTTAAATATAAGACATTAATAGTAAGTGATGGATTGTGTTAACTTGACTCATGGCGATATCCCAGTTCCATTGCTCTAGGCTCTCCCTGTTTCCCAGCAGCATGGTGGAGGCCCAGGGCAAAGAGGGAGGATGACTCGGCACTGTCCGTCCCCACTGCTGTGCAAGCCACTGAGCCACAAAGCCTCTGGGACGGACTTCAGACAAGGGAGGGGGCCCCAAGAATTTGTACTCTACCTTTACCTGGGTGTGGGATAATTTTCAGACCGTTTCATCCATTTGGCTCATTAAGTGTTGACACATTTTTCATCTTACCATCTAATTCTGCTGGCTGATAGAAATGCCATTTGCCCAAACTCTTGGGTTTGAAGGATGGCCCATGGTGGCCATCTGTGATTGTTCTCGATCTCCTCTGCCTTGGGTCTTTGTGGGAGTGTGGGTGGGGTACAGACTGGGAACCCAGAACTCTCTTTTTCTGTTCCAAACTCCCCAGTGGGGATCTAGCTGGAATGAGGTGTTTGGACTTAGACAGCATATGTGCATCCTGCAGACTTGTTCCCGGGCCTCCCCGGTGTGGAGCCTTTTACAGTTTACTTTTTTTTCAGAGTCAGTTTGAGGGTGCACTCTATTCAACTGTTGCAGGTAAAAAAGACACCCCCTCCAAAAAAATGCACCATTAAGATGTAAGAAAGAATTCCCAGGAGAAACAGATAAAAACAGATCGTGTCTTTGTTGAGTCCTTTATTTCTGCTGTATCTTTGACTCCACTTATGGGTAATCAGTGACCCTTGTTTCCTGCGCTGAGAAGGGGGTGCTGAGCATCAGCCTGTCCTTGGACATTGTAAATCTGAGTGGGCAAAGGTGCTCCAGGGCCCAGGCAGGGCCTTCTCCTTCCAGTTCTGTTCTCTATGTCACCACAATTCTGTGGCCATTTGCTTATGGTTTCCTAATAACAAGAGCAAGGCTCAGTCAATGTAGAAGACTTGAGAAATATTGAAAAACATAGCAGTAGAAAATAAAAATCACCCTTATTTCACTACTCATGTTTAGGCAAAAGTGAACATGTTAGTACATTTTCTTTCTAGTCTTTTTTCTACATGTGTATATATTCACATTGCTTTAACAGTGAGGTAGAAGTTGGAAATTCTTTTTAATTCATTCCTTATGTATTCAGACTCATTATTTCCTTCTCAGTTCTCTTCATAAGAAAGGATTTTTAAAATTTTGAAGTTTTTACTTAGGAAGAAGGTTCTGCCCCTTACAGAAGACAAAAATGTGCCATTTACTGAAACCCGTGAAAATACTTATATGAGAGAAAGGGCCATGAAATCACATGAAATTTCATCCAGATTTCTGAAGAGTCTTTGAAAATCCTGCAATCACGGCTGCTTTTGATTGAATCTGCTATTACGAGGAGCTCAGGTGCAAAGCAGGATGCAGGGTGTGTAAGCACAGTGCCCAGGGCCACAGAGGGTCGGAGGTGTGGGGAGTGGTGTGGGCTCACAATGGAAGACGGCAGTTTTTACCAAGCCATATGTATAGTTGTGCATAGAATGATTAATAAATAGCTGTGTGCTGAGACACCTGGGTCCCTGCTGTAGAGAGGAGAAAAAAAAACCCTCACGGGTTCCATATTGTCTGGAGAATCAGGGTTAAAACTGGGCATGAGCTCACAGTATCTCATACCTCTTTCCCATACCTTTGGGGGATTCAGAAAAAAAACCCAAAAACACTCAAGCAAATACTTGATTGTGGCAATTGCCGTGAGAGTTCTGGCATCTCTTTTTTTTTTGAGGGCAGTGTCACTGGCCCTCATATGTGGGACCTGAACCGGGGTCGCTGGCTTCCCAAGTCAGCACTTAACCACCGCGTCACTCGGACGGCCCTGGCATCTCTTTTATTTACCATTAACTCATTTCAGAAAGACCAAGAGCTTTCTTAAAGAACCGATACATTCTATATGAGAACTATGTTATTTAAGTGTGAAACAGCTTTGAAAAGACATTTATTTCTAAATTAAACAGCCTTTTAAGACTTTTTTTTTTAATTTTAGAAAAATCGTAGAAGATGCAGCAAATGGAAGAGGCTAAAATACACTCAATAATCGACTTCCCATTGCTGCCAGCGTTTTGGTATATGCGTTTCGCTTACTGTTCTCTCTCCCATCCCAGTCCTTCTCTTCTCTCTGCTTTGTGGATATTATTAATCTCCTGTTGTTGGTCATTTAGGAGTAATAGTTGTAAGTAATACTTCAGTGAACATCCTTGTAGCTAAGTGTTTGCATAGAACCTAAATTACTCCTTTGGGGAGTGTTGGGTCAACTAGTACATACATTTAAGACTTGTCACACAGGTCACCAAGCTAGTGTACAGACTTGTGAGTATACAAATGTACTGCTTTACCCTGCTAATAATATTATATTCTGTTTTACTCGGCCTTTGCCAACACTTCCTAATTTGGTATCAAGACCAAAAAATCAAAAAACAAAACAAAACCCAGCATCATATTTCAGTTTTCACTTCTTTCATTATATAATGAAGTAAAAAACTAGTTTTCATTTTCTTCTTGCACATTTAAATTTCTTCGTCAATGAATTACCTATTCATAACCCCCACCTCCGATTTTGGGAGTTCTTTTTGTTATAGAGTAACATTTTGTTATATATTGCAAATATTTGAATACATTTGTATTAAGCAACCTTAAATATACAGCTGTAAATTTTGTATTTAAGAAAGATGATACCATTGTGGATAGGAACATAAGAGACAAATCTGAAGAAGTGGCTATTTAGGAATGGTCTGGAAGTGTTTAGCAGTGACACTTATGACACTGCTGAAGGAAATACACATGCAGCAAAGTACACATATGACAAATTGTACACTTAGGTAAGTTTTATAAACCAGACATATTTGTGAAGTCAGCACCATGCTCCAGAAACAGACTATCATGACCATGTTTTTTTTTTTTTTTTAAAGATTTTATTGGGGTATTGGTGGAGGGGAACAGCGTTGGGGAATCGGGGAAGGGGAACAGACAAGTTGCCGTCTTCTTGTTCTTCAGTTTAGTTGCGGAGGATGTTGCTTCACTGTTGGTATCGTCATTGCGCTCTTCCCGGATGAGGCAGATCAGTCGCTGGCCTCTGGATGTCGCTCACCGCGGCTATTGGCAGCTCATGCTTGGCTGCCAGCCGCTCACACTGGCTGCAGGCCACTCACTGTAGCCTATGGCAGCCCACTGCAGCAGGGGCTGCAGCCCACACCATCACCGGGGCTCGCACAGCCCAGCTCCAGATGGAGCTGTTGTTAGCTGTAGAGGGCAGTGTCACTGGCCCTCATGTGGGATCCGAACTGGGGCCGCTGGCATCCCAAAACCAGCGCTTAACCAATGCGCCACTCGGCCGGCCCCATGTTTGTTTTTTTTAAAGATTTTATTGGGGAATCGGGAAAGGAGAACAGTCAAGTTGCTGTCCTTTTGTTCTTCAGTCTAGTTATGGAGGACTTTGCTTCACTGGCCCATGTTGGTATTATCATTGTGCTCTTCCCGGGTGCGGCAGTCACTTGCAGGCCATTGGACGTGGCTTACAGCAGTTCACGAAAGCTGCCAGCCAGCTCCAATGCAGCCTACACCATTGCCGGAGACCCATGGCAGCTCAGCTGCAGGTTGAGCTGTTGTTCACCATCTTAGCCATAGAGGGTGCAACATCACTAACTCTCATGTGGGATCTGAATCGGGGTCCTGCTGCTCAGAGCTCCTGTCCCAAGCCAACTCTTAATCAATGCGCCACTTGGCTGGCCTGTCACTAGCACGTTTGAATTCTGCCAGCATGATTAGTTGTGGCGGTTTATGTGCTTTATCCATTTGCTCCCCTTTTGTGTCTGTCTTCTTCTCTTGTGCTCTCCATTCTGTTTACAAGATTCATGCACATTTTGTCCTTGCTGTGTGATATTCCATTGGAGGAATATGCCACAATTTATGAGTCCTTCCTGCTGGTGATAGACAGTTGTAGTTTCAAATTTTGGTCTGCAAAGAGTGCTGCTGTCAATATTCTAGTACATGTTTTTGCTACCTCTGGTGTTGGGAATAGAGCTAACATTTTAAGAAACTTACATGTGCCTGTATTCTTCTCTGCTTCACTTACATCTCGAGCAGAGTGAATAGCAAGGACCCACAGTGCAGTGTTTGTGCTGTGTCTTTCCTCAGTGGTACTGTTGTAAGGATGAGAGTGATGAAGTTCCCCTAACCAAGTAGTGAGTTCTGATTGAGATTGTCGATGATGACTGTTGGCTTCAGGCGGGGCTCTCATCTTCACAGGAAGAATTGCATTTTACGTTCTGTTGTCTTCTTTATCACTTTTTGATTCATTCTAGTAAATTGAAGATTCAAATTGTTTAAGAGGAAAGAGTTTATTAACTTATTGGTCTTACAGGCAACATTCTTAGGTTTACTGGTTTAATGAAAACCACATCTTTGGGGTAAGAAATTGGATTAAGGCCATGTGTGTGCATGTACTGATGCTGGGAGATGTACCAAATCTGGATCACACTACTTTGTGATCTTTTGGTAGAATTAAATAAAAGGCATTAAAAAAATTTATAGCTGCCTTTTACTAGCTTTATGTCTGATCCCCCCCCCCCCCCATCTCTAGATTCTTTGGTTGACATGAGTTTTGAAGTTCTGCCACATTCACTTATCAGCCTGTGGCAAATGCAGTCCTCGCCAGAGTGAACATGAAAGGCTGAGAGTTAAAAAAAAAAAATCCATGTGCAACATAAAAATGCCCTGCCCTTATAAGGAATTGGCAGGGTTATCATTCTCTCCCTCTCTCTTTTCCTCTGTATTTGTAGGGAAAAGGCTAAATTCTTAAATTTTTATTCTTTAATCCATCAAGTATGTGTACATCTATTTAAAAATTATTAATACTTTCCAAAATACGTCTAAACTGACAATTCGTTGTATCAAGTAGGGCCAGATATTTGCTGGTTCGTTTCCAATTTTATGGGTATCTCTGTAAACTATGAATCACTTTGTACTTCTCTAATATACATGGGCTAAATATTAATCTCCACAGCAACTCCCATGAGGTGAGTACTGAACACAAAAATCTCCACCTGCTGAAAAGAAGACACATTATTGCTGGGAGAGAGGAAGTCAGTGGTGTAGGGGTTCCTATCCATTTTCTTGCCCTTACTCTGTTTGTTTATTCTCCTTCTCTCTGCTTTAGTGTCCTTAATGTTTTATCTGCCATTAGAGGACATTGGCCTTAAGTTGATGAATAGCAGGATGATGTTCTTAATTGATAATCTGGCAACAGTGAGCAGGGCTTGAAGAATCAGAACTCACCTCTTATAAAATGCTGCCATAAGTCGCTTCCCCTTGTCCCTTGTTTGTCACCCCTACCTTGTTTGGAACTGTGCTTACATTTCTGGCATGCTGTTTCTTGGGGCTCCATTGCCAGGGCCCACACAGATACCCCGTGTCCTTTCCTCTGGGGCATGATCTGGATCAGAAAGGTGCTGCTGCTGCTAACCCTGGAGAAACTTGCCCTGTAGTTGTCAGATGGCACCTGACAGTGCCACCCCATTCCTTCACTTATTTATTCATCCATAGAGTAATTCTCAGTACTGATGGCATGCTAGGGAAGAAGAGATTCCACAGGTAACAGGATCCATGGGTGGAGGAATGCAAGCCAATAGCTAGCACAGAACAGTGAGAAAGGCTCCTGAAGACCCCAGGTGGGACTGGGCAGCCTCAGAGGACGGGAGAGAAGGGGCTTGAGGGGGTTCTTCTCACTCAGGGCCTTGCATCAGGCCAGGTCTCGTAGATAGATACTCAGCCTTTGTGGAAGGTTTGTGAGCAGAAAAGTGACATATGCTGCTAGAAAATTGTTAGGCAATGGAATGAGGAACCCCAGAACTTTTAACATTGCTTCAGTTTCAGTACTCCCTGAACAGTTTGCTTTTGCACTCTTGAAATAGCGATTTTAGGATTCGCAAGGTATGTTTCCCAGTGTTTTGTATTTTCCTCCGTGGTCTGAAGCGTCTTTGTATTCTTTGTTTGACAGTTCTGTATTTCTGATTGGATTTTTCAGAATGTTATCACGCTCAGTGACTACAGAATCTATTTGTTTACCTTTAAGGGGCTTTTTAGGTGTTCATTTAACCAAACTGAAGTCTGTGTACCTGATTCTTTGAAAGGATGAAACTCAAAAGGTCAGAGTTTGGAGTAAGGAAAGGTTTAGTGATAGAGAAGGCACCAACTAAGAAAATGGGAACCCTAACGGTGCCTCAGATCCATCTTGATCACAAGACTAGATTAAGAGTTTTTAAGGGGCTAGGGGAACAGGTATGCAGAAATGCGGGTGGGGAGAGTTTTAATTGGAGGACCTTAAATTTGGCCATTTATGGTAAAGGGGCATCTGCACTGGATCTTCCTGGACAGTGGACCTTTGGCTTCTGAAAGGATCTGGTGTTCGTACAGGTTCTGGTTATGTCCTGGTCCTTTGGTTCCGTGTGTGTGTGTTTTGGGGGGTGGGGGCGCAGGGAGGCGAGCCTTTGGTTCCAGGTGTAGCTGAAGATCAAAGTTCTCTCCTCTGGGCATGCTCCCGCTGCATGACTTGTGGTTTGGGTCTGTTGTCTCTGAAAAGCAACTCAGTTTCTCCTTAAACAGGATGGGACCATTTTAAACTGGTTCTGTGGTTACATTCCTTTCTGTGGTCAGCCCAGCAGAGCACAAAAGGAGTTCAGGACTTGATATCATCAGTAGCTAGTTTTCAATGAGATAAGACCAAGGATGGCACATGTAGGGAAGGAGACTCCCAAATGCAGCATCGTATTTTGATTTAATGACATGATAAATTGTGTGACACATTTATATCTTTATTACCTGATCGGTGAAATTAGCCAATCTGTGACTTGTTTTTTTATATTTCAGTGTTCATGTGGAAAAATTGCTCCATATTGGGCTTCAGGAATATATATTTAAAGGAGATATTTTAAAAAGCAATTAAATAAAAATCCTGATAGTCCTTATGAAAACCCTGATGCTTTTGCAAATTATTTTAACTCTTATAACCTTTAAATAGGAAAGTAGCAAGACAGTTTGCATTGGATAAGGAAGTATCTTGCTAAAACCTTTGGGGGTTCCTGTGGTGTCTATAGTAGGGTTACTCTAAAGCCCAAATTTTCAACAGATTTGCTACACCTGCCAAGGACTGCAATCTGTTGAATATATTTAATTTCTTCATCATTTCATTATTTCTTTCTCTTTCACTAATAAAGCTGCTCCTAGAATGGAGAGTTTCATTACATAAAAACTAAACCTCTTTTTAGATTCCTTAATGGATTAAAACATGGGAGTATAACCATATTAAAACACCACCTTTCAAAACTTATCTGTATAGTGCAGGAGTATGTACAGGATTGTTTTGGTGATTATTTTTTTGCTTATGCTATTAAATTAAAATTTATGTTTTTACACATACTTTGAATTTTGTACCCATTAATGAATTTCAAGTTTACCCTGGTAGATCTATTATAAAGGTAAACAAATTGACAAAGAATTGTATACTCAACATTTGAAGCTATTTTAAGTTAAATGGTAGAAAAAGATAGGTACATCAAAGGTCACTCGAATTGAGTGGCTGGAAGGTTATTGAAGCATCAGTGCAAGGAAGATCCCGTTAAATGGGCCAAATGACAGTTCTTGGAAACATTGCAGACTTTGGGAGTTAAGCGCAAGCCGCACAGGTCAGGAGAGAAACTGGGGCCAGAGGCCTTAGGGCCTGCCCCGTGGTTATGGTCTGTAAGAAGAACACTAGTGTTTCGGATGGAGGCCATGATGGGGGCACCAAAGACAATTGGAAGAAAGGGAATGAGAGGGGCAGCCATGGTACAAGTGAGGTGGTGATGGCTGAGCATTCTTTTCCTGCGTTGGGAGGCGTGTGACAGTGTGGGGCACAGAGGAGGAGCAGAATAAATGGAAAGGCAGGTGTGGAGAGATAAATGCCTGTCTTGGTTTTATTCTGAGTAATGTATGAGGCCATTGGCCAGGAAGACAGTGACCTAAATATTACAGAAAGAGGTTAGGGTTGCAAATCAGTGGTTCCATGGAAGATCCATGATTTGTAAATACTGTTGTTATTTGACAGGAAAAGACAGGTTTGTGGCATAGATTTGAAGATTAGATTGAAATAGGAAAGAGTGTGTTTTTTCTGTCTTGGACCACTCCTCCCTAGGAGTCCAGAGCCAATGACGAATAGGAAGGAAGACAAATAAGGATGAGCTTTTTTCACACAACTGCTTTACTCTGCGGAAGGAACTGTGAAATGCTTTCTTTTTATAGAGAAGGAAGAGGGCTTACTCTTTTGCTATCTGGACAGCACTATGATTTTCCCCCTACAAATTATAGAAAACTACAGACACCCACTAGAATTAATAAAATTGTCAAGCATAATACAATTGCCTGGATTATGTGTTTTGGTTACTATCTTCTCTAGCTCTTTTTGAGGGCTTTAGTAGAACTGGACCAGGCAACGAGATGAGGATGGAAGAATGGCTTGGCAGTAAACCTAAATTTTCTGCCAAGAAATAGGAATTTCCACTTGTCTCAGCAAGATGTGAATTAAAGATGAAAGAAAAGTTCAAAAACAAACAACCCATACAGATGTCCTGAAATCAAAGGTGCAAGGTTTGGGAGCATCTGAGTAGTTACTATACTGTGCTATGGACTCGAATGTATCCCAAGGGGCTGGCTGGGGTTGACTAGCCTCACTGAAAACCAGAATTTGAGGAGACTGACTGAAGACTTTTCCAAACCCAATCTTGTCCACACCTCCTCTAAGAAGGTCTGTCTGATCTGGACCTCTACATTCAACAGCTGGAGAAGATCCCTTTCCTTCCCAGTAGCCTTCTTTCAATTGGACTTGATATCCACCAGGTCCCCTGCACCAAGCCTGTGGCCCATGCTTTTCTTCTTGGGCAGTTTTGTGTCTAGAAAAATTACAGTTATGAGGGCCATTTTATTTTTACTCAGAAAGTCATGTTTTGTGCTGGGACACACGGAGACCTTGACGTGGATCCCTCTGGGTGAGCCACGTGTGGAGAAAAGCTGACCAGGCCAGTTTGTAACTTGTGTTGACTCCGCCAGCCCTAAGCCCTCTGCACCCAATTTTTCACACAAGTTGCAGAAACAGTCTCTTGGGACTCTGGCTGCATTTGCTCAGGAGATTCCTAGTTTGTTGGGAACAGGAAGTCCCAAAACTTTCTTCTTGCATGTGCCTTTCCCATCCCTGCTAACAGTAGTACATGCCATCCTGGTTCATTGTGCCTTCAAGAACACATCATCCTGGACTCAACAGAGGGCACTTTTCCCTGTACTTTCAAGAAGGTGCACTAGTAGTTTGCTGTGTGGGAAATGGCCTCTGTCATCTTCAATTTCCAGAGAGTAAGTGGCACTTTTGACATAAATGTGTACTTGTTTCTTTTGTGACTGTTCTTAAACAAACTCAAACAACTTCAAACATAACAGAAAGCTAGATAAGAAGACAGACCTTTAATCACATGCATCTCAGATTTTATATTTAAAATGTATTATTTGTCCCAGTACTTAGCACATTCAAGGAGGAAATGGTCAGGATACATTTTCTACCTTTTGCTTTATGAGGAAAGCCAAAGATCCTTTTTCCACTGTGTAAATTGTCAGGTTTTGAATCATAGGGAACTGGTTTGATCCCCACCTCACTGACTTAAAGCTTCGGGATGTTCATTTCTCTAAGACTGTTTCCTTCATCCGCAAAGTGAGGTGATTTAAGTATCCACCTCACAGTTGTCTGAAGGTTTGGAAGCATCAAAGCAAAGTACTTGCTGCCTTATTTTTAGAATATATTTCCCAGGTGTGCTTTATTGTTTCACTGATGGGTGTTCTTAGCATGTCCTGAGATGGGTAAGTTGAGGGTGGCACACTTTTTGTGTAAATATTTACAGCTAATAAATATTTTAGGATTTATGTGGGCTGTTGGTCTCTGTCGCTATTCAGCACTGCTCTGTAGTGTGCAAGCAGACATAGACATTATGAAATTGAATGAGCCTGGCTGTGTTCCAATAAAACTATATTTATGGACACTGAAATTTGAATTTCATATATTTTTCATGTCATGAAATATTATTCTTTTGATTTTTTTTTTTAGCCATTAAAAATGTAAATCCATTCTTAGCTCACAGGGTCTACAGAAGCAGGCAGTGGGTGTAGTTTGTCAATAGCCCCTCTAAGAGAATCTGCTTGATCTTTTTTGTAGTAAATACTATTTATGGAGAAACATAAAATGGTTTTCTTGGGAAGATTCAAGTGTCTCAGGTCATTGTAGGGAAGCCAAGTGGAGAGCAGATTGATATTTTCAGTGCATATTTCAAGTAGGCACACTTGTCTGGTAAATGCTGAATTATGAGCCTGACTAGAGAAATATCAAAGAAGTAGGCGAAAGAGATGACCAGTTGGAATTATAGGTCATTAACTTGGATCCTTTTTCTGGTTGTGAAAGAGTGATTTTTCTCACCTAAACTGTATAGCCTGGTTCTTGGTGAAAGTGTACACTGCTTTGTTCCCTTAGAGGTTTCAGAGCACTTTTCTGCATCACCTCATCTTTTCCTAGGATATCTATGAGAACCTGCATAAAGTGAAAGGGTGATGCCTCATATTACACAGGGGAAGCAGCAACCCAGAGAAATTCTATGATTTGCCTAAGGTTCAACCAGTATAGTTACAGGATCAGGCCTAGAAACTCAGCTCCCCAATTGTGGGCCCAGGCCACTTGCCGCCCAGCACCATGCTTTGTGTTATTATCAAAGAGATAATGAGGAGATTGGTACCTGGCATCCATAAATGCCATAGTTTATAAAGATCATTTTTATGTATACTATTTCATTTAACCCTCAGAAAATCATGTCAAGTAAGTGGGCAAGTGTTTTTGTCCCCCTGTTATGTGGCCGCTGACGATGTGATACAGCTTACGTTAGCCCGGGTCACACACCCATTAAGTCCCAGAGTCTGGGATCTAGGTTTTCAAACTCCTTTTATTATACCATGCTGCCTTGTTGCACGACATGGAGGTGATGTCATTAATACCCAAACATTAAAAAATAAATTGAAAAAGAAATAACATCCTGCCCCATTCCAGCCCCTGGCAGTGATTTTAACTGGAGGTTTGTGTTATGAGAATTTTTGCTTTCAAAATGCTGCATGTACCTCCTGTAAAAGGTTGAATTAAATGATTTATTTTAGGTAAGTGGCCCATGTAAGTTTATTATTTATTTATTCTGGTCCTTTTTTATTCAGCTCCTTTGGCTAAATGCAGCACTGCTGTGTTTTTATTGCTTACCCCATCATTAAAAGAAATTGAAAAGATGCTTGTTAGTTTTAATATTACATGGATGGAAATATATCTGGCACTTTCAGGAGCATTTACAATTCCTAATAGTGCATTATAAGAAGTAGTCTGGTTTATTCTTTATTAAAAAAAGAAAAAACTTCCTAAAATTTGATAATCGTCTTTTGTTGGGGAGAAGGTCTCTGCATAGTGCAATGCTGTTTTTCTTGGCTCTTTCACATTCCTTTCCAGCCTGTGGGAATGGGGCTGGTGGTGTTTGTGCCTTTCATCTGTTGATAAATAACCAAGTTATTTACTTGGAAGTGCAGGTTCTCCCTCTTCCTTTAAAACCATATGCTTCTGTAACTGTGGGACATATGCCCTTTTCAGTAAACAGCTATGGCTGTAACTGTTGGAACTATTGTTAAGGTGAACACACACCAAAACTCAGACTGCATCTTGTATCTAAGCCAGAAACAATCCCCCAGGAGATGGTGTTCAGTAGCATTTGCAAAATGGCTTTTCAGAACCTGCAAAGTGCTATGGAAAGACAACAGGTGGCAGAGGGAAAGGCTTGGAGGAGGAGTGGGGAGAAAGACCCTGACAAGAAAATTGTTCTGAGGAGGTGTCATTTGTACTGCAAGGTCCTAAACGTGTCCAAGATCCAAACTTGGTCATAACACCAACCAAAGTGTAATAGGAAATTCAGAGAAATTCCTAAACCGATGTTTCCTAACTTGAAGTGTTTGATGGAGTTCATTCGATTGCCCTCTGAAGTAGCCTTTCCCGAAAACCTTTATAGGAAGAGGGAGAATAATTTTAACAGTGAAGATAATCTTTATGTACATGGAAAAAAGTGGCAAGCAAATCAGTGTTCACAGGAGATGCTTTGCAGGGGTCACTAGTGCTTTATAACGGACGAGAAAGTCATGCCTCTCTGGCCACTTACCGGAAGTATGACACGAAGTCTACTGCTTAAACTTGTTAAGCCTCAGGATATTTACCTGAATAACTGGGGCGATGACAATATGTACCTGATATATCAGCCTGTGAGCTTTCCGTGGGGTGAAAACACCTGGAGCTTGTTGCACATGCCCTGGCATTTAATTCAGCCAGTGCTCAAAACATGTGAGCAACATCTATAGTAGTCATGGGACTTTCCGATGTAGTTTCCCTCTTACACCATTGGAGTTGGTCTGGTGAAAACTGAGTTAACCAACTTTTGTGGGAGGACAGTTAGGAAGTGCTTGTTTGGAAGGCACTTGTGTATAGATACGAAATCTTGAAAATAATAATTTGATTATTAAATAAGCAAGTTCATTGAAATCTCCATAAAGCCCAATATTAATGTAAGATATTATTAATATATGTAAAAATCGCCTACCAGGCTCTTGTACTTTTAAGTGGTGAAATAAATAATTTAAAATAAAACTTCAGGAGAAATTTGTGGGATAATTTTTCAATTTATGTTTACTTAATTTAGACTTATTAGAGAGTTATTGTAAAGGTCATACTTAAGAAAGAATTAAAAATAAAAATAAAATCAGCTATTTCTGCAATTTAAAATGATTTGCAAATACAGAAACAAAGAAAATTAATCCACAGGAATATGTTCATACTGTTTTGGTACATTTTCTTAAATTTTTTTTTAAATTTAGGAATTCTGTATAGAAATAATGATATATTTCTCTTCTCAACTTTCCTTCCTCCAAAAATTTGGATCCTTAAAAAATTTGGAGGTGTGGCCGTCTAGTGGGAAAGTGAGGGACTCTGGATTCTAATCCAGGTTCTGCCACTTTCAAGCTGTGTTTTCTTGGACAAGTATGCCTACTTTTTATATCTGTATAATGGGGATCACAGTCACACTTACTTACCTCATAGGATTGACATGTAGGGCCTTGAAACGATACCTAGAACTCAGTAAATTGCTTCCCTGTGTTCATTAAAACCCTTGAGTGCACTGTATTTAATGACAGAATATTTCATCATATCATAAGATAATGGACCTTTATTTTGCTAACTTGTTTTCCATCTTATAAATAATGCTGTGATGAACATCCTTGAATATGAATGAATATCTTTGCAAATTTTTTTTTGTTTTTTAAGAAACATCCTGGGAGTGGAATCATTTGATATACCTAGCTGGTTATGGAGATATTTTAACAGTGTGAGAAGGTGACTATCTCCCCGTAACTTCCCTAACACTCTGTATTATTGATTGCTTTTAGAATTTTACTATAATATTCTTAATTGTTTTCTGGATACAGGCTTTATATTGAAAGTGTATGTGTCCCTTTGGGGTGCTAGTTGGCGTCTAGTGTGGTCACAGCCAGTCTGCTACTGTTTTTTGTACAGCTCACTAATGGTTCTTTACATTTTTTTACATGTGATGTGAAAATTATATGAAATTCAAATTTTAGTGTCCATAAATAAAGGTTTATTGGAATACGGCCATGCTTATGGTTTATGTCTTGCCAATGGCTGCTTTCATCCTCCACAGCAGAGCTGGGTGGTTTTGCTTTAGGGAACGGACCAAAATTCAAATTCAAATTTATTTTATATTTTTTGTCACTGAGTAGGGAGGTCTGATAGCCAAATATGTAAGTGTGGGCTTTAGCGGCCAACTGCCTTGGCTTCTGGGCTCTGCCCATGAACCAGCTGTGTGACCTGGGTATGTAAGCTTGCTTCTCTGTGCCCAAGTTTTCTCATCTGGCAAATGAGCATCATGACAATACCTTTCTGATCAAGTGACAGTGAAGACTAAGGGATATAGTGAAACCCTTCCTACTACCTCATAGTAACTGAATGTTAGCTGTCATTAATTGGTACACTGATGATAGATTTGAGTTGGCAAGCATTTGAAAAAAGATCAGCAGGAAAATGAGGGAGATTAAAATCACTTGTATTTTAGATAGGTAGATGTTTCCGTAATTGCTTTTACTGGCACTTCTGGAAAATAAAAATACATCCCTTGGTGTTGGGTCATTAGGTTCTCTTGACTGTGCCTGGAAAGCTGGAACAAGGCCGCGAGAAAGTTCTAGCTGTGTCCAGTTCCCCAGTCTTACTGCAAGGGATGGTGGGTGGAGTTTCTGCCCTGCCTAGTTGTCAGGAGGAGAAGAGGGCAGCTGAAGCACCGAAGTATCTTATCTTGGCTATGACCATGAAGATGGGCTTTGGGGGAGGTGAGGTTTTGTGGCCCTTCCCGCTTTCCCTATAGACAGTATCTGAGACATTACCTGAAGTTGCAGACTTCTGTTACTAAGTAACTAGAAGAAGGCTGCCTAGGCTCTTTCATGCCTTACCTGTGGTAAAATTGTGACGAGTCAAAATGTGTGGTCACTTGCGTTTCTCACAGGTGCATTTCGTAACTCAAAGCGGGTGGTGACTGGACGGACCTTCTGTTGTAGAACCTGACCAGGGAGCATTTGGCCTTGCCCAGAGCTGAGTCAGCAGCGGTGAGCTCTGCTTACAGAGCTCACCTCTCCGGATCTTGTCATGGTGGGGCGGAGCCTCCAGCTCATCTAATATAATACTGCCATATGCTCAGGCTTCCTCATTATGCAGTCTTCTAAAAACAAAAATCATGCAACACAAACACAACAGATGAAGCCCATTAAGTTCATGTTCACTGTGGCAATTTAAAAAGTGGTAGAGGGCCGGCCGAGTGGCGCATTGGTTAAGTGCTGGCGTGGGACGCCAGCAGCCCCGGTTCGGGTCCCACATATGAGGGCCAGTGACACTGCCCTCAAAAAAAAAAAAAAATTAAAAAATGGTAGAAAGGTAAGGAAATGGGACTTTGATGTTGGGGTGGGTGTGAACCTGGGAACCACTGTTCAAAAGTACTGCCAGAAGATGCTTTTCCAGAGGTTTATGCCTGCATGCCTTCAGGTGGAATAAGAGCAGGCTCAGCGTCTTCCCACTGCACATGCTGGGGTAGACCGCCAGGCAGGTTCCATTAGAGGATGCAGCGGGCAGCAGCCGCCTGGACACTTGGGCCTTGTGAACAGGCATTTCCTGTGAAACTGTCAGTGTGATTCTCACTGTGGAATCTTAACTGCTCAGGTCTGTATGTACAAAGTTAGGGAGAGAGACTCTTCATTCTTTGCTTATAAAAGACTAAAACCGAGTTCTCAAAGAAATCTCTAATACCTAAATGTTTATGAGGCTGTTACTCACAGATAGGCATAAGTGCTCTATTTAAAGCAGAAGGGAAAAATTTGGCCCTCCTGAGAATTTATTGTGCTGCCTTTGATGTCGCTAATTAACTTACGCTGTGTAAGCAGTAACTAGTAACTAACAACAGACTAATAGATGCTCCATGACATTTTAGAATTCTTAATTTGAGGAAGGGTCTTCCCAAGCTCACGGATGATCTCCTCCCTTTTACAGGAGGCCTTTGGGGGCCCTCAGGGGCCTGTTTCATCCTGTTCTTTTTCTCTTCCCAGTTGTGGGTGGAACTTGGCTAGTGCTTTCTGTCCAGAATTTTGAAGTTGGTTAGTGCAGTTGGTTTTGTGGTTGGACTTCAGTGCTCCAGCATGTTGGGTAATGTTTGACTATACAGCTGCTCTTCCCGGTCCAGGGTGTGGGGTGGGGGTGGGGGCAGACCTCCCATGTGTGGGGGCTCAGAGGCACAGGGAAAGTAACTGGAAGCCCTGTAGGCCACAGGACGTGCCTGGTGAGACCTTAGACAAGCTGATAGTGTATCAGTTACTGATTTTGCAGATGGGCAAGGCATGGAGCCCTCTCTGCCCCATTTAAAAAAGGCAGGAGGCAGGCCGGCCGAGTGGCGCATTGGTTAAGAGCTGGCTTGGGACACAAGCGGCTCCGGTTTGGATCCCACATATGAGGTCCAGTGACACTGCCCTCTACAACTAAGATGATGAGCGGCAGCTCCACCTGGAGCTGGGCTGCTGTGAGTCCCTGGGACCGCATAGCTGCAGCCCCTGCTGCAGTGGGCTGCTATAAGCTACAGTGAGTGCCAGGCAGCCAGCGTGAGTGGCTGGCAGCAGGTGTGAGCTGCCAAGAGCCACTGTGAGTGGCCGTCCAGAGGCCGGCGACCGATCTGCCTCACCCGAGAGGAGCGCAATGACAATACCAACATGGGCCAGTGAAGCAATGTCCTCCACAATTAGACTGAAGAACAAAAGGACAGCAACTTGTCTGTTCCCCACCCCCAATTCCCCAATAAAATGTTAAAAAAAAAAAAAAGGCTACTTGCTCTGTATACCATCACAGCTCTCTGTATACCATCACAGCTCTCTGCTGCAGTAGGGGGTGGAGGGTACCGTCTTTTTAGGTTTTGTATTTTAGTGTATCTAAATTCCTATCTTGTTGCCTCTGCCTAATTTCTCTATCCCAGGGAACCTGTTTTGAAATTGAATGGAACTCTGTAAACTAAGTAGTGGTGAGTGAGGCAAGAAATTAGCCGTGGGTGGAGAACTCACCTGCTCTTTGGAGTTTCTGGTGAAGAGCCAATGGGATGTCGGTCGGTCTCGAATATAGTATTTTGTTCTTTGGCAAAAAGAACTCTAGAAATGTGAAAACAATTAAGATACTCAAGGGCTCTGGTGAAGCATGTTTTCTCTTTCTGTGCTTTCACCTTGGGACCTCCTGGTTGATGAAAGGAGGAAGAGAGAGCTACCCTGTAATCTTGAAGTGAGGGTTGCCACTTGAATGTCTCCAAAGCTTCAGGCCGTGCTGCACCCCTCTCTTGTTGCAGTCCCCGCTGTGAGGTTTCAAGGTTGCAGACCAAGCGGAATGCTCTTTCCTTATCCATCTAGGCCACTCCTTCTGTCATCAGTCATTGTCACTGGGAGATGTATGTGTAGCTGCACCAGGGCCATGTCTGACCCCAAGGGCATTGGGAATGTTCTTAGAGAAGGCTTTGTTTGCTCTCTCCCTTTGGAAGCCCAGCTCTAGACATTCTAGGTAGCAGCAGCATCTGGGTTAGGCTAACTGCAGTTTAGATGGACAGAGGTAAGATTCTGCTTCCGAAAACCACAGGAACCTTATGCCTCCCTCCCAGCATAATTCTGCATTGTGTGTGAATATTCTTAACCTCTTCTCTTTCTCATTTCTGATCCCTCTTTGGTCAAAGTCACGGAGAGAATTCTGAAACAGGGAGGTGAGGTCTTGGATTCCATTGGTTCTTCAAAGAATATAAAAATGTAAATAAACAAAGAAATAAAAGCTGACAAGAGGCAACAAATGCATAATAGGGGAAAAAAAAATGAAATGATACTCTTTTCCAAGCAGTGAGGCAATTTCCTGGGAGGAAAGCAGAAAATGATGCTCTGTTTCTTAGAAAAGGATGGTGAGCCCAGGCTTGTGGGAGTACATTCACAGCACACAGAGGCATTGGCTGAGCCTCGGCGTGCTACGGGACGGGGTACAGCCCTGGGTGTAGTATGTGTCTTTGTGCCTGTGTGGAGAGGATGTGCCATGGCTCGGAGATCCTGAGGTTGGAGGTCTCGCCATAGATTTGTCATTTGGGCCCCCTAGGTGCTTGCCAGGAGTGGTATGTTGCCAAAACTTAATCAGAAAGCATCAGTTTTGAAAATGTGCGTAAAATGTAATTACTTTTTTCTTTTATTGGTGGTAGTGGTGGTGGAAGCTAGGAGTGCAGACAACCTCAGGTGTCATCCCCAAACCTGCCCAGTTCGCAGGGTGTGGGTTTCAGTAGGCATGGGTGGGTTCTTTCTGCATCACTTACCTTGCCTGGGACGGGCTTCTTGTTTGTTTCTGATCTGGAAACTGGACCTAACACCTGGCCCTGCTGCAGCCTTGGGTTGTTGTGAGGACATGGGATGATATAAATGATGAAGTGTTTAAAGAATTGTTTCTTTTCTTAAAGAAGGGGTGATGTTTGCTGGTGAGGAGTCATGTTGATGTAGCCTCAACCCTGTGTTTTAATCTGTTTGAGGAAGATTTTATATTATTCAGTGTGGAAGTGATGAGGTTCCACAAACTCAGCCTTTCTTAAATACGAAAATACTATTTTCCTGTTAGAATCCCATTTGGCTAGAAACCTGAGTATCCAGTCCTTACCTCCCTTCAACATTTTGTTGCCTCCTCCCCACCCCCATCCACCCTTCATTTTGGCTCACCGAAATCGGAGTGCCACTTTTCTGGGAAAGCCTGATATTCTGACTTCAGTTTTGTAATTTAATGATGGAGAGTTTCCTTAGTAAACCAAATTTAGAGTCCTAGAATGCTTATCTTATATCCAGACCTTGAACATAAAAGGCATTTTATACTCACAATTGTTCATTTAATGAGCAATTGCAGAGTGCAGGCCGGTTAAGGGATTGAGCTATATGCACTATTATTGCAAGAAGTATTCCGAAATACCAGAAATAGGACGTAAGCTCTGATCAGGGAGACTGCGAGCACAATTACCTTCTTTTCAAATCCTTCTGTGACACTGCGGGAGGAAAAAGGACTTTGAAACTTGAAAGGAAAAAGCTTGCTTTCAACCTCAAAAGCTAGGAGGAAAGGGCTCTGAAATTTGCTCAGAATTCCCAATTCACCATTAGCCTGTTTCTTCCTTTAGCCTCAAGGCATTCTCCGCTTTTTGAAAAGATGTTAAGAAATTCAGTCACAATAGAGAGCCTAGTTTTGAACATGTTTCCCTCGGTCCATTGAGGTCTGGGCTCTAGCCTTTGTGTGGGGTGAATTGAGCTGAGCGGCTAGCTGGTTGGAGAGAGGTGAATGAGGAGTCCTGTGCAGTCGCAAATTCTGGCAAAGAAAGACGCTCCCCCTTTATTTTACAATATGCATTCCTGTACAACCCTGCTAGTGGCAATATGTGGAGTTGAGCCTGTTCTTAAGTCAATACAGAGTACTTGGTTTATAGCAACTCTTGTTAAGTTTGTCTTGTAATTGAAGCTGCTGTTGACCTTGGTTGGGGACCATTTGTAAAACCGTTTATTTAGCATAAACTGAAATAATAAACCCTCCTTCTCTCAGGCTGATTGTGATAGGGTGACATTAGTTTGATTTAATGATTAGCCGCCTGACCCTTCTCCTGGAGAGAGCTGCTTGAAAGGAGAGAGTTCACTCGGAAGCACTCAGAAAGAATACTAATGAGCTTGTTAAATTTAGCATGGCTCCAACCACTTTTAATTTCTCTAACGGGAGCTGCACTGTCTGGGAGAGGGAGAGGGAGGCAGGGAGACACCGAGAACGTTCCTAGAGTGTCTGCACAGCTAGAGAAAGCCCACCAAGAGAAGTTTGCAGAAAGTAGCTAGCCAGAGGCTGAGGACTGAGTTGTGAGTATTGTCTGTTCTCTTACACTCTGTCTTCTGTATCTAGGGGGAAGAGAGGTGTAATGGCGATAAAATGGGATTTAAGGGAGCAGCTTAAAATCCATGTTAATTTATAAAAGGTTGACACTTGTATTGTGAGCTCTTAATCAGCTAATTTTGTTAGGGTGACAGGAGGTTTTCCTAATTAGTGATGCGGTGCAGGGTTTTATTTTTATATTGAAAGAGTCGTCTGAAACTTTTATCTCAAGACTTAGGTGAAAAAACACTTGTTTCCTGGGTTGCAGCGAGAAATTCTGGGGGGTTTGTGAGCAATGCACAGGTATGTGTGTGTTCAAGTTCTGCTTCACGCAGCAGGGTTACTTTCAACCTTTGTTGTCAATGGTCTAGGCTTTGTTTGCAATGAAGCAGGTTTTGAATTCTCAGAGTTTTGGGCACTAAGAGTGTCAAACCTGGTGCAGGTTGCCTTTGGATGAGTTTTGCAAGTCGGGGACAGTTTCTGAAAGTGATGGTTGGGCAGCTCTCCATTTGGGAGCTTGAATTCCTTCCACTCGAGTGCGGATATACAGAGGAAGGAAATACAAAGTTGGGATGATGATGACAGTGTTTGAAATGATTTTTTTTCCTGAAACTGTTGTGTTTCAGTATGTTTCAGTATGACCCCCAAGTTTGCAGCTGTGTAACTTAGAGAAGCACGAGAAGCATGAACAGCCCGCCTTGTGTTTGGCTGTTCAAGTCAATTGGCTGATGCTCCCGGAGCAGTGGGCCGTTTGCTTACATTTTTGCAGCCGACTTCTGTTGTTGCCATGGTGGACAGTGTGTTTCTGTCAATAATTTGGCCTGGCGTAGCCTGTCTGCACTGACTCAAACTTTATTGAACAACTCGGCTCAACTGAACAAAGTTAAACCGCTTTCGTCTTTTGGCTTGCTGGAATGGTTGCTAAATTAATAAGAGCAGGCAGGAATATTGTTTGGAAGGTTTCCCGTCCATCCACAGTAGAGAGCATGCTTTCAAGCTGGTGGCTGTTTGTATTCTGGAGCATGTGTACTGTCAAGTTTTCACCTGAATGCCCATCAGAAGCAACCAGTGCAAGAGGTAAACTTCATGAAATGTTTGCTGGAATGGTTTGGAGAGGGAGGGTAGGTAAAAAAGTGGTAGCCTCGACTATTGTAAAAGTCAGTCTGGTGAAAGTTTCCACATTAAAAAAATTCTTCCTGGGCCGGCCAAGTGGCACAGTGGTTAAGCGCTGGCTTGCGAAGCCAGCTGCCCCGGTTTGGGTCCCACATATGAGGGTCAGTGACACTGCCCTCCAAAAAAAAAAAAAAAAAAATCTTCCTGTATTTTACTTTACTAAGGGAATTAGTTAGCTTTTGTATGTAATAAATATTTGAACTTTGTGTATTTGTTTTTATAACTTTAGTATTCACATATGTTGGATTAACTCTTATTAAGAAAATAATTTAATAAAAAAAATTCAGTACTTATGGGAAAAAAAATCATTTAGCTAAAAAACACCCTATTTCTACCCCTCTCCCCCACTGCTTTCTTCTCCAAGGAGGCTGGGTGGAGGCTGCAGGAGGTTGGATTCAAATGCTTGTCATAACGGCATGACTTCTGAAAGAAACTCACAGGATTTAGCTATGTGGTTTTAAGCAAAGAAAACCTAGTTTCTTCTAGGAAGATAAAGTCAAGGGAATCCTGTTTTAAACCTGGAAGAGATTAGTAGAGTTTGGTTATTTATCTTTCCCATGGAATGCTAATTATGAGTCACAGCCCCTCTCACTAAGGGCTGTTTAGCTTTCTAAATGAAGGTCCATTCTACAGAATCTGCATCTCAGTGCTACAAGTTCAGGTTGAAATGTAAAATAAAGGTTTTTATACAGGTGCAATTTAGTGGAAATTATGACTTTGGCCGTTTGTAGGTTATAGGGATTTTTATAACACTAAGAATTTTTGTATTTTTGACACCCTTTTGCTTTAACATAACTGCAAACCCATATTCTACAGCCTGCAGTTTCACTGCTAATGAATTAAAAGGGTGGACTAGTGCCTGAAAGGATTAGTCAGAAGGGAAAATAAAAACATAGGATTTTTTTTGGTAGTTTGTTTTCAAATTAGTAAAAGCATGGCCTGATTGCTTTTGTAAAGATCAATGTGTGAAAAATGTGGGATTACACCAGTTTTTTGCTTTTTTTTTTTTTTAGTAGTTACTTGATAAATTAAACTCATAATTTATTCCATATGAATCCCATGCTTACAAGGTTCGGGGTGAGGGTCTGCAAAAAACAATGCTAAAGGAATGTTTCCCAGTTACCCTATAGTAGTAATTCATGGTGAAGACCATCACATATCTCATGGGTTATACTGCTTTGCAAGTCATTTGCTAGGCTGAGAAAAAATGCATTGCTTATTTCTTCAAGTCCCAGACAAAGGCAGAAAGACTACTGCTTTGGGTAGTAAAGTCATTAGTCAACACAAAACAGTAGTCATTAGTTTGTATTTTCAGGCTTGTTTTCTTTCCTTCAGAATTGGTACAAACAGCTATGAAACTGCTAAGTATACTTTTCTTGTTGTTTTTTTTTAGGGGCTCTCACCCAGACATACCTGTTTTATGGAATACTTTGAAGTTTGTATATTGGGATAAGATGTGTTCAAAATCTGTCCATCTAAAATGTACAACATTAGGGGCTGGCTGAGTGGTGTAGTGGTTAAGCGCTGGCTTAGGAAGCCAGCGGCCCCGGTTTGGTCCCACATATGAGGGCCAGTAACACTGCCCTCAAAAAAAAAAAATGTACAACATTAGTATTTGTACCCAAATATAGTTTTTTTTTTTTAAAGATTTTATTGGGGAATTGGGGGAGGGGAACAGTGTTGGGGAATCGGGGAAGGGGAACAGACAAGTTGCTGTCCTTTTCTTCTTTAGTCTAGTTGTGGAGGACATCGCTTCACTGGCCCATGTTGGTATCATCATTGCGTTCTTCCCGGGTGAGGCATTCGCTCACCCGCCATTGGACAGCCGCTCACGTTGGCTCATACCGGCTGCTGGCCACTGACGTAGGCTGTCAGCCACTCACGCTCACGGCAGCCCACTGCAGCATGGGCTGCAGCTGTGCCGTCGCCATGACTCATGGCAGCTCAGCTCCAGGTTGAGCTGTTGTTCACCATCATAGCTGTAGAGGGCACAGCTTCACTGGCCCTCATATGTGGGATCCAAATGGGGCCCTGCTGCCCAGAGCTGGTGTCCCACTCCAACTCTTAACCAACGTGCCACTCAGCCGGCCCCCCAAATATAGTTCCTCCAATCAGGAGTGGGAAACAGTTTGCCAAATTAGGTGTCTAAGCAGTGCCCGAACAATTTTGTTTTCATCAGCACTTATCTGCCAGAGGACAGTCTGCTGCTTAAATGCAGAGCTTGTTTGGCATATGTGTATGATTCTGGCAGATGAATTGGTTCACTTGTTGTGGGTTCAGATAGCTAGTCTAGTTTAATTTTATGCATTGTTTCTTTGATCTGCTGTTATAGAAAGGTCATCCAGTCACATTTGCAGAGAACCATATTGGATGGATGGAAAGTTCTTACAAATTAAAGGGAAAAGAAGGATTAGGGAGCTAGAATATGAAATGTATGTGGAATCTCATCAGGCTGTTTCTTACATGTTGGACGCAATGTCTAAATCCCCAAAGCATGTGCATACCCCAGCATGACTGACACCTCACCCCAGAGCCAGCTTACATTTGAACTTTCAGCCTCACTCTTTCCTCCTAGTTCTCTGCTGTGTTCTGTGGGCTGAAGCGGAAGTTTTTTGTCAGAGGTCCTGGAGATTTCCATGATTGCACCTTTGTAATCATTGGGTTTTCTGTCTCATCTCTGACTTTGTTAAATCTCTCAGTGAGTTACAAATCTGACTTAAAAAATCTAAAACACCGAAACTTCTGGGTCACTTTCTAACAGGTCATCCGCTGAGGGACAGAGGCTCTGGGTGACCCCCGGATCACCCAGAACTTCTGTAGGTGTTCAAGCTCCGGTTACCCGAGAGGCCTGGCATCCTCAGATAGACGAGGGGAAGCTGTGGACACCACAGCCCTAGGCTGGCAATATGGCCAGCTTTAGTGGGACCTGCGGGGACACTGACATGTCCCTGAGGAAGAGCCTCACTGGCAGTTTCAGTCGTAAGCTGGTGATGGCAATTTGCTGACCCCCTACCTCTCAGTGTAACAGACTCATTTCCGGCTCCCCTTCATCCTTCCATTTGTATTTTGGCCCTTCATTCATAAGCAGTTTTGTCTGAAGAAGATCCCATCAAGGTACAGCTTTCAAAGTTGCCAAGAATGAGAAAATGGCTTATTTTGGGGAGGGAGACTTAAGTGATGACTGTTTTTGAACTGCTTGTTAAAGTTGATGCAGAGCTTTTATGTTTCCTCTTTCTTCAGAGGATGAAAGTCCTGGACAGACCTATCACCGAGAGAGAAGAAACGCAGTCATCATGCAGCCACAGAGTGCTCAGGGGCTTGGCAAGATCAGCGAGGAGCCTTCCACATCTAGCGATGAGAGGGCCTCACTGATCAAGAAGGAGATCCATGGATCCCTACCGCACCTGGCTGAGCCCTCTGTGCCGTACCGTGGGGCCGTGTTCGCCATGGACCCCAGGAACGGCTACATGGAGCCTCACTACCGTAAGTGGCCCTGCTCCATGGTGTGCGGCACATGCTTCCAAGCCCTGGGAGGCTGTACGCATACTTTATGAAATATTTTGCTTGCACTGATTTACACAAACGTTTAACTTACTGTCCACTTCTCTTGTTACTTCTCCCATATCTTGTCCATTCTTCTTTTTAGGGAGAGCCGTTTCTTTAACATCCCTAAGTCACTTCAGGCCTCAGTGGGGCGGTGCCCATCTGTGGCTCATTTACTTGGACCTTTGCTGGGGACAGGAACCAGATAACATTTCACTGAGCTGGATGCTGCATGGGGGAAATTGGTTGATGGGGGTTACTACAGTGGGCTACACTAGCTGAAGTCTTTAACAGAAGCAACTCTCATTTTAGTGATGTTTTGCTGAATTTTGAGGAGGAACAAATCAGTGCTAAATTCCTTCCCAGGAAAGATTTCCTACATGCCCTTTTTTTTCTTAGTAGCATGCCAGCAACATTGGGAGCTCCTTTTAGAGCATTGATAAAGTTTAAGAAATCAACTAAGACGCTGAACACAGACATACAATGGTTTTCTCCAAAGGCAGAATATACAGAAAAATACATGTGTTAGGTTTATTTCTGGCCTGTTTCTGGTTAAAAAACATAACTTGATGTTTATGGACTAATGAAGTTCGTATTGAGGTGCCAAAGCTTGCGGCTCTTGATTATAGATTTATCACCTTGCCAGGATGCGGACTTGTCATTTAACCTTCCTGGCTCCAATTCCACATGATCCATTGAGCTCCAGAGTGGGGGCTGGCTCTTGTTTCCCTTTTTCCACATCATTCAGAAATTTTAGTGTTTTAAGGCAAAAGGTCATTAGCCAGATGACTGATTAGTGAAGACAGCTGATTAGTGCATATTTTCTTGCTCAAGAAAGTGCCCAGGATAAAAGCTAATTCCACCCCTTCATTAGTTGGCTTGCAGCAGAGGAGGATGGTCCCTCATCAGGGTGCAGATCAAAGGGCCTCACACAGCCTGAAATCTCAGCAACCCGCCCCCCCCCCCCCCAAGATTATATTGTTGGTAAAGATGGAAGATCCATTAGTTTCTTAAGTGGAGAGAGACTTTTTTAAAACTGGTCAGAAGCGTGGAGGAAAAGGTTTTATGGATCCTTTAAGTCTTCTCTGTTTTAAACTTCTCTGTTTGAAAAGTGCCTATCCGGTTCGGTCCCACATATGAGGGCCAGTGACACTGCCCTCAAAAAAAAAAAAAATGCCTATCAGTCCTATTGCTGCAGTTGTCATTTTAACAGACACAGAAATGAGGAGGTGTAGTGGTATGATCCTTTCCTTCCCTCATCAAAGGTTTATTTTACTTTTAGGAATGAGAGTTTAAAATAGTGTTCGTAGGGTTTTTCTCTGAGCACATTCCTGTTTTCTATGTTGTCTTTTTATTTATGGGTCTCTAATAGATATCATACATGCAGAAAATGTGAGGAATCTACATACTTTCTACCTCCATTAATTTTCCCTGATAGTATGTTTACTGTAAAAAAAAAAAATCAAGTCTGAATTATTATACATAAACTCTTTGTGATGTTTTTGGCCTTGTGTATGAGCAACACTTTACCCATTGTATATTTATGTTTTCTATTCCAGATGCTCACTAATTACTGAGGTATTTAATTGGTCAAGATAGCTGACAAGTACTTCTTTTTTGGCTGGCAGAAGTAGGTAGATGACTGTCAACTTTCTCTCTGTGCCATTCAAATTGCAGCTTGCTCTTGGTCCATTTGTTTTAACGGGTTGCCCGTTGAATTCTTTCCCTGTCACTTGAAGGGCTAGGAGCTCTCTGTACACTTAGGACCCTCGTCACCTCTCGGTGGTCTATGTGTGTGACCCAACTCCTGGGCCTGCAGTGGATTAATGAGCATTGGCCCTAGAGAGCTCTTAGGAGGGCTTGAGAGCATCCATTATCACTGTTGAAGGACATAGTACCAATAGGTTGGTTATACTTCAGCTTTTCCCATGGTATCGTTGAAATCACTATTAAAATGACATGGTAACTTACAAGTGTGTAGGGTGTTTGTAATCAGATGGCACGTACTTTTTGACCCACTATACCAATGTGCTCCCTAAATTGGTCATAAATAGATGGTTTATTATATATGTAAGAGGGACAGGGAGTCCTGGAAGTTACACAGATGATTTAGCATTCAGGGGATTTGGATTTGAGTTCCAGCTCTGCCACCTACTGGCTGTGTGGCCTTGGCCAAGTGTGCTGGCTCCTCTATGAATCATTTCCTAACTGTTGAAGGAGGCTGACATATGACTCCCTGCCCCATGTTGTTCTTGTGAGAATTAAGCAAGACCATGGAAGTAAAGTATTTAGTAAAATCTCTGGCTCATGGTGAGTGGCTGAGAAATATTATCTGCCTCCTCCTCTTCCTCTTCCTACTTCTCTCTCTTCCTTCTGTTCCATTATCACCGTCATCATCACCATCACCATCATCAACACTACCATCATCACCACCATCACCGTCTATGTATGTGATAAGTTTATTCTCCAAACCAAAACCACTTTTGTTAGTGCTGCAGTTGTGTTTGGTGTAGGGTAGACTGGCTTTTCTCTGCCTGACCCACTCACCTACCTCCCTGAGGTCAGCATCTCCTGTACACAGAGATTAGAGATGGAGTGGTATATAAACCCTAGGAAAAGGGTGGTATGGTGTGGTCAGAACTGTGCCCTGTGGTCTTCTGAACATAATCCTTTCTTACGAAACCTCAGTGGATTGATTAAAATTTTTTCCTATTTTGTAAGTAAAGAAATTTTAAAGCTTTTAAGTGAGTTTGAGACGCTTTAACATTTAAAATTCTTGGCACAAAGTGTTTTATGTAATATACAAACTTAATATGTGCCGAAAATGAAAGGTACAATATTTATTCATATTAAATAATTTAAAGATGTCCTGAACTAAGTATCAGAGAGTCAGATAGGATATGACTTTACTTCTTCTAGAACCCTATTGGGTTATTTAATCTTCTACCAGTATAAAGAGTATTTTTTAGGTACCTTTATAATAAAATCTATGTACCTTATCTGGATTGAATTATCCAGGTAAACCTAATAACTGATGTGATGCTGAAGTTGACATCTTCTAAGAGTTTTTTAGTGTATGAGAAAAATACCCTCTTAAAAATGAGGGTGCAAGTTTGATCACGTTTCTTTACCCTGTCTCAGTGCTGCAGCATTGTCAGTAACACAAGTTCATTGTAGACATTCAGTATCTCAAGGTTCAGAAACACCTTTTTAGACCACTGCCTTTTTCTTTGAGTCATATGCCAACTCCATCAGGCTGTGGAACTGAAGACTCTTCTAACCCAGTGTAGCTGGGTATCTGAGCACTCACAGTAATTCCCTCATTTCTCTGTGGTTGGAAAATGCAGACTTTTCAAGATGCCTAATTTGTGCTTCTATATATACTAACTTTGTATTTCTAACGTGTGGGCAGGCTTCCTGTAAGACCGGAAAAAGGAAAATCATTTTCTCCCTCCTCAGAAGGACATCTGTAAAAGTTTTATTGCACAAGACTTTATTATACTTGGGTATGCAGTGTTGCATCTTCACAAATTACACTTAGGCAGGATTCAAATATTTTAGGTTTTGTGGGTTGGTTTGACTTAAAAAAAAAAGAAAAGAAAAAAGAAAACCCATGAATAGTGGGCACTTCAAACATTTGCAACATATGTTTGGAATAAAATCCTCATGGGGGCCTTGGGGGTTGTTCCCTCCTGAAGGGCATTGTGGATGGGCTGTATATCAAGGCTGGGAAGCAGACTTCGGGCTGTACGGCTCAGACGCCTTGTGGCGCTGACAGGCTCACTGCTGCAGGATCACCAGCACCTGATAATTGGGGAGAGCCTGGGAGGGGCCGGATTTGAGGGACCTGACCTGCTTGTACTTGTGTCAGGATAAGAACCCCCATCTATTGCCCAAAGATTTCTCAGCTGCTTGATTCTGCTCCTGTTCCATCTGTAGCCAGATATTTCAAACCACTATCCCCTCTTGCTTTCACGGACTGCCGTGTATTTATTGTTTTATAAACTCGCAAGGCAGATGACATAATAGTTAAAGCATTCCTGCACCCTGGGCGACACTTAACTTTTATTCTCTCCCCTGTTACAGAAAACATGTGTTTCATTGTCTTCTGTCTTAGTCTTACTGTGAAGAGTCCACTTTTCTAACTGTCCCTGCAGGGGTCTTTGTGGGGAGTTTCTTGGATTCACTAGTCGTGTCCTATGGGTTCCCTGCTGGTTTTGTTAAAGGGGGGAAAAAGATGCCCCCCTTTTCTAAAATTTCAGGTCTCTTTTTGAGTTTTATAGTTGTGTGAAGAGTGCTTTCCCTCTGCCCCCAGCTGCTCCCAAGTAGAAATTCCTCTTGGAAAATATGATTCATTCTTCCATGCAAACTCTGTAGTTGAACACACACCACCGGTATTCTTCCTCATGCTTCCCAGTTCAGATGACAGAGCTATCTGTTGCTAATTAGCAAAACCTCAGGAATTAGCTTAAAGAAAAGAAACTGAATTTTTAATTGCTTGTGTTTATTTTCTGCGGAAAGCTGGTGTACTGAGCCCACTTGTATCCTTGTGTGCTTAAAAAAAAATGTATGTAAGGTTTTTTTCTACCTGTCTTTATATTAGGTGACTTTACACTGTCCTTAGAAATACATCTTGTAAGTGAGTAGAAGAGGAGCTGTGTGTTTTACATATTTAATACGTACACCTGCTCACGTTTCCCTTACTATTGGAGTGTGATCTGGAGGCTGAGAGAAATGCCTGTAAGGCACAGTTAACAGTTTGGTGTTGACCAGACTGTTATGGCAGTGACAGCTCCCTGAGCTCCGTTCCCATGCAGGCTCTCTGCCTCTTGGAGAGCAGCTGAGCCCATCAGGACTGCTTTGGTTTTGCTCCTTTTTTTCCTTGAACATTAGACTGTTTAACCAGAAAGACTGATGTTGGGTCATACTCTGGGGGCTGTGCTAGGCATCTTGCTTCTTCTGCTGTTTGTCTTAACTTGTAGGGGGAACTGGAGTGAGAAGATGCAAACAAGTCTATGCACCTTTGCAAAACTGTTATTTGTGAGCTTAAGAATAGCTTCCTGTTTATTCTTGTCTCTCTTAGAAATTCCATATAGACCCAAGGCTACTTTCAGCAATGCCTGAGGTAATGTTTGAAGACTAAAAACAGTGAGCCACTTCCATAGATTTTTTTTTTAACTTAAACGTTTTATTTTGTGTAAAAAAGGGCAAATTTAGTAAATTATTTTCATGTTGTACACAAAGTTATAATTTTAATGCTTTCCACAGCCATGCTGAAAATTTGCAATTTGGTAAAAATGAAAGTAACATAAATTTCTCTAGAGGAATTTTTCACGCCATTATATACACTTCCTGAGAAAGTTCCAAATACTTTCTCAATGATCACAGTTACCAAGAAAATAAAAGATTAAATTTGTACAGATATTGGTCTATATATCAAATACATACAGAAATGATGTAAAAACCTTATGCAATTTACTTTGAACTCTCTCCTCAAAAGATTTGCTCAGGGACAGATGCTTTTCTTTTAAGTGATTTAAAATATGAAAATCAAAGGAAGAAACCCAGTTTAATCAAAGTATTTTTAAAATACCTTCCCAACTGTAAAGGAACATTATCAAATATATAGCACCATAATACAAATATTGATGAATGTATTCATATCACACAAAATTAATAATAATAAAACAAATACAGGGCCGGCCGAGTGGCGCAGTGGTTAAGAGCTGGCTTGGGACACCAGTGGCCCCGGTTTGGATCCCACATATGAGGGCCAGTGACACTGCCCTCAAAAACAAAACAGAACAAAAAGAACCAAATACACACTGAAAACCCATTTTAGTATCCGTAGAGTAAGAAATTGATTTTTAAAGAGCTACATTGCAAGGCAATCCTGCAGAAAGCAGTTGAAGTTTAGGGATAATTCTTAGAGTTCTGATTGGCTCTCGCCAATGAATGTTGATGACTCATGCCTGATGTGAGTGTGGTCCTACAGATTGATCTTGGGAGGTGGCAAGTGAAACTAGGAGCCAAGAGTGAGAAAAGCAAGGTAGCATTTGGGAAAATTAGTTACTGATTTTATCCATTGAATTTTGGGGATACATGTATCAGAGGGGACCAGGAAGAAGCTTGAAGGCCACTCAGGAGAGGCATAGAAAGAAAAGACTAAGGGAGACCATTTTCTAGAGAAAAATCAGTTGGCCGATTGGTGCACTGGCTCAGCCATCTTTTCCACTGCTGCCCAACACAGTCTTCCCCGCAGGTAAGTTAGGCTGCCCATTCTAGAAAGTTCTTTGCTTTCCTCCTCCTTTTCAAAACCTACTTTTCTTCACCACTGCCTTTGAAAGTCTTCTTTTAAGTTCCATCTCAACAAGGGTATTTTCCTACTTGACTCCAAGTACATATGTCATTCTCACCTGTAAACACATCACGGCTCTGTCCTTTTGTTGTGTTTTTATGTTGGTCTTTAGAATTGTTTAAAAAAAACAACAACACAGGCCTCAAATGGCATCACTTGTGCTAAAATCACATGATGCCAAACCTAAAGTTAATGCCTAACCTAATTGCACTTTTATCTTTTCCCCAAAACATAATCTTAATCAGCCAGTCTGGAATTTTGTCAAGCACCAGTAAGATAAGTTGTATGATAAAAGCCCTTCCCCTTCTCTTCCCCAAAGAAAAGCTGTTGTGGCCCCAGAATTACCCTTTCTTGTGCTAATAGCTTCCTTGCTCCCACCTTTCTTCCTATGAAATCCTTCCATTTTGTACAACTCCTGGGAGCACCTTTCTAGTTTTTAGGTGGGATGCTGCCTGATTCATGACTCCTTAACAAAACAGATTAGATCTTCACATTTACTAGGTTGGCTTTTGTTTTTAACAGAACAGTGTGGTAGTCCAGGGCTAGCACTGAACCCTTATGTCCACCAGGATTCTGAGAGCTGGCCTGGGGGGCTCATGAATGCTGCTGTAGGGCAGAGACAGAGATGGGCCAGCTGTTGTTGGCGGAGATGAAGTTCGTCCAGAGTCAGGGGTACTACTTGGCCTCTTGAAGAGACAGATGCTTCTGCCTCCCATTTGACAATAAGCCCTTATATGCAGCCTCTGATCTAAATGTAGTCACCCAGTCTTTTCGGTTGAAAGTATTTATGACACATTTATACATTATAAATTGCACATTTTAAAACATCCAAAATATTTGCTTCTGGATCATACAACACATTTAACACTGCTGGGATTCTTACTCGAGAATGAGTTGGCACTTGACTCGCACTGTGTTTCCCCGAAAATAAAACCTAGCCAGAGAATAAACTGTAGCATGATTCCTCTAGGATATGGAGGGCACGCATCCCTCACATGGAGGTTTTATGACCTGTTGCAGGGAGAAGGGTGCCTTTTCCACAAACTCCTTCAGCTTAAAATATTCATTATGCCAAGGTGCCATGTTTTGGCACCTAAAATCATGCTACAGCTTGTTTTTCGGCTAGGTCTTATATTTGGGGAAATAGGGAACACCCCCATTTTTAGTCGTGTGGGGTCAGCACAGGGGAGCAGATGCTCACATGTTTTGACACCCATCAAAGATTGAACGGGTAGGTATTTTTTCCTGTAGTTAAGGTGAACGTGGTATTTGCTTCCCCTTTCCCTAATTTCAATGATCTGTCCTATCTTCAGTAACTTAAACAGTTCATGATTTTGGTAACACCTTTCCAAGTTGTTACTGCCCAATCATGGTGTAATCCATGTCATTGGGAGACTCCACTGACAAATTAATTTGGGATCACGAATCCAGTTGTTTAAATATTCCATGCAGTTCTTTTCCTTTTCTAGTTTGGCACCCACCATACAAGTGGCAATATTTTTAGTTGTTTAGCCTCCCTCCCTCTATCCCTCCCTTTCTTCCTCCCTCCTTCACTTTCTCTCCCTTCTTTCCTAGAGTAAAGCATGAGGAACAGGGCAACTTCTGCTATTTCCTAGCCATCTGCTAACAGCTTTCCATCCCATTTTTTAACAGAGGCAACATTATACATTATCCCTGGCTCCTCCTCCTTTTTCTTGTATAATTAAAGAATGTTACCTTTGATGTCTCTGGAAAGCTGCATCTCCTGTCTTGCTTTAGCTTTTTTGATCTTGTACCTATAAATTTGTGCTGTATTGTCATACTTCATAGTGAAAGGGCTGCATTTTCTCTTTGTGCCTTTCACAGCTTGGTTAAATAGAGAGTAAACAATCAGGCATTTTATTGTTTTGTCCTTCCCATTTCTGAGAGTTTGGATTCTTGTAGCAGTATTTGAAAAGTATCCAACTTCTTCAATCCTTGTAGCATTTTTTTTTTTTTTTAGAGATTTTATTGGGAAATTGGGGAAGGGGACAGTGTTGGGAATCAGGGAAAGGGAACAGACAAGTTGCTGTCCTTTTGTTCTTCAGTCTATTTGTGGAGGACGTTGCTTCACCGGCCATTGGATGGCTGCTCAAGGCGGCTCATGGCAGCTCATGAAAGCTCATGCCCACTGCCGGCCAGCCCTACTGCAGCCTACGCCATTGCCAGTTACTCACAGCAGCCCAGCTCCAGGTGGAGTTGTTGTTCACCGTCTTAGCTGTAGAGGCCGCAGCGTCACTGGCCCTCCTGTGGGATCCGAACCTGGCCCTGCTGCTCAGATCTGGCGTCCCAAGCCAATTCTTACCAACGCGCCACTTGGTTGGTCCATTCCTTGTAGCTTTTATATATAGGTCTCTACTTGGGACTCTTCAATGAATTGTTCCTATCTTGCAAATGTCTTCCCTCCTTTTGGGGACTTCAGGCTTTTTATTAACCTTTGTTTTTGATGAGTTTCTTCATCTCAGAACAAAATGAGGAAAATCTGGATTCATTCAGCCATTCATCTGGCAGTCATTGTTTATTGAGCTTGTGCTTAAGTACTGAGTGTCTCCTAAATGCTTACCAGTGTTGGACCAAAAGAGCAAGGTTGCTGCTTCCAGGGAGCTTCAGGCTGATGGGACATTGAGATAAATAGATAAGCCCATGTAAAAAGTCCACCCCAAAGGATGTGTCAGGAGAGATGGAAGCAGGGTCCTTTGGGAGCAGGTAATACACACAGCTGACCCAGACTTAAAGAGTCCAAAAGGCTTCCTGGAGGAAGTGACACCTGAACTACTCTCCCTGGAAAGAATAGAGAGGAATATTTGCAAAGGCCAGGACCTAACACCTGTGGATATCTAAGAGGTCTCTGATTGGAGAGTGTAGCTCAGGGTAGGGTGTAGCAGGAGGCAGGAAACTTCTCAAAGTGCAGGCAGGCATGTTTAATGAGAAGCTGGTCTCTTCTGCAGCAGTCCTGGGCGATCCCTGAGATTTATTTCATGGCTTTTGAAAACTTCAACTATCTTTCCCATCACTGATCCAGAGTTTACTTGTTGCCAAATTTATTCACCTCCTCTGGGTTTGTCCAGGTGAAGTCCTGCCCCACAGCCCCTGCTGACCTCTGTGCTGGCTGCCTTTCCCCCATCCCCTCCCTTCCTCAAGATAACAAAATCCATTTCCACTCACCCTCAAACTGCTGAAGGCCGGCTGAGTGGCGCGTTGGTTAGGAGTTGGCTTGGAACACCAGGTCTGAGCAGGAGGGCCCTGGTTCATTCAGGTCCCACATGAGGGCCAGTGATGTTGCACCTTCTACAGCTAAGATGGTGAACAACAGCTCAACCTGGAGCTGGGCTCCCTTGAGTTGCCGGCGATGGCGTAGGCTGCAGCCCCTGCTGCAGTGGGCTGCTATGAGCTAACATGAGTGGCTGGCAGCCAGTGTGAGCAGCTGGCAGCTGGTGTGAGCTGCCGTGAACTGCCGTGAGCAGCTGTTCAATGACCGGTGACTGACTGCCTCAGCTGGGAAGATCGCAATGATCCCAATACCAACATGGGCCAGTGAAGCGACGTCTTCCATGACTAGACTGAAGAACAAAAAATAAGGACAGCAACTTGTCTGTTCCCCTTCCCCGATTCCCCAACGCTGTTCCCCTCCCCCAATTCCCCAATTAAAACGAAACAAACAAAAAAAACCCACTGCTTTAAAAAAAACAAATAACTAAACAAAAAATGCTGAGCCTAGACTTTCTGTATGAGATAACCCTGGTAGTCATAATATGTTGATCTCGAAATGCAAATCCCAAACATTGGGAAAATGATGTGGCTTAATTTCTAGTGAATTAAGAATGTTCTGTATCAAGACACATTTTAACTCTAAAATACAATATTCACAATCAACAAAAACCCCTTGAGTTTTATTTTATCAGAAAACTCTCTAATACCTTAACAGCAGTCCAGCTAGAGAAATTGTGCAAAGGGCCCACAGCAAGGTTGGGGATGGGGGCAAGAAATAACAAAGTGAAATTCAGCTGGGAAATCCAGTAGCTGATACAGCTGGGGGAAATGAGAACAAAGACTTCCAGTGGTGGGATAAGCCTGCAATCCGCCTGGGCAGAAAGACTCTTAGGGGAGATGGTGGGACCCCAGGAGGAGACAGAACAGGGACTTGTCCTCGCAGTAGGGGGCTGCACAGCTAATCAGGGACATTGTGCAGGTTGGAGGAAGCCTCTGGGAGAATGGGTGTTAGCTAGTCTCCAGAGGGGGCCCCAAATCTGCATCTTGATTGTGCTTGTGATTTGTGAGTGGAGTAAAAGGAGGCGCCTGTTTCCTAGGTTAGAGAGAAGTGGAGAGGCATATGCATGGGGGCTGGGAAACAGACACCACTACTTTTTCAGTTTGCTTTTGTGGAATAAATCTGCTTTCAAATCAAGCAAGATTTCAAATTTTCTCGACCCCCCCCCCTCCCACCCCATCACTGCTTTTTCCCTTTAAGTAAGGAATGTCAAAGAATACCATTGCCTGGCTACCTTTACCCCACCCCCATCTGTGGTTCCATGAATTTCACACTTGGCTCTGTGATCTCAGCTTGGCTCCATGAATCTGACCATATAGATTGACCCTTTGATGAAATGTGCAATTTCCTTCTACGTTTTTAAACGTATTTTGTGTCCATCACATTCCACAAATTGATGCTACAGAGAGACAGTGGAGTAATATGAGGTCCCTGAGCACCTCTGATGTACCAACCCCTCTGATCACAGCCCTGTTTGGCGTGCTTCAAGCTGTACTCCATTGGGTACATGATACATGGGATTGATTCTCATTTCAAAAATACTCTGTATGTGTGTTTATTAGTTTCAGGTATACAAAACAATGCAATAGTTATACTTTTAACCCCTCACAAAGTGACAACCCCCTCCCCCAATCCACCGCCCCCTACTGTGTGTTTTTTGAGAGCCTGCTCTGAGTCACTCTCAAGGCCCTGAGGGATAAGTGTTTGCCAGAACTAATCCGGCCCTTTTTGCTCATGGATCCCGCATTCCAGCTAGACTAGAGGACACACACCAGACACTGGGAAGAGATGTCAACAAGACTCAAACAGCTGCTACTCTGCGCCACTAGAACAGGTGGTGTGTTAGGGAGGCCCACAGGTACAGTGCCGGACCTTAGACCTGGCAGCTATGGCAGGGAAGGCCTTGCTGGGAGGTGTCTTTACAGCCGAGACTCAAATGACAAAAAGGAACCAGCCATGGGAGGATGTAAGGGGAGAGCATTCCACTTAAAAAGTAGAATTTGAGGTCTTGCTGTGGCTATGCCAGAAGCAGAGAGAAGGCTACTTTGGTGGCCCCTGAGAGAGGAGGACAGTTAGGGAAAACAAGGCTGGGGGAGCCTGGTGGGCAATGGAGAGCCAATGGAGGGAGTGATATGAGTTGCTTTTTTCTTGAGGAATATAACTCTGGCTGTCTATGGGGACCGTCAGGAGGGGGAGAATGCAGAATTAGGGTGCTGACTCAGCAGGCTATTGCAAAAGCCCAGGCTGGAGGGAAATGGTCCCCCCATCAGAAATTACCAGCATAAATGAGGCCTTTCTGTGCTACATACTATGACATTGGCTTTGCTTATGAATTCATTAAATCTGTACAACATCCTTATGAGAGGTTGTCATGAGTTTCCCCATTGGCAGATGAGGAAACTGAGGTCCAGTAAGGCTAAGTAAGTTGTGCCTATTTATGTAGTTTAGAAGTAGCTGAGCTAAGGTTTAAATCCACACAGTTTGGTTCCAGAGCTCAAAATGCTGAGTCTTCAAAATGGCCGTCCATGTCTGCACCAGGGCCTAGAGCCTGACCAGGTGGGCAGTGGTTTGGGCTCAGCCCCATTAGGGGGAGGTTGGGAACTCAGGTGGACCAGGTGGTGGTGTTAACCAGTGGTGACAGCACAGGCTTGGAGGGCTCTTGGATCGCCAGGCTGATGGTCACTCAGGTCTCCAGACCCAGCATGGAAGTCATAGGGATGCTTGGTGAGTCCCCTGCAGTCACTGTGCTCCTGGCATAGCTATGTGGGAAAGAAGGAGAACTTGTCTCTCAGTCGATACTCTCCTAAAGAATTGGAAGGTACCTATGACTTAATTACTGGGAGGTCTCTGGGTCCTCTCTGTGCCCCTGTTTTGGGGAGATAAGTGTGTGAGGAAACAGGGACACAACACAACAGTAAGTGAAGCATTTTCCAGGTGCTGATGCCAGGCTAATGACCTGTCCCATGATCTCATTAAATTTTTGCATAAACCTACTGGCACCTGAATTAACCGGGCTCACAGTGCCACTCTAACTCTGGACTCCTGTGCACTGCTCTCCTACTTGTCTTGTTAAACTATCCCCCCCACCCCCCCATGCCTCTGTTTTCCTCATACTTGCAGTGGCTTTGGGGACAGAGGCTGTCTGTTTGGATCAAAGATTGATTCATTGTGTGAACTCTCCATTCTGACCAGCAGCCTGTATAAGTAAGGAGCTTTCACCAGGATAATATCTGGGCCCATCTACACCTCGTCCAGGGACAGTGATCCCTCAGCTGTCCCTCTGTGTGACACACAGGGCAGGAAACCACGCCGCCACCCCCACCCCCCCCAGGGGAGGAAGCGGCAGGGAGAGAGCACCCCCTTATTTATAAGTATACTTGGAATGTTGATGAGAGAGAGGGAGGGAGGAGAATACAAACACAGGCCTTTTTGCACAAGGGCATCTTGGTGTCCCACTACTGTGAGCAGTTCCTGGTCTCTGGGCTTTGACATCTCACATAAACTGAAAGAATCTTGGGAAGAAGCAGTTAGGCATGATTAAGGGGCTGGAGGAATGATTTATGAGGAAAAATGAAGAGGACTGAATACAAGTAACGGACAGCGTGGCTACCGAAACATGGCAATGCTCAATGAATAACTGAAGGAAATAGATGCTAAAGAGGGACGAGACGGAGGAAAATGTGTAAAGAGAGTCCAGCATAAGACCCTTTTGGGGGTCCCTTTCTCTAAGGGACCTGCAGGTATGACGGGTTTGCTGTAAAGGCTAATGTGAGCTACCACCTCGTCTGCATCATGTTCTGTTTCAGGAAGCTGATCTCACCTGAGATGGATCTGGATCTGGTGATAAAGACACAAGTTGTAACAAAGCTCCCACTGTATTGGGAAAATAAGGAAAGTTAATGAGACTTTAAAAAAAAAAAGATTTTTATTAAAAAATATTGCTGACATACAACATTATATCAATTTCAGGTGTACACCATAGTTATTCAACATTTATATACCTAAGGAAGTGATCACCATAAGTCCAGCAACCATCTGACATAGTACCACGCTATCACAATATTATTGACTGTATTCCCCATGCTGTACATTATATCAGGACTACAGCATTGTGGTTAGATATTTATATAAATTAAGAAGTGATCCCCCTGACTAGTCTAGTACCCACCTGACACTATACATAATTATTACCATATTATTGACTATATTATTGACTCTGCTTTACTTTACATCCCTATGATGATTGTGTAATAACCAATTTGTACTTATTCTTTTTTTTTATTTTTTTTAAAAAAGATTTTATTGGGGAAGGGGAACAGACAAGTTGCTGCCCTTTTGTTCTTCAGTGTAATGGAGGACATCGTTTCACTGACCCATGTTGGTGTTGTGATCATTGCACTCTTCCTGGGTGAGGTAGTCACTTGCCGGACATTGGATGGCTGCTCACGGCAGCTGCCAGGTGCTCACACTGGTTGCTGGCCACTCACAGTAGCTAACGGCAGCCTATGCCATTGCCAGCGATTCACGACAGCCCAGCTGTAGAAGGCGCAGTGTCATGGGCCCATGTGGGATCCAAACCAGCAGCTCTGCTGCTCAGAGCTCACACTCCCAAGCCAACTCTTAACCAACGTGCCACTCTGCTGGCCCCAATTTGTACTTCTTAATCTCTTCACCGTTTTCACCCTGCCCCCACCCCCTCCCATCTATCACCCTAATAAATCTAGTACCCATCTGACAACATATGTAGTTATTACAATATTGATTATAATCCTTATGCTACACCCTACATCCACATTGATTACTGTGTGATAACCAATTTGTACTTCTTAATCCCTTCCCCTTTTACACGCATCCCTAAGCCCCATCCCATCTGGCAGCCATCAAAATGTTCTCTGTATCTATGAGTGTTTCTGCCTTGTTTATTTGTTTTGTTCTTTAGATTCCACATATAAGAGAAATCACATTGCATCTATCTTTCTCTGTCTGACATACTCCACTCAGCACAGTACCCTCCATGTCCATCCATGCCACTGCAGATGGCAAGAACCCATTCCCTTCCATGGCTGAGTAATAGTCCACTGTATATGTGTACTCCCTCCTCCCTATCCATTCATTCATTGATGGATGGACCCCCAGGCTAACTCCACATCTTGGCCATTTTAAAAATGCTACCAGGAACATATGGATGCACATGTCCCATAGAAGTAGCATTTTGGATTTCTTCCGATTAATACCCAGAAGTGGGATTACTGGGTCCTTTCTCTTTCGTTGTAGTCTTTGGTTTAAAGTCTATTTCGTGTGGTATAAGTATTGCTACCTCAGCTGTGTTTTTTGTTGTTGTTGTTGTTTGTTTGTTTCCATTTTCTTGAAATATCTTTTCCCCCATCCCTTTACTTTCTGTCTGTGTGTGTCTTTTGATCTAAAGTGAGTGTCTTGTAGACAGCATATGTGTGGGTCTTGTTTTCTTATCATTCAGCCACCCTATGTTTTTGATCGAAGCATTTAATCCATTTACATGAAAAAGTAATTGTTGATAGATATGTTATTGCTATTTTATTATTCATATTTTTGTCTCTTCAATTCTAAATGATTGCTTTGCTGGGTAAAGTAGTCTTGGTTGTAGGTCCTTACCTTTCATCACTTTGAATATTTCATGCCAATCCCTTCTGGCCTGCAAAGTTTCTGTTGAGAAATCAGGTGAGAATCGTATGGGAGCTCCCTTATAAGTTACTAGTTGCCTTTCTCTGTGGCTCTCTTTGTCTTTAACCGTTGCCATTCTAATTATAATGTGTCTAGGTGTGGGCTTGTTTCGCTTCATCTTGTTTGAGACTCTAGGCACTTCCTGAACTTGTATATCTATTCCTTTGCCAGGTTAGGAAAGTTTTGAGTCATTATTTCTTCAAATACATTCTCAATCCCTTGCTTTCTCTCTTCTTCTGGTACCCCTATAATGTGAATGTTGTTGCTCTTGATGTTTTCTTAAACTACTTCAGTTTTTAAACTTCTTTTTTCTTTTCCAATTGGTGTGTTCTGCCCCCTTATCTTCCAAATCGCTGATTCAACCCTCTGCTTCATCTTGTCTGCTGGTGATTCCCTCCGGTACATTCTTTATTTCGGTTATTATAGAATTCATTTCTGACTGGTACTTTTTTTATGGTTCCTGTGTCCATTTATATGCTTGGTATCTGTTTGTTGAAGTTATCCCTGAGATCAGTGAGCATCCTTATAACCATCCTTTTGAAATTTGTCTCTGGTAGATTGCTTGCCTCCATTTTATTTAGTTGTGTTTCTGGAGTTTTCTCCTGTTTTATTTGGGGCGTATTTCTTTATTTTCTCAGTTTGGTTTCCTCTCGGTGTTTGTTTTTATGTATTAGGTAGACCTTCTACGTCTCACAATCTTGCCAGGTGGCCTTTTGTCATAGATGCCCTGTGGGATCCAGTGGCACAGTCTCCCAGGTCATCTGTGCTGGGTGCTCCAGGAGTGTCCCTTGTGTGGGTTGTGTGTGCCCTCCTGTTAGAGTTGAGTCTTAATTGCTATTGGCATGTCAGTGGCTGGGATTGACCCTTAGGTTAACTGGCTGTGGGGTTTGGCCACATCCACAGCTTATGGGCTGCTGTGTATGTGTGTGGGGGTGCTTATCACATGGAGTGGGATTCACCTTAGTGGTCTCTGGTGCCTGTTGAGACCGCCCTTTGGGTGTGCCTATTGTGGGGCTCATTGGGTGGTGCTATGCTGTGATCTGAAGCCAACCTGCAAGTATGTTGGTTCTGGGTCCTCTTGGGAGGGGCTTTGGTGCCGACCCAGGTCAGCCACTGCCTGTGACCAGTCAGGGACTACCTGGTAGAAGCTACAGAGCGATCCACAGTTGACCACTGCCTATGCTGGATCTGGAGGTGCATGGGTGAGGCCACACTGTGAATCGAGGGTGGCTACTACCAGTACTGAGTCTGGGGTATCTCCGCAAAAACTCAGGACACACCAAGGCCTGTGGCTGGTTGCTGGCTCTATAAGGTTTAGCCACTGATAAAACCTCGTTCAGTATAGAGTTGGGTGTTGGGGAGTCTCAGTGAGTCACCAGGGTAGAGCAAGATGAGCTCACCAGACCATTTGAGATTCAGATTTGGCCTGTGGGAGTGGGAGAGCGCTCAACATAGGAAAGATGGTGCCTACCTACCAGCTGCACAGGAGCAGGCTCCCACACAGGGAAAATCGTGACTATTGTCCAGCCCTTGCATTGAAGCCACACACCTTTGTCTGTACCTCCCCCCCCCCCATATTTCTTTGATGCCCCCCAAATCACAATCCCTGCTCTGGAGCCCAGGGTGAGTGCCTGCAGGCAAGTCTGTGTGGGAGACTTAAGAGAACGTCACGGTTTCCCACAGCCTTTGGTTTACCCACACATTCAGAATCCCCTTTTTTCACAGGCATAAGTTGTGGGGGCTTCTCTTCCTGGCATCAGTACTCCAGGCTGGAGAGTCTAGTTTGGGGCTGGGGTCCCTTGCTCTTCTGTGGGGGACCTCTGGGGCTGAGATACTCCTCCCAATTTTCATCTGCCACACAGAGGTTTGGGGTCAGCCCGTTTTGCCTTTCCATCCCTCCTACCAGTCTCAACGTGGCTTTTTATTTATATCCTTAGTTACAAAATTTCTGTTCAGCCAGACTTCAGATGGTTCTCCAGGTTGATTATTCTATAGTTTAGTTATAATTTTGATGTATTCATGGGATGAGGCAAGCACAGCGTTTACTCTGCGATCTTGGATTTCTGATTCCAGTCCAATATTATGACTTTTAAGAGTGACTACAGGGCTGGCCGAGTGGCGCATTGGTTAAGAGCTGGTTTTGGGATGCCAGCGGCCCCGGTTCGGATCCCACATATGAGGGCCAGTGACACTGCCCTTCACAGCTAACAACAGCTCCACCTGGAGCTGGGCTGTGTGAGCCCCGGTGACGGGTGTAGGCTGCATCCCCTGCTGCAGTGGGCTGCCATTGGCTACAGTGAGTGGCTGGCAGCCAGCGTGAGCAGCTGGCAGCCAGCGTGAGCTTCCAATAGTGAGTGACATCCAGGGGCCGGCGACCGATCTGCCTCATCCGGGAAGAGCTTACCAACATGGGCCAGTGAAGCAACGTCCTCCGCAACTAGACTGAAGAACAAAAAAAAAGACAGCAACTTGTCTGTTCTCCTTCCCCGATTCCCCAACGCTGTTCCCCTCCCCCAATTCCTCAATAAAATATGTATAAAAAAAAGACTGACTACAGATCTCTTGAGATATTTATAACTACAGTAGTAGTCTAAAAGTTATGAAAAATTGTTACAAGGCCTTTGGAGAGGAGAGGAGAGGAGAATGACTTCTTATTTATTTTTTTATTTATTTTCCCTTATTGATGTAGTGCCACACACAGGAGACACTGCATGAAATAACACATGAAAACAATTAAGAAACCTATCAACAAGTATGATACAGAAGGACGAAAGGCACAAACTGGGTCTGGGAGGGTGATTTCTGGTTCCAAGGGAGCTTTACAATAGAGCTCTGACTCCATGGCAAATTTAAATCCAGTATGAAATTTCTCCTAATTAACATTTTCCATCTTCCTTCCAAATATCAAATTTATGGACCCTAAGAAATTCACATAACACATACGCTGATGCTGCATTTTCTTTCTGCTTGATCCATTCCAGCTGTTATACTTTCATGTCTGACTTTCATTAATTTATGAGGAGTTCTGAACTGCCATCTGAAATGCTCCCCTGAATTTTTGACTTTTAGGGGCAGATTTCACAGTAGTTGATGATGACCCTTGCTGATATTTCAGGCAAGCATATGAGCTTGTTGCTTCCTGGTAAGTTTTCCGGGGCCCTCCAGCGCTGTGTGCTTGCACGTTCCTGGCCCCAGGGGACTGCACAGTTAGGTTTGGGTAATGCTGACTTCTCTGCCCCCCATCCCCCAACACACACACACACACACACACACACACACACACACACACACACACACACACACCCCCACCTTGTCAATTGATTGAACCCGAACGCTCTCAGCATATCTCGTCTGGCACTTAGTTTTTGCGCTTAAAATCTAATAACTAGGTTTTCTGGGTTTTCACAGGCCTGCCCTCCGATCTAGGGCAGGTAAAATTTTGGAATTTTGACCATGGAGGCTACTGAAAATGTGCTTTTCTGAAAATGCACTTTTCTTCTGTCTGCTGGTAGATGGCTCACAGTAAGAAGGAACCAAGTATAGGGCATGAAATACTCAGGTGCAGTGTTTGGTCATTCACACCAGATTTTTCTTGAGTCCTTTTCATGCTTGGTTATTGGAACTTAGTATTTCATATTGTTGGCCACGTGTTCTTCTGTCTGGGAGTGAGTGCAGCCACAGACTGCAGGACGGAAATAGCTCTGTGATGGTAAATGGGGTGAGTGGTCTGTACTTGGGACTGCCTGCCCTCCAGAGGAACGGCTTTGGAGACCTGCCTTAGATTTCTTTTCTGGAAATCTGGAAATCTGCTCCCATGGGACAATCTGAAATAAATTCTCTCTTGGTGACAGTGCAGCCTTGTTCCTTCAATGCCCTCACCTGCTATCAACCCTTATTAGATTGGGCACGGCTCTGAGACATGCGTTTCTTCTGCTGTTTCTGTGCTTTAAGCTCCAAGGATTAGGATTCCAATTGGAAGCTCTGGTAAATAGAGTCTGATGTGAGAGCTGTGACTGGCCCTTCTCCTGAGAAGAGTGGGGACCCTGCAGGGTGGTGATGTGTAGAAATCTGAGTCCTCCTGTCATGTGCACACACCCCCAGTGTGCAGATGGGGACTCCGGAGTTAGGAGCAGGCCTGGATTTTGACTGACTGAGAAGCTGCAGGCTGTGGTGTGTGATTGTGTTTTGGAGTTAATGAGCTTGCAGGTGATAGCAGTGCTAAGGCTCCTGTGTGTCATATCCTTACTTGTCCTTGTTTAGCTAATAATATCCGAGACCAGGGAGAGATATTTGCTTCGCTTAGATGCCAGCATAGCTCTGCAGAGAGCCTAGGTGGAAATGGAAGCATTCCGAGGAGCTGGAGCTTTGTTCTTTTTCCCCTGTAGTCTGATGGCTTGTTTTTAAGTTATTTGTTTTTTAAATAATTTAAATATTTAAAGTAAATATTCCTAAAAATTTTTTCTTTTAGAAATTAATATTAAAGGTGGCCTTTTTTGTTTGATAAATATAGGAGAGGTTTAGACACTGGGGATAACAGTGGGGTGTGGTCACATGCAGAGAATTAAAGCACTTGATTCTTCAAGTGAACATTCTCATGTTCTTTTAGAGCTCATTTTATTTTAAACACTGTTTAGCATCTTTTCCCAGTCTCAGGTAAATGCTTTAGAAAATAAACCTGTTAATTTTTGCTCTTCTGTGTCAAGTGATGCTAGGTTTAGTTAAACAATTTGAGCTGATGTTCTCAGGATGCCAAAATGAAATAAAACCTGTGAAGCTGTGTGCTTCCAATCCACAGGAGTTCTCAAAAGATTTTACTAGGATTCTACCCCAGAGTGATATTCTAAACTGGGAAAGCTAAGGAGGCAAAAGCAGAGTTCCTCCTTAAAACTGGTTTATAAAAACTGAACAGGAAAAGTAGACTTGTAAAAGCTGAAGTCGTATGTGTGTGTGTTGTGATTATTTGATCACTCTGGTATTCATTTGTTATTTTCCCTAGAAAAGATCCAGAAAGCAACCTTGAAATTTTATTTATAATTTAACAGTGTGTTGTATTTTTATTAAAATTATGTTTATAAGTAACACATGCTCATTTCAACAACTCATAAAGTACATAGGAATTAGAATGAAAAGCTAAAGTCACCCCATTCTTCCTGTACCAGCCCCAGTCCCAAGAATAATTTATTCTATTCCTGTTTTAGTTTTTTTGGTTGAAAGACCGGAATGTGCTTATACCTTTATTTCCTGACATACCAGCTCTAGATATTTTTACTCAGTACAATTTATTGACCCTCCAATATGAGAGTTAACCTTTAATTTTCTCACACCGCCTCTTCTTCTTTCATTTTGATATTATATTATTAATTGTCGAATGGTTATTTTGATAACTTTAAAGAATATCTTAAACCTCGATAACTTTTGATTTTCCAGCTCAAAACATGAGGCTCTTAGGTCACCATCCCTACTCCATCTTCTAGAGCCAGGTTTTTCTATTACAGTGTCAGAGTTCTTGGTGTCTCAGTGCTGTCTTACGATTGGTACCATATTGGCTGTATTTCTGTTCAGAGGCTAACTTTAAATGTTAAAAATTAATAAAGCATCTACAGCCTAAGGCTATGGAAATTCTTCTCGATACCGTAACCGGAATAATAGGATCACACTTACTTTTTTGAAGGTCCAGTGTTCACATTCGTAAGTCACTAACAGTCGTGGGTCTAGCCTTAAGAACAAGTGGTTTGGGGCTGGCCAAGTGGCTCAGTTGGTTAAGAGCACGAGCTCTGAGGAACTGGGTTGCCGGTTCGATTCCCACATGTGCCAGTGAGCTGTGCCCGAGCTGAACTGCTGCTGAGATGCCAATAGGTGGCAGTATGGCACAACTGGTGAGAGCGTGTGCTCCTAATAACAAGGTTGCCTGTTCGACTCCCGCATGGGATGGTGGGCTGTCCCTCACGCCCCCAACTAAGATGCAGCATGGCACTTTGAGCTGAGCTGCCTCAAGCTGCTGATGGGCAGCCAGATGGCAACTGAACTTGGAGCTGAGCTAGCTGCGCCATCCATCACTAAGATTGAAGGACAACTATTTGGCTGTTCCCCTTCCCCAATTCCCCAACACTGTTCCCTTTCCCTAATTCCTCAATAAAATCTTAGAAACAAACAAAAAGAACAAGTGGTTTATCTCTTTTTACCCTCTCTTAATTGCTTATATACCTATTATATTGCATTTTTGTAGATGCTTTAGCTTTTCCTGTCTTATTTGCCTTAATATCCTGACATTTCTCACCTCCCCCAACTTCCTAACCATATCTTTTGCCCTTATGGGAAAGCACCCATCTTTCCCAGGCATTTCATTCTCCCAAGCATTCTGGACCAGGTGTGTCAGAGAATCCTTTCACAATCATCCAGGTTGGAACTACTGTTTCCAGGGTCTTAGCCAACTTTGTCATTCTTCAGTTATCCTTTTATTTTATTGGAAACATCAAGTAATTTCCCAACAATGGAGGAGGTACACTTTCTGAGTTCTTAGCTGTATGAAGATGTCTTTACTCTGCCCTTGTTTTTGTTTGATAGTTTAGCTAGAACTCTAACTTAAAAACATCACCCCTGGGCCGGCCGAGTGGCGCAGTGGTTAAGCGCTGGCTTGGGAAGCCAGCGGCCCCAGTTCAGTCCCACATGTGAGGGTCAGTGACACTGCCCTCAAAAAAAAATAAAACATCACCCCCTTCCTACATTTTCTGTTAATATCCGAAATTGTAGAAGAGAAGTCTGATGCCCCTTTGATTTGTATTCCTTTGTAGTTGGTTTCCTTTTCCCCTCTGGAAATTTTTGGGATGTTTTCACTCTTGGTTGTCTGAAAGCGTGTCCCCAGATGTAGGTATTTTCAATTTAATTTAATTTTTTTATTTTTTTACTTTTTTAAAGATTTTATTGGGGAATCAGGGGAGAGAAATAGCGTTGGGGAATCAGGGAAGGGGAACAGAGAAGTTGCTGTCCTGTTGTTCTTCAGTCGAGTTGTGGAGGACATCGCTTTACTGGCCCATGTTTGTATCGTCATTGTGTTCTTCTCGGGTGAGGCATATTGGTTGCCGGCCCCTGGATGGCCAGTCACAGCGGCTCTTGGCAGCTCACGCTGGCTGCCGTCCAGTCACTGTAGCCTATGGCAGCCCACTGTAGCAGAGACTGCAGCTAGGCCATCCCAGGGACTCACAGCAGCCCAGCTCCAGGTGGAGCTGTTGTTCACCATCTTAGCTGTAGAAGGCAGTGTCACTGGCCTTCATAGATAGGTCCGAACCGGGGCCTCCGGCGTCCCAAGCCAGCTCTCAACCAATGTGCCACTCAGCTGGCCCTCAATTTAATTTTATTTTCATTCATTTTGCTTATCACTTGGTAGACCATTCCGATCTGAAGATGCATGTGCTATCTCTGGAGATGAGGTTTGTTGTTGTGTTTTTTTGTTTGTTTGTTTGTTTGTTTTTGCTTAACTGATTTTAATAACATGACATAAAACCCCTACCCTTGATATAATTGTTATGCAAAATACATAGATGAATACTGTCTTCTTTTAAAAATATAAAACAAGACATGTGAAAATAGGCAAATTTCCATTAAATAAATGAAATTATTTTTAGAAAAAAGAAACTTCTGCTTTCCATATCATTTGAATAAGGGAAATTATTTAAACAATATTCAAGTTTATTAAACAAATTTTAAAAAGTATTACAAAATGTTTAACTTTAGTCAGCTTCAAGGTTTATGTTGCTTCAAAATTTTGCATATAGCTGAATTTTCAAATCTGCTAACACCCGCTGAATTGACTCCATTCTGGATTTTAAGGCATCAATTTCTTCTTGCAAATTTTTCTTTGCTTCTTCTAACATATCTTGTGTTGCTTCTTGAGAATGGCTAATGAAAACATCACCAATCTGATACTGTATCATTAAGCATTTGTCATCTGCAAGCGTGATGTCCTCAAAAGCATTGTTTATATTTTGGAGTTATTTCTTTTTTACATCTATTTCTTCCTTCAGCTCTGTGATTCTGCTTGTATTCCTTGTAAATTTGCTTATCTTTCATTGATCTTTGAAAGTAACATTGACATCTTCTGCAGCCACCTTCTTCATGGTGGCTGCCATCTTGGGCTGGGGATGAGTTTTAGTCTATTATATTTTAAATTATTTTATGCACCCTGTTTTGTTTGCTCTGTTCCTTCTTACTTGGACTCTGCTTAATTGAATGTTAGGCTTCCCGGGTTATTTCTCTGTGTCTCTTAATCTTTTTTTCTCATATTCTGTATCTGTTTACTTTTGGTCTGTGTTCTGGGAAATTTCTTTGAATTTATTTTTCAGTGCTCTTACTGATATTTTAATTTTGGCAATTGTAGTTTTTTAATTTTCAAGTTGATTCTCTTTCGGCTCCTTTAGTGTCTTCATCTTGCCTTTTGTATGTAATACAGTAGACCCTTGAACAATGCAGGTATTACGGATGCTGACCCCGAAAATATGTGTATAACTTTTGATTCACTACAAATAGCCCACTATTGACTGACAGCCTAACTGATAACATAAACAATTAACACATTTTGTATGTTATATGTATTACATACTGTATTCTTACCATAAAATAAACTAGAGAAAAGAAAATGTATTAAGAAAATCATAAGGAAGAGAAAATGTATTTACAGTATTTATTGAAAAAAATCTGTGTATGAGTGGGCCCTCGCATTTCAAACTCCTGCTGTTCAGGGGTCAGCTGTACTTTCAGAACTCTCCAAAAGTTTCCTCAGGGCTGTTTTTTTTCCTGATGATTTTGGTCATTCTGGTTTATGCCCTTCCGTTTCCTAATAAGCCTAGTGATCCTGGGTGTCCATTTATGTTAAAGTTGTGGAGAAGGAGGCTGCCCTTGGTTCCCTGTGCTCAGGCTTACATAAGGAGGCCTGCTTGCCTTAAAGTGGGCATCCTAATGTGTATGTACAGCAGAATTTCCATTAGAGAAGGAAGGCAGGCCCTCCATATGCCAGGACGAGGAGGGCTTGATTCTGGGCAGCAGTGAGAATCAGTATGGCTCAGACACTGAGCAGAGGTCACTGGAGGTGAGAGCTGGTGTGGCTCTCATAGTGGCTGTATTTGAGTGAGATACCTGGGATAGGGAGAAGTTTCCAAAATCCCTGCTGAATTCCCTTTCCGGAACAGAGGGGTGTTGTTGTGCTGTGGGCAGAAGACAAACCATGACTGCCACAGGTGTCGCATGGGAACACCGGCCCAGCCCAAGACTTCCTGGGTGGACTGGTTGTCAGCTTTTTCTTTGCCCCTTAAAGAGTAGCCTAGGCTGCTGCTTCTCCACATATCTCAGTTACAATTCTGGTCTTAGCCACTGTGCGTGCATCTTGCAGAATTGGTTAAATTTTTTAATTCTGATTTTATTTATTTCATTGACTGTATTAAGAGTATGGGCTCTTGAGCCAGATGGCCTGGGCTCAAACCCTGGTTCTGCTACTTCTAACCATGTAATCATGGGGACATTCCTTAGCGTTTCTGAGCCTCTGCTTTCTCATCTCTTCAATGAGATAATAGCAGCACCTGCTTCAGAGGCTCATTTTGAGGATTGAATTATTTAATATAAATAAAGCTCTTAGAAGTATCTCGCACAAAGTAAGTACTCAGTAAATATTATTACCTGTCGGTATTTTTATCATTACTACAACATCTACTTCAATCTTTATATTTCAGAGAGACCTTCAAAGGGACAGGTAAGAAATGTGTTGGCCCAGCCTGCTGTCTTGAATGGGAAATGACAAATTAAATATTTTTCATTTGGGCCAAATTGCAAAAAGACCTCAAGTTAGCTAAACGTAGGATCCAGTCTCAGCTCTGTCACCTTCGGACCTTGAGCAAGCACTTACCCCTTGCTTCCTCACCTTTAAAATGGGGGCAGTAATGGTGACTTCCCAGAGTTAACAGGAACTGAGTGAGAGGATGTTAGAACACCCAGAAGGCATCTTCCCCTCTGTGGACAACCCATGTGGTCACTCTGACATTCTGCCTCTCATCCGGAAAGGAGACCCTTACATCCAAGGAGAGCGTGACTCATGGGCTGATGGTCCTTCACATGTTTAGAATCTCTTTTGGTGCCCCTGAATCCTTCTTTATAATTTTCTTTAGTTTTAGCTTTTAGAATATATTTTATTCTCTTTATGATTTAAAAAATTTGAGAAGCTTGAAAATAATGAAATTTAACCCTAAGAACTGGGAAAAACCCGACCTGGATAAAAGCTAGGTATGGTAATTGGTCATATTTTATGGAATAATGTACAAAGACTATGTAGCTTCCCAAAGGCAACTACCAGCCCAGCCCAACAGTCTTTTAAAAGACCTGCTCCTTCCCACTGGAGGGAATAGTCATTTGTGTCCGGAGAAAAGTTTCCCCTAGCTTGTTTTTTCACCCAAGTAGACTTTAAGAAAGCAACTAATATGGTAGTTAAGTGGAAATTTAAATTAAATAGTTCAACTATGGCTATGTCATAACAAATGATTAAAATGGATGACATTGTGAAATTATGTCTTAAATTGAGTGCCCTTTTACTACAGACTTGCTGCATAGGAAAGTTTTTTCTTGTAAAATCTGTGTATGTTTTCCTGCATATGTGGCTGTTTGCTTTAGTTTTATTTTTTATCATATTAGGTATATTTTAAGGAAATTAGCTAATAAACTGTATATAATTTTTTTTTCTTTTTTTTTTTTTTTTACGGCAGTCTCACTGGCCCTCATATGTGGGACCTGAACCAGGGCTGCTGGCTTCCCAAGCCAGCGCTTAACCACCATGCCACTTGGCCGGCCCTATAATTTATTTTTTAATGTGGTCCATTTTTATGTCACTGCACTGTTAAAAAATCATAAGCTTGTAGAAATCAATAATATTGAATAAAACATGTCTTGTTTTTAAATTGGGTAAGTTATTTTCAACCTGCCCCAAGTATTATTAGGGTTTAAAGGTTTTAGGTTGGCGCTATAGTAAATAGACTGTTCCATGGTAGAAACTGGCTGTGTTTTAAGAAATGGATGCATGTGTGCTGCATAGACGGTACCGTAGTCTGCAAACAGTTTTACAAGTCAGATCTCATTGAGAAGAAAGAGGGAGGTGAGGAGATTCATGAGCTGTAAATACACTCTGCCCACCTCACATGGAGTAAAGGTCTCTGTTCCTTTTTAAGTCAGGCATCTCTGAAGGATTTATAATGGGCTGTAGTGTCAGAGAGAAACGTCCTGTCCCTGCCTGGACAGGAGAGCATGAGGCAGTGTGTGCTCGGAGCCTGGGAGCAGTGGTCCACCTCCCGCAGGGCCCCTCCTGTTCAGGCTAAAAAGGCTCCTCACTGCAAGGGCTGCCTGCCAACAGAGCCATGTCAGAAGTGGGAAGATAGGCTGTCCATCAGAGAACAAGACCTTGTGGTGAAAGCTGGTGAAAGACTGAAAAACTAAAAATCCAAACTGAAAGCTGGAATAGGCCCCAAGTTGGTGAGGCCACACTGGGTGTGGGGAGTGTAAGGAGGTATGGTTCCACAAGGGCTGGCTCTGGAACTCCTCAGCATTGTGATTTTCTGTGGGATCCTTACCCTTTGGGGGCTGGAGGCAGCCCTCTGAGCCAGAACCAAGAAGCCACAGCTTCCCAGCCCTTCAGGTTGACCCTTTTCCTTTTCTGAATGAATGGGTATGGGAGATGAGGCCAGAACCCAGATCAAAAGAAAGCTGTGATAGCAGTTACAGAATTGTGGGCCTATTTATTGTGAGGTGTATACTTTTCTGAAGTGTTTAAATATTATACAGACAGACATAAGACTATGATATACTATAGGCTAGGGAGGTTATATGCCTAGCAAAATACCATGTAGATGATTTTGTTTCCCTTTTCCTTTTGGCTACCAGGAAACTCAGATTTAAATTTGTTGCTCAGGTATTCTAACTCTGTTGGATCTATGGCCTGCATTTTTTCTTTTTTTAAAAAATATTTTATTGGGGAATTGGGGGAGGGGAACAGACAAGTTGCTGTCCTTTTGTTTCAGTCTAGTTGTGGAGGACTTCACTTCACTGGCTCATGTTGATATTATCATTGGGCTCTTCCGGGTGAGGCAGTTGCTCGCCGGCCATTGGATGGCTGCTTACGGAGGCTCACGGCAGCTCATGAAAGCGCACGCCAGCTGCCGGCCAGCCCCACTGCACACTACACCGTCGCCGGTGACTCATGGCAGCCCAGCTCCAGGTCGAGCTGTTGTTCACTATCTTAGCTGTGGGCGCAGCGTCACTGGCCCTAATGTGGGATCTGAACCGGGGTCCTGTTGCTCAAAGCTGGTGTCCCAAGCCAATACTTAACCAATGTGCCACTTGGCCAGCCCTGCATTTTCTATTTAACTTTCTCTAGGTGACTATCTAGACTGTTCCCTGACTGGATTTTTATTTATTAGCATTTTCTATCTTTTCACATGAATTCTTTAATGCTGCCTGAAATCTTTAGTGAAATGAGGCAAAGTATTAAAATAATACCACTGTTCAGCCAAGCGAGAGCTGCCAATAGCCGCGGTGAGCGACCATCCAGAGGCCGGCGACCGATCTGCCTCATCCGGGAAGAGCGCAATGACGATACCAACAGTGAAGCAACATCCTCCGCAACTAGACTGAAGAACAAAAGGAAAGCAACTTGTCTGTTCCCCTTCCCCGATTCCCCAACGCTGTTCCCCTCCGCCAATTCCCCAATAAAAATCTTTAAAAAAAATAAAAATAAAATAAAAAAATAAAAATAAAAAAATAAAATAATACCACTCTTAATCGGTATTAGTCAGTAAGGAGTGTTAGACTTTCACTAGATGTGAGGAATAGTTACAGAAGTATTAAAGCAATATGTGGGGACAGACTTGTGTGACAGCATAAGTAGGTTGTTGGAAACCATGTATTGAATGAATTTGGATCTTAGCGGTGTTCCCTCCCTTTAAATGGCAGACCTTTTCAGAGAAACACAGATACTGCCCTTCCAGTATGATTTGGAAATGTCAGACACTGCTAGCCTTTGAGGCTCCAGAGGGAACTAGTTCATGTTTTAAACTTTCCTCACCTGTAGTCCATGTATGTGTTTAATATTTCACTTTTATATATATATATATATATATATATATATATATATAGTTTTTGTTTTTGTTTTTGTTTTTAAATCCTTTTTAAAAAGGTTTCAGGACATTTGTTTGTTGCCATCCTTTCTCAAATCCCAATGTTCAGTGACTTGGTAAGCATGTTTGAATATTTTAGAATCTGTTTTCCTCCTGTTAAAAATGAGAGTATTAATCAAGTTCTGTAGGCTCATTCCGGTGTTTTTAAGTTATCGCAGATATGCAGCTTTCAGATCTTGGCTCCAGCACCATTGAACCCCACGGTAAAGCTCTTTCACATAATGCGCTTGAGTGATACTCTCAAAAATAAGAGGCTTGTCTCCTGAGGATGGCTCCACATTACGGGCGGAATATAATCCTTAACATTGTTTTTCTTTGCTTCAAATGGCTGGGGACAGTGAGTCATGAGTGAGAACTCCCTTTGTTTCATGTCGTGTTCGTGGCAGGGGAAGAATGTAGCAGGGCGGAAAATGAAGAAAGACATAAAAGGATCTCAGCTCAAGGAGGTCAGATCCATCAGAGGCTTAGTGTTGCCTTCAAAGATGCCTGGGACAGGTGGCAGTTCAAGAGAGTCGGGTCCGCTGGAGCTGAGATAAGGGCCTCCTGCAGCAGCCTGCTATCTGGTGCCCACTGGCTTTGATGTAACTTTTGCTAGCAGGACTTTGGGGAACAGGTGAGTGCCTTCCTCTGCAATGGGCTGCTGGTGTTCAGTCTTTCAAGGCCTCATTACGTGCTCCTTGAGGATTAATCCTCCTTAGGGTACACATGGCGCAGTTTGGTCCAGAGGCCCCATCAGACTGTGGGCCACCAGCACCGCCACAGCCCCTTGCTTCCTCTTGTCCCTCTCTGGGTTACTGATATTTGAGCAGCAAACCGTCAGTGCCCTTCACTTCCCTTTCTGGTGATGCCTGAGGTTTTGCTCAAGACTTAGAACCTGTTTTAAAGTAAGGTTTTAATTCTTGTATTACCAGATTCAGAATGTAGAAATGTTGATTGAACTTGATTTTTCCAGAAATGGGAAAATAGGCATGGATGGTGACAAAAGCTGGCTGGTCTGTCCAGGGACCCTATCAAAGTAGAAGCTGTTAATTGAAGAGCTGATGAATTAATGCTCCAGACATTCACATTTATTTTTTTATTTTTTATTTTTTTTGAGGGCAGTGTCACTGGCCCTCATATGTGGGACCCGAACCGGGGCCGCTGGCTTCCCAAGCCAACGCTTAACCACTGCGCCACTCGGCCGGCCCTCCAGACATTCACATTTAAAATAAATGCCATAATGGGCTTGCCCATTGACTTTCCTTGATATGTATGCTAACATTTTGTTAACATTTGTAATAAACACTTTGAAACAGTAAAGGTGTGAAAGTAGATAAGAAGTTTGGAGTAGTACAAGTTTAGTATTTAATATCCAGATTTATCCTTTTGCTCATTTTGGTTGAAAGGTTTTGCTTGTTCTAGTACAAATATTCCCCATTTTTCTCCCTGCTGCCTGCTTCTAGTAATGGAAAGATGGGCACTGATGATGTGGTGGCTTGGAGGGAAATCAGGTTTGATTTTGGAATCAGAAAGAACAGGATTCAACTCTCAGCCATTTGCTTGCTGAGGTATATTATATAAATCACCTAACATCTCAGTTTCCTTAACTGAGGCCAAGGACCTACTTCAGAGGCCGTCTTGAGGGATGGGCAGGTCTGCGAGACCTTACTGGTATGAAGTGCCGCCATTCCTAAACAATTGAGGTTTGTATGTGATGACTGTAGCTGACACTGTTGTGTGGTATACTTGCAAGTTGCCAATGAGAGTAAATTCTAAAAGTTTGAAGGGAAAAAAATTTTTTTGTAACTATATGAGGAGATGGATGTTAACTTATTGTGGTAATGAGTTCACAATATATGTGTGTCAAGTCACTATGCAGTATACCTTAAGCTTACACAGAACTATATGTCAATTATACTGTAGTAAAAGTATTCTGCAGGCACAGAGCAGGCTAGTCTCTTGCTCCAGGAATATCACTTTTGGCCAGTTTGTTCATATATGCAGACTTCATGGTTCTTTGTTAATAAAAACCATAGAAAATCTGATTTTATGTGACCAGGAGGTAGTAATTTTATAAATAGTTTTATAATATATTTTAAGTTAAAAACAAAAAGATGCTATTTGATTTTCTTGCCTGGCTTATTTTGATCTCATAGCATTTTCATTGTGCTCCTCCTTGATGGTCCCCAATTCCTTGTCTTCACGTCATGACATTGGAGAGAACCTGCTGTGTTCGGCTTTAGAGATGCAGGAAACACAGCTACGTGAGGGGGGTGTGGTGGTGGCAGGAGGCTTGGCTGCCCTGTGTGACCAGCCTTACTGACTAGCCACGTGATATACCAATCCTTGGGACCTTTTTATTTTAAGGCCTAGGATTTACTAATTATGAATGCTCAAATTGAGAAAACCCAAGTTGCCCTGCTTGGTTTGCAGCCTCCAGGGAACAGAAGAGACACCCTCCAGCCTCTGTTCTTGTGTTCTGATTTGACTTTAATGATTAGAATTTTAAAAGGGCCACAGCTATCAAGAAACTATTGTAGAATATTAAATAAAATTGTAAATAATAAAAACAGAAAAATAAATAAAATGAAAGGGCCACAGCTGAATGAGTGCCTACTGCATAGCAGGTGCTGGTCAGGTGTTCACGCCCACCTAGGTGTAGGTGATTAGGAGAAGGAGGAGAAAGTGGGAATGTGAGAAGAGCACAGCCCTTAGAAGAGCAAACATGGGACCCAGAAGCTCTCCGATTGATGGTCCCATCCAAATCCTTCCAGAGGAAGAAAAGGTGGGAGAGGCCTTGGTGATCTTAGATGGAGGCAGTGTTAGCAAGCATGTGTATAAGTGGGTCGTGATTGACATTTGTTGGCAAAAATAACAGACACTGGCGCTTTATTTCTGTATGAGGAAAGAGGAAAAGGTTCAATCTGGTTGTCATTATTTGCTCTATTTTTGTAGTTCCTGCCTTTACTATTCTGCATCTGTGCCTATCTACCTGTTTTAGACCAGTGGTTCTCAAAAGTGTGGCTCCTGGGAGCAGCAGTGTCTGCATCCCCAGGTAACTTGTTAAAATGCAGATCCTGGGGCCCCATTTTAACAGTTTCTCTGGGTAAGGCTGATGCAGCTAAAGTTTGAGAACCACTGTGTTGGAGTATTTCGTAGAATGATATGGGTCTAACATAAGAATGGGAACCCTGAAGCTGTGATCAAAGTTGGGAGAGGGAAGGAGTGTCACCTGTCCAGTTTCTTCTGACATTCTCTCACTGCCAAATCCCAGAGTGACTGCTGGGAGGGAAGGTCAGAGATTGGAGCCAGTGAACATGATATCTCTTTTTCTGTTGTTTGTTGAAGTCTCTCCCTTATTAATCTATGACATTCTGAGCTGACGTTTTGTATGTTTTGAACATATGCCTGGTTAGCACTCAGGCTTACAGGTTGCAATGCAAGACCAGTAACAGAAATTCCATAGGAGAAAATGGTAATTGTTGATCCTCCAGTAACAGATGAAACCTTCTGAATTAAAAAAGAAAGCTAATATTTACAAGGTGAAAGCAGATCAAGAGACTGTGCTTGAACTCCAAGTTAAGTAAAGGGCAATAGCCACTGAGCCTATGTGTCCCATTTCAGCTTCTTCCATACATTCTTTGCAATACTGTTTTGGCCTCTTAATTTAAAGAAATGGAAAAAGCCCAACACTTTATTTCTCTACAAGGCATCAAGGAGAGAGAGTAATAAACAGTACCTTGCTGATGTGTTTTAATAAATACTGGTTTACTGCATGCCGCAACAGAGAGCAAGCACATGCAATTACTTGCAAATTTCTCCAGTGTTTGTGCATATAAATCTCTGCCTAAACCTTCCCAGCTGGGAGCTCGGTTAGTCTTTCTGCTGTGGAACAGGGCTTTGTTCTCCTGTTCAGCCCCAGCACGGTCTGGAATAATTCAGAAACGTATTAGGGAGATTGCTGCTCCCAAAAGGCATGAGGAAATAACCTTCACTCCCAGCCTTAGGGAAATCAGCCCAATCAGAGGTCGAGCAGATTTCTCGATTAAACAAAGAACTAACTGTGCACAAATTGCACCTTAACAATTTGTAAGGAGTCCACCTCAGAAATGTCTTGCAGATGGAAAGTTGATATTTTTTCATCGGGGCCGTGGGGTTGCCATAGTCAAAATGTCACCAGCATTTTCACACTGCTCCACAATTAGCATCTCCCCAAATTAAATTTAAAGTTGCATTCATAAGCAGTCCTCAGCTTCGGATCCACTACGCTGGGTTGTCGAACTTGGATGGTAACAACTTCCTGTGTCTGTAGAGGGCTCAGGGTGTGTGCACACTTGTGTGAGTGTGTCTGTGTGTCCGTGACTGTGTGTGGATGATGCAGTTCATCTGGAACACATCCCAGGAGCTTTGGACTGTCAAGTTCAATTTTAGCAAATTCCCCATTGGGACCAAAAAGGGGTAGAAAGTTGCTGCACTTAATGTTGCGACTTTACGTGCTCCTGGTCAAATTATTCAGAAATCAAAATCAGGCCTCTGTGTCGCAGTGGGATGTTGTGTAGAATGGGTCATTTTGGAAAGATTTAGTAGATTTCTGCTGATTGTAAAAGCTGCTTGGGCCAAACCACGCTCCCCTTATGACATTTTTAGAGAGATGTCTGTGTCTTTCGATGGGAAATCTGGGTATATTGGAAGTTGTGTCAGTTCTATATCCATCCTATTTGCAGTTCTTTGTGCTTGAATGCAGAGAAGGGACCCATATTTAGCTAAAAACTCACAGGTACTCCTAAGCCATACACTCATGGCAAGAACCTCCCTGAATCCTGTCCTTTATTTCGGAAGAGGGCACATGCTAGGTTCGGCCTGGTCCCCTCATCCGGGCCCTGATGAACACCCCACATCCTTAGTCCAGCTGAACCAGCAAGGATGCTAGTTGGCCTGGTTCACCTGGGGCAGAATTTTGTTCTGTTTTTGTGGAAAGAAACCATACAGCTCCATGGTTTCCTATAGAGCCCATGGAAACTCTTGAGATTCCTCTTGTGAATCAAAAAGCAATCTGAGAAAGAAAAACGCAAGTTTTAGACTCTTCCTGATTTAAAAATGGTTTTCCTCAAATGTTGTTTTTGGCTTCCTTTTGTTTACATAGAAATGCAGGCATTGGACAGATTCATCAACAAGGTCTCTTTTTCCCCTAATAAATGTCTGAAGGAAAGACTCCTCCACAGAAGTTGGAAGACCTAGGTTCCAACCCAAGTCTCGACTTTGCAGGCCGGCTAGTTGCTGCTGGTCTGTCCCTTGTCCCAGAGAGAAGCTGATAACAGCCTTGCTGGCTCCATGGCTGTGGGGAGTTGATATGAGAGGGCAGATCAATGTGAAAGGGGTTACAAGTTGGTTTGGGGTGTTAGTCTTCCTTTCAGAGTTTCAGGACACTTCGGGAATGCTAGTGTTACAGTTTTTATTTCAAAGCGGTGGTCTGTTTGGTGTAGCCCCATGCCTGTCCCACTTACTGTAGGGGACCTTACACAATGTGACTGTCAGTCCATGCTTACTGTATCAAGTGAGCAGGTGAAACTGGTGGGCACTTCACTCACTGTGGAACTCTGAATTGCCAGGACCAGTGGGTCAGCTGGGGGAGTAGCTGCAGGCGAAGTCTCAGGGGTATATTTAAGACTGGGTAGAATTAGAAGGCCCGTTTTTAGTCATGGCTCTGTGGCCTTGGTTGATTGATTTGTTTCCTCTAAACTTCAGGTTCATCACCTCGAAATTGGGAGGAAGTGTGCTGACCCCCAGGTCTGCTGTGCAGAGTCAAATGAGATGACACATATACAAACCTCTTCACCCATGGGCTCCATGCCTCAACACTACGGGCAATGGAAGCTAGGTTGGAGCTAAATTGGGCATGGAAAAACTTAAAAAAAACAAAAACACCTTTGAATGAATTTCATTAAGAACATTAAACTTTAGAGGGAATGAGAATGTTTGCAAATCTGGTTTTTTGAGGGCAGTGTCACTGGCGCTCATATGTGGGACCCGAACTGGGGCTGTTGGCTTCCTAAGCCAGCGCTTAACCACTGCACCACTCGGCCGGCCCCCCCCCTTTTTTTTTTTAAATCCCTATATTAAAGCCAGGTTCATCTTACCTGTGACGTGTTTGATGTTTGGCAGGACCTTGTGACAACTCTTGCCTGTATAATGTGCTACAGTGTGGGCCAGCCTGGGGGGCTGCTATCAGGGGGATGTTTTGTGACCTGCGGTGCCCTACGGAGGAGATAGGCTGCTCCTCAGGGCGCATCTCCCCACCATGCCAGCTCAGTGGCATATGGGATAGGAAACCTCCAACCAGGTTTTCTTTTCAAATGCATTTTGTTGTCTACCAGATCCTCATTCATCGCTTTAAACTCTACTGTAAATTAATACGTATGGTCTGTGCCATCACACACTTTACCAGAAGTCCTTTCATGTGACTGGCAGCTTCAGCCAGAACCATCATTTGTTACATTCACCAGCAAAAGCAGGCATCAGACAAGTCAGAACTCCTCTCTGTGATGAGTCCTAGTCATTTTAAAGTGAGGATGTCAGATGTTGCCCCTCCTGAACCCATTTCATTGAGTCCAATTGTGTCCTGCAGATGGATAAAGCAGGAAAGCTTCCTCACTCGGAATGCTCAGTTTCTCATTTTTTCTTAAAACTAAGTTGTAACCATTAGTGTCTAAGCAGCCTGATCTCAACATGTTACTAAAAGCAGGGTCCTCCGTGCTGCAGTATGTAAAACCACCTGTCAGAGAGCTGGCAGTATTATAAATAAAGGACTCAGCCATATAAGGGTGCAGCTAGGTGCGAGGAGTGAAAACATGGCTTAAAAAGGCCCTTCTGCAAGCAGGAGGCTGGCCTTGGCTGTCCTCTGTCCTTCCTGTGCTAGCTGCCTTTCTTCCTCCCTCTTCTCAACCTCATGTCCTCCCGGCCACCACATTGAGTGAAACCTGAGCATTCCATGTTTCTGACCACGCTAATTTTTACATGCCAACCCCCCAAATTAGTAATGGATGAAAGACCTCAGAATCCCAACAAAATAGGGGACTCTGGTTGGTCGGTTGAGTATCACCCACAATCGAAAAAGTGCGTGTGAGCATTAGAGCCTTTCCCACTCCTAGAAAACAAACACTTTCCAGTTCACAGTCACATCCATCTGTGGATGGCCTAACACCCGTCAGAGCGAGCCCCTGAGTTACTTTGTAGATAGGCGAGAATTGCTGTACATTACTAGGATAGAAGAGACTTCAAATGGCACTCTCAATATTGTGAGATCATGGGCTGAACTCTTACTAAATTACGGGATGTTGAAAGGGATGCAGCTTTAACGATCTGTTTTTATGGATTCTGGTAGTGTTTTGATATGCTTTGCATTAATAGTCCTGAAAACATGTGGTAAGTTGACCTCCATAACAGATGAGAAACCTAATTTATTTTGGAGAAGGCTTTGGCCAGTTGGATAACGTATGGCCTTCCTCCCATTCAAGAGCTCTATCTGGCATTTTGAAAATTGTTCACATAATAATAAAAGCAAATGGGTAAATGTTATGAACGGGTTATAAAAAGGTTGCCACATATTTAGAAAGGGGATAGAAAAACTTCAGTTTAAGTCAGTTCTTTGCAAAGCTAAAACTTGAGCCAAATCCTCTGGGTATTGATGAAGATGTTCAATTTATTTATTCATTCATCTCGTTCCAAATGCTCAGAATTTATTAGTGTAAGCGTGCCTTACAAGCTGTTGATCTTGTGCGTCCAGTTTGTTCCACGTGTTTTAACCCACACCCATATTAGATCACACTGGATTGACCCCTGTAAGCTCCTGTGCTACTTTCTAACATCTTAGAGGTTTTACCTGAGCACTTAAATAGGAGACATATATACCTGAGGGTGGGTCACATAGAAACAGCTCTTCTCAGTTGAATCTGAGTTTTTCTTACATGTGACATATTTGGGGCCTGCTGGTTTCCATCAAGGCAGGTTTTGCAGAGATATGTGTTAATGGAAAGGATTTTTTCTTTAAAAAAATTTTTTTTCAATGAAATTTATTGGGGTAACATTGGTTAATATGGAAAGGATTTTTGATGTTTCCACCTTGTTGCTTTAGAAAGATTTCAAAACAACTTTTTTTTATTAAGATTTTATTAGGGAATTGGGGAAGGGGAACAGACAAGTTGCTGTCCTTTTGTTCTTCAGTCTATTTGTGGAGGATGTCGCCTCACTGGCCAATGTTGGTATTATCATTGTGCTCTTCCAGGTGAGGCAGTCGCTTGACGGCCAATTACAGCAGCTCACGGCAGATCACAAAAACTCAAGCCCGCTGCAGACCAGCCCCACTGCAGCCTACCCCATAGCCGCACTCACAGCAGCCCACTCCAGATTGAGCTGTTGTTCATCATGTTAGCTGTAGAGGGCGAAGCATCACTGGCCTGCAAGTGGGATCCGAACCAGGGCCCCGCTGCTTAGAGCTGGCATCCCAAGCCAACTCCTAACCAATGCGCCACTCGACCGGCCCTCGGAACAACTTTTGACAGTGCTTTATTCCTCAGGATTTTTGAGGGAAAACCCAAAAGAGCCCACAACAATCTTTATTTCAGTCCTATGTTTAATATAGTCATGGGTAGGTGTGACATATGTTAGTACTTGCCACCAACCCAAAATTATATAATGTGCGATGAAAATAAAAACCTCTCTGCCACGTCCTGCCCATGGTCAGGTGCAAAACGAAATAATTCAGGGCATAAAACTTCTCATAACTTTGACCATCATAGGATGACATCACTTAGAGAAGAAATTTTTTTTCTTACTCAAACAACTGAACCCATAACTTGCTGCACGTCTGCCATTTGTGAGGTTGGGTCCCTGGGACACTCGTAGGGAGCTGGGCACAGAACGTCCTTATCACGTGCTCAGTGGCAGTAGGAGGCCTGGTGGAGTTTGTGTACCATTCCCATCACTTCAGCCATCAGCGCCTGGAGGAAAAAGAGAGATGATTTATGTAGCATTCTCTTTGGAGGAATGAAAATGCAGGGTAGTTTGAAGTTGGCAAAATGTAGGAAAATGATTTGGAGCCCATTTGAGAAAAGTAGCTTGCATTTTTATCTTAAAGCACTTTCCCCCTTCCTTCTGTATTTCCTCATTATTGAAAATCTTTTGTTGTTTTTCTCAGTCATGCCTCTGCCCAACGTATACACATGTGTGCACATCTGCACTGCTAGACTCCTGAAAGAGTAATACTGTCCAGGTCAGGGCCTTTGGCTCAAACAGGATGGCATCGTTCATGGGCCTTCACTTCACAGTACAGATGTGTCCCCTAGAGATGGCCCAGGGACCTTCTTCTTCCTCAGACCTCTTGACCCTAATGGCCAACTTAGTCCGACATGCATGCTTGGACTTAAGAAAGCACTTCAGTACTTGGTTATCACACTGCATGACTCTCATTGCCCTGGCTCCATTTTTTTCTGGTTCTCTCTCCTCCCCAGGCCAGGCTGGGATGCATGAGCTCAGTTTCTTTACCTGTACAATGGGGATGACAATAATGCTTTCTTCATAGGGTTAATATGTTCTAGCCCACAGGCTCTCTGGCATTCAAGAAATGTCAGGTATCATCATTATTCTTAATTATTATTAGCAGAAAGAATGTTAGGTGGTTGGAATTCTCAGGTCATATAACCTAAGGAAGCTAACTAGGTCATGAAGGAATTGAACCTGAGATTTGTCCCGCAACAACTGAGGTTCCCTGGTTGGCTTCCTTGTCTGTGACAAGAGTGGGGCGTTTCATGGTGCTCAGACATACATAGTAAGGCATAGTCATTTGGAGGAAAAAGTCTTGGTTTCCAGAAAAGGTTCACGATACCTTCATAGACCCCAAATGAAATACCAGTCACGTTGGAGGTAGTGGGGTAATGTTTCTGCAGCCAGTGCCTGTGGTGTCGTCAGCATCTGGAACACCTTCACAGGCTCTGCTGTCACACACGGTGGCTTCACTGCCCACTGTTCTCCTCAGGCTCATGTTTTCCTTCTCTCCAAGGTATGCACACTGGAGCAGCCCTGCCTGGCTGTTTTGGGCATCTTCCCACTACCTTCCTGGTGCCCATGAGCTGCCCATAGTGGCTCTCCTTCACGGAGCCTTCCAGTTTACCCACTTTGCCCTCAATGCTGTGATCACACCTTACACTGTGCTCAACCCTGAAACCTGGCCATCTGCTGCCTCTGTCCTTCTTCCTGGACTAAAGAATGAAATGACAAAAGAGCTGAGCTGGGGAAACTGGCCCCACTGTGCTTAATCTCACACACACTTAGAGGGCCGGCCAAGTGGCATGGTGGTTAAGCGCTGGCTTGGGACGTCAGCGACGCCGGTTCGGATCCCACATATGAAGGCCAGTGACACTGCCCTCAAAAAACAAACAAACAAACAAACAAACTCCCAACAATCACACACACTTAGAGATGCTCTAGAACTCTGTTTCTTCTTACTGGGTCTCATGCATCTAACATTGACTATTCCAGACATTTCCTGCTCCTCCCATATCACCCTTAGAAAAACAAAGTTTTTTAAAGTTACCACTTCTATCCTACCTTTGGTGTTCAGTTCATGCTTGCCCTATTGCAACTGTCTTTGGACTATCTCCAGTCTGTCCTTATGTTGCTGCCTCATTGATCTTCTCTAAGCGCCCCATGGAGCATTTTACCCTTCTGCTTCACAGCTGCGCTCTCCACTGACAGCATCATCCAGACCCCTTGATCAGGTCTGTGACTGCCTGCCACTCTGACCTGTGAAAATCCTCTGCCTTAATCTGACTGTTCAGTGTGTAAGTCTGCCCTCCCCACGTCGGCATGCCCTCTAATCCTCAGGATGCCCGTGGATAGGCCCTGTCCTAATTGGACCTCCGAGAGCCTTTCCTACAAAGCTTAATGAGAATAGTTGATGGACCACACACCTCCTTACTTATTATTTATTTCCAAGTATGAGGTAAACCCTCTGTAATCTTTAATAGGCCTTTTCCATGCAGCTGGCAGGCTGGCGCCATCTTTCCTGTGTTGAGCTCCACCTCCCCGCCACCTTGCCCAGCATGCTTAGGGCTAAATATGAATCTAATTGGCCTGGAGAGCTGCTGCTCCACCCTGCTGACTCACCCAGCTTCATACCACCGGGGGCTTTATCAGTGGCTGAACCTTACAGGAGCCAGCAACTGGCAGCAGGTGGGCAGCAGGCCTTGGGGTGTCCTGGCTTCCAGTGTAGCTACTGGTGGCAGCAATCCTCGGTTCATAGCATGGCCTCTCCCACATGCCTCCAGGTCCAGCACAGGCAGCAAACAACCACAGGTCACATTGTAGCACCTATCAGGTAGCCCCAGGCTGATCACAGGCAGTGGCTGACCTGGGCCTGCACCAGAGCCTCTCCCAGGAGGCCCCAGAACCAACATATTTGCAGGTTGGCTTCAGACCACAGCAGAGCACAGCCCAATTAGCCCCACAAGTGGCACGCCCAAAGAGCGGTCTCAACAGGCACCAGAGCCTATTGGGGTGAATCCCACTCAGTGGGGTAAGCCTCCCACACAGCATCTTGTAAGTAAGCTGTGGACATGGCCAAACCCCACGGCCAGTCAGCCTGAGGGTCAGTCTCATCCACTGACATGCCAACAGCAATCAAGTCTCAATTATAATAGGAGGGCATACACAGCTCACATAAGGGAACACTCCTGGAGCACCCAGCTCAGGTGACCAGGGAGACTGTGCCACCAGACCCCACAGGACTCCTACTACATAAGGCCACCTGGCAAGACTTGGAGACATAGCAGATCTACCTGATACATAGAAACAATCAAAGAGGCAGCCAAAATTAAGAAACAAAGAAACACGTTCCAAATGAAAGAACAGGAGAAAACTCGAGAAAAAGAACTAAACAAAATGGAGGCAAGCAACCTACCAGATAGAGTTCAAAATAATGATTATAAGGATGTTCAGGAACTTAGTGAGAACTTCAACAAAGAGACAGCAAGCATAAAAAAGAAGCAGTCAAAAGGGAAGAATACAATAACTGAAATGAAAATGTACTAGAAGGAATCACCAGCAGACTAGATGAAGCAGAGGATCGAATCAGCGATTTGGAAGACGAGGTAGCAGAAAACACCCAATCAGAACAGCAAAAGGAAAAACGAATTCAAAAACAATTGGGAGAGTTTAAGAGACCTCTGGGACATGAAGATTAATAACATTCACATCATTGGGGTACCAGAAGGAAAGGAGAGAAAGCAAGTCATTATGAAAACATAATGACTGAAGACTTCCCTAGCCTGGTGAAGGACATTGACATAGAAGCCCAGGAAGTGCAAAGAGTCCCAAACAAGGTGAACCCAACAGGCCCACACCAAGACACATTAGAATTAAAATGGCAAAGGTTAAAGACAAAGAGAGAGTCCTAAAAGCAGCAAGAGAAAGGCAACTAGTAACTTATAAGAGCGCTCCCACAAGACTGTCAGCTGATTTCTTAATAGAACCTTTGCAGGCCAGAAGGAATTGGCACAAAATGTTCAACTTGATGAAAAGCAAGGACCTACAACCAAATTACTTAACCCAGCAAGGCTATTATTTACAATCCAAGGACAGATAAAGAGCTTCCCAGACAAGAAAAAGCTAAAGGTGCTCATCACCATCAAACCAGTATACAAGGAATGTTCAGGGGATTTCTTTAAGATGAAAATATATGTTTGTATGTGTGTGTGTTATGGATAATAAAATGGCAATAGTTACATATCTATCAACAATTACTTTCAATGTAAATGGATTACATACTTCAATCAAAAACATAGGGTGGCTGAATGGATAAGAAAACAAAACCCTTAAACCCTTACATATGCTGCCTATAAGAGATTGACTTCAGATTGAAAGACACACAAACTAAAAGTGAAGGGATGGAAAAAGTTATTTCATGAAAATGAGGGTGAAAAAATGTGGGTAGCAATACTTATACCACACAAAATAAACTTTAAAACAAAGGCTATACCAAATGACAAAGGAGGACCCAATAATCCCAGTTCTGGGTGTTTGTCTGAAGAAAGTCAAGATGCTTCTTCGAGGGGACATGTGTATCCATATGTTCTTTGCAGCGCTGTTTACGATGGCCAAGATGTGGAGGCAGCCTGGATGTCCATCGAGGTATGAACAGATAAGGAGAAGATGGTACATACAGAAGATGCCAAAAAAATATACGCACGTTTTAAGAAAGGAAAAAACTATTAAAATTGTAATAGTATATACTGATAACAAAAGATGAATGCAAGTCACTGCAATCACAAAAGGTTCTTAGAGTGGTTACCATCAGCATCCAGACACTTCTGATTACACTGAACTACTGCTTGAGCAACGTTGACCAAAGTGTCCACTTGCATACATTTTTTTGCCGACCCCTGGTATATACAGTGGAATATTGCTTGGCCAGGGAAGGGAATGGGTTCTTGCCATCTGTGGCAGTTATGGATGGACCTAGAGGGTGTTGTGCTGAGTGAAATACGTCAGATAGAGAAAGACAGATGCAATGTGATTTCGCTTATATGTAGAATCTAAAGAAAATAAAACAGAAACCAACTCTTAGATGCAAACAATATTTTGATGGTTGCCTGATGGGAGGGAGTGAGGGGGTAGGTGAAAAAGGGGAAGGGATTAAGAAGTACAAATTCGTTGTTATGAAGTTATGGGGATGTAGGGCATAGCACAAGGAATATAGTCAATAATATTGTAATAACTATGTGTGGTGTCAGATGGTACTAGATGTATCGGTGATAAATGGGTGGTTAGAAGGCAGGGTGAAAAAGGTGAAGGATTAAGTAATATAAATTGATAGTTACAAAATAATCATGGGGATGTAAAGTAAAGCATAGGGAATATAGTCAACAGTATGGTAATAACTATATATAGTGCCAGGTGGATACTAGACTAGTCAGGGAGGTTACTTCTTAAATTATATAAATGTCTAACTACTGTGCTGTACACCTGAAATTAATATAAAATAATATTGAATGCCAGCTGTAATTGAAAAAGGAGGGGAAAGGTGAAGGGGAATAAGAGGTTCAAATTTCTAAGTAAAACAAATAAGCCTTGGGAATGTAGTGTACAGCATGGGAAATATAGTCAATAATATTGTGATAGTGTAGTAGGTACAGTATCAGATGGTTGCTGGTCTAATCTTGGTGATCATTTTTTAGGTATATAAATGTTGAATAACTATAGTGTACACCTGAAACTAACATAATATTGTATGTTAGCTATATTTTTGATAAATATCTTAAAAAATAGTCCTTTGCCTACTATGACTAAGGGTAATTATAGAGGAAAACAGAGGCTGGAGGAGATCCATAGCTTTCCGAAGTTTGTATAATTAGTGGTAGAGCTGAGATTCAAACCCAAGTCTGACTGGTTTCCTAAGCTTGTGTTGCTTTAGACTTTGTCATCCCCACTTCATCCCAGCCTCACTTGCTAGAGCCGAGATCTGTCTTAGGAGGTAAATGCCCTGGGTATCCTGATGTCCACAGAATAAGCGTTCATTGGGAGGATTGACATCACGCTTTAGGATCGAATCTGTTAAAAGAGACCAAACCTGTCTGCACTATTATTTATTCACTTAATTGCAAGCCCCCTCCCTTCTCTCCATCACTTGCAGTTGGTAGATGGCTTGCTTATCTTTAAATAAAAATGTTTTGATTATAGTTTTAATATATCTTAAAATAATTGGCAACGCTAGAATTTATAGAGCTGATGGTTGGTTTCATAGATACCGTGTTTTGTAGATACCATGAAGGCAAGCATGTTTGACATGAGTGTGATCTGAATGACCTGCATTATTCTGGCTTTCTCTTCCCACACTGGTCTCTGCCTTCATTGGACTCATCACAGTTTTTAATTATGTAATGAGTTCTTTGTGTGATGAATTAATTCTGTGTGCCTCCTTCTCCTGCTAACTGTGCAAGGCCTGGGACTGTGTCTGTGCTGCTGAGTCTGTGGCGTGAGCATCCAACACAGTGCCCAGCACACAGTAGGTATTCACTATTTGCTGAAGTTTGAGTAAATGAATAAATATATGCATGAGTGGCAATGTACTTTTATTCAACTGTCCTGTGCAGGGTTTGCAGAAAAGTTGGGTGTAAGAGAAATCTTTTTGTGAATTACATTATAAAACTGAAAGCTTGTTTATGTGGAGAAACTTCCAGTAAACTTTGGAAATGTTTGAAGAAAAATAAGACAGAGGTTGGTTCCTCTTTCTGTTACATATATACTTTTTGTGAGATTCGTCTACTTGAATTTTATATTTTCTTGGCAATATATGTAGCTGCCTTCAGGCATCAATTATGATTCTTGCTGCTCTAATAAAACAAGGTCTGTATAAGAAAGATATGCACATTCCTCACATTTAATTCCATTAACAGGAAAGTAATACTTGGTTTCCTGTAATAAAGTATCCAAAGTAGGAATAGCCAGCATTCTGTAGCAACGTATTCTTCATTTATTGTTTTTCGGTCAACGTTCCTGTATGTCAAGGTAAAGTTAAATTTCTTTTTCAAGTGGAAAAGCTGTTCATAATTATTGCTGTTGATTGTGCTCACTTTAGAGCACTGTTTCTCTTCACAAAAATGCCATCCAGGTCCAGGATGTAGGGTTTGCAGCTTTATTATGAGGCATCTCTTCATCCTATTTGTTGATTCCTCATTGCTCTGAAATCTCTTACCAGCAGTGTTATCTCAGTCCCCTGGGTGATACAGGTCCCTCTGGGTGACATAGATCACTCTGGGTGAAGTCCGCGTCCACTCTACTGTGTTTTTGTTCATTATTTTCACTGTCAACTCAGAAAGCTCAACTGGAAAACTCTAGGGCCCCATTGGGTTTTCTGTAGTCATCTCAGCTCCTAATTTTGTGGCTTAACTACAGTACATTATGCTGTTACTCATTCCAGCCTCTAGGCCACTTTGCTCTTCTGGCTGTCTGGTGCCTAGCAGCCCAAACATCACCTGTGTCTTATTACAGTCCCTGGGATTTGTGTGCCCCTTAAATTTCCTGAGGTTCCTGACTTTCAGACTTTCCAAGGAATGGGACTGTCTGTCCACGGAAGCAGGGCTGTTCCTCATCGGCTCTTAGCTGCTCTGCAGTTTCTTTGACGAACCAGATGTGCTCATGGATACATCAGTTACTTTGCTTTGGTCGGAGGGGTGGGATTAAAGAATGGTGCTTTTATTTAGCTTGGAAGAGAAAAGATTTGGGGGCCATCATCAGGTATCTTCAAATACTTAGAGAGCCATTACAAGGAAAATCCACTGTTCCAAATGTGGGTAGTTTCAGAGGGCTGAGCTGGGACTGACTGATGGGTGAAGGCTGGAGGGAGGCAGCCTCACCAGCATGGAGGGGCAGAGTTCTTACACACAGAGTGGTGGGTGGGCAGCGAATGGCTTCTTCAGACACTGGGGTGGGTGGCGGGCACTGGGTGAGGGAATCTTGCCAGGCAGGATTGCAATAGCTACATAGATAACTCTCAAGGTATCTTCCAGCTCTGAAATCCTGTAGTTTTATTACACTAGGTAAGTTAGTCACCTTAGTACAGTTTCTCTTGTGGATCAGGGATTATGGGTTGTTGTTTTTTTGTGATTAAAATTTAAAAAGAAGTCTTATCATTGACCATTTCTTATCCTTTTGCTTTGAAATGGTCACACTTTTAGTCAAGTTGTGTTTGGACACTGCAGAGGGAGGCAGGGCCTCTGAGTACAGTTGTGCAGGCAGTTCACTGCACAAAGGACTCAGGTATGAAGCTGAGCTTGAGCAGGCACTCTGCTTACCAAGCTAGGCATCTACCCAGAGGAAGGGACCATCTTCCTAATTTGCAAAAGACAGCATCAGCTCACCAAGCTAAGTGCCAGGGGGGCTGGGCCTGGTTTTCTAATAGTGTGATGGTACTGCTCCTACAGCTGGTCATGACACTGGAGGGAGGTATGACATTTCATTCTTAGTTCACCAGGAGCAGCAAAGTTAAGCCCAGACACACCTGTGATTTTATTAGTGGCCTATCCTAAGCGCAGTGCTGACCATTGCACCAGTAGCGAGAAGTTCCATGAAGCATCCATATAATTTTGCCAGTCCAAGCATTCTGGTTCTTGGCAGCATCTGGAAGATATGCCGCATTTTTCACTTTTCATCTGGTTCTTTGGTGTTGTGTGGACATAGTTCTGTGCATTCTACTTCTGAGCACAGGAATTATAATGCTTTTGACTCTTCAGTTCATCGTCAGCCTGTAGGGACAATAAAATTGGTTGAAACATCACTGAGGATTTATGAATGTCAGGCATGTGAAACTTCCTTGGACTCTCAGACTTTCTCTAACCTGTTATGAATGTGCGTGTGGTGAGGAAGAACATTCCAGAATTCAATGCACTGTAGGCAAGACTGGTTATTTTGAAAAATAACAACAGCAACATGCAAAATGAAAACAAAGCACCCCTGGAGTTGCTAATACAGAGGAGCAGTTCTTTGACCAGCCATCCAGAGGTGCCACTAGTCCCCAGAGGCCAGTTCCTTAAGCATTTCTGCACCCTCAGCACTTGTTACTGTCCCTTCCTCCTCTGGAATGTGCAGGAAGTGAATGCTTCACACCCACTCATTCACAAAACCCCTGGAAGAGAGCCATCTTCCTTCCTCTGTTCCCCTCTGCCAGCTCCTGCTCTGTTCCTGACCCCTCTGCATCTCTGCCCCTATCCCCTACCTAGAGTGCTGCCCTCAGGCTGTAAGGAGTGAGGAGTTGGGGACTTGGCTTTGTCTGCTGTCTCAGCCCTGTGACTGTGTGACTGTCACTGTGTGACCTATTTCTTAGGCTACACACACGCAGTGTCCTGAGTGCAATACTCTGTTCATGTGTGAGCTCACTCATGACTTGGTGCTGTCACTTTTCAGTTATCCTGATGCTTCTATGGTTCGTTTCTCAGGGGCGCCTTACCATTTCTTAATTACTACAAATCAGTACTTCTGAGATTTTTGGCCATACAGTTAAAAAAAACACACAAAAATACTGTGGGAGAGACCAACATAGGGATGCCAGATCCTTACTTGTCCAAATAAGGATATGAGGCTAGCATGATTTGGGAAGCTGCAAACGTAAAACAGTAACAAAAACATCACCTGCTGTTGCCATCAGTTCTAAACAGTCAGGCAGCTTTTACTCCAGAAGATCAGAAGAGCACATTATTGGGCAGAAAATACTCTTTTAAAAAGAATAACTTTAGCTATGTGAAACATTCACCATTTTTATTCTGATTATTCCCGTTTAGCTTCTGTTCATCTAACATAAATTTAGATTTCCAACCAGTATTTGGAGGCAACTGCTGCAAAGGATTGTAAAAGAATGAGCTCCTCCTTTCAGTGGCAAAACCAACATGAAGCCACCAGGGCAGCCCACCTTCCCTGGGCAGGAAGATATGTGATGGGTCTGTCCCCGCTCACGTGGCCATGGGAGCAGAAGCACTGGGAGTCCTGTTGTTTCCCAGACCTGAGCTAACCTGAACCCTGATTACTACCCACAGCCCTAAAACCTGTCGTGACCCAGGGTCCTATTGCTCTGCTGCTGTGATGTCCATGGCAGCAGCTCAGGGGACACTGAGAGATTTGGGGACACTGTATCAGGGATTTTGGCCAGAGCAGGTCAGGGTGGGGATGAGTCCTGAGGCCTTAGAGGCAAACAGCCCTGTTCAGAGGGTCAACCCACATGCCCACCCTCTGGGCTATTCTGTCTCAGAGAAGGTGCAGATAGCATTTACTGTTAGATGTGTGGACGCTGCAGGCCATAAAAAGAGGGTTCTTGCTGCTGGATTGTGATACACACCAGAACTGCTGGGAAACGGGGGCCAGAAAAGCACATGCCTCCTTGCTCAGCTGCTCCCGCCCCAGCCTCATTTGGCTGTTACACAATTTAGCCTGTTTGGCTGGAAACCAAACGTAAAAAGGACAAGAGAAACCTTTAGGGACCAAAAGGAGGGCTCAAAGTTTAGGTATGAACTGAGAAATTTGATTTCCTGGTGGGGTGTCTGGGCCCCTTGTATGAATGAGCTGATGCCCTTTGGGTGTCAACTCACACTTTGCTCATTAAAGTGGCTCTAATATGCCCATGGCCAGGAAAGTGCTCAAATGTGATGAGGCAGAGCTTCCTCTTGGCTGGAGCAAAATTCATTTCCAGTCAGCATATGTGTATTGAGAGCTGGCCATTGCTGGCCGGCACTGAGCTGGGCTGGCCAGGCCTGTGTGGAAGGACTCCAGCTCGCAAACTCTGCTGTTTGCGTGAAGAGGAATGAAGGAATGCTGCTGTTTCATGCAGACATTTCCTGAAAAGATTTTCTATCATCTGTATTGACTTAAGTACAAATTATCTTCTTTTTAATCTTTCCCTATTTTCCTTTTCCTTCCCCATTGCCTCCCCACCCCCACCAATTTTCCTCCTACGCCTTTCTGCTTCTCACTTTTCTCTTTTTGCCAATACTTCCTCCCGCCCCCCTGTGGAGTTTTGTTTTCATGTAGTATACTTTATATATATATATTTGAAACAAAATTTGTGCTTCTCAGAACCAAGATTCTTTCTGAAAAATAATTTGAGGGATAAAGTTGTATTCAGTTCCATGTGTAGATGTAAAATATGGAGCAGAAAAAGAAACAACCATTTTAAACCTGATTGTCAGTCTGCATAAAGGCCAATTCAGGTTGCCCTCCTGAATTTGCCTATCTGAATTCAGGGGGTGTAAGTGGCAGAAACATACGAGATTAGGAATTTAAAACACAGAATTTCAGGCGTTTTCTTATAAGGGCATTAATCCAATACATGAGGACTCCATTCTCCTAACCAAATTATATCCCAAAGACTTCACCTTCTAATATAATCACATTGGGATTAGAGTTATAACATACGAATTGGGGGTAGCGGGGTACAAACATTCAGTGCATAACACTGGCAATATCTTGTAACTTTAAATATCTCCCTGAATCCATTCATCTGTAAACATAAGGAATCCAGGAATTTTAACCTCAGAAATAGGTGTTTATTAAATGATAGTTTCATAATCTCACACCATTACACATGTAATCTCAGGGGTGGTTTGTTAATTCAGTAAATATTTGGAAATGCCTAGTATTATATATACTAGATTTCCTACTGGGTTTATGGAATTCACAGGTTAGTAAGACATTATTTTCCTGCTCTATCTTTTTACCCACTGCAAAAATGGAAAGTAGGAAGTGTTAGAACTGATGTGTGAATAAAATGGTTCAGTGGGGATGTCAGGGCAAGCTTCATAGAATATGGGGACATTTTAGTTGTGTATTAAAGGATTTTGGGTACTGAGTATCTGTAGGTTAAGATTTATATGATACATTATTGCCTTTTCTAATATCAGATTTTGGTTTGGATATAAAATAGACTGTCAAAGAAGTTAAGTACAAGATTTCACCGAGTATGATAGGATCTCAACTAGTGGCCTGTCAGGCGGCATTTTACTACGTAATGCTGTTTTTTTTTTCTTTAGATTTTTATTGGGGAATTGGGGGAGGGGAACAGACAAGCCGCTGTCCCTTTGTTCCTCAGTCCAGCTGTGGAGGACATTGCCTCACTGGCCCATGCTGGCACCATCATTGCGCTCTTCCCAGATGAGGCAGGTCAGCTGCAGGCCTCTGGACAGCCACCCACTGCGGCCATTGGCAGCCCAGTCCGGCTGCGGGCCGCTCATGCTGGCTGCCAACCACCCACTGCAGCCCTTGGCAGCGCACTGCAGCAGGGGCTGCAGCCCACATCATCACTGGGACTCGCGCAGCCCAGCTCCAGGTGGAGCCGCTGCTCACCATCCTAGCAGTAGAGGGCAGTGTCACCGGCCCTCATATGTGGGATCCAAACCGGGGATGCTGGCATCCCAAGCCAGCCCTCAACCAACACGCCACTCGGCCGGCCCACTACGTAATACTTTTATCCTCTTCAAGTGGAGGAAATAAGCGTGTTCATACACATGGCACACCAGGTCCTCACAGATATTATGGTATAAAAGAAGAATACACGGTAAATGCCAACAATTTAGTCAGTCACTCTCCTGACACACCATTGTAGGGCAAGCATGTCGGTCATCATTGCAGCATCATTACTATTATCTGTTTATTAACTTTGCTTTTATTCATGGTAAATGGTAATGCGTTATCAAATTGTGGTGCTTTCATTTCTACTTTTTACTTTTTTGTGAATTTTTTCATGGGTCATTTTATCTCTGAAGGGGCAGATTTAGGGTCTCAGCCCAGCTCTTGCATAACCTTGGACAAGTTATTTAACATCTTTGGGGCTCAGTGTCTGAAGTTGGAAAATGAGGATTCAAATATCCTCATTTTACTGGAATGCTAAAGGATCTGGACGGACAGTATATGTAGAGTGGTTAGCACAGGGCTTGTCCAAAGCGTAGCTGCTGGGAAAGTGGAGTCACAGGGAAGTTCTCCAGTTATCTGGGTCATAATGAGCTACTGTCAGAGCTTGGAGCAAAGTCACAGCTTTTGGCTTCTAGCCCTGCTTCCTTCCTGATAGGGTACATTTGATCTTTGAATCATTTCACTAGATAAATTGGAGATTAGATAAGTATAGCTATTTATAGCATTGTGTGGTTTTACAGATACGTCCACACATTTTTTATTCTCCTGTCTGCCTCAAAAAGTGGGGTTTATTAATTTATCTTCCCTTACGTAGGGGCTGGACTTAATGACAATTCTAGTGCATAAAGCATTGCAGAAGTGATGGGTATCACTTTCTAAATTAGATTTTGAAAGGGTTGCAGCCTCCACCATGGTGGCTTTCTTGCTGCCTCGTGGATCCCTCACACTGAGGGAAGACAGCTGCCCTATGTTAAGGTCACTCAGGCAGCCTGTGACTTGCCAGCAACTCAACTAGGAAGCACAGCTTCCTGAGTCGGGCCTTCAGATGGCCACCATTCTCACTGACAGTGTGACTACAACCTCATGAGAACCCTGAGCCTGCACCACCCAGCTAAGCTGCTCCCATGTTCCTGACGCACAGAAATTCTAAGATGATAAATGTGTTGTGTTAAGCTGGTAAACGTGAGGTAAGTTGTTATGCAGTAGTGGATAGCTAACTCAGGGTCTAATCTGCAGAACAGAGTTGGAAGCCTTTTGATCTTTGAATCTGATGTATGTAATATGCCTCAGTTGAGCCTCCCTGCACTGGTAGGGTTGGTTGCTGAGACAGCACCCCAGGTATTCAGGTGGTTTTTAGGACCAAGTTTTCAAAAGACCCTGCTCAACTTTGGGCCAAGCCAGGCAGGATTGCTCTATACCTGCAGTTAAAATCTCCATTTTCAAACCTTTGATAATTCACTTCCTAAGCAGAAACATTTAGAATCGTAAACCATCTAATCCTAGGCCTAGGAAGAGAATTGGGTGGCCTGCCCCAGACCCTGCCTTCAGCAGGTGAGGTATTATCCTGAAGGGGCTTTGAAGTGACTCGCTCTGCCTGCTGCCCTGGTGGGTGGCATCCTGTATGCTTTCCTTCTCATGTCAGTCAGGGTCATTTGATGACAAGCCATGAAAACTGGTTCCAGTTCTAGCACCACCAGGAGTTGCTGGGATGACATTAGGAGCTCGAAACTCTCCAAACGTCTAAAGAAGCAGATCTCTGCAGAGACCGGAAGTGGTAGGAGCGGCTCTCAAGAGGGATAGTGTCTTCTGGAGAAATGAACTCCAGCCAGTTCTCCTTTTTCCCAAGACTCAGTTTCCCAGGAGAGACCTCAGCTATTAGAGTCAGGTGCCCTACTGTCTCAGAAAGAGGTGGGGGACAGCTCATGGCTTTTGGAATTATCTTCCTACAAAGCCTCAACACAGTAGAAAAGGCATAATTCCCCAGGAAGTCAGAGTTCTTTGGGAAGAAGGAATGGATGCTTTACAGTCAAAACAATGACAAAGGCTGACTGCACATTCTTTTCTCTTCTCAGATGTAAATATTCACCACCACTGCTGCCCAACAGGAGACTAGCACACTGACTTCTCTCCAAATATTGTTGCTGCACTGTAGTCCTCCTATAACAAGATGGCAGCATTTCCTAGGGCTCCCAGAACAAAGTACCCCCTGTCTGAAACAACAGCAGTTTATTCTTTCCCAGCTCTGGAGGCTTGAGTCTGAAATCAAGGCATGCTCCCTCCGGAACCTTCAGGGAAGATCCTCCTTGCCCCTTCCAGCTTCTGGTGACCGCAAGTGTTCCTTGGCTGTGGCAGCCTCTCTCCAGTCTCTCTGTCTTCCCATGGCCTTGTTCCTGTGTGTGTGTATCATAAGCTCCTCCCCTTAGAAGGACACTAGTCATAATGGACTGAGGGTGTACCCTAATGACCTCATCAAACTTGATTACTTTCACAGACCGTGTCCACATAAGGTCACATTTACACAGACCAGGAGTGAGAGCTCAACATATCTTTTTGGAAGACAGTTCAACCCATACTACCAGGTGACTCATTCCGTGCTCATTGCACAGCACAGAAGGGGCACGTGCTGCTGGGTTTTCCCAACTATCAAGGTCCTTTATTTGTGCTTTGGATGCTCCCATATTCCCATAGCATGGCTCTTCGCTTCGTAAGAACATACTGGGGTTCCCTGGTTTTGCTTGACGTGGCATGCTCCCCACTCACTTGCTCTGAGAAAGCTACCTGTGCTGAGGCTGATGGACAGCATGGGAGGATGACACAGGCCCTAAATATATACTCAAATGAGTTCTTCATTTCCGAGACATGTTGATGCAGGTTACAAGGGCAGAAAGTGGATTAGCACTAAAGGGATAGCATGCTTGTGGAGAGGAAGTATTCTGGCTTTTCACAGATGATTCTAGAATGTCAGATTCTGTTTTGAAAATGTGTTTTGTTTTAAATTTAAAAATATTGTGTATATTGTAGAAAAAGGTGAAGTTACAGGGGAAAACAAACCCAGTAAATGACATTGTTACTGCTAACTTAGAAAACTAGTCAGTACGCTCTGTTTTCTGTATTGATTGATTAAGTCATTGATTGGTTGTTAGATTGATTTTCTGTTGTAAAACAAGATGGGAGATGGCGTTGAATTCAAAGGAAGTAATCATTCAAAGTTAGTATCATGGTGTGAAGGCAACCTTGGCCTGCATTTGTATTTCCTACTCCTCGTTTTTGGCACTTAGCTCATCAAACATGAACTTACTATTGATACAGCATCTGGCTTCTCAAACAATGGCCCATGATGTGAGTTCCCTGTGAGGGTGAGATAGAGGTGGCAAAGGCTGAGTCTGGGGCAGAGCATTCCCAGCCTTCTCAGGTGCTGCTGCTGACATCACCACAGTCTCCTGGGCAGGAGGGTGGGAGCCCTCCATCCCTGAGGAGGGGCTGTAGCACATATTTTAGTGCATGTTCTACCCATAGGGTCCTGGGACCATCCACACATGTTGCCCCTCTATCCACCCAAACTTAGGTGTTCCAGTCTCAAAACCCGTGACGAAAATGAATGGGAACTGGGCTGACATTTGCGAACCATGCTCTTTGGAGCCAGGCAGAATAAAGGAATCATGTACTGTCCTCACCTTGGGCATGGTATTTGGTTTCTCTTGGGGTCATTGAGCAGTCAGACTCATTAGGGAATTAGACATTTAACATTTTTGAGTAAAAAACAATTAGAAACGGGGCTTTATCATAGTTCCATATCGTAGGAAGGAAGCTACCCCAGATTGACGTAGCACTTCCCAGCACTTTAATACACATGATCTCGTTTTTATCTGGATTCCTGAAATGAGCTGTGGGTGGGTGCAGCAGGGCTTTTATCTAAGAAAGTGGGTGTTCTGAGAATGGGTTGATTGGTGCAGGTTGTGGGGAGCTTCCTCAGGGCTCTTGCTGCACACTGCAGTTGTGGGCCATGAAGTGGGAATGGACCAACTCCCCAGCTGTGGAGGGGAGGAAGCTGGGACTCAGAAATCTCAAGAGGGAGGGCTCCATTCCGTAAGTGGCTCAAATGGACTAAAACCTAGAGCTACTTTTTCCATTAGTATGGATCTTTCTTTGATACATTGTACAGAGACAGAGAGAAGGGGGGAATGAATTTTTTTTGTCTACACATGTGGATTGTATCTGAAGGACTTGAGCATAGTTCTCCATTTCTCTGTGGACAGCCCCAGGATGCAGTGTGAAGCACATACGCCCTGGAGCCCTGCATTCCGGGTTTCCATCCTTATGCAGGAGCTGTGAGACTTTGGGTCTATTGCTTACTCTCTCTGAGCACAAACCTCCTTATCTCTGAAGGAAAGATAATACCACATCCCTCCTGGGAATGTTGTGAGAATTGAATAAGGTCAGTCAAGTTCTCAGAAATAGGTTGGGTGCTCGTAGGCGCTCAGGTAGTTTCCTTGCCTTGGCTGTCCAGCATAGAACATACCGTGCATCTGTTCTGCAGGCTGCACTAGTGGTGTCCTGGGTGGGCATGGCACGAGCAGAATTGAGACCTTTACTCAAAGGATGCCATGGAAAGGAACTTAGGGCCATAAACACAAGTTCTGTGCAATCATGTCATTACTTCAGCATGGAGAAAATGACATATTTTCTAAAACATTTCCTTCTAATCTGCCTATAGGCAGAAGGCTTGGGAGGGATGTGTTGTTAAAATTTATATCAGTAATGTCTCAGAATGGAGATGCTGGCCATTTCCTTGAATGTGAAAGCCCTGGTGGGAGGACCCATTCTCCTGGCTGTGGAGGGGCAGGAGGGCTGCCTGTGACCAGGGGAGGGCGAGCTCTGGGCCTCCCCTGCCTCTCCCTCCAGCAGCGCCTCCTGCTTACGGAGTTTGGGCTAGGGCTATGGGGCTAGAGCATCTGGGTCTGTTGCCTGCTGCTTTGTGCCTTGCATCTTTCACCCAGTGCCTCTCCACCTTCCAGGAGGAGTAACTTACTTTAATAGGGTGGCTGTGACAGATGCTGTGGGAATTTTGAGTTTGGGATAATGAGCTGTCATATGTCATTTTGCTTAAACATAATAATACAAATATTTTGATCAAACATTTTCTTTAGCTGTTGAGTGAAAGCAGTAAAAGCAGCAGGGAGAGGCCATGAATTCACTGTTCTTTACTCCCTAAAAGCTGCTGCCTGTTAACTCCTTCTGTCTCTGCTGTCTCCCTTCCCACTCTTCCTCCTGGGCCCTGTGATTTCCCATAGCATGTCCAGGACCTTAAATAAAGAATCTGAATTCAGGGCCGTGAAGGGGGTGAAATTGACCACAGTTTTTACTAAACATCTCTTCTGTTGGCCGTAGAGCAGCTGCAGCTGCTGCCACCTTGTAAAACTGCCTGGCCTGCCCACAATGGCCACCCCCCAGAGCCCCACAGGCCTCTGGCCCTCTTCCTGGGTACAGTCCTGAGCCTGACGATTCTGGGCTCACTTTAACTTTTGGGAGCACCTGGTACTAGGTCCTTCCACCTGGGTGGATCTCCATTGTGGATTTCTCCTTACTATTTGCTCTGCGCTGCTCTGACCTAGCTCCTGAAACCTCTCCCTTTCTGTCTAGGCAGCGAGGGAGGGGGCCCCACCTTAGCATGTCTGGGCCGAAAGGAGGTGCATTCCTGGGCCAGGGATCTGGAGGGAGCCTGGAGCATTAGCCCCTGCCGACTTAAGCAGTTGTTCGCCAGTGGGAAGGAAGGAGGAACATGACCATTCTGAGTGCATCCTTCAAGCTGAAACTGTTAGGGGTGGGGACAGATCAGGTCTGTTTCTTTTTTTTTTTTTTTTTTTAAAGATTTTATTGGGGAATTGCCGGAGGGGAACAGTGTTGGGGAATCGGGGAAGGGGAACAGACAAGTTGCTGTCTTTTTGTTCTTCAGTTTAGTTGCAGAGGATGTTGCTTCACTGTTGGTATCATCATTGCGTTTTTCCCGGATGAGGCAGATCGGTCGGATGAGGCAGATCGGTCGCCGGCCTCTGGATGTCGCTCACCGCGGCTGGCAGTGGAGCTGTTGTTAGCTGTAGAGGGCAGTGTCACTGGCCCTCATGTGGGATCCGAACCGGGGCCGCTGGCATCCCAAAACCAGCGCTTAACCAATGCGCCACTCGGCCGGCCCAGGTCTGTTTCTTAATTAACACTCATGGAGTCACTCCTTCCTTTTCTCTCCCATTCCCCTGGTTTCAGGGGAAAGAAGGGGCTAAGCTGCTTCCTGTTCTGGGTTTTGGGCAACCTGAGCCATCCATGTTCTGCCCTGACTCTGTCTGCCAGCCACTGCTGTGACTGGTGCCATCCCCTCCACTTAAAACATGCTCAGAGATCCCACATTCATAGATAAAGTGAAAACACGCACACAATTCCTCCCTGACCTCATATCTTCTCTGCTGCCACCTGCTTTCTGCCCTCTTTTCTTTCTCTGCAACCAAACTTCTGAGGGTGGGACATGTCTTCATCTTCACCTCCCTAGCTCCCCCACCCCCCACTGCAGTGCACCTTCTCTGAGGTTGCTCTGGGTGTGTGCGCGCGCGCGGGGGTGGGGGGGGCACCTTCAGCTGCTGCTGTTAACCTGGACCCACCTCCCCCGACCATCCCCTGCTGGTTCCCTGGGTCTCTGATATTTCCTCCTCACAGTTTTTCTCTGTCCTCTTGCCCTTAACTGTTGGCCTCCCTCCAGGTGTCCCCTTGCCATTGATACCCTCCCCCTGGCTGATTTCACTCACTCTGATAGCATCCTCAGCTGCCCCTGTGATTCCATCTCCATCTCCAGGCCAGACTTGGCTCTGGAATTCCAAACCTGGACCTACCGGGAGCCTGGATGCAGTGATCTCCAACCCCAGCCAACCCAAACTGAACCTGTCCTCTGCCTGCTCCCTTGCCCTGGGCCCCTGCCTGCCTGTCTTCCCCCTGAGTTCCCACAACTACGGTGGGGCAAACACAGGACCCCGATCAGGAGAGACCTACCAGTCGGCCTAACCTTTCTTTCTCCTCACCCACATCCTCTGTTCAGAGTCTGTCTCTCACCCATTCATTTCCATTCCCACTGCCCTGCCTTGAGTTTTTGAACCTTTACATCTCTTCATCCCTCTCCAGCCCAGTCTCCCCATTACCACAAAATAATATTTCCAGAATGCATGCTGATCATTTCAGCCTCATGTACAATCCTGCCAGCGTTTCTGCTGCTTGGCTCTAGCAGTACTTCAAGTGCAGTGGCCTGGACCAGCAGCATCAGCTCACCTGGAACTTGTTAGCAATGCAAATTAGTGCCCCCACCTCCCACCTGCTGAGCTGGAGCCTGTGGGCCAGGACCAGCAGTTCAGAGAGCCCTCCCAGTACCGGGCACTGTGAGGGTTGAGGACCCATGTGCTGAGGCGGCCCTGGGTCCTGAGGCATCATCACCAGACACAGCCTGCTGTGTCACTCCTTCTGCCTGCAGGTTCTCTCCCCACACCCCCTTCATCTTTCTAAACACAGCTTTTCTGCAAAGACAGGAGGTTTCTCTGACTTGGCTTTCTTCCCCACTTGAGTGCCTTCTATTCACCAGGACTCTTTTGAGCTGGCGGTCTTGTTGTGACTTTGTGAGCCATGGGTCCCTTTGCTCTTTTGGGACAGGACTGCCTGTTAAGCTCCCCTTATCCTGAGGGCACTCAGGGTGCCTGGGACCCGGCAGTGCTGGTGAGGTTTGTGCGGAGAACTGATTTTTACTTATTCATGTATTTATCAAGAAGTTACTGAGTCCTGGGGTGTGTGTCTGCTGCGGCCCAGGAAATAATCCCTGTTTCTAATTATCCTAGCTGAAATGGAAAGATTGGGTAGTTGAAGAGGTAACAAGTTGTTTACCTAGGAAGCAGTTCTTTGAAGGGAATGACACCCTGCTAGAACTTCCTGTCCACCAGACACCTGCCCCTTCAACATGGTCTCTCCTTGTCTCCTACTTTATGTCTCATTTTGTCCTTTCTGATTTTCTTAACGGGATGATGCAGAACCGAAGTAAGTTGTTGGTGGTGTTTCTCTGCATTGAAGAGGGCTGTTACATCTTTGGCTTTCGATTGTGAGTTTGTTTGGGAACTTGGCCCTTTAATGATTTTTTTTTTTTTTAACCCCCTTGAGCGAGGTCCACTGGTTTTGGATAGGAAAACAGAGACTTTATCCCTGGGGAACAAATATTTGCCTTAAAGCTCCAACACCCAAGCATTCCCTTACTCTTAAGATTCTGCATTGTGTTTTTTTCTTTTGTAGATTTATCACATTAACACTTAATTACTCTTCATGACAGTATTACATTTCATGGGTGATTTATAGTTTTAATAGAGACTTGTATGATTTATTGTAGTTGGCATTTGAGGTTTACCAACTTCTTAAAAGCCATAAGTACTAGAATTGCTTAATCTGACCCTGTCCAACACAACCACAATATGGGTGAAACTCCAAATTCAGGTATAATAGGGACTCCTGCCCAGACCATTTTGGTTGATGTGACTGTTGTAATATGTGTATGTGTGGGGGCAGCGGTGGTGGGCAGATGTGTGTTTTTAAATAAAAAGAGTGTTCTCATTTGTGTTTTAAATATGAGCCCCAAATGGTTTCCGATGCCCTATGACATGAGGTCCTGAGACACTCTGGCATGGAGGACGCTGGTGGCAGGCGCAGGGTGCTATCTCTGTCTGCAAAAGGATTCCAGGGCCATGCCTTACACTCCTGGCTGGAGCAGGCAGGATTTGTCCGTTCTCCCACAGAAGGCTTCAGACTTTAGTGGGTCGCTGACATGCCTGCCCAGGGTCTCCCAGCTGCTGAGGAGCACTGGTGGGCCTGCTCATGATCTGCCCTGTTTTTTCAGTGCGCCCCACAGCTTTTCTGGTCCTGGGCTGGAATCCTGAGAACATGCCCCAGGCTGAGCCCTTCTGCCTTGGTCCCTGCTGTGAACTTGCCATCCATGTACTCACTTGCTGCCCTGGCTCAGGCATAAATTGCAGCTGTTGCTAAAATGAGTGTTATTTCAAAGAGATGTTACTTCATTATACTGGGGATAGCTGTTCACTTCAGTGTTTGTCCAGTGACTTTATTGACTTGCATTTCTAGAAAAAAGGTGTGCCCTTTCCCTCTCCTTTCTCCAGAGCGCCGGTAGACCCTGTAGATAATGCTCAGGGCCCTCAGCCCCTGGGGCAGATAATCTCTTCGGGGTTATCTGTTAATTAGCAGTGAATGTGTGAAGTGTTGTGAAAAGGCCTTTGAAGTGATTCCCCAAGCCGCTGCCTGGGTTTGAGCGCCAGGCCCGGTTTCCAGGCGGAGGCTTTCTCGGCCCTGCTTGGTTCCACTCAAGTGCTGGTATTCTGCTAAATTGTTTGCCTTTCTAATGAAGTGAACTGTTTGTTTGACTCTGGGAGGAAGGTATTTAACCCAGCACTAAAGTAAATGTTGGAGACATTCAAATAAGCCATGCAGATCTGCTTTGTGAAGGGAAGGGAAACTATTTGGCCTCCTCACCTCCGGGAAGAGTCGTTAAAGAACTGTTTAAATAATAAACGGAGCCCAGTGAGCGGATATTGCCTGGCCAGTCGGGGGCTTTTGTGCTAGCCTGGCGGGCCTGGGAATTCCTCTGCTGGCACCGGAGCAGAGCTGCTCATGTCTTGCAGTTAGTAATTGTGATTTATTTATGTGTGGAGGGACCTCTGCTTCATTCAGTCTTGATTAAAACACGCCAATTAGCCCTCAGGATGGCTGGCGGATGGGAGGGCAATGATTTTGTTAGCAATGGAGAGGGCAGGCAAGGGGGTTGCATAAGGGTTCAGCTTGTCTCCTCCCTGGCCACGCACACTGTGGACCGTCTGCCAGCTGGGTCCATGTCTGGGAGCTGTCAGAGGTTGGGGGTGACTGGACCCGAGGGTGTACAGAGGGCCTTGGGGCGGGGGGCGTGCGGCGCCTGGGTTGCAAGGCCAGGCAGCCATCCTGCTGTAGCTTCTGGGGCTCTGCAGGCGGGCCCTTTTAGGCCTGACGCCAAGCTTTGTGGTTCCTGCCTGAGTGCCTTTGACTTGTCTTCTGATCCCTGTTTTCTCATTTGTGAAACTGGGATAGTAGTTCCTATTTCACTGAGTTTTCACATAGTGTAAACAAAAAGTACATGGAAAGTGTGTGGGGTGATCCTTAATACCTAGTCAGTGCTCGGTAAATAGTAGCTATTTATTGTTGGAATGTATCTGTGGCTGTGGTTTTTTTCCCTGTCTTGATGGTGAATTGATGACCGTGTGTGGCTGGTCTGGGGTTCAGAGGACAGAGCTGTGCTGCACAACTTACTCAGAAACAAAGTTGGAGGGCCCCCTGGGCCTCGTGATCAGCAAAGGGAAAACCTGGGCTGAGCAGTCAAATTATCTATGAAACTGAAGATACTCAGCTGAAGATGTTGGCTATTGTCAACGTAAGAAACGTCTAAACCACTAGAGAATTTTTATGAGCTTATTTGAGCCAAACTGACAACATATGCCTGGGAGGAAAGTCTAAATGCTCAGGAGAATGGCAGTTTTGCAGCTGATTTTATACATTACAGTCAAAGGAGGAGATGTAAGGAAGGTGTATGAAATCCATTGGTGGTAGATTAAGGGGGTGGGAGAAAGTAAAGTGGAGAAATCTCGGGTTGGATAAAAGGCAAAATGGAGAGACACAGACTTCTTTTACATTGGTGGGCACAAGATAGTTAATGTTTACAGCACATAGAGGTGGTATGTGTGGAACAGGATGACAATGAAGGGTTATCTGGTCTCATCCTCTGTTGCCAGGTGGTTATGCCTTTGAGGGGCAGGAAAAGAAAATGACTGACATTTCAAAGGTATGTTATCCTAGGTGCATAAGAACAATGGACAGAGCTAACTTAAGGTAAGGACTGACCTTTGCTAAGTAACCTGTAGTCCTGGGATGTGACCTGCCTATCGTGACCTGCCCAGGTAGGAATCTGTTCAGACCATCCGGCATGGTTACTCCCAGTCACTGAGTTTGTGGGGCCTGCCGTGTGGCCCCTCTATTCTTGTCATTGTCAGGTTTATTGCATAGCCCTTTTTTCATTCTCACTGTCGATGTTAACTTTGCCATTGGTACTGAAGGAGAAGCAAAATTATCAGTGTACCCTTAAATGTGAGTATCTTAAATTTATGAACTGCCTTCACATGTGGTACTTGGCCCCTTGGCCTCATTGGCCTTAAAAAATTTACATTGTGATAACAGTCGTTGCTTACATTGGTTTCTCTGTGAATCTGTCCGATGTGGTGTAAAATGGAGAGCATTCTCGGCTGCATGGTGAACCAGGTGGTTGCCCCGGGAAAGGCACACCCGCAGCCATGCTCTGTGAGCCTGCTGCATGTATTTCTCAGTGACGACATGTCGGCCTCCCCCTGACTGTGGAAAAGGGCAGGCTGAGTGGGCAGGTTGGATTTCTAAGGTTTTTATGTTGAGAGGGTTATACATTTTGTGCAGATACTAAATGTTGTCTCCAAGGTGATTAGTAGATCACTATCAATCACTAAACCCCTACTTTGTTCTAAATACCGGGGGTGCCCAAAAAACTGTATACACATGTTAAGCGATGTTATCTATGTACTACTTTTCAAAGTTGAGTTGAATGACAGCAGCAATGTGTAGTATGATGTACGTGCAAAAGATGGTATTAATCAAATGAATGCTAGCTTTACCATGTGACAGGCAGGACAGTCAAAGAAAATGGCGGAAGAATGGTTGTTGTTCGAGAAGCGCAAGACTATTTTGAAGTGGTATTTGAAATTCGAGAACATTCACCTGGCTTAACACCTTGACTTCTGCTTATGGGAGACCTTAAGGGATGTGGTATACCGTAGAAAACTGGCTACACTGGTGGTACTTTGGGAGGAAATTGAAACAGCGTGTGCAGCGATACAAGTGGACACTTTGGTCTGCGTTGCTTACGCAGTAGTTCTCCATAATCAGAAGTGTCTGGACACTGATGGTAACCACTTTGAGCACCTCTTGTAAATGCAGAAGTCAAACATGATTTGTGTTCATCTTTTGTTATTGGTATATATCGAGTATAATAATTTTAATACATTTTTTTTCCTTTCTTAAAATGTGTATATGTATTTTTGGCACCCTCTGTACATTGAGGCTAATATTATCACTCTCTGAGTCTTTATTAATACTCGCAAACAGCAAAGTGTGAGAAGCAGCCTTGGTCCCTAGAATTATGTCCAGACTCCATTCTCTGACACGTGGGAGCTCATTGACAGAGAGCAGGATAGGGCCACTCCTGTGAGGGTGTGCCCACTGTTACGCGGTGACATGTATATCCATGTATGGAGGCTGTAGTCCCTAGGACTCTAGGTGGACCCAGGTGGACCAGGTGTAGATATGCATTCCAGAAATAGACCATGTTCTCTGTCCTCAGAGGCCTGTAGTAGTGAAGGGACATCATTGAGTTTACACACCTACCAAGTGTAGTTTGTGAAGACTAAGTCCCAGGCACTTGGCCTGGAAACCAGGGTCACTTTGGGGAGAGGGAGGAGAGGACTCAGGTGGCTATCACATTGAAATCAGGTAGAGCCTGGGCCTTTTTTACCAGGCGAGGAGTTCCCCAGTGCTGATGAAGGTCTTGGGAAGAACCGGCTAGTAAGGTCCCTCTCTGAGGCAGTGTGTTTGTCAAGGATCACTGCAGAAGTTGCAGGTAGGATGGAAGCAGACAGACATAGGCAATCCCCAGGTGCAGCAGGGGAGTGGGCAGGAGAGCTTGCACCTCAGGAGGCACAGGCACCAGACCCAAAGCCCCTCCTTAGTGGAAGCAGCCTGGGAACTGCTAGCCTCTCCAGAAGAAGGATCCCCAACCTGGCCCAAATGAATAGGCTAGGTTTGTTGACACCCTCAAAGCTATCATTTTTCCCAGTCTTGAAGGAGAATGCTGGCAATTGAAGTTCCTCTTGGATATTTCTGAGCAGTTTAGCTCTCTGGCTGTAAGAAACATGGATAGCAAGAGGGAATGAGTGGCCTCTGTTTTCCGCGGGCAGAGTGGGTGGTTGTGTCAGAAGCATGGGGGCCCAAAGCAAGATGCCACTTGCCTGCAGTAGAATTCAGACATCCAAAGACATTACCAGGAGAGCAGGTACTCTAAGAGCAGCACTAAGAGATCATCTGAAAGTTATTCAGCATTACAAAAGGAATTAGGCTAAGAATCAAGCTCTGAAGTCAGAGGAGATGGTAGCAAAGGGAAGGGAAGCCAATAAGAGAGGAGTCACAAGTGTGAACTTTGAGGAATGGAGCCTGGGGTAGTTGTAGACCACCTGTGGCAGCTTGGGGCTTTTCATCTGCACACTGAGGAACATGTGGGTGGCTGTAGAGGGCATTCCCTCTGTCTGACTTGCAGCTTGGGCCTGTGCATAGACAGCGAGGGAGGGAGGTGGTCAGGGAAGTTGAATGGCCCTGGGGGGAGTTGGGGATACCCAGGTGGGCTCCACATCCCAGTATGGGTGGAGAGAGTTCGGTTGTGGTATTATAACAAACTTAAATAAGTTTTTTTTTCTCTTTGAATTTCATCTTTTCTGGGTCCGTGCTGTAATAATTTGATAAACTCAACTCTGTTAAGGAACCAGAGGAAGTCTCAGGTATGAGTTTCCCTACTTTGGTCATCTCAGTCATGAATGATGAGATCGCCATAGGTGCAAATGCCACTGCTGGTCTTGAGATTACCTTTCTTAAGCAGAAAGATATTTCCCTCAAGTGATGCCGTTTGACATACACTCACATAGCCAGTGTCTTTGAGGACGTGTGTAAAACGTGTGTCTAGTAGCTAATGTGGGGTTACCGAGAAAAAAGAGATATAAGAAAAACAGGGAATGTTTAGGTACTTGATTTCTCATTGCCAAGAAATGTGAAGATATTTTTTTCCTCTTAGCAATGGTAGATTCTCTCCTTTCTCTCTGATTTTCTTGCTCATCCTTCAATGTAATCACTTAGTGTGCTTTATTATTTTACAATCACGGTGAAAGACCCACCGAAAATATACTCTGTGCTTAAAAGCTTTGTGTGTTCCTGCTTCGCAATGCTTCCTACTATGAGAATTCAGAGTTTAAGGGACAGGAAAGCTCCCAGTGTGCAGTAAACGTGCTGGCAGTTCAGTGGTTCCAAAGACGGAACAATAATAGCATTAAGAGCAGGCCAGGGCCTTTGATGTTATTGACAAAAACGGGGGAGTGGAGGCGAGAGGGCCCTGTCATTTCTGTCATGAGCTTTTAAACTTTTGACCTCCAACCTTTTATGTCAAAGAGCTCTTTCCACATGGGTCCTCGCAGCCTGCTCAAGTATCCCGAATTCACTGGAGCACCAGCATTGCGTTGGTGGGAAAGACCCGGTGCGGGGAGGTTATTGCTGAGGGCCCACCATTGTCTGCCCTTCCTTAGACGTGGCAGGGGTAGGGTGGTGATTTCGTATGCCCACATGAAGGGACTGGTCACCAGCAGGCAGTGGGGCAGCTTTGCAGGGCTAGAACATGAATGTCAGAGCTAGACTTGGCCCTTAGGCAGGCTTCTGCTGGGAGTTGTCATTGTGTGTGCTCTGAACATGGGAGCACTCAGAAACCTGTGCAAGGAGAATTCTGCAGAGAAGGTGGGGCCTGCTTTTGGGGTCCCTGTTTGGCCTTTCATTAGGGAGATGGCAGATCTGCAGTACCCAGGAGGGAGGCTACCCTAGTCCACGGCTGCTGTTGCATGGTCTGTTTCCTTTCTTGGCATTCTTTCCTCTTTCGCCTTTTCTCTCAGCAATATTGATTGAATCCTTACTGGGTGTATGGGGGCGGGGGATAAATAAGCCCCTCTCTCTGCCCTCGTGCCCCAGCTACTAAAGGAGTGAAAAAAACAATTCTGACCTGGCCATGTGCCGGGCTAAGGGCTTGTCACCGCGTTGCCTGGCATGGAAGTGGGACCCGGTGACCACTACCCTCCATGTGTGTTTATCTGCTTACAGCTCAGTGCAGACGCTATTCGTTTTATGGTGGGGTTGTGCCCTGATAAACCTATGTAAGCTGAAAAGATCGTTAAGTTGAAAATGCATTTAATACACTTAACCTATCAAATGTCGTAGCTTAGCCTAGCCAGTTTCTACTGAATGTGTATCCCTTTTGCACCACTGAAGTAAAAAAGTCCTAAGTTGAACCATCATAAGTGAAGTTGAGGACCATCTGTATTCAGTACACTTGTACTTGTGTGAGGGAAAGCGCCTGAGTAGGAACACGAGGGCCCTCAGAGGACTTAGTCTAATGAGAGGGGACATGGTGAGGACTCAGTGTGGATACAACTAGAGTTTCATACGTTGCCTGTGGTGCTCCCACATAACCTGAATGATGCAAAAGGGAGAAAGGAGCATGTATTTCCCTGGGGCCTCAGGATACCTTGACTGATGGGTTGGCATTTGCATGAGTCTTGAAGACTGAGTTGCACTTGGCTAAGAGGGACTTATTTTTCACCGAGGAGCCGATATCAGCTGGATAGGGAGCACTGTGCCTGGGACCGATGTACTCTGGATGCAGTAAAGTTGCTGGAGGCCGTGAATGCCACAGTAAAATGCTAAGCTGGACTGGGAAGCCGGTCCTGGGCCCCTGGAAGTTTGGGAAGCAGGGAGGGACACAATGTAGTGTAGGTTTGAGGGACATAAGTGTGGAGAATATACCTTAGATAAAAGGTGATAAAAAGCCTCTACTCTGACAGTGTCATGCTAAGAAGTGCTAGCTTTGGAATGGGAGGGACACCAGCCCCGCGTTTCTTTAGACAAGGGCCTTACGTGGCTCCCTTGTCCAGAAGACTTGCCCCCAGGGTCATAGGAAGAAATAAGTAAGCGTACACGGATGTAGTACAGTGCCTGATGTGGATTAAAGTATTTAGTGAATTGTACAGCAGTCCCCCCTTATCTGAGGTTGCGCTTTCCCTAGTTTTAGTTACCCACGGTTGCAAAATATTAAATGGAAAAATCCCCAAATGAACAATTGATAAGATTTACATTGCAGGCTGTTCTGAGTAGTGTGATGGAATCTAGTGCCTTCAGGCTCCAGCCAGCCTGGGATGTGAACCATTCTTTTGCCTTGCGTACATACAATACAGTAAGATATTTTGAGCAAGACCACATGTACCTCACATTTAGTATGATGTTATAATTGTCCTGTTCTATTAGCAGTTGTTGCTGTTTATCTCTTACTGTGCCTCATGTATAAGCTACCATTATCATTGGTATGTCTAGGAGAAAATGCAGAACACGGTGCATAGGGCTCGGAACTGTCTGTGGTTTCTGGGTCCACTGGGGATCTTGGAATGCATCCCCAAAGGATAGGGGGATTACTGTACTCATACTCGTGATTGTGTTGTTGTTTTTTTTCCTTTTTTTATTAGTTTCAGGTGTACAGCACAATGCAATAGTTATACTCTTTACCCCCCAAAGTGAAAATCCCCCTCCCCCAGTTTGCCACCCCACTCCCCCCTCCATATCATACATATCCATCACAACTTCCCTGAATCCCCTCCACAGTATACTCCACATCCCGTGACCACCCACATATTCAGTTGCAGTTGGCATACAATATTATACAACATCAGCTTCAGGTGTACAGTGCAGTGATCAAGCCTCTACTCCATCCATGAAGTGGTCTCACTAACAAGACATGTGACTATCTGACACGCCACAAAATTTTTAATTATATTCCCCGAACTGTGTTTCATATCCCTGTGGCAATATTGTAGTTGTCTATTTATGCTGTCTAATCCCTTCCCCTTCCCCCATCCCCACCCCCCTACCAACTAGCAACCCTCAGTTTTTCCTCTACATCTACGAGTCTGTTTACTTTGATCGTTCACTCAGCTCTTCAGACTCCACACACAAGTGAGATCACATGGTACCTGTCCTTCTCTGACTGACTTATTTCTCGCAACATAATAGTCTCTTCACAACATTATCAAGTACATTCCCAGAACTGCCCCCATATCCCTGCGGCAACATTGTAGTCCCACATACACTGTCCAAAACCCTCCCCATCTCCCTCTTCCCCACTCCCTCCCAGCCAGCAACCATCAGTTTTTCCTTTATATCTGCTTGATATGACTTCAATCTTCTTAAATTGTCTCTCTGGGTTAGCTTGTTTACCCCTTTCTTTTGTTTAAAAAAGCCCTTTTAACATTTCTTGCAATGCTGGCTTGGTGGTAATGAATTCCTTAAGCTTATTCTTTTCTGAGAAGCTCTTTATTTCTCCTTCAATTTTAAATGATAGCCATGCTGGGTAGAGCAATCTTGGTTGTAGGCCTTTATTTTGTGTCACTTTAAATATCTCCTGCCACTCCCTTCTGGCCTGCAGAGTTTCTGTAGACAAGTCAGCTGTTAGTCTAACAGGAGTTCCTTTGTATGTAACCTGCTGTCTTTCTCATGCAGCCTCTAGGGTTCTGTCTCTGTCTTTAACCTTTGCCATTTTAACTATGATGTGTCTTGGTGTGGACCTGTTTGGGTTCAGCTTGTTTGGAACCCTCTGCACTTCCTGGGCATGTATGTTGATTTCCTTCACCAGGGTAGGGAAGTTTTCAGTCATTATTTTTTCAAATACATTTTCAACCCCTTGCTTCTTCTCTTCTCCTTCTGGTATCCCTATGATTCGAAGGTGGTGCGCTTCACCTTGTCCCATAGGGCTCTTAAACTATTTTCATTGTTTTTTATTCTTTGGTCTTTTTGCTGTGCCAACTGGGTGATTTCTGCTATTTTATCTTCCAAATCGCTGATCCGCTCCTCTGCTTCATCTACTCTACTGGTGATTCCTTCGAGTGTGTTCTTCATTTCAGTTATTGTATTCTTTAGTTCTAAGAGGTTGTTTTTTATGGTTTCCCTATCCTTCTTTATGTCCTCACTAAGTTCCTTAAACATTCTTATCATCAGTGTTCTAAACTCTGTCTCTGAAAGGTTGGATCCCTCTGTTTCATTTGGTTCCATTTCTGGAGGTTTCTTCTGATCTTTTACTTGTGACATGTTTCTTTGTTTCCCCATTCTGGCTGTCACTCTGGGATTGCTTTGATGTATTAGATAGATCACCAGAAGAGCCCTGGCTGGATCACAGCAGGCACGGAGCTCACGGCCCAACACTCCCAGGAAAACTCCCAGTCCCAGCCTGTCCCAATCAGCCGCTTGCAGATCAGGCCGAGTAGCCCGACAACCAATCACCAGCCTGGCAACTTTGTAAGCGGAGTGTGGGGACTGAGGCGGCTCGCTCACTCCCGGGTCTCAGTGAGTTGCCTGTTGGAGCCCGAGGGCCCCTGCCCTGCGTTTCCCTGGCAACGCAGTATAAGCCAGGCAGAGGGTGGGGATCCAAGGCCGCAGGCGCACGCGCACACACACACGCACTTCTGCGCCAATTCCACCAGACCAATTAGGTCTCGGACCTGATCCTTTGTGGGAGGGCCCAAGCCCGACAAAATGGTGCCCTCCCTACACCACTCGCATGCAGGCTCCACACCACGGGAACAACAGTTCGAAAACCTCAAGCCTTTGCAGCAAAGGCGCCCAGTCCAGTCTGTCCCCACAGGCTCCCGGCTCACACAGCCACTCACTCCACCAGGAACCAGGTAAGTGCTCACAGGCGAGCAAGCCCGGGCGCCGGCCCCACTGATTCTCCATCCGCTCTTAGCCTCACCGAGCTGAGCAAAGAGAGTCCTTACTAATTTACTGCCAGCTATCTTAGAACTTCTCTTCCCGGCAAAGGAACTCTGGGCTGGTGAGCTTGGTGTGCGGCCGGAGGGTCTCTCCCCCAACCGGAGAAGCCTCTCCACAGCTGGGACCTCCCTCACGGGGTTTGCCCTCTCTCGTCTCCGCCCGTCCTACCAGACCCGATGCGGCTTCCTCTTTAAGTTCTTCGTTTAGTGGTTCTGTTCCTCCAGTATTCCGGGCACCTCCAGGGTTGAATGCTGTATAATTTGCTTGTAATTTTGGTGTGATCCTGGGAGGCAGTTAGCACAGCGTCTGTCTATTGCGCCAGTTTACCGGAAGTCCCTTGATTGTGTTTTTAAAATTACTAATTGCTATTAGGCCAAACCTTGGAAGACCTTTAGTTATTGATTAACAGGAACTAGAAATGGGTGGACAGTGGAGGTGATGGGGAGACTCAGTTAACCTACTCCCCCGCTGATTGTGAGGGAACATAAGTACGTGCCTCATGCGTTTGTTACTGGCTACAAAGATGCGCCGACCGGCACACTCCTCAGGTTAGCGTTGGTGTTCAGAGCCTTCAGTTATCTCCTAGGGAGCACCTAGATGAGAGGCAGCACTCTCTGCTGGGGAACTCTCAGGATAGAGGTGAGCTCCTTGAGGCTCAGCTTTGGTTCAGTCAATCTCCATCCTGGAGGCCTGGCTTCATGTTCCTGCCTCACAGGCAGAATTGAGGTCTGGTGGTGCTTCCTGTTGTGGTCCTGGAACAGGACACCCTGACAGTTTGCATTGGGAGAGCCGCCTCCAGGGTGCCCTGCGAGGGGAACCAACTTGCAACACAAGACCTTATTTATGCGAGTTGAAATAGATCATTGAGCTTTTCTGAGCAGATAATGGAATTTTCCCTTCTCAGTTCTCAGGATCATCATAATACAGGAAATAAAGAGAAACAAGATTTAGGGGAATAATGATACAATTTAGGAAATGATGATTTTAGGGTTGTCAGGAGGATCATGAGGTAATTAACGTGCATGCCATTTTATAAATGTAAAGCTTTGTATTCCTTTGCTTTCACACCTCACCACCTGTGTCTGCTAATTTTGAGTAGGTTTATTTTGTATGGGCTACAACTTCTAGACCTCACCTTTGTTCCTTTGTTGATTAATGGTTAGTTTACTAACTAAACTAGGCACCCTCTGAGTCCATTGTGTCACCAAGGCCTCTGTAGAGTTCCATCTGAGATACCAGACATTTTTCCTGGAAACATCTCATCCTCTGCTTTCATTTCATCCGCATTAGGGATACAAATGTGCATTTTTGGAACTATGGAGTTGATTTTTGAATTGTGTTTGACAAAAATATGGTCATTGATACAAGAATTTGTTACTAATAACCAATTTCCAAGCTTACTTATTGTCACTGAAAATACACCATTAGCATATTTAAAAGTAAATGGACTTGTCACTTTTAAATGTAGTGACTCCTCATATGTTTTCATGTGATTTCCCTCCGAGAGTTCTGCAGTTTAGGTATAACGCACCTCTTATTTCTCTTTACTGCCTTTCCCTCTGTTGATTTTTTTCTCTCTTATCCTGGCAGGAAAACTAGAAACAACAAAAATGTCATGGATGCATATATATTTGGGATCATAAGCAAGATACATTCCAGTAGAAGGATCTCATGGTCAACCAGTAGGTAGATGTGGTCGGTCTCTGCCTCTGGGAATGCTACGATGAGCCTTTCAGTGAGAAACAAGCCAAGAAGGGGCCAGAAGGTGGAACATCAATTGTTTGTTCACTACCCAGGACATATTTGAGGTGGTAAAGATGGAGATTTGTTCTGTCCATACTTTCAGTTCTTGTGGAAACACATACTTATGATTGTTAAGGAGAATGGCGTGGATGAATTGTGGTATCACCAGACTATGGTATGGGGTAGCATTTAGGTCTGAAATATAAATTAAATGAATTGAATATGCCTGCATCCTTGCACAGCAGACATTACAGCAAGATCACTGCTTGAGTAGTGGGGAATGCTGTGGAAATTTGTACAAGAGGACTCAGGAATGTTGGGCAGTTGCCAGAAGTACCCAATTTTTGGGCTTCAGAAGTAGCATAGTTTTGTTGTAAATTAGCTTTCTATGTAACTTTGTTTGTTTTTTATTTAAGTTATAAGGACACTAAAACTTGCTAGATTTGTTGTCAATTTCAACCACTGTTGTTCTTATTTTAGGATTTATTTGGGATATGTTTTGCTAAAAATCACAAGATAAGTAACCCTTTTCTGAATAATTACTAGTATGGATACTTCTATTATAAAGGTATTTTTAGGTCACACAAGTTGGCATATAAATATTTTACATGTGTAGTGCTATCACTCAAAAACTCCATATTCATAAGGAAAAAATTGATGTGTGGTTTTCTGAAATGTAAAAATGTCAGAAAATCACTTTATTGTGGTATACCAGGACAGAGCTTGTCAAACTGTGTTTCCGAAAGCCAGATAGTAAATACGCTGGGCTTTGGGCGCCACGTACTAGTTCTGCTGGTGTTGTGTGAGAGCTGGCTTAGACGATGTGTGGACAAAAGAGCAGCACATCTGTATTCCAATATATGTACACACACACACACAAACACACACACAAGGTATCTGTAAAATTTCTAGAGTATACTAGAACTACAGTTTCGTAATACTTTGCACCACATTATGGAGGGTCTTATAAATAAAATGATCCACACTAATGACTTGGGAGACGTTTCCAACCCCGCACAACATACCTGTGTCACCTGATAATCCCTGGGGTGATTCCACTGTGATGTCACCAAGTCCATAGCTGGTCCCTGGGAAGTGCCGGTTCTCAGACTCTGCTTGTAGCAGAGCAGGAAGGCCACAGACTGCCCTGTTGCTATAGACACTCCTGGTTAGGCATCCTGGGGTGTCCTCACAGGGGTTCAATCAGCTCCTTTCTTATTGTCTGCAGGCACATCTGTAGGCAGGATGTCTGAGCGAGGGAGTCCATGTAGGTGTTGGAGTCAGTCCACATGATGACATCTCCCTTAGGCAACTGAACCCTGGAAGAGGTCTTGTAGGTGCGAAGGTGATAACTGGAGATACCAAGACAGGAAGAGGCCTGGGGTACCTCTACACCCTGTCATTAGAGTGGTGACAGCATCTCTCTCTGTCTGTCTGTACCCCCTTTTCTCCCACTTCAGACCTCCTTTGATAGATGCTGGATAATTCTTTTGGTTTTAGCAGAGTGGATGTTGTCCACATGGGGTTTGCATGATGTTTCTAGTGATGACAGGCACGTGAGTGAGTTGGAGAAGGTTGGGCTGACCCTAATGATAGGAAAAATAATCTCTAGTTCTGGTCTAGACTAAATTCCGTTCCGAAGTCCGTGGATAGACGATGTTAGTATTTAAATAAGCCAGGAGAACCTGCACTAGACAGTTTACTCTTGTCAGTTCTCCTGTGCTCTTTCCTGGGCACTTGCAGGCCACTCAGGTATCATTTGGTGAATTACTCCTTTGCTGACTTTGATCTTTCTTTTTTAATTTTTTTTTTTTTTTTTTTTTTGAGGGCAGTGTCACTGGCCCTCATATGTGGGATCCGAACCGGGGCCAGCGCTTAACCACCGCGCCACTTGGCCGGCCCTTTGATCTTTCTTTTTTAATCCATAACTTTTGTATGTAAATTTCAAACCTTAAAAGATGGTTTCCCAGAATGGTATCCAAGAGATTTTGTAGCCTGAGGAACTAAAACTACTTCTTGAGAGAATGATGCAACTGAAGATAAATCTCCAAGTGTCTTTCTCTGTCTACAGGTTATGATCAACGAAGGCTGTTGTGAAGAAACCTAAAAATCAATGCCTTTCATTCCTAATGAGACTCCTAATGCACAGCATGACAGCAGCCAGCATGAAATCGAGTACTGACAACTGTACCGCACAAATATTTTTACTATGCATTTCAATTTAAACGTGTGGAGCCAATTATGTATTCATGGGGTTTAGACTTTTCTGCTCAAGCTTCAGATAATATGCACTCTTCAAATCTCACCATAGTATAGAGGATTGGTCCAGTAGTCAAAGCTCTAGCAAGTCTGTAATCAGTCATCTTTGCAACCGTAAGTGTGAACAGTTGACTGGTTACCACTGTTCCACAGACTCACCCCACCTGGTAGAGTTTTAATTCCCTCAGTACAATTGATTTCACCAGTTCTGCACATTATTCTCCCTTCTTCCATTTAGCCCGTTAGTTTGCTGACAGTAGAGTACACAGCACTTAGCAGCTGGTTTGTGGAACCATCAGTCAGGAAATTGTATGATAAATAGGAGGTAGCCAGGTTTAGTGGCACTTCCTTCTGCTTCAGCAGTTTTTGCCTGAGTTTGGAAAAGTCATCATGTGGTGTTTTGTCAAGGGCCAGAACAGGAGATGGCTGCGGTGCAATGACTTATTACACATACACTTGAATTATGTTGCTCCACAGCTGCGCTGCTCATGTGTAAATAATAAGCCGTGAGGTGGATGATTCCGGTGGCTGCTGGCAACAGGGTCTGCTCTTATCATACGGGCTTTCTTGGACAGCTTCTTGAGCCCATGATGGAATATGTGGCTGGGCTTCCACATAGAAATATAGCCAAGATGCAAGGGAAACAGTCAACATTTGAGAATTAGGACTTTTTTCTTATTCTTCTCTTGTTTTGGAAATGTGAGAGGATGAATGCCATGTGATGCTACGTATCACTCAAGGGCATGCTTTTTCTGGTTTTCACTCTTCGTTTATATTGTTAAGCTGTGGTTGGGCAGGACTTTAATTGGAAGAGCTATTCATTGCATTTTCTCAGAAAGTGGCTTAGAAGCGTGATTTCCACTGACACAAGGTATTATTGTTTGGGTAGACTTCATCAGTCCAGGAGAAGTTATTTTAAAGTAAATCAAGAGGGAAACAAAATAGCAACAGTAAAATACTTGAACGAAAACCAGATGTTTTTGGTAAAATCAGATCATATCCATAATTTTTGTTCTTTTTTTTAACTTGTAATTCCAGAATGCAGAATTCGTAAATTTCCTTAGGACATAAATAAACACTGCAAACAGTGTTACAAGATGCATCACAAACTTTCAGTCAGAATAAACTTTGAAACTCACAAAACACACTCAAGGGCCGGCTGAGTGGTGCTTTGGTTAAGAGCTGGCTTGAGATGCCCAGGGCCCTGGTTTGGATCCCCCGTATGAGGGCCAGTGACACTGCCCTCTACAGCTAAGATGGTGAACAACAGCTCCACTTGGAGCTGGGCTGCGTGAGTTCCGGTGACGGTATAGGCTGCAGCCCCTGCTGCAGTGGGCTGCCACAGACTACAGTGAGTGGCCGGCAGCCAGCGTGAGTGGCCAGCAGCTGGAGTGAGCTGCCAATAGCCGCCGTGAGCGGCTGTCCAGAGGCTGGCAACCGATCTGCCTCAGCCGAGAAGAGTGCAATGATGATACCAACATGGGCCAGTGAAGCAACGTCCTCCACAACTAGACTGAAGAACAAAATGACACCAACTTGTCTGTTCCTCTCCTCCAATTCCCCAATAAAAATCTTTAAAAACAAAAACACATTCAACAGTGAGAAATGACTATAGTGATTGTGTTTTATATTTTCCTCTCACATATTTTTGCAGTGCTTGGTCTTTGTCATTCATTCTGAAAGAAAGAGATGGTGAGCAAGACAGTGAATTAAAATCCTGTTAGAATAATTTCTTAAAAATGAGAAGATGGGACTGGCCAGGTGGCACAGTTGATTAGAACATCAGCTCTGAGCAACAGGGTCGCTGGTTCGTTTCCCACATGAGCCAGTAAGCTGTGCCCAAGCTGAGCTGCTGCTGAGTAGCCAACGGGTGGCTGGATGGCTCAGCTGGTGAGAACATGCGCTCCTAACAACAGGGTTGCTGGTTCGACTCCCTCATGGGATGGTGAACTACACACACACACACACACACACACACACACACACACACCACACACCCTCCTCCCACAATTAGATTGACAGTGACATCTGGACTTGTAGCTGAGCATGCACCCTCCACAACTAAGATTGAAGGACAGTAACTTGACTTGGAGCTGATGGGTCCTGGGGAAACACAGTGTTCCCCTTCTTCAATTCCCGAACACTGTACCCTCCCCCAATTCCCCAATAAAATGTTTAAAAAAAGAAAATGAGGATGGCAGTGCCTTTTTTAATGTTCATGATAGTTTTGTAGGTTATCCTTGGGGAAGAGTGTTTTATAATGCTTGGGTACACTCCTTTGATTTTATAGGACTAACTGCTTGGTTTTCACCCGTGTGCACATAATCACTGCAACTTTGTTATAAATACCCATATAAGAGATATTGACTCTTAATTCCTGGATCTATGAGGCATATATATATTATTGGGGGAGGGGAGCTGTGTTGGGGAATTGTAGGAGAGGACCAGGCAAGTTGTTGTTCTTCAATCTTCGTTGTGGAGGGCGCCAGTCGCCATCTGGCTTCCCGTCAGCAGCTCGTGGCCTCTAAGCTCAAGGTATTGTGTTCGACCTTAGTTGCAGGTGGGCGTAGCCACCATCCCATGCGGGAATCGAACCTGGCAGCCTTGTTAAGAGTGCATGCCCTATCCATTGAGCCATCTGGGCTGCAGCTCAGCTCAAGGTGCTGAGTTCAGTCTTAGTTGTGGGTGGGCGTAGCCACCATCCCATGTGGGTGTCAAACCTGGCAGCCTTGTTAAGAACGCACACCCTATCCACTGAGCCATCGGGGTGACAGCTCAGCTCAAGGTGCGAAGTTCAATCTTTAGTTGCAGGTGGGCATAGCCCACCATTGAACAGGCAATCTTGTTATACCAGCTGAGCCATCCTGCCACCTGTTTGCAGCTCAGCGACAGCTCAGCCAGTGTGTAGCACTCACTGGCCCATGTGGGAATTGAACCGGCAGCCCTGTTGCCCAGAGCTCACGCTCTAAGCCAACTCTTAACCAACTGAACCACTCGGCCGGCCCCTATGAGGTATATATTGACTGTGGAATGAGTTCACACATTTTGAGCCCTGTGTGTTTGAAAACTGTGGTATGCACTTCATCATAATTCATAGGTGTGCCCACATAGAGAAAATCAGATAGGTATCTGTCTGGTGGAGAGAATTTAATGACGCAGAACACAGCCAAGAGCCAAGAAGTAAAGAAGTAAAAATATTTTCCAACTCTGACATAGTTGTCACAACTTACCTCAAAATGGCCACAGAAAATGGTGCATAGGGGAAGCCTTTGGGAGATGGGTTGGGCGGACTTTATGAATGCTTAATTTACACACAGTTCTAGTAGGTTATTTCTCTGATTTCCAAGAGCAGAGGACATGTGTTAAGTTTGGAGGCCCCTGGAGGCGAGTACACTTACATCAGCAGCGACTGCTAAACGGAGAGGAAGAGAAAGAAGTCAAGTCTGATGGCCGTTCACCTAACCCGAACTTGAATCTGACTCATTTGGGCCTGTTTCCAAATTTAGAATCAGGAAACATTCAGTGAATTGAGTATGTGTCAGACTTTCAAATTAGTGAAAAAAAAAGATTATTCCACTTAATTTCATATTGTTTTAATAAGGGTGAATAATTTTTATCAAAAATGGTTAAGTACGACATTTTGGCTCTGCAGGACTACAGTTCTGACTACAGTGCTGGATAAACTTTCAAACTTGTCACACCCCCTATGCAGATTTCCATTACAAAAACCCACCTTACATCCTGTAACATTAAGTCCTAAGTGGTGTACTCAGAATATCATTTTTGTTTTTTTTTCATATGGGCTCTATAAAATGTATAAAGCGGCGGAAATGATCAGAGAGTCAGTATTGCCCCCACCTGTTGAATTCCAGCATTGTTGTATATCACAGTCACAATGATATGACAATACTGAGATGTCTCCTTTCCTCCCTCTGGACTACTCTCTCCTCCCTTTATCTCACAACAAGCTCAAAATACCTCGATAACTGACATTTTCAGTACAATAGTCTTTTTCAGCCACAGAAGTTTTCTAGGTTCTAAATCTGGTGGAATGGCAGCAGCTTTGAGTCATTTCTCACATCTGTGCTGTGCTTTTCACTCTTATTTTGTTTTTTCATAACCATAGTATTAGATTCTCAAAGGAACCGCAAAATTCAGAACAAGGGAAGTAAAATGCAATTTTTTAAAAAGTTAATGTTTGTATTCTAAAAGATGCTCGTTGAAAAAGACTTAGAAATGTTTGGCAATGAAAATGGAAGCCACTTGAATTCACCACATGCACACAAAATAGTCCTCAGCTGGGGCTTAGGGAAATTCTCAGTGGGGAGTAGGGTACACCCTTGTGTGTATTTGGTGCCGACTATCCCCAACATTCCTCAGGAAGTCCTGTGTCACTTCTCCAGCCATTTGCTCAGAACCTGTTCTCAGGCCTGTTTGGAAATCACCTATACGTCCTACTACCCTCAGGCATAGCCAACCTCCAGACTTGTAGAAATGACTGGAAGCCTCCGGAGGCACGTTGGTATACACTTCAGTTCCTAAGAGTGTTACCAGTTCATGGGCAATGGCAGCACAATGGAGGGGACCACTGAAGGACCAGTTCAGCCTGTGTGCTGTAATATCAGGGTCATAGCCTCAGAGGCATACCTCCAGGTTTTGAACTCCTTTATTTTGCTTCTTGAGACTTGGAAAAACTTTAGTGCCAGTTACAAAATATCATCTGTGCTCCTAGTGATAAAATGTAGCAAAACTCTTTTCAGTTTTGCAGTGAATCACTGTTAAAGAAAAAAATTTATTTCCAGATTTGTCAGAGACAATCCGCATATGTTACTATAAGTAAGTGACCTGGGTGGGGTAGGCGAGCTATTTTGAGGAAGTGTGCACCCAGGAACCCAGGAGAGGGCGAACACCGGCCTGAGCGGAGCAGCAGAAGGGGAGGCTGGCCTGGGGCCTACATGAAAGTCAGGGACGGAAACTTCAGGTTGCCCCACACCTCCCAGTCAGTCTCGGGGCAGCTCCTCTCTTGCCTCCAGACCATGTGGCATTTCTTCTGCAAACTATAGATTTGCTGCCTTTGTGTTGGGACTGTGGACGCATCCCTCAGGCCAAGAAGAGGGGTGCATGCATTAAAAAAAAGTATTCGTTGTGTGTCGTATGTGTTGTGTGTGTGGTATGTGCTGTATGTGTTGCACGCGCACAACACGGATTCTAGCAGGGACTTTAGAAAGGACTCCTTCCCTTGAAAGCATCAAGTGTGTGAGAGAAATGAAGCTAGTATTAATATTACATCCTGGTCTAAAATTCATTTGACAGTGTAAATTTGAAAGAAAAACGAGTGCCTTGTAATCTGTTCCCCTTGGTTTCATGGCTCAGCCCTTCTGCTCTGGCCGGCCTATCTCTCAGGATAGGAATCTGTGTTGTTCTTCGCTGCTTTCCTGTGGGTTTTGGTGGCACTCGCAGGCCCTACACTGTCCACATTGACTTGGTTACACCATGCACTGCCTCACGCAGCCTCAAACTGAGCTCTAAAGAGCTCCTCCATGAATCCTTCAGATAGGCTGGGCACGAATCATGAAGACAGTGCAGACGTGTGGCTGCATGAACCAGAATTCTGTCTGCAAGTGCTCCTTTTATACAGGTTGGACTTTCTCTCTTTTTCAGACCCTCCTCACCTCTTTCCTGCGTTCCATCCTCCTGTGCCGATTGATGCGAGACACCATGAGGGGCGCTACCATTATGACCCGTCTCCAATTCCTCCATTGCATGTGTAAGTATCAAAACTTTACCTACCCAGTAATGAAACAGAACAAAATACTGGCTGTAACTATCTCAGGACTTTTTGTTGAGCACGGCTACAGTCATTGAAGACATGATAGAGAAGTATAAGGTTTACTGCTGAAATACAGCAAACCTGTCTATTCCTAGACTCAGGGATGCAAACCCCCAATGCTTCCTGTAAAATGCTTATCGCACTGTGTGGCTGGCATGTATTTCCTATATATTTTGCATACATGTGTTCTGTGGGCTATAATACTGAATTAAAAAAGTGGAAGCCTAATGGAAGGTTACCACTAAGAATATGTATTTGGCTGAGAATGGGTGTGAAGTTTCTCTTGCTAAAATTTCTGTTAGGTGAACGTCCTGTCCCAGGTATCACAAGAATCATAATGAGTTTCTGTGGCAACTTTTCATGGCCCCTGTGGTGTGTACACCAACAGTCACTTGATTGATGGGAATGTCACCCAAACAAAATGGCAGATGTGATTGAGCACATGGTTTACACAAAGATAAAAGGAAAGAATGGCGGTGATAACATATATTCGAAAAGGGAGAAGAAAATCTTGGGAAAATAAATATTGTCTTCCTCAGTTTGGGGGAAAAGGAATAGTAGACTTGCACGCTAAAAAGTTTTTTTTGTAGTACTGTCCAGAAAACTGTTATATACTATAATAACTGGAGCCACTCTCTGGGAGGGGCTGCCCCTTACAAATGGCCTTCAGATATAGATATAGAATGTGTGTGTGTGTATATATAAATACACTTAGTCATATGGAGTAGTCACCCTTCATTCTGAGACAGTAAAGTTAGAAAAGCACAAGTAATACTTTGAAGAATAACGCTGGTTATTTAGATGGTAGATTTCATCTCTATGGTTATTAGTTACAGCTGTGTAATTACATATATGCCAAGGAAAAATGAAGTTGTTTTAAAACAAGTCCTCCTCTGTGAACAGAATTAATTGATATTAACAACCCTAACTACGTGCCCAAGTGCACGCATAATATTTTAGCAACAGTTTTTTGGATCCATCTCCCATTACTAAATTATAATTTCAGAGCAGATTTGCCTGGAGGTAAGTAATAAATCTGTCTTGCAGACTTCTATAAGCATTAACGGAAAAGGGGGTATTTACAGAGAAAGAATACAGAAACTTGTGACTGATTTTTTGACTTTTCACTGGAACACAGGTATTTCCAGGGTTCTAAAGCCTACTCATAATATACTCAAATAAAACCAAGAGGCCAATTTAAAATGCCCTATACAAAGGGAAGGAAATTCCAAATTCAGGATGAAGCCTGCCATATTATTCACCGGCTTATACAGAGGTTGTGCATAGTTAATTCTCCCAGACTCTACAGTCTCTGCAGTGCTATAGTAATTTAAATAAGATTCTCTGGAATTTCAGAGTTCTTCACTCTCAACATCATGTTGTAGAGAAATTTCAAACAATAAGTTTATGTGATAGAATTATCCGGTTCCTCTGGATTCATTATAGTTTGCCTTGTAATTAAATTCAAATATGAATTTATCAATTAAAATCCCAAGTCTTGGTTCTTTAGCAGGATGTAATAGCAAGCCGTCGTAATGTCCACGCTGTGTCCTGTGTCCTGTGCCCATCGCATTAGCTCATGAGTGATAAAAACATGACAAGACAATTTAGGTTGAGTTTTGAGAATCCTTGGGGGTGAAGGTTGCATTTCAGACCTACTGGTGAGCTGGTATGTTTACAGATTTTAGTAATTACCGCTTTTTCACCCAAGCTTTAAAATACTTTAGCAGCAATTGACTAAATTGTCCTGCAGTAGCCTAATTGTATAGTTATCAAAGATTCTGAATGCAAAGCTGTTGTATAATATTGAGTTTCAAAAGAGAAGTTCTGGAAAGTTCTGAGAGGGAATGTCATCACTGTGGGCACAGTGTGATGAAACAAATGGATGTGGCCTCCTGGAATTAATTGTTAGTCCTCACAGGGTCCTGGGTGGAGATCTTGAGTTTATGAAGTAGGATCTGGGAAACTATCTGAAGCCACTCCTTGGGGCCTTCATAACATGACATTCTCTCTGTGTTGACCTCAGTAATTTTCCGGCCCTGCCTGGCAAATGCCCATTTATACTCCTCACCCTCAAGACCTCACCTCCCTGTGTCCCAGAGGCTGTCCTCACAGCACCTGTGTGCCTTTATCATAGCACACATCCTCTTGCCTGCTCATTTATTGCTCAGTGGTCACTGCCCCTGAGTCTGGCAGCCAGTGCCCAGCCCTTGGCCAGATGCTTTGTAAAAGGTGCTCAGGAGACACCCAAGAGACATGGACAAGCAGCTGCAGAGCTTGAGCCCTCCCTTGGTTTGCACTGACCTGTGTTGGGAACTCTGGTGACTTGCTTGTATTGGTTTCACTCATGGAAATGAAGTTATCTGGCTTTTCCAACTGAGTCCATGAAATCATGTTCATGTGAACGCTGTTTTTTTTTTTTTTTAAGTTTTCTTTAAATATTTCTTTGCAGGAAGGGACACCACACTTCTACTCAGTTAGGAGAAATATTTTTAATAGTACAGAAGCCTTATAATTTTTTACCCCTATAGTGCCATGAATTCACAGGGAATGGTTTCCAGCAGCTCAGGCCTCTTCCCATCGGCTCTCACACAGTGTGCTTCTCTGTGTGGGCAGGCTGGTGCTTCAGTGAACCCAGGTATCTTTCTCTTTGGCTTCCTTCTTTTTTTTTTATTATTTTCCTACACATGTTTCAGGAAGCTATCTCGGCTCTTAGAGTGTTTAATATGCTCAATATGTACATTAATTCACTTGGCAAAAATCGTGCCCGTAACTTGTTTGTTTACAATGCCAACTGCATGTTGGGTGACACTATAGGCTCTTCCGGTTTTGCTGTGATGACATTGGTGGGGCATTCCTTTTTGAACAGAGCCCATTCTGTTGATGTCTACAGTGTCACCTTTCTTGTAGGTCGACATGTATGTGGACCGGACCAATCCATATTTTCTAAAAGGCCAAGACAACATAAAGCAGGGCCTCTCCTCTCTCCCTTCGTGTTGGTCATTTTAGTGAATCACTGGAAGATGGCGGTCCTGGCTGAACCAAAGCCATGTGAGCACTCTTAAAAGCAGGGAATGTTACCGAATCCAAGTTTGTTGCACCAAGTTTCAAAAGGCCAAAACTCAAAAGGTCCAAGTTTGGAGTAAGGAATGGTTTAGTGATCGAGAAGGCACCAGCTGGGAAGGTGGGAACCCTAATGGTGCCTCAGATCCATCTTGATCACAAGACTAGATTAAGCGTTTTTAAGGAGCTAGGGGAACAGGTATGCAAAAGTGCGGGTGAGGAGAGTTTTCACTGGAGGACCTTGAACATGGCCATTTATGGTAAAGGGGCGTCAGCACCAGATCTTCCTGGACAATGGACCCGTGGCTTCTGAAAGAATCTGGTGTTCGTTCAGGTTCTGGTTATGTCCTGGTCCTTTGGTTCCAAGTGCATGCCTGTGGTGGTAGAGTGGGCTGATGCTGGGGGGCATGTTTGGTTCCAATATAACTGGAGGTCAAAGTTCTCTCCTCCATGCATCTTTTGGCTGCATGTCTTGCTATTTTGGTCTGTTGTCTCTGAAAAGCAACTCAGTATCTCGTAAACAGGATAGGACCGTTTTGAGCTGGTTCTGTGGATACAGGAGCTGAAAGCAAATGCTGAGAGTTAGCATTTGAGGCAGTTGGAGGCACAACCAATCCTGAGCTTTTTGTCCTGGCCTGGCTCAGTCATGAATTCCGAGGTTGCTTTTGTATCTTCTGTGTGCCCTGAGTCGATGCCTGTGATCATTTTATGGGTGGAGGCAATCTAGGCAGATGTGGCTTGGTTACTGAAATCTTAAAAGCATGTCTTTGCTGAGGGGTAAAGCAGTGAGCTGGAAAAATAAAATAATTTCATCTAGAACTTGAATTCCAAAAGGCTTGCTCTATAACTGTATAATAGAAAATGAAATCAAGAGAGCTTACTGAGTTTTTAAAATAAATGTTTTTAATCATAACGACAAAATTTGGGGACATTCTCATTATTTTGTACACATAATTGTTCTTCTGGTGCCAACTTTAAAAATGTGTAAGCCTCAAACAGGATTTGTGCTGATGGTGAAAATACTCACAGATCTCTGTTTAGAAGGATGGCAGGCACTGTGATAATTATGCTATCACATCCTATCATTAAAGATTCCATTGAAAGGGGTTTATAAATTGCTCTTATTTTTAGATAAACCACCCTATATTAAGGCATCAATGATATGGTACAGAATTAAATTAAAACCTCATAAAATGAAATATGTTCAGTATTAGCTGTTTGACACTTAATTTGCCTCTGAATGAGTCGAGGAAATCACAAATTAACCTGCCTTTGTTTTTCCAACCATGGCTTATTAGGTGTTAGAACAACTGCAATTACAGCCTAATAATAGCCACCAAGCCTTATAAATATGTACAGAAATATGTCAGTTTGTGTTAAAGAGCCCAGTGTGCTAAATGGGATGCTTTTTGCTTCCCCTCCTTACTGTCTTAGTGCCCTCACAGTGTATGGCTAGGCAGTGTAGATAAGAGTGTAGAATCTTAGATTGTTTCAAATGCAATACTGACAATGGTATTAGAATTTATTTGTATTTCCTTTCTTAAATAAAAATCACGAATTTAGACTCAGAACTTATAAGTGGGACATGGAGTATCATTTTTCTCCTCAGTTGTCACTAAAGATTGTCATATAAAATGTACGATTCCTGCATTGTGTTTATTTAACTCAAGCAGTTTGAATATTAAAACACACTGGATTTGAGGAACTTTCCCTTTTTTTCTGGAAGCTATTCTCCATTAAATTCACCACTTATTCCCCATAGATAATTGGAGTGTTTCTCTTCCTCTCTCAAAGAATTTGCTTTGACCACACATTCCATGTTTTATTAAGCCATATAGAAAAAAATACAATGTTTTAGAAAAAATAAAGAGTCCATTTTACTATATTACTGAGATTATTTGAAGCATTAATGACAGACACTGAATCTGCATGCATCTAGTCAATGAAGTAACTTTATGTTAGACTATTTTTACTTCTTGGTCCTCTCTGTTTCATGCGTTTCATTGTTGACCCCAGGACTGTTCCTTGTGTAACTCTAGGAGGTGTTATTGTATTTGGTGGGAATGGATGATGCTCTGGAGGCTGAAAATGACTACTTGTTTTAAAATTTTACTTGGAAATTTAGACAATTGTAATATTACATTCCCTTCTCCCATAATACAGTTGTATTTTAAAGTGACCACTCTCACACTAAGGAAGAAAGTATTCTTTTTCTTGCATTTTGAGTGTGTGTATTCTTTTTAATTTAATGTTAGAACTTATTTAAGCAGGATTCCTTTTAAAAACCAGACATAATATATTTGTGGAAACCCCAAAATAAAGTTTTAAATTCTACATTCATTCTGGATTTTCACTTGGGGAAAAATATCTTACAACTTTTTTAAGCCCAAGTTTTCTCATTTATGAAATTCAATATGAATTGAATTTCAGACTCTCCAGTTTCTTCATGTGAGCTCTGCAATTCATTTTCTGAAGCAGGGGACGTAGTTGCTAATCCATTACAGTAATTCAGGCTCATAGATCTTGCCAGTTGAGCGGAGAGCTGCCCTGTTTTCTGCCATGGATGTGAACAGTAGTGCACCCCAAGCTGCATCCCAGGTCAGCACTCAGAGGCTGTCACATGCCACCCTCCACTTTAATTCATTTTAGAAAACGAGCTTCATCTTTTCTCTCTTGGGAGATTACGCACTCATGTACTATTCTACTCAGCAGCTCTTTTTTCTTAGGTGAGTCAATGTGGCTGTTTCCAAGGCTGCCTGATTCACTGAAATTATTCCACCTAAGTAAGAAGAGCTGTTCTTCCTGCTAAAAGTGGTTCACTTCCTGGCACCTGGGGAGAGGATGAGTACAGGGTAGATCCGTAGATCATTAATATTAGCTGTGGAATAGAATGCACTGGAAATATAAGGCTTCACCCCCCATGATTATGACAGCCTTTTAGAAATGAGAGCAGGGAGATGAGTGGCAAGTTTGGAGTATGAATAAATATTTTTTTTTCCCAGAGAGTAAAAGCTTGAAGAAAAGGTATATCATTATGGTAAAAGCTTATAGAAAGAAGTAGAAGACCAGAGATACTACCACACAATTCCCCCATCCCTGAATTCAACATCTTGCACGTACTAGGTACTGTGATTATTGGGAGCTCATATAATATTTATTCAAAAGTAGCCTTCAGTCTAGCCACCTACTTAAAACTTTGTGATGGGCCCAAAACATAATAATGATTTCATTCTTTTGATTCCCAGAGAATCTCCTACAGTAAAATGCAGAAATGAGGAAAACCTTGTATTAGTATTTGGGAGCATAACTAGTTTGGAATATTTTACTAGTACAATTTAAAATTAACAAAAGAAAGTTCTTTGTTCCCCTGGTGTTTGCGCTCTACCATAAACAGTTAAGACTGGTAAAGTGTAATGACATATCAGATTACATCAAATGCTGTAGCTAACACTGTGTAACAACGCCCTCTCTCCAAAAAGAAAGAATGAGCTAGATTATAATTATATACATCTTTTGAAGGCAAAGACCATTTGTGTATATCTTTGCACTTGCTAGGTCACATTCATGACACTTTCATATAGTAGCTCTTAAATAAATATTATTTTCAATAATGATAATGACTTGTTTCTTAGGGCACTGCAGGACAAATGTCATCATCTTTTGTTTCTTTACTTTTATTTAGCATATGTGTCACCTGATGCCAACAAAGCTGACACATTTAAGACTCAAAATCACAAGCTTGATTACTACTTAAGATTATATTCAAAGTACCAATTGCAATGCCTGATGCCAAATATTAAATCGGTTACTGGTTGTAAGCAGGTTACCATTTAGTGTACATTGCTGCTTCCCAGGCCCTTCACATGGAAATAAAATTAATGAAATTAGCAATCTTAAGTGGACAACCTAAGAAGAATAGCAAGATTTCATAGATAAGGGGAAAAAACAGAAATGAATAGACATCTCCCATGAAAAAAAATTAATAACCATAACTGTAATGTGACATTTTTGAGTACTACTTACTATGGGTTAGACACAGTTTAGAGACTTTACATAATTAGCAACCTTGTAATAGAGTTATTGTGACTGGCCTCATTTGAAGGATATGGAAATCCTGACACACAATCACACTGCATAGGAGTAGGCGGGCATCACACCCATAACCCTTGCTCTCGACTTCCATGTTGCACTCATGAAAATGAACACGTCACACTTTGCTGCTCTAATTTCTACTAATACTTCCTGGATAAGCACAAAGAATTCTAATGTTATACCCTATCGGAAGTGTCCTGTGTTAGTAGCTGTCATTGTCTTCTGCAAATCTCCAAGGTAGTGAAATGGCCATGGAGAAGGGCTGGAAAAAGCCTTTGAACTGAATAGCCTTTCTGTAGCCAAGCATTCAGACTCACATCAGTGTTTGCTGCTGAAGAACTTGTGACACCAAACAATTGGACAGTTTACATATCTAGCCATAGCGATTGCTTTTGATAATTGTGATTCATCAGTCAACTTGGTAGAATATTGAACAACACTTAACAATCACATTTGAGAAGACCTTGTTGAAACATGGGTAAATAAAGATCAGTGATCACAGTGGTTTACCCAGTAAGCAGTGCTGGACTAGCTCACACAGTGCATCTGCCTGGAACCTTCTTCCTGCACACAGCGTGGTTTGCTTGATCCCTCACTGCTTATATTTCCCTTCATAGATGTCTCCTTACCTGAGACTTCTTCTATGAAGAATTATCTAATGCACAGGGGTTGGCAAACTCATACTTAGGAGTGAAATCTGGCCCGTGGCCTGTTTTTGTAATAAGGTTTATTGGAACACAATGACTACCATGTGTCCAATGTTGTCTGTGGCAGCTTTAGCAATCCAGGGCAGAATAAAGTAGCTGACACAGGGAGAACATGACCCAGCAAAGCCTAAAATATGAAGTTTTCCAACCCCTGATCAAAGATAGCACCCCCTTTCCAGCTTACTCTTTTGCCCTTTCTTTGCTTTATTTTTCTTTTTCTCTTTAAATGATTGCCATGCATCGTATTTTCTTTTTTTTTTTTTTTGAGGGCAGTGTCACTGGCCCTTAGATGTGGGACCCAAACCGGGGCAGCTGGCGTCCCAAGCCAGCACTTAACCACTGCGCCACTCGGCCGGCCCTCGTATTTTTTACTCCCAGGTTTTCTTACTGTGATTCCCAATATTTTTCATTGCATATCATATCAATTAAAAAACAAACATGCCTTATTTTCGTTATTGTTTCTCGTAATAAACTGAAAAAATGCAAAGCCAGCCTAATTTTAAGAACTACCATAGATTATAATACTTACATCTATAGTTCATTGTACAAGTGTGAAAATATGGGTGAATTACAGTTCCTAAACTTTAAAAAAACTTTAAAAGTATTGGTCATCCAGTACTTTATTTTGCTTTCAGAAACAAGCACGAAACAAATGAATTGTTGTGGAAGGGCATACTTATCTCTGTCTTGCAGTATTTCTAACGACTGAAGGAAGTATTGAATTTGGCTCCCAGTTGTAGAGAAAGTAGGCCCTAATTAGAGTGTGTATGTTGAGTTAGGGCGCAGCTTCGCTGATACAGTTACCTGTTCTTTGTGGGGTGCTCAGCAGTCAGACGACCAGGAACAGACACACACCGACGTATTTCCTGGCATTGGCACGGAGGCTGGGGCTCCAGAAAGCCCGCCGTCAAACCTGTTGAGGGACTGGGGGGTGCTGAGCTCGAGTGGACTTTTTTCTTTGAGTATAGTGCTTCCGCTTATGTTAAGCCTGGCTTCAAAGAGAACGGAAATTTACTGCCACCGTTTTATTTATTTTTCAGAATATGTGTTTGAAAAAAATTTGAACTTTAACAGAATTTGTCCCAAAGGGAAGACACTTTCAGGCTAGTGCAAACCAAAGCGGCCTGCCGCTGTTCATATGTGGCCGGCTCTCTCATTTAGGAAACAGAGCCCGCTTTTTCCGCCTAAACAAAGACATGCCATTTCCTATAGCCACATAGCATGCTGAGTTCATTTCAGACCTTTCCCCAGGGAAACAAAGGGCAGGGACCCAGGGGCTGCCTGTCATTCATTTCCTTTCTGTTGTTGCACCCCCAGCCCTGCCCACAGTGAAATTCATACATCAGAAAATAAAATGCTAGCAGATTTGTTTCCAGGAAGCTGCTTACTAACTTTCTGAATCCTAACAAGCATAGCAAATTAGCTAGATTTTTGCATCTTTGGTGATCCAAGCAAACCAAGCATACTAAAGGAAATAACAGGACACAGGTAGGTTTTGAAACTCATTCTTTCAGTACTGAGGTAAGGATAAGTTTGTAGAACACTCAACAATAACTATACTGAAAAGAAGTATGAAAAAAATTTCTTGACCATTTTTTTGACAAAGACATATCAGAATAGCGGTGGGCACCAATCTATTGCAGTTGGGTAAATTTTAACAAGTTAAATCGCTTATGGGTCCCACGTTTACCTCAACTAGGGTTGACTTAGCTGAACCGGTGACATTGCATCAATTTTTGTATCTCTGGATCTACACTGCATCTCTGCCCCTCCTCTCTTTCTGCGCGCGCGCGCACACACACACACGGGAAAAAAGAATGCAGAGAGCAAAGTAAAAAGTGGCAGGAACTGCCTTCAGGCATGAGGTACATTACCAGTGGAGGAAAAAAATAAGAGTCTGTGACTTAAAGCTGTAGAGTTTTCTAAAATTCAAACACCTAATATACTGAGCCATCTCTCATCTCATGCGTTTATAAGTTATAGATATTTAAAACTTTCTCATATAGCCACAGGGAGATTACAGATTCATTAGAAAGTGCTCGGTTGGGACTGTTATAGGGACTAAGAAGATTAGCTTCCATCTAAACTAATACCAAAATGAATGTGTGTACAGTTGCAATTGAAGGCATTCTTTTAGGAGATTTCTTTTTTTTTCAGGGCAGTGTCACTGCCCCTCATAAGTGGGACCCGAACCGGGCAGCTGGCTTCCGAAGCCAAGCCAGCGCTTAACCGCTGCACCACTCGACCGGCCCGAAGGCATTCTTTTAAAGGTTTACCTGTATGGGTCCCTTAGCACTACTTAGTACCTGTGAATTGTTCTCAGAGAGCCTGATGCTCCCCATACCGCATCACCCCCAGGTAGTAAGAACTCTGCCTGAGGGCAGCTATGTTAATTCAGTGCATTAACTGATCCCTGACAAGGTCATGTGGGTCTCCTACTACCTGGGAATGAGTTAGGCACTAGCCACCAACACTCTTAAGTACATTCAAATAGTATCCAAATATTGCCAAGTGCATTAGAAGTGAACAGTATCCCTATTATATGGGAGGTGGGAAGAGAGAGGCACTGGCAGTTAAAAGATCTGACTCATTTGCAAAACAAATCACTAAGCCCTGTTGCTTGAATATGAATTAGTTACATTTTTAAAACAGAGTCCAGCATTCAAGCATTCTCAATTTACCAAATGCCTCTTGCTTCTATTCAAAGTAATTTCTGGCTCCCCCATAAAACAAAATCCCTGTATTTCTAGTCTGCATTGCTTTCAACCTAAGCAAGGCACACAAGTGAAAGTTTTCAGAAACAAGTTCAAAATTGTAAATCGGTAGCAAAGGCCATCAGATCTCTAAAGACAACTCTGATTTTAAAAGGGTTTTCATATTGTAGTTGTCTGGGATAAAACAGCTAAATATTAAAATTACATTGAATTATATAAATATTTATATTATGAACATGTTGGATTTACTTATTTAAAATAAGTATTTTATGTATCTTCACTATTCACACACACACACACACACACACACACCACCCAGTTCTGTCCATTTTCCTTGCGGTGATCTCAGTCTGCCCTTGGGGATTAGTCAGTAAAAGTCTGTGTCATCTTCCTTAATGGAAATAGGCCAGAGAGGGAAAAAGGCTCAGCCTCAAGTATGGTGCTCTTGTTTTAACAATCAAAATATGGTTACCTCAGACTTTGGATTTCATGACTGCAGGACACATGCAGTTACTGGATTCCAAGAAGAGTCCAGGTCAAGATTCCACTGACACGGGGAGTTGGACAGTGGGGGCCAAAAGCAGAGGTCTGCCCTACCAGAGGCTGCACTAAGCCGTAATGAAGAATTCTCCTGGTTGAGAATGTCATACACTATTTGTGAGAGAATTTTCAAAGCGTGTCCTTGAGCATCCTATGCTCAGTCTGTCTTCATTCTCTGGAATGTGGACAGCAAGCTGTGTGGGTCTGACTTGGCGGTTGATTCTGGCACTTGTAAGGCTGTCCAGTGGTCTGAAGCACACGCAGAAGATACATGACGTCATATTTATGTGGGTTAACTTCCCCACCTTCCCCATCTCTTGACCAAGGCAGACATAGGGCTTTTCCATTGTTTTGGTTTTGTTCATTGTTTCCTCTATTTGTTGGGAGGAGGGAGGTTTGTAGAAGTTGAATTGGAAGGATGAGAAGTAGAGGCCTCCTTGATTCCCCCCAGATGTATGAAAGGCAGCATTCTTCTTGACTGGTTTACTTTGTCAGGGTGTCCTTTGATGTGGCCCTAGTCGGGGGTCCACACTGGCCTCCATGTTCTTAATTTTTAGAAAAGGCTACTGATCATTCCTTTTTGTTTATTTTGCTTTTTCCCATTGGATTCCCTGGCCTTCCTCTGACAACAGTTTTCTGCATGAATTACATTCCTTAGAGCTACAAGCTCCAAATTCTTCCAGTCCTTTTGATTCCGGCTCCTGTGATTAGTGGGTCTCTGCCAAACCAGGTGCCTGCTCAGTGCCCCTAACATGGAGACCTAAGAACATTTTGTAACCTCGTTAGTGAGAGGCAAGTACTTCATTCCAGGTTAATAACATAACTGCTGTTGAATCATCACTAGCTTTCAAATCATTTGGTTTCCTTTCAATGTGCATGAGGCTATGGAAGGAGGGAGTTCCGGTTATACTCATGCCAACTCAGTAACATAAATCATCCTGGGCAGGGTAGGAGGGAAACCCATTAGCTCCACTTAAGTTAAATTTACATTCATAAGGAATTTCATAATCATTTGCACAAAATGCATTTCCATCTGTGTAGAAATAACGTACAACAATAATGAAAATTATTCAGATATCTTAAAGCCATTACATTTGTTGACATATATGTTGTTTTGTGAAGTATGGTTTATGACTGAGACAGAGATGAACAATTAAACTTAGAAATTATGTTTTTTTAAATTTCTATTCATAAAGATTAAATATTGGCTTCTTTAATGAATTATGCCTTCATTACAGATATTGGTAAAACATTGTGAGACCACTAAAAAAAATTAAGCTATTTGAAGAGCAAAAGTCTATAAGGGATCTGTTCACCTGTTTCTACCCATTTTTTATGTGTGAGAATCTTGACTAATAAGCAGGTGGGGTGTACTGTACCTAAGGAATCCTGCATTTATCGATAGTGTGCCTGGAAGTAGTTTTGACTTGGAACTTCCCCAAAACACCAAAGAGTTTAGCAGAAACCATTGAACACACAATCTATGATAAAAATTAGGTGCAGTGTAAATACCTATGTACGTGGAAGGTTTTCCTTGAAGAGCTAGGTAAGGCCCCAGGCCACCAGAGTGTTGTTCTGGTTGCTTCAGGATCCTCTTGCTTTCTTGTTGGGCCTGGTTTGAATCGGGCTCTTGGCATCTGAGCTTTGTGAACCCTGCAATCTATGTACTAAGGGACACAGACTTCCTGTGGGGGTCTCTCGGCCACTGTTCTCTTTGGCAAATAAATGCATTCACTCTGTGGGATGGAGGTTCTTCCTTACTCAGGGAGGATTTTTCTGGAATATGGGAGCTAAACCTCGTTTAGCCAGAAGAGGCACTTCCTCCTTAAGTGGGCTCTGAACACAGATTCCCCCAGTGAGCTGAAGCATGTAACACAATTACATGTCCTCAGAGTAGCTGGACTGCCGCTTTGCGCAATAATCACTTCTGAGCACAGCCCCTCCACACCCAAGATAGTGTTGATTAAATTAGACAGTGATAATTGTTTTTTCCCAGGTTTCAAAGTGTCATTCCGGAAAATTAAAGCATAACTTTATTGGCACATGGCTTCCTCTTTTTTTTTTTTTAAAAAGAAAGCATACAGTTTATTTATTTATTTGTTTGTTTGTTTGTTTATTTATTTATTTTGAGGGCGGTGTCATTGGTCCTCATATGTGGGACCCGAACTGGGGCCGCTGGCTTCCCAAGCCAGGGCTTAACCACCGCGCCACTCGGCTGGCCCATGGCTTCCTCTTTTTAAAGTCACATTATAAGCTGTTTTCGCAATGAACTTGGGCCTCAGTCAAGTTCCATTCTCAGGACTTCCACAAATTCATTGGATCCTTGAACACACTTTCCCTGGCTTTTTCAGGCCTCCTTGTTTTTATCTGTGAAACGAAATAGTCAGATTAAATGATCTGTAAGTGTAAGATCTCTTCTTAACATCTCACAGTTACGGAAGGTTAGGTTTGTTCTTGTTTTTGCCTTGTGTATGGATACTTAGGAGTCTGTGAAAACACTGTGGCTCTAAGACATACATGCCGACGTGCCATTTTTCCATTCTATCTCCTCTTTCCTTATATGAAGATCTGCTGAGAGAATCTTGCCCACACACTGGTCACACCTTCCTCATTCTTCCTCGTCCTCTCCAAGTGACGCTTTGTACATCCCTTCTCTGCCACCAGTACATAGAGCCATAGGGCACTCACCACCGGTACCATTTGAAGGTCCTTCACATAGGTTCCCTTTGGATTGAAAAGATAACTGTAAAACCATACCATCTGTATTCTAGTCACAGTATCAGTAATGTTCAAATGTAATATTTAAGCATACATGCACATATTTATATTTGATTTGAGGTAATTTTCCTTGTATTTATAATCATAGACCGGGCCTTAATACAGCTCAGGTATTTACTGTCAGGTGACTTACTCTGTTTAAGCCTATTTCATTATGCAATTCCATTTTATATCAAGAATTCCAAGAAGGAGCATATAGATAACACGTAACACAATGTGTCATTGCATAGGTATTTGAAAAATGGTAGAATTACCTAATACGTATTTATTATATTACCATATTTAAGTCATCTATTTTAAGTTGTACATCCTTTTTTTAACCTTTAACATCTCTGAAATTGGAATGTATCTTATAATATGTAGTGTTTTATGATAGCTGTTGGTGAGGTGGCAGTCAGCAAGTTTCAAGTATCTCTTAATAAAATTATTTTGCAGGTAGTAGAGTGATATATGATAAAACCTATGTCCGAGTAAGTCTAAAGAGCTTTTTAAATAAGTATAAAGTAAAAATTGAAAGTCATAAGGAAGTATTATCATTCTTTGTGGTCCCTAAAATAATGATCCATCTTTAGATCAGTAGCATCGTAGCTTTGTGAAATGCACTGTTATCATATGTACTGTGGGTATGTAATCAGCAAAAAAAAAAGTATTTTACTGTCAAGTTTTGTTCTCCCAAGAACCCAGCCAATTTTTCGTAAATATTGTAATAATGGACCTAGTTGCAGGACTATAATGTTTTCAAAATGCTATTGCTGCCTAAATCATAAAAAATGGAAAAAGAGGGCAGCTGTAGCCTGGAACCGTGTAAAGGAGGGAAGCATGTGTTGCATCGGGTCGTGTTGGTGTTTTTGTGCAGATGCATAGCACAGGCTCTCAGGGTAAGACTGCATGATTAATGGTGTTTATTCTTGACAGAAGCCTCCTTTATTTATCTGCAATACAGTTTAGCGATTTTATCAGGCACCTGAATGAAAAATATTCAGTCATACCAATATTGCAGTGTAAATTGAGTAGAGTCACTTTTTATTATATCTTTCCTCCTTATCATCTGCACAGTAATTTTCTAGCAGAGCTTTGATATGGAAAGGCTGGATTTAGCTGTACTTGACACAAAGCCTCTTCAATTTCCCCTAAAAGTTCAGGCTGCTCTTAGAAGTGTGTGTGTGTGTGTGTGTGTGTGTGTGTGTGTGTGTGTGTGTGTGTGTGTGTAATATATAAACCCTCTCTCTTATCCAAGCAATTTCAGGATTTGAAAGCATAAAGATAAAATGCACAAACTTGGACAGGAGAAGTGTTGTTAATATAAAATCATCTAATAGCTGTGAATTCACTGGTAAAAGCTGCTTTAGCGTTTGAGCTGGGGCTCAAAAGACTGAGCCTATTGCATGGCTCCATGGCTCCACTTTCTTCTAAACAATTGTCATCCAAATCCAATCAGCATAAAGCCAGACCTTTTCCTTTCTCCAAGGAGTAATAGCAAAGTTGTAAGTCCAGATGGCTCCGGGGGTGGGGGTGGGGGGTGGGGGGTGGCGGGTGGGTGGAGCTGGACCCGGACCAGGATGGACATGACACATCAGTTGCTGTTGTGATAGCAGGGTCACACAAGAAAGAGGGAGAAAGGAGAGTAAAAGAGATCTCATTTGTAGGATACTCAAGTAAGGTGTTGCTAAATTTTAAACAACACTTTATTCAAGTAACAGACTTTATAATATTAATTGTCAAAATGAATCAGTGGCAGACAGGGATAAATGGTTGGAATCAGGGATAAATGGTTGGAATCAGAGAATACATTGGATTTTAGGACCAAAAGGGACTTCAAACCTGGTGGGTGAAATGGAGATTCGTCTTATCCAAATCCTCACATTTTACAGATGAGAAATGTAAAGCCCCAAAAAGTGTTTCTGGCAAGTCTGTGGTCCTCTGCACAGGCTTTCTGAGGGTAGTATGAGCAGGTAACTCCGGGACGTCATTTACACATTTCCCGGCAGTGAAATCTGTCCTCACTCCTGGATCAGAGGATTTGTTTTCGCTGTGGGGGTGGGAGCACAGTAGGAGACTGTGGTTCCTTTTCAGTTAATTATCTAACTATTGTTAGACAATTAATAATTCCTTGATGGACATCCCTATCATCACTTAAAAAAATAGGATGATTTAAAAAATGAGAGAAAGCATAAGTCAAATACTCATACATCTTGCCAAGGATCAAAAGAGGCACCCCAGAAAACACTCTAGTCAGTAGCTAATAGTAATAATAATAATTATGAGGATTATGATGATAATGGTAGAGAAAAAGTCCATAGCAGCTCCTGGAAGACAAGACTTCTGTTGCTAAAGGATTTATTCTAGCTGGTTCCTGAAGTCATGTTTACAAAATATAAGTTAAAACAGGAGTCTCATACTCCCCCTGGCTCAGAATTCCAGATGCAACCTGTCTTTGGCATAAATATCCTCCATAACCCCTGCAAGAGAACTCAACATGAAGCAAGGATAAACTGTTGGAACCCAACTTCCTCTTTCTAGTTAATTATTTCCACCCAGTATCTGAAGCTCCCTCCTGGAAGACTTCTCACTTCAATAACAGATCCTGGCATGGGCCTCTCAAGATTTTAAAATAACTGTTTACCTTTGATTGTTAAGATTTCCAGGTAAATGATATAAGCACAGCCTTGTTTAGTTCATTAAGTCAGCAGTTCTGATGGAATCTCTTGGGTGTAATTTAGGTCCCCATTCTTTTTTTTCTTTTTTTTTTTTGAAGTCAGTGTCACTGACCCTCACATGTGGGACCCGAACCAGGGCCACTGGCCTCCCAAGCCAGCGCCCAACCATCATGCCACTCAGCCATCCCTTTTTGTTTGTTTTTATTTTTGTTTTTTGTTTTAGCTGAGCCATCCTGCCACCTGTTGGCAGCTTAGCGGCAGCTCGGGCTGGCATCGAACTGCTGTTGTTCAGAACTCAGTTCGCACTCTTGAGCAAGCTCTTAACCAACTGAGCTACTCGGCCAGCCCTCTAGGTCCCCATTCTTTACACCTGGTTGACATCATGGTTCAAATCCAAGAGTTCCTGCCACAAGACGTCATGGCTGATAGTGTTCTACATGATTAGAAAACATGACACTTGGACAAGCAAATGCCACATTTCCCAGTTTTCTAGATACTTAGTTAATGGGACTTTGTTGTTTGCTGAGTTACTGTTGTGTTTGAGTGTGTTTCTATTTTGCTGTGTATTTTCTTTTTTGAGAAGGTCATTACCTGGCTAATTTGAGTGCTGCTTTTGGGATGGAACTGGTAATTCATCAAACTTCAAATAATAGGATTTATTAGAATGAATAGAAAATTGGTGGGAATGTCAGAGAAATCAGACTGAAATTTTTGTCCCCCTCCATTTTTTTCTTTTCTTATAGCAATGAAGTTCTGAACTAAAACTATGGAATAACTCTGCCCTTGAATTTACTTTTAGAAAAAAAATCCCACTCATTTCACTAAGGTCAAGTAAAGTTACTAATGTATTTACTTTGTTGGAAGTGGTGAGGTGGAGTGCTCCTAGATGACACCAAAGGTGTCAAAATATCCGAACTCACCCTGGCTCCAGAACACCTGTGTGGGGTCCTGAGGAAATGAATACACAGGGCGTTGGCAATAGCAAGGTGACTTTGGCCTTAACCAGCCCAGAGCTCTAGTAATATCAGTGGCAGGAAGGAGTGAGTTGGTCGAAGGGACCAGGGGTTACTGAGAACTTACCATATGGCATGTATCAGGCCAAAGGCTCGAGGTATACTTTCTTGTCAAAAATTAAATAGTGCAGCACTGCTGGTTTTCCTTCTAGGTCCAACTATCCTTGGAGCAAAGCAGACTTAAAAATCCAGTTTACCCAACACCACATCTAAGTCTGAGATCTTGCAACTGTGATATATAGAACAGCTGATTCAATGCACACTCCCGACCACAGGGAGAGGTGGAGGAGGAGAGTGAGACAGAGTCCTTGGTCCTCTGGGCCTGGCTGGGTTGGCTTACCCCAGCTTGAGAAAGAGAGCACATAAAGGAAAAAGGTGACTGTTCAAAGGGAACAACCTACTTACTATCTCAGAGAAGGAAGGGAGACAAGGACAGTTTCTGTTTGCTTTGCTACCGCAGACCAGTTGGGAGGCTCCCTGGTAAACAGAATCCCCTCAAATGTCCCAGAGGCTGAACACTAAGGGCAGCTGTCCGTACCTCCATGTGTATGGAGTAGGGTTAGGGAAAGATTAGCAACTGGACTGAATTCCTCTCCTAGGTTGCTTTCTCATCACAGTGGTATCTCTGTGGACTTTATAGAGGAACACAACATATCGAGGGTGCCAAAAAAATGTATACATTTTAAGAGATGTTATCTATATATTACTTTTCAAAGTTGAATTGAATTACAATAGCTATGTGTAATATGACGTTTGCTCGAAAGATAGCATTAATCAAATGAATGCTAGCCTCATTCATTATATTACAATTTTAATTTAACCCAGTTTTTTTCTTTCTTAAAATGTGTAAACATTTTTTGGCACCCTCTGTATTAGTTCTTCTAGTAATTAATTTGTATGGTTATATTAGTTATATAATATCAATATATAATGCATATTATATACAAAAATATATAATGGTTTATATGTTAATTATATTAATTATATTAATTAGTTTAAAAAATTACCTAACCAATTTTTTTTTACAGGTTTTATTTTGCTCACAAACTCTATAGTAATTGGAGGAAGAAAAAAAAGATAATTTCTCTTATTTATTACACTTCGCAAAAAGTGGGGTACCATTGTATGGAATATTTGGATTCTATTTGGACCCCAAAAGAGGGTGAAAACAATAATAATTTAAAATATACTCTACACTTATGGAACTAAAATATGCAAAACTGATGACAGATTATTTAGAAACTGGTTTATCAGCTGCCATTTGGATAAAGGATACTGTCTTCTCCACTGTTGTTGTCTCTCTCTGCCTTGTTTCTAATGTGTTAGAGGCACACAGGGGGATTCTTTATACAGCAAGAAGACGCATACTGTGAGATGGGGTCATTTAGCTACAAGTGCCTATTCGAACAACAACTCGCTCTCATTTATACATTTCTTTTACATGGATGCCTTTCACTCCATTTGACTATAAACTGAAAGCAGAGACCAAATGATCATATATTGTGTTTTCTGCAATCCCCCCATGTGCTGAAATCGTAATGGATTCTTAACAAATGGATGTTCAATAAAATGTATGTCTAATGACTATATTGTTGAAATATTCATCTGTGTAGTGATGCATGTAATTTTTAAAAACCGAAATACAATATGGTAAATTTGTACAAGGCCTAAGTCAATTAAAAATACATGGGAAATATTATTTAGCCACAAAGATGAGGAAAATGGAATTTGAAACTGAACCATCTTATCAGTTAGGGTCCCGGCAGTTTAATAGAGTGGATATTTACAGATGTGTGAACAAAGTGAAAGGCCCAAAAAGTGATCCTAAAGCTTCCAAGACCAGCAAAAGTTGGAAGAGGTTACTACATCTAATTTGAAGGTGTAAACAAATGGAGGGAAAACTGAACGAGTGAGACCGGAGCCTAGGACTAGGAGTCGTGCTTCTGGAGAAGCAGCCATGTGGGGAGGAATGCCACCAGCAGAACTGTTGCTAAGAAGAGAAAGTGACTGGAGCTAATGCCCTGACTTCTCTTCCCTTCACTGCCGCTCCTGCCAGTGTCGCTTATTAGAAGAATCCAGAGGGAAAGTGAGCCACCTGATTCGGACCCTAAAGTCCAGCTTTCCTGGGCAAGCAGTGGTTCTGGAGTGAAGGGGGACAAGGGGAAAGGAGCTGGCCCAGTCCTCTGTACATTTCAGGGTCACATGATGATTCTGGGTTAGGGGTCATCTGGAAGCTCACCTGGAGTAGAGGAAAAGATGAAGTCCGGGACTATACAAATTTCCAAGTGTCTAGTGTATTAGCCATGGACATTTTAGTTATTTGTTTCCTTCACTATATGGAAAGCAAAATTTTTATTACAAATTTTGGATTATTAAAATTGTGCTTTTTGAACAATTAGTTAAAAATACATTATAAGGGATAACTCCCCTTTGTTCTTTGTGCGGCCACTGCTTGAATATGAAGACTGTCTACTTGTTATAGAACTAAATCAAACAAAAAAATAATTTATGTAAAAAAATAACATTTCAGTCTCCTGGTAGTTGGAGCCCTCATGCAAAGATGCGAGGGTATGTGTACATTTCCAGTGTTCCAAGAAACATGAAAGCAAATTGTAGTAATCCAGCATACAAACTAGTTTAATGCTCTCATACTGGGTTATGCAAGTGATTAAATACTGTGATTTTAATCTTGGCATTTTAGTAACTGAATAAGATGAAAAGGCAGTAACAAATTAGATTATTTAATCATATTTTATTCTAAGAAGTTATTCTTTGCAGTGTGTTTTTATTTTTAAGTTGATCATAGGATAATGTTTAAAATGCTCTAGTAAGAATCCCCTACTCTTCATTGTAATCTATTTTCACGACCTTTAAAAAAATTAATCTGAAGTCAAATTATCTCCACAAAGACACAATTTTATATTGTTTTATTGCCTTTTTGGAGAAAATCAAAATAATTCCCACCTTCTTTATCGTCTGAAACTGCCCTTCATTTAGCCATTGGGCAATATGGAAACAAGTGACAACCACTCTAAGTCTTCATGGCCTTGGTAAGACAAATGGGTGAAGATAATGTAAGGGCCGTCGTCCCTGAGTGGGCATGCTGAGCCCTGCGTGCTTGCTTGCGTGCGTGCTCCAGGACGCAGAGGCAGTGGAACAGCAGTGCCTCCCACGGTTGCCCTGACATCTCAGCACCGCTGGTCCCCACACTGCAGTGTGTGTGACATAGTTTAGAAGCTCACAGTTATGGTTCTATACCCTGGCAACAACATAAGAGGCCGGGAGTCTCTGTACTTGGAGCTGTTTTAAGTTTTAGTGTTCTTCCTGGAATGCTTGTTTCTTGTTTTGGTTTTTCTCCATGGTTTGTGCTCTCTCTCCTTCAGCATCCTTGTCCAGCCCCAGAACAGAGAGAAGGGAAAGCTATAGGCAGAGAAAGTCACGGGAGGCCAACAGTAGTCTTCCATTTTTGTGTGTGTACCTACTGAAAATAGAAACCAAGAAAGGGACACCTCTAATTTTTTCCTGGTGTTACTGTAATCCTCCAATGCAGACTTTTAGCCAGCTTGGCAAATATTTACCAGGTCAAGTGTGTGAAATAATATATGTCTTTTATATGGAAAATTTTGTGGCTGCCTTCCCCACACCTCTCATCTCCTCCTTCTTTGTTAGGATTCACCCTTCTGATCATAATCTTGAATGGCTCTTGTGCACAGTAGTGAACACATATCTGCTTATTAAATTTAAGGAGCTTAACCTCTCTCAAATTTGCTTTCCAGTAGACAAACAGAAAAATAACTGATAAGTGACCTAGCTACCAGGAATTTGGAAGTGACTCTGTTAGGTAGCTTTATTAAAAGAAGCTTTATTGAAAAACTATATGTATATATACAGAGTGTGCCCAAAAAAATGTATACACATTTTAAGAAAGGAAAAAGCTGTATTAAAATTGTAATACAATGAATGGACACTAGCATTCATTTGATTAACACCATCTTTTGAGCAAACGTCATACTACCCATTGCTACTGTAATTCAGTTCAACTTCGAAAAGTAATACATAGGGCCGGCCGAGTGGCTTGGGACACCAACGGCCCTGGTTCAGATACCACATTGAGGGCCAGTGACACTGCCCTCTAAAAAAAAAAAACGTAATACATAGATAACATCTCTTAACATGTGTACATTTTTTTTGGCACCCTCGGTATTTATATATATGTCAGGTGATGCTAGAGCCTTTGGAGTTCAAGGTTGGGTGCTTAGCTTTGGTGGTTTATGAACTCAGTTTTGTCAGGCTTTAGCACTAGAGAAGTGTCATGCCAACTCACAAGAGCCTGATGTGGAAACAGAATTAATCAGTGATCAACTTCCAGTGAGAAACAGAGCAACAAGGACACTGGAAAACTGTCTCCGAAAGTCTTGCCATGTGGACATCTGTTTGCTGAGTTTAGAATCACACACACACACACACACACACACACACACGCACACACACACACGCACGCACACACAGAAATTTTGTGATATGGTATGACAGCCCCCAAGAACATCAGCAACCACTACTATTTACTGAGTGCCCAGTGAAGGTCAGTGACTACAGCCCAGGGAGGGAACTATTATTGTTCCATTTTATGTGTAAGGGAACTCTACGTAGTGACAGAGTTAGTAGATTGGATTCAAATCCATTTCCTTCAGATCTCTTGTATCTACTTACTGAGTTTCTGTTCTTCACTACTTCCTGTGGTTTGATAGTTTTACTAAAGGGAGGTCCTGGGAAACCAAAAATATCAGGTAGGGGAGCAAAGCATGAGATTTGCTTTGAAAAGAGGGTTCCAGTGTTTCAGTGTTTGAAAATCACATAGTAAGCTGTATGTGCCATGCCTAACATGCATGTACGTATGTATTTCTGTGTATGTGTATATGTCAATATATATGTCTATTTTATCTATGTGTATAGATTAGGAGGGGAGTATATTAGCATAGTAGTATATGATATATATTAAAATATAGAGAGAGCATTATTAGGTACCAGGCTCTATACATGAGGCTTTCCTCATATTCACTTGCCACGACTTCCATGAGGTTTGGACCGTTAAGGACAAGGGGAGGGTGGGTATGGCAGCTGAGTCGCACAGCTGTCATCTACACTGGTTTCCTTGCAGAAACCTAGCCCTTCATGGTCCCACTGCTGTGGTGGACTGACTGACCTGTCTCTAGAATTCCCAGTGACCCCTCACTGGATAACCCGTGTTCATTGTTCTCCTATTCATAGCCTGGTGATGGCTGGCCTTCTTTAGGGCAAGTGATTAATTTACAACTTTCTTACTTGCGTTGCTGTCTGAAGGCATGTCCCCCCACCTAGGTTAGAGCTAGATAACCCAGTATGTCCTCAGCATCATTGCTCTGGAAGTGACACATGTGATTATGGCATTCCCAGAGTAGGTGAAGTTTCCTGACTTCTTGTCCAGGAGGAATCAACCCTCTTCTCGGTGGTGTTTCTTACTGGTATTCCTGCCAGGGAAGATGTGACCAGGTCTTGGTTCGTTCCTGTTGCCGTGCTTTTAATAGTTGTGCTCAGCCTTCTCGTGGGAACTGGTCAAATGAAAGTGAAGGCCTGGGTGCAGACATCAGACTGCCATAGGCTTTTGAGAAGAGAAACTGTCACTCCTCATTTGGCTTTCTTGCTCCTTTGGGACTACTGACTGCCCAAGCCCCACCTCTATATTTTCCACATTGTTCTAGATGCTGATTTTTTCCCCCATGCATGAGTCTTCAAAATGGAATCTAGGCCTCTAAGAATATTCTTACTACACCCTTCTCAATTCTGGAATTTCAGAAAAATGACAAGTTTCAATTTTTGTCTAAACTGAAAAGACAAGGAAAGTCATTGCCTTCACTGATTCCACCTTCATATTGTTCAGACCCCATTTGTCATGGATCACAAAAGCTTGTCCAGGAGGTATCAGCACAGCATTTCCTGAAATGTCTACATTTCCACATTTCTGCCGTACTGGTCTCTCATTATATATCTACAAATAAGTTTATACTTTGTAATAATTACTTTTTGAACCAGATTGGAAGGTTGATTTTCCTTTCTGGTAGAAAATGAATGAGTGAACTGGAGTATCCCAGTGCTCTAAGGTAGAACATGTCTAAATGGGGCTTAGAATTCAACCAGTAACATGGAGCTCATTTGTTTTGAGTTAAAGAGCTAAAACAGGATAGAGTAATAGGTTATACTGATTTCTGTTTAAGTATAAGTAATTTTACTGATTTCTGAGTGGGTATGGAAAGCCTCAAGTTGTTCTGAAAAGAAATAGCTATTTTTTGGTGGTGAACTCTTACTCTTCCCACATGTAAATTTAGAAAACTGGATTTTATTTTACTTCACCAAGAGTGGCATCCGAATAACAAAAAGGCTCCTCTTTTTTTTTTTAGTTTAAAATGTAAAAATAAGAAGGAGCTAGTGAGAAAATCCATTCCCCTCCCCATAGTTCAACCTCTTATTTTCTACTGAGAAGTGAATATGAGTAAAACCTTTTATTTTCTCTTTTATTTTCATTATCTGATCTTTGGTTTAATTTATTTCAGTGCCTGTGCTGTGCACTTGGTGGAGCTGGCTTCTTCCAAGATTGTATTCTGACGGGGTGACGGGGCCAGAGACTGGCAGCCAGAACCCACTTGCTTTGGGAGGCATGCTGAAAAAACGTCACCCCTCCCTTTCATTTCACTCTTGGAGCCAGAGGCGGAAGAGGAATTTGCTGTTCTCAGTAGATCTGTCTCTATCTTGGCTTCTTTTTATGGCCATACCCTCCGCGAATGAGAAAATGGAGAGCACAAGTATTTAGCCTGTCATGGCCAGTTCACTGGATTATCCACACAAAACATTTTCTATTAGAGAAGGAACAAGACCAGGAGTGGTGTTGCACAGACTGCCATTCTAGAAATGCCTGTCTCTGGGGGCTTTCAGGAGTGGCTGTGGGGAAAGAACCCAGGAGGGAGTCAGAGTGTAGTGGCAGTAAGGTGTGTGTGAGAATTTGTTTCCATCAGGCAAAAGCCTCCATTCTACCTTAGGTCACTATAACAAGCCTTGAGCTTGATCCAAAACCTGTTCTTTTCCAACTTTCTAATCCTGGGAGTACTTAATTCCTAACTGTTCACTGAACATGGCTAATCAGGACGCCATGTAAAAACTGCGTGTGAGAGGAAGCTGGCACTCAGTGCTGCTTTCCGGAGGTGAGAAGTACCTTCAACACAGTGAAAGCCAGATCTGTAAGACAAGTCTCACTCCCCCTGCAGACCCTTAGCTATGAAGTTCGAGCATGGACATATAGTATGTCTGATTTCACGTTTCTCACACACTTTTGCACTTAGCTTTCTTATTTGTGGGTAACTGCCATGTGCATGCTCAGACCTGATGCATTTACTTTTTTTCCCTTTCCTTCTCTGTCCCTCGTTCTGTCTTTCGTCTCTCGTCTGTCTCTGGAATGCAGCACCATGATGGTGGGAGTTAAGTTTTCAATGGTGAAATTAATGTTCAGGTCAAATAGAAAATACTATCTCAGCAATTATTTTAAACACACATGCTTCTTTAGACCTTTATTTTCCTATATTCTGAGTGCCATGAAATTTCTCAAATGCAGGTTTTTTTGCCCAAATAATTGTATAGTAGTGTTCTACTTACATTATATCACCATGATTTTCAGATAATAGTACTAGAAATGTAAATGCCCGATGTTTTTCCCCCTAAGACACCTTGAATTCACTTAAAATCTTGTTTTCTTTCACAGATAGCCTCTGCCTATGCAGACATTTGTTTCATGCATCCCTCTGTATCTGGCTTTCTTTTTACCTAGGCCTTCTGCCTTATCTAGTAGCCCGACATACTCGGACCTGCCCTTCATTCGGATCTCCCCGCACCGGAACCCTGCCGCCGCTTCCGAGTCCCCCTTCAGTCCTCCGCACCCCTACATCAACAACCCTTACATGGATTACCTCCGGTCCCTGCACAGCAGCCCGACCCTGTCCATGATCTCGGCGGCCCGGGGGCTGAGCCCCACGGACGGTAAGTGTCAGACCACTGCATCCTGCTTCCACATCTTCCACTACTCCCCCTGTCTCACCTGGACATGTTATCGGGTAGCTCTGATGTTTATTGAGTGTTTCCTATGTGCCAAACACTGTGCTGAGTGCCTTAGCTCATGCTCCCGTTAGTTACAATGTTAAGATGCCTCCATGCGGGTGGAGCTGTTATCCAGTGCAGATAGCAGTGTGCAGAGCAGCCTGGTAGCTGGCAGCCTGGTCCACTGGCAGGCGAGTGGCAGCGATGGAACTCGAAACCAGGTTTTGGGACTGCAAAGTCCCTGCTTTCATCCACTGCTCTGTTCCGCAGCTCCGTGTGTTTAGACTGGCCCTGGAGCTGATCATGCAACGTGCGTGTATAACGGTGCATTTTTCTCGCCGTCTGGCGTTCACTTTTATGGTCTGTGTTTATACAGATGTGAGCAGTGCTTCTCAAACTCCAGTGTGCACATGGATCATGCACATGGATCACCTCGGATGGTGATTAAATGTGGTTCTGTGTGGGGCTTGAGGTTCTGCACTCTGGAAAGCTCCCAGGTGATATCAATGATGCCCATCTTGGACCAGGCTGAATAGTAAGGTCTCAGAGAACATGGTGGTTCAGACCTGCTGATGCATGTGCCCTCCATCCTTGATCTTGCCAGACAAAAACTGGAAGAGAGATGTGGTGGGAAAAGAAACGAACCTTGATTTTAATTCTGTAATATCTGATTCTTATGTTAGGCTCTCAGGGATCCAGTTCTGGTTGGGTCTGCTATGCTCCCAGTTACTCTCGCATGACTCTTTTTAATTGGAGTTGTATATTATGCAATTGACAAGTTCTAAACTGTTCCTTTGATTCAGGAAAGGCATTTCCCATCACACGCACATGCATGCAAGCAGACTTGCCCACAATTGCTGGAACCCGAATTAAGGTCCAGAGTCGCAGAAGCTTTATTCATTGCACTGAGTGGCTTACAAGTTCTCTGCAGCTGGCCGCTCAGATCACTGACTGGTGCTTGTTTCAGAGCACAGAGAAGCACCGTGCACTGCCTCTCACTGAGCAGTATCTGATGACCCGGCACTGTTCCCATTCCCCAGGCAGACCACTTTCCGAGACTGGCTGTGCATGGTTGGGTAGTCGCTGGGGAAGCTGATGAGATTGCTTAGTAAACATGTACTCAGTTGTACCTCCAGGAGTAGCAGTGCTTCGGGAACAGCTTTCAGCTCATTGTTTTTCTTCTGATTCAATGCAGTGAATATACTTGTAGGTTCCTAACGAATGGTTTGCCGTTTGGTCAAGATTTACGTTTTTTTCTTTTGGTTTTATTGACTATAATTGACATAAGCACTACATAAGTTTAAGGTGTACAGCGTATATTGTGAAATAATTACCACAATGAGTTTATTTAGCATCTATGATACAAATAGGAAAAAGAAAAAAAAAAAGATTTTTTCCCCTGTGATAAGAACTTTTAGGATTTACTCTCAGCAAATTTCAGATATACCATTTAGCAATGTTAACTGTATTCATTGTGTTGTATATTACATCCCTAGTACTTATATATCTTATAACTGGAAGCTTGTAAGATTCACACTTTTAAAATAAAACTATCAGAGAGTCAAATTAGAGTCAAATGTGAGTTAGTTCTCCTTAGGATTTGGTTTGACAATGAGGAAAATGGAGTCACCTCCTTGGAGTACTTGGGAGTTCATGCAAATAACTAACCAGGAGAACAGAGGGAGAGAGGGGTCCTGGAGGTTAGCGAACAGTGGACTTGAAGTTGTGCCTGGCTCATGAGGATTTAGTTGGGCCACTGGAAAGTGATACTTCTAGTTAAAGCATCTTATCGTTTTTTGGGTTTTTTTTGAAAGATTTTATTGGGGAATTGGGGGAGGGGACCACCAAGTTGTTGTTTTTCAGTCTTCGTTGTGGAGGGCGCCAGTCGCCATCTGGCTTCCCATCAGCAGCTTGTGGTCTCTAAGCTCAAGGTGTTGTGTTCAATCTTAGTTGTGGGTGGGCATAGCCACCATCCCATGCGGGAGTGGAACCAGAAACCTTGTTGTTAAGAGTGCATGCTCTATGAGCTGAGCTGCAGTATCCTCTGAGTCATGCAGGCGGTGGCTCAGCTTAAGGTGCCCAGTGTAATCTGTAGTTGCAGGTGTGAGTAGCCTACCATTGAACAGGCAATCTTGTTGTTACACCAGCGGAGCCATCCTGCCATCTGCTGGCAGCTCAGCGACAGCTCAGCTAGGGCACAACATTCTCTGGCCCATGTGGGAATTGAACTGGTGGCCCTATTGTTCAGAGCACGCATCCTAAGCCAACTCTTAACCAACTGAGCCACTCGGTGGGCCCTAAAGCATCTTATCTTCTGTTACCCACAGTGTTTCATGATGAGTATGAGTAAGACTTTTTTTTATTGTTTTTTCTGCTTTACTCTTCCTGCCTCTTAAGCATCCAATTAATACCCAGTCAAATAAAGTCAGGTCACTAATATTTCTCTCTTGTGATCTAAGCTTTTAATAAATATCTATATTTATCATGTATAAAAAAGTCTGGGTACAAATATAAAGCAGAAGGCTATTGTGAGAATGCTAGTGTTTCTGCATAATTGCAAAACTAACTTTTATTGATAGAATGCTGTGCTAATTAGCACTTTACATGCACCCTTGCACTCATTGCTCTGGCAGCATCATGGAGCAGCAACAGGTGATGTCATGGAACAGTAGCAGGTGATGCTGTCTTTTGTATGCAGATCTTTGGAATCTCAGAATCCCTGCAGTATCCCGCCACTTTTGCACATAAATTGGCATGTGGAAGCCCGTTATTATCCCACTCTTATAAAGCTGATCTTGCCAGTAAATTGCTCCAGATTGGCAGGTATAGTTTCGTTTTGATTTTGTAATGCAAAAATGAGATTTTAAATTATGGAATACAAAGTTGCAGCTTATTATTGTCCAGTTGTGTGCTTTATCTGTGCTGACCTTTTCAGTGTATAGCCCGGTCCTCCAGATAGTGAGAGCCTGCCAGAAGGCCCAGGAATGTTGTACATATGTCTGGAAAGAGATCACACTTGTCTACGCTGTCGACTACTGTAAGAAATGTGAACATGGTTTGATATAAGAAATTATTTTATTTTGCGAGGAAAACATGAGAATGAGTTATGTACATATATGTACATTTTAATCATTTTGAATTCTTGGTCATTTCTTTAAACTGTGGAGGGGAGAGGGTCCAAAAAATAATACCCCCCCCCAAGTTCTTCTAGCTGGGACAATAAATTAACATGAGACAGATCAACAGGAGAGAGTGTCCACAGTTTATCACGGATGTTCATCTGGGGTGCCATCAGAATATGAGACCTGAAGACACATTGGACTTGGAGGTTTCTATGCCATCCTGGACAAAGGAGAGGGGAGCAGGGGTCTGGGATTTGAAAGGGAACACAGGCAGTTTACAGTTAGACAAGAAAGAGCAAACTTGTGGTAAACAAATTCTTGGTGGGCCACCCAGGAACAATGGGACACAGAAGGATGTCCAACAAACAGGCTTGGCTAGATTTCTCCCTCTCTGCCACATTTAATTTGTAATATGAAACTAAGGTGATGCTCCTATCCGTTAAGCAGGTTTTTCTGTCTGAATTCCTTTAGGCAGGCAAGGGGAGGGTTCTTTCTGAGTCCTTTGTTTCTTAACACCACCTTAAAAATCAATACTGCAGGGCTGGCCGAGTGGCGTGGTGATTAAGCGCTGGCTTGGGACGCCAAGGGTCCCGGTTCGGGTCCCAGATATGAGGGCCAGTGACACTGCCCTCAAAAAAAAAAAAATCAATACCGTAAAAGGTATATTTTGGGGTGTCAAAACTTCAACCTCCTTCAAAACTAACCTCAAATATTTTGTAGTATATTTTACTTCTGTATTCCTTTCCTTCAGTTTTATTTTCAAATAAAAGGTCACATGTAAGTGAAGTTAAAGTATTTTAAAGTAATTTGAGTTAAAGCATTTTTACTAGAATGAGCTGATGTGGGCTGTGTAACAAATGGACTTGTGATCTACTTTCGTCAAGTAAGCACGCTTTTCTTGTGTCCCCCTGTAGTGCCCCACGCTGGAGTGAGCCCAGCAGAGTATTACCATCAGATGGCTCTGTTAGCCGGCCAACGCAGCCCCTATGCAGACCTCCTTCCCTCAGCTGCCACCGCCGGCGCTGGGGCCATCCACATGGAGTATCTTCATGCCATGGATAGTAAGTGTGTGTGTATGTGTGTGTGTGTGTGTGTGTGTGTGTGTGTGTGTGTGTGTGTATGTAGGTTCTGCAGTTCTGTGGGTAGCAGATGCCAGCTTGTGAAATGTAGAGGAAGATACAAAGATTAGGTGACTGTCTAACTTTACAAACCAGAGGAGGAGGAGAAACCAACAGCATGTGGTGCTCTGGTTCCCTTGATTTCCTAGGAAGCTGCCTACAGATTTGGCTATCTTCAGACTCCCTCATTAGCTCAGGGAAACGAACTGGAAGATGCAGGCAATTGTGATGTGGCAGATATATAAAAAACTACCCTGCCTCGAATGTCTTTATAACAAAACAGGGAAACAAGTTTGATTACATGAATGTACTTTGCGTAGTGATCCCTGGGTTTTATAGATTTTATGCCTTAAAAATTAATTTTAAAGAAATACTTGTACTTGGTTTTACATTTTTCTCATTTGATTTCCTTTGCCTCATGTTTTCTTTATATTAAAAATTATATTTCACTAAGACCTTTTATCTAGGAAAAATAAAAAGCATTTCCAAATTAGGAAGGGCTGTTTTTGGTACATAGCAGTAGAAGAAAATGGGATCATTTGATGCATTTTGTATCACTTATTTTTGGGTTCCTCTAGGCTTATGACAATCTCTTTGGATCACTTATCAAGACGTATAGACAAATGAGGCTATGATTGTCACTTTTCAGGACACCCGAGAGTTCTCATTTATTCAGATTCTTATAGTCCACATCCATTTGTCAGGTGCCAGGAAGTGACCCAGAAACATCATCCAGGGTGTACATCAATGAAAGCCACTGTCCTTTGAATATGACAGTAATATGACATCAAGTAGGTCATATACTTGAGGTTTCATTTGTTTGTTTTTCTTAGCAGCATGATTAACTTGTGCTTTTCCATCTATAGTCTGTTTTGATTCTTTTGTGAAAAGGGTATACATTTGTCAGCTCCAGTAGTGGTCAGTAGTCTAGTCCTCAGGCCCAGGAAAATGTACAGCCTTGTCTTACTGTCGTGAACTACGTGGCTGTTCAGGAACATAAGCTCATGCTGGTTTCCAGTGCAGAGTTCATTACCACACACAAAAAGTGAAAGGAATATGCTGCATCTTCTGCAGGGCTTTTGTTCTGCTCAGTCGAGTGGAGAGCTTACGTTTCAGATTCATCATAACCACATTACAATTAGGGATTATTGAGAGAAAAAAAGTTTGGTGTTATTATGCAAATTTGTTATTTAAAATCTGTAAATAAAGAATTAAAATAAGACAAAATCCTTGGATGGTCAACCCATATTACCTTCTTTATTTGATGAGAATGTGTTTAGTCAGGCAATGGCAGTTTTTATCTAAATAAAGGATGAAGCTACCCTTTTACTTTGTAAAAACTAATTAAAGGAATTTTAATTTGCCTAAGTATATGGTAAATTGATTGTCATTAAGTAGGAATTTAGATGTCCTAGCATTCATCACATAAAAGGAAACCTCCTTTTTCTTTGTCAGAATTTTTTATTAGAATAGAGAAACAAAACAATTAACAGAAAGCCAAATCGGAGATGTCTGTGTTGGAACAATAAGAATGCTCAGGCTTCTATTTAAGGAGGAAGCAGTTTGACCAGTGAAGACCTGGCCCACTTTCTCTCAACTGTTTTGAAAATGCTCACTTTGTCTCCTGTCCCTTCATCACAGGATTTCAATCACTGCCCCACAGGCAATGCTGCCTTTATCTTTCTTTGCTTCGTTATTAGGACCTTGGGACAAGCACATTAAATAAAGGATTGCAAAGTGCTTAAAGTGCTGTATTCCTTCTCTCTAAAATAACTGAAGTAGTATATAGTTAAACAGAGCATAAGAAGAGTACCCAGAATTTAAGAGACTTTTCCAATAGCAACTTACAATTCCTGCATTAGATGTACACCTGCAGTAGAGAGCCAATCTGGGATCTAGCTGGTCACTCTGATCCATGTTTGGGACTCTTCAGACTGGTTTCAGCTGAGCACCTGACTTTTAAATGTGCCACCAGTGGGCATTATTTGGTTCCAGCCAGCTTCAGGGGAGAGAGTTTCTGTGTTGCATGTCAAAATGAACACGTCTATTTTATGGCTCTTATTCTACCTTTTGGGATTTGAGTGACCTTAAAAGACAGGAGAGCAAGTAATATCCCTATAAGGAACATACTAGAAGTTAGGGCTCCTGAAAACCACACCATTTATATTGGTGGAAACTGACTTAAATAAGTGCCCATCTTGGAGGGAAAAACAGAGGAGCTGGACCAGCCAGGCAGAGTGCAACTTGAGGGTCCGTGGATGGATGGAGTCACACACCTGCTTTGTTTTTGGAGATGTGAGAGGAATATAAGGCCTCTAGTGTTTTATAATATCAGATGGCCTTCTTATCTAATCAGTGGTTTAAGAAAATTAAAGCTGTTCCAAGAATCAGTTCTGTGCAGAATATCTTGCTGTTCTAACTCTGCCAGTGATCACTAAGTCCCAGTGAATTCCAGCGAGAAGGTTATTGTTAAGGATTATGTGGACGTCCACCATGAGTCTGCTTTGTCCTTGGAATCCTTTGCAAGTGGAATGTATTTCTTCACTGAAAATTCTGTGATGAAATTAGCCTCTCGTAGTGAATAAATGTGAAACATTTATGTGTAAGGCAGATGCCATGATAAAAGTAGGGTGCTGATCTGAACACTAGAAGATGTGTACATAGTTGGGGTTGCATGTTAGGGCTAACATGCCCTAACTCAGGCTGGTAATGAAACTATTCTGAATGAAGAAAATCAATTTTAAATGTGCCTGAAAGAAAAATTTTAGGAGGTTCCACATTCATCATTCAAATTGGTTTTCCAGTTTTATACATAGATGGTACCAACTTATTAACTTCCAGTTTGTTGTTTATGTTTTTATTAACTATAAAGTATATTATCTATAGAGCCTTAGGCCCAGCTGAGTGGATCAGTTGGTTAAGAGCTCGCTCAAGAGTGGGAGTTCTGAGCAACAGGGTTGCTGGTTGGACTCCCGGGCCTAGCTGAGCTGCCAACAGGTGGCAGGAGGGCTCAGCCAAAAAAAAAAAAAGAAGAAATTACTCTATAGAATCTTTATGTTCATCCATTTCATTTCATTTAACTAAAGCATGTTGGTTTGTTATCTTTTGTTAAGGTCCACCTCTGATGAAGAAAATATTCCCTTGGGAAGCCAGCGGCCCCGGTTTGGTCCCACATAAGAGGGCCAGTGACACTGCCCTCAAAAAAAGAAAATATTCCCAATGTATTTTCTGGGGCCCAATACCTAGATTTTTTTTATATATAGAAGGCTTACCTTTTACTCCAGTGTTCTGGGTACCATGAAATTGCCACATCCCTGTGAACAGGCCCACCCATGCTCTGACATAGAAAACCCTCCATTATTAGTAATTGTGGCTTATTTTCCTCTTAATCTACTGGGATTATGTTCTCATTCTTTCATTAAACTTTAGTTTGGTGACTCTATGAAGTCACTGTGACCTTAGAAAAGTCAGGAGTGGGCCAATGACCACATTCATAGCTATGCCCTGAAATTCAAATCTCTAATATCTACCAAATTGAAGGCAAGGGAGCATTTATTTTCTAAGTCTCCTGGTATAAAGCACTGTATTAAGTTGGCATGCATTTAAGTGTGAGTTACTGACCTCCACGTTAGAGATGCATTGGTGGCATCTTGAAGGTGGAAAATTCTAATAAATATCAGTAATTAATTAATAAGTCCAGAGAATTAAAGTAGATTCATCAAATCTCATTATAATGCTTACACAATATTTTCCCTTGGAAAATCTATAAACAAATCACATCCCAAGATTTTCAATGTTATGGGGACTTATGCTGTTAGACCATGGGGAAGTCAGGGCCGAGCTACTCACTGCTGGCACTAGTAGGACCGGATGAGTGTTCATCGTGGGGTGTCCTGTGTACTGCAGGGTTCCAGCAGCATCCTCAGCCTCTCCCTGCCAGAAGTGATAGCATCCCGTGAGTTGTGATAACCAAAATGTCTCCAGCTGTTGTCACATGTCCCCGAGAATCATTAATTTAGGATAATGTATTTACCAGTTGTTTTAGTAAAGCTTTAAGCATACCGTGGATCAAATAACTACAGAAATAGTGGGGAAATGAGGGCATAACCAAGCTAAATGTTTTATCTTAGGATGCTTTAATTCATTTTTCCTTTGGCTCATTGCCTTAAAATGGTGCATGTTGGAGTGGGGAGGGTGATATGTAGTGTAACTGTGGGAACCACTGTCTTTGTCGCTTGTGGTGAATTAATGATGGGAATATCTAAGGAGCCGTCAGATTCATAAATCACTAGAAATGAGAGGGATAACACATTAAAGTCTTTCCCTTTTGTTTAGTAATTTATCATTTTGCCTGCACATTAATAAACAGAGCTCCCCTGAGGTAAGCCCCTGGAACATAAATATTTCTCCCTAATTTCCTCAGTTGTAGCCAGTAGATCACAAGTGGGAAGAGAGATACTTGTCATCACAAGTTGCCACTTCTTACCCTTCACTCCTTGCACACAGGCTAGTAGCAGTAAATAGAAGGTACTGAATGCAACCACAGATAATCAGGTTCTGTTTTGTTTATATAACAGGCACCAGATTCCCCAGCCCCAGGCTGTCAGCCAGGCCGAGCCGAAAACGTACACTGTCCATATCACCACTGTCCGATCATAGCTTTGACCTTCAGACCATGATACGGACGTCTCCCAACTCCTTGGTCACGATTCTCAATAATTCCCGCAGCAGCTCTTCAGCAAGTGGCTCCTATGGTCACTTATCTGCGAGTGCAATCAGGTATGTGTTTTCCCAAAGCTGTTATGTGTTTCTTTAGGAAAACATCAGTGCTCAACTGCACCTGGATTTGTGTACTGAGTACCTGTGAGGAAGAATACAGCAACATGACACTGGGCCTGACCCAGGGTTCCACAGTTAATTATTGGGCCAAACATAACTTTTTCTTTTCCCCCCCGCAGACGTTTGTCAGTAGCCCATCTTTAGAAGCAGTAGTTATTCAGTTAGGATGAAATCCACATCGTAGAGAAATGAGTATGGCACAATTTTTATCTTAGCTCTTCTCATCAATTGTAGTTCTCCAGTGGAAGAACTGACTTCATATCTGCTTGTGCAGACATGCAAGGACAGGAGACGAAATCAAAGGCCAGGCAGAATTCACGCCTGCTACAAGGGGGAAGGTGTGCCCGGAGGTGGGGTTAGGGGGGCAGGTGAGAGCAGGGGCTTCAGTCTAATGGAAAATAAGTGCAGGTTCTCAGTCATTGGAAGGCATACCTATCACAGAAAATCTAGGGAAAAAAAAACTTAGCTATAGTAACATACCATATTTACCAGAAATAATGAATACCGTTGTTTTTTCCAGAATTTTCTCAATTACAGTTTTAATTCTTTACTTGTTCAATTATCAGCAATGCTCCTTGTCAGGCAAGTTAGTGTTTAAATATTATAAATCTCCATTTTGAAATAATGTCACTTTCTGCAGTGTTTCTTTGTTTTTTAATATGGTCAATAAAGTGTGGAAAGTTGAAGCAAAACAGATGACTCACTTTGCTTACACCATAGCAATCAGGAGATTGAAAGGGGTCCTGGGGATGTTTTCAGGATGAGCCTCTGTCGTCACAAATATAGCTTGAAGTCGGGGATCTCTGTAGTCAGATTCCAGCTTTGGCACCAACCAGCAGTGAACAACTGTCACCGGTCGGCTCTCTGGTGTTCAGTCTTCACATTTGTAAACCATAGATAAGACATCCATTGTGTAGGAAAAGGACACATGTAGTTAAGACTGGCATGGATCTCCAGTGCCAGGATGAAGACCCTAACCCATGGCAAAGTCTCATCCTAGCCTGGCTCTGAGGAAATGCCCGTCTCGGACCTGTAACCTGGCTGTTTTGCACTCCTGGCAAATATCCCCCGGGTCATAGGATGCCATTGACCATATGTCAGTTTGCTGAAATTATGTAATCATATGGCTTGACTAGACATAGATTCGAAGTACAGAAATGTGGCACATAGTGCTATGTACACAGAATCACCTCATGGGCCTTCATCCCTCTTGCTTCTCCTGCATGTTTCATCCCTCTTGCCCTCTGCCCAGCTATCTTGACATTTTACAGCATCTAAAGGACTTAAAATATGGTGTGCGAGTGGTCACAGTGCTCGTTTTGTTTTGACCCCATCACCTCACTGGCTTCTTGATCTCACCTTTGCCTGGGTAATCTAGTACCAGGCCGGTACTTGCAAAACTGTCAGTGTATTGACTTGAAATTATCCTTGTCCCCTGCCTCCAAGGAACTGCAACAGATCCCATGATTGTCATTGGTGCTGGAAGAAGAGGGCCTGGATACTCTGGCAGTCACGGCCCCTGGGTCATCACACACTCACTTTTTTCTGTGGCCTCGGCTCCTTTCTATTCTTTCTTTCTCTTGCTGCGTGACCTCTCATTCTTCAGTACACATCCACTATGTGATAGGAGGAGATGTAGCTTTTAATGCATATCAGGTATTACATATAACCCAAGATGAGGTGCCCTTTCCATAGAATACAGTAATGAAAATAACAGCACCACTTGCCAGCCCTTTAGCTAGAGAAATATTAGTGCTTTACTTGCCCTGTTCTGAGTTTGCTTTTGTGAAATCTAAAAACTGACTTGAGGAATAATTAGTGAGTAGCAGGACCAGTGGATGACAGGGAAAGGGAGAAAGCATGAAGGGATCTAAAAGGGTAGTTAGCTTTCTCAGGAGTGAAAGATACAAGAGCCAGTGTGCACTCAGGATGCGCTGAAGCTCTGCTGGGTACCAAGTGGCGCAGCAGGCACAGCACACACTCTTTTGTCAGTGAGTTTAGAAAGCAGAGTATTATTTTGTTCTGTGCATCAGCGCAGTGGGGCTTTGCAGGGTAACAGAGGCCTGGTGGGCATCAGTGCCAGCTCCAACCCCTTGCCTTGTAATTTACCCCACTTTTGAGTTGCACCCACACACACACATTTTCTAATACCTAGTCTGCTTCTCGTATTAGCAGTGCATAGAGTAATGACGCCATTTAAGTGTCTAAAGATGTATTCAATGGTTAAATGCCATAACCATTTCCTTCACATTCATGTCCCAATTCACATGTTACTCTCGAAGAGACTGATCATACCATTTACCACTATTTGAAATTGCCATGTTTACTTGGTCACCTAGTAATTTACTCCACTAGCACACAGTGCCAGACAGCTAAGAACCCTGTGTCTTCTTCACGGTCACAGTCCCCGCCCCACAATGTGCCCTGTCACCCTGTCACCTTGACACCACTCAACAAATATTTCTTAAATGAATAAATGAAGGAGCTCTTTACTTAGCAATTAGAATTCTACTCACCTTTGTTAAAGGAAGTTTCTATGTGATAGATGAATAACTAAGGTTTTCAGAAAGTTAGTATATAAGAATAGTGAATTGTTAAATATATAGAGATAGAGACAGGGGTGGATGTAAAATAAAAGGATAAAAAAGAAATGTGTACCTTAAGATTGTGTATGGTTCTTGTGTTTATATATTTACTTAGTAATTCAGACTGCTATAAAAATACCATAGAAAGCAAGTATTTTTTCACAAAAGCCCATTGGCATATTAAAACATACTCGTAGTACTTGAGAATGTCTAACATTTTCAAATATATCATTCAAATATATATCACGAGTCTTTTTATGTCACAAGTAAATTGATAATTAAAAAAAAATAACTGCATGCACTTGGAAGTGATGTGAAATTTTGACTTCTCTGTCACCCTGAAGACAGCCATCTAACAGGAGATGACTCAACATTTATGAATACAGCCTGTAACACCGTTCTGGATGTTTAAAGCTCATGCTATAAATGCCCAGTGAGGGGCGTTATATTAGAAGCAGTTTTCTCTGTGCTAATCCCTTCCCTGGTAATTGCACTGCCAGTGAACGAGGGGTTTCCAGAGACTCTGATCCTCCTGTAGCCTTGGCAAATGTCACACATTCAGGTAACCCAGCAATTCCAGCCTTCTCACTCTCAGTTAATAGCTAAAATGAAAACGGTTTCATTGCCTTAGCAGCTTCAGGTCTGGCATGGCCAGGACAGGTATCTCAGTGAAAGCGTGCGTGCCCAGGGCTACCCCTTCGCAGCTGGGCGGGTTCCTGTGCTCGTGGGCACTGCCTGGTGGGCCGAGGGCAGGTTGTGCTTTCCCCCGGGTGCAGCAGCACCACTTTTCGAGCAGCCCTGGAAACAGGGTGTATCTGCAGGGTCCACTGCCACTTCCTGAGGCAGGTAGGAGCCAGCTTGGCCTGCACAGCATTGGCTCTGCGCTGTGGCCGGGGTCAGCTTCTTGTTTATGTTGGAGAAACAATGCAAAAATTGGTTGGGTGGGAAACACTGAAAAATAGAGGGATACAGTGCTAAATTACCAGTGTCATCAGAACTCTGACTGCCTCTTCTAAGGAGTGTGTGACAGCCTTCCCCGGTTTCAGTGACAGTAATTAATGTTAACTAAAAAGGATTCCATTTACTCCCAGATGTGCTCACTGGTTGTATGTAGTACTTCCTTTAGTCAGGTACTCATTCATTTCCGAAATACTTAACTGCATATTCAGCTGTGTGCTAGTCACTGTCCTGGGCTTGGGGGCTGCAAAAATCAGAGGGAGAGACATGGCCTCTCCTTGGCACTCATGGAAGGGAAAAGCCCCCAGCTAGGTACCAGTGAACGAGTGGAGCAGATGAGGCCATGAAGGGAAGTTTGCTGGGGAGGGGCTGTCACCAGCCCAGGGCTGCAGCTGCCAGTGAGCTCAGGCAAGGTGAGCCAAAGTGTGGGCTGGAGGTGAGCAGGGGCAGGCTGGGCTGGCATCCGCTGCATTGTTTAGGGACATGGGAGCTGATGCTGGACAGGGAGTTAGTGGGCGGAGTTTAGTGAGCGGAATCAAAGTCACCCACCTACTTATGGGGTACAACCTGGTGAGTCTGACTTTGAACTTCCTCTGTCTGTTCCCCAGGCCTTCCTTCTCCCTTAGAAATCCTCCAGTGGGAGGCTGGATTGAAAGGATTGGTAGGAAATGCCATTTACAATAGAGAAATAATAATATCTGATGATATTTTCAAAATTTTGATTATGCTTATATTAATATATGACTTTCTAACCAGTGCTTCCAGCCAGATTTCACTGAAGACTGTCACTGGTTTTCATGGGCCTGGAGGTTTTGTCTGTTTGGCTGTTCAGTGGCAAGCAGCTTTTAAAGCCTTTAGAACACTTTCATCATCTGAAGCCGAATGTATTTTTTGTCCAAAGCATTATTCAAAGAGTGCTTGTGTCTCAGTGTAAATGTTAGGATCACATTTACGTGTTTTGTGAGTCTGCAGGTCTTTATTTGTACGTCATTACTTCTTCTGAGGCTGCTGGGTTTCCAGTAAACATGTCCTGGGAGCTTTTATGGATGAATGTGGAAGCTTTATTTTTTTTCTTTGCAATGCAAGTGCATGCATGTAAGTGCCTCCTGGTACTTACACATACACTAACAATGATAGCTGTTGGCCCATTCTCTGTGGAACTGGAAAGAACTGTTCTTACTTTGAATGGCAGTGGTTATACAGTAAATTCCACAGCTGTAACCAGAAATTGAGTGACCTCGTTAGTACAACAGCCACAAAGTTGGTTTTGATTTAGAATTCCTCCTTTTCCCCCTTCCGCTTTCCCCTCTTGAAGTCAGTTTCCCAAATTGTGGGGCCCTCCTGTTGTAGCAGTTCTGACTGCTGCCTGCCTGGTTTTACCTTCAGTACTGGTTTCATGAGCAAAAGAGTTGGGAGAGATGAGACCCTGAAATGTAAATCTCAGTGCTGGAGTCTTCAGCATACAGAAAACGGGCTTTACTGCAGCATGAAGTTTGTTTTCTTTTTTTTAAAACTTTTTTTATTATTATTATTAGTTACAGATGTACAAAACAATGCAATAGTTATTTTTTTCACCCCTTACGAAGTGACTCCCCCCGTCCCGTGCCCCCCCACCTTTGATATCATACATATCTATTACAATTCCATTGACTCCATCCCCACACTATATTCCACATCCCATGACTATATATGTGTTAAATTATAGTTGACATATAATATTGTTCAGTGGCAGCTTCAGATGTACAGTGCAGTGGTAAGGCCACTACACTGTCCATGAAGTGTTCTCCCTAAAAAGACATGCGTCCTTCTGTTCCCCTAAAAAAAAAAACATTTACAACCTTATTGATTATATTCCCTAAACTGTCTCTTCTGTCTCTGCAGTAGTATTGTAGTTACCAGTTTATGTTGCCTCGTCCCTTCTCCTTCTCCCATCCCCATCCCATCTAGCCCTCATCAGTTTTTTTCTTTGTGTCTCTAAGACTATTTCTGTTTACATTGCTCATTTATTCAGTTCTTTAGATTCCACATATAAGTGAGATCATATGGTATTTGTCTTTCTCTGACTGACATATTTCACTTAACATAATAGTCTCTAAGTCCATCCATATCGTTGTAAATGGTACGATTTCTTTCTTCTTTTTAGCTGTGTAATATTCCATTGTGTAAATGTACCACAGTTTTTTAATCCAGTCATCTACCGATGGGCATTTCGATTGTTTCCAAGTCTTGGCTTTGTAAATAGCGCTGCAATGAACATAGGGGTGCATATATTTTTTCGAATTAGTGTCTTGGGTTTTTCAGGATAAATGCCTAGGAGTGGAATTGCTGGGTCAAAAGGTAGTTCCATTTCCAGTTTTTTGAGATACCTCCACACTGACTTCCATAGTAGCTGCACCAATCTACAATCCCACTAACAGTGCAGCAGGGTTCCCTTTTCCCCACAGCCCCAGCACTTGTTATTTGTTGATTTATTGATGATAGCCATTCTGATTGGAGTGAGGTGGTATCTCATTGTGGTTTTTATTTGCATTTCCCTAATGATCAGTGAGGTTGAACATTTTTTCATATGCCTGTTGGCCATCTGTATGTGCTCTTCAGAGAAATGTCTCTTCATTTCCTCTGCCCATTTTTTAATTGGGTTGTTTGTTTTTTTGATGTTGAGTTTCATGAGTGTTTTATAAATTTTGGATATCAACCCCTTATCAGATATATCATTGACAAATATATTCTCCCATTCAGTAAGCTTCCTTTTTGTTTTATGATTTCCTTTGTTGTGAAAAAACTTTTAAGTTTGATATAATCCCATATGTTCATTTTTTCTTTTACTTCCCTTGCTCGTGGGGATGTATCAGTAAAAATATTGCTCAGAGTAATGTCTGCAAATTTACTCCCTATATTTTCTTCTAGGAGTTTTATGGTTTCAGGTCTTACATTTAAATCTTTATTCCATCTTGAATATGTTCTTATATATGGCATAAGGAGGTGGTCCAGTTTCATTTTTTCGTTGTATCAGTCCAATTTTCCCAGCATCATTTATTAAATATGCTATCTTTACCCCAGTGTAAATTTTTGCTTCCATTGTCATAGATTAACTGTCCGTATATACATGGATTTATTTCTGGGGTCTCTGTTCTGTTCCACTGATCTATGTGCCTGTTTTTATGCCAGTACCATACTGTTTTGATTACTGTAGCCTTGTAGTATGTTTTGAAGTCTGGTAGCGTGATCCCCCTGACTTTGTTCTTATTTCTTAGCATTGCCGAGGCTATTAGGGGTCTTTTATGGTTCCGTATAAATTTTAGGATTATATTTTCTATTTCTGTGAAAAATGCTCTTGGTAGTTTGATAGGAATTGCATTGAATCTATATATTGCTTTAGATAATATGGACATTTTAACTATAATAATTCTTCCTATCCATGAGCATGGTAGGTGTTTCCATTTATTTGTATCTTCTTTTATTTCTTTCTTCAATGTCTTATAATTTTCTGAGTACAAATCTTTTCCTTCTTTGGTTAAATTTATTCCTAGGTATTTTATAGTTCTTGAAGCAATTATAAGTGGGACAGTTTTCTTAATTTCTCCTTCCGTTAGTTTATTATTGGTATATGGAAATGCCACTGATTTCTGAACATTGATTTTATATCCTGCTACTTTACTGAATTCGTCTATCTGTTCCAGTAGTTTTTGATGGAGTCTTTGGGGTTCCCTATATACAGTATCATATCATCTGCATATAGTGACAATTTTACTTCTCAGCATGAAGTTTCTTAATCCCAACTTAAACTACTACATCATAAAAGGGTCACATAAGTTTTTTTAAGGGTTTGTAAAAAAAAAAAAAATACCCCCAATTGAAAAAAATAATGTCTTTATATGTAAGCATTGATCTTACACTTAAGACATTTCCAGAGAATCCGAAGGTGCTTCATATTTTTTCCTCTTCCCATTGGGTGAGAGCTGGCGCCTTTGTGATGGGGCCTTCCCACATCACCCACTCTGGTTCCCAGTACAGTTCAGCTCTAATCAGTCTCAGGCCTGGCAGCTCTCCAGGTAAGGGCTTCCAGAGATGAACCTGGACACCAGGTCACCTTTCTGCCGAAGCAAAGGTAAATAAGATGCATGGAGTATTATTCAGCTACCATAGCCTCCCTTATCCTTTCCCCACACATTGGCAGGTTAACACAAGGGACCCTGGCACCACGATTCCCTGAAAGCCACACGTTCCATGGCAACCTAAGGAAAACTATTATTTTAGAGACGGGCTAAAATGCTGTGTGGATTGAAGTCATTAAACAATAAAACTGAACCTTTTACGTTTAGGTGTGCGACAGTTGGGTGATCCAGCCTCTTGCCATCTTTCTGATAGTTCTTCAGTTTGTCTTCGTTTTTATTAAAAACAGATCTCTTCAATATTGTAATCAGCTCTGTTTACCCCTCCAATATAAAGGACCACAGCAAGCCAAATTACACTGTATTTATTGTGCCATATTAAGTGATCCAGCATATTCCCCACTCTTCTACCCCCCACCACATATAGCATTCCTGAAGTGTTTTTAAAACACATCGTGGGCTTGTCTTATATGCTACTTAATGGGATTTTCCTCTCTTTGACTTGAATTTAATGACTTTGAAGTGCCTATATGTATATTAGGGTTGATAAATGTTTAATGAATGATTTTGTACAATATGAACTTTTAAGTGTCCCACTTATCTGTCATTCCAGGAATTAAATATGAATTTGATTTACAGATTGATCACAAGCGTTTCTATACAAATGTTGACACTCATCACATCCTTGGTGTGAAAAAAATAATGTTTCTTGTGACAGTCAAACATGATTATGGATTGCAAACTTTTATGTCTTGATTACAATTAATATGTAACCTCCCAGATACACATAATTATTTTATTCTTAGGAAATGTAAATGAGATATATAGAAAGTACTCTGTTAAAACTTGCTGAGTTAATGAACAATGCATTGTGTGGATTTTATGACATTTAGTTGCTTAGCATCCTTTCATTCTACTTACACTCCAAATTTTAAACAAATTGGGGATAGTTATTGAGATTTCCAGACAGGAGACTTCCATGTAAGTGAGGTGTTGGTGTGCAATATTTAAGAAACAAGGCCCAGTTTGCAACATTTGACCACACTTTGCAAAAGAATGTTGACAAAATTTGATTCTGGTTTTTGGTAGAGAATTTTAAAATGCATCAAAACTTTCTTAAAGATTCAGACTTCGGGGCTGGCTGAGTGGCTCAATTGGTTGAGGGCGCGAACTCTGAGTGACAGGGTCGCTGGTTCGATTCCCACATGGGCCAGTGGGCTGCGCCCAGGCTGAGCTGCCGTTGAGCTGCCAGCTGGTGATGGAATGGCTCAGCTGGTGGGAGCGCATTCTCCGAAAAACGGGGTTGCTGGTTCTACTCCTGTGTGGGATGGTGGGCTATGCCTCTCCCACCCCTAACCCCACCCCCAGCTGGGATTGAACATGGCACCTTGAGCTGAGCTGTTGAACACAGCATCATGAACTGGACTTCCGCAAACTGCTGATCGGCGGCCAGATGGCAACTGGACTTGGAGCTGAGCTGGCTGTGCCCTCCACCACTGGGATTGAAGGACAGCGGCTTGGCTGTTCCCCTTTCCTGGTTCCCCAATAAAAAAATCTTTTTAAAAAGATTCAGGCTTTGGGAATTTTAATTTTTCAATCTTTGGAAATAGAACTGGCTCCCACTCAGATAGCAGTTCATTGATCACTTTTAACTGAGCTGAATTAAAAGTGAAAGAGACTGTGAGTAGTTAGTGATCCTTACTTAGATGTGCTCAGAACTCTGTCCCATGTCACTGCAGATATGCAGTGGAATGTCCCTTTATTAAGGTATGGTATCAAACAAAATTCAGTAACAATAAATCTGTTCTAATGAATACAAATAAAGTTATATTTGGTGATGAGGGCACCACACACATTATAGTCAGGGATCTAAAATCCATATTCTTTTTCTGCTCTTTAGAAAAATAAAGGGAAGAATAACATTTGAATTAATTCTGGCTTTATAAATGTTGTCCTAGAAGAGTTTTACAAAGAAGAGCAGTCTTTAGAAGCTGCACACCAGATCTGTGAGAGACCCTGGGAACGCACATTTGCTTATTAGCCACTCCCTATGTGGGACTGTGGAGCCCTCCTTCCTGTTACGACCTTGGCTCTTCATGCCTTTTCCCTCATAACACTTACTTTTAGACTGTTATTTCAGGAGGCCTGTGACCATTTAGCACAGTGCTTGGGAAGCTCTAGGCCTCCTGATCCTTTCTTTCTAGATGTCTTATTGACTTAGTATAGATTCACAGCTTTAAGTCACCGTCTTATAAATGATTGCATTTTTTATTTAATATCCCATCTTAAAACGATCCCATCTTTCATGTAGGCAGTAGAAAAGTGAAAGCTATAAAAATAGTTTTTTAAGTTATACTTTATTGAATATTGAGTGAAGAAAATTCAGAAATCAGAATGTAAAATTAATCTGTATTTAAGGGATCCAGAGAAAAGAGCACGTGAGCAGACAGTGAAGGCCTGGTGTATGAAAGCTCAGGCAGACCACGTTTTAGACGAGGCTCTGGCCTTCTTTAGAGGAGACAGGAGACATTTATAAAAATTTTCAACAGTATCAATAGTTTATGTTCCATAGAATAAATACATGAACCATTTAGGAAAATAGCATTTTGTTGAGGGCCTCTAAAGGTAGAATCGACTTTTTAATTCTGACCTCTGTCATCAGCAAAATCTGTTCTCGACTGCTGAAGTTTGTGGAAAGAAGTGAATCTAGACAGTAGCTTTGTTTATGTAATATTGTTTAATAGAAACATCAAATTGTAGTTTTCAGAGTAACATTTTTTTAAGTGACTATTCTGCATGTGGTAGACACAGTAATGGTCCCCAAAGATTCCCATATCTTTATCCCTGGAACCCAGGAACATGCTACCTTACATGGCAAATGAAATTTTGTGGCTCTGATTAAGTTAAGGATTTTGAGATGAGGTTATTCTGGATGATTCAGGCGGCCGTAATGTAATCACAGCCATCCTTATTAGAGGAAGGTGGGAGCAGGGGTCAGAGTGAGAGAAGAAGGTCATAGTAAAGTGGGTTCATGAGCCCAGGATGCGACGCCCCCCTAGAAGCCGGGAGTGACAAGGTGCCTAGAGACCCCAGAAGAACTCGGCTTTGCTCACCTATTGCAGCCTCTGATCTCCAGAGCTAGGAGGTAATAAGTGTATTGTTTTGAGCCACTGAGTTTGGGGTATTTATTGCAGCAGCCGTGGGACACTAATGCATTGTGGAAGCCACTCAGTCACTCATTGACTCAAAGTTAAGTGCCTGCCACGTGCCAGGCAGTGCTCCTAGTGCCAGGGGTCAGTGGCGAGTAAGACCGACCAGAGCCGGCCTCACCCAGACCTCACTTATGTTCTAGAGGGCATGAGAGAATATGATTTCAGAAAGTGCTATGTGCTGTGGTGAGAATAAAACTGTCAAACAATGGAGAATAATTGGGTAAGATGTTGCAGAGGGGCACATTGTAGGGCGCATCTGTCTCAGGACACCTCTCTGTCTGAGGAGGTCACATTTAAGCTAGGCCCCGAGTGACAGAAGGGAAGCAGCCATGCTAAGCTCTGGAAGTACCTGTGTGCAGTGAGATTCCTGAGGCAGAGCTTTTTAGAATGACAACTCGGCACCACTTGGGGGACACAGAGCAGGAGGTGGTGGTTTGGGCCCTCTCGTCCCTGACCAGTGGGAAGTCCTCTGGAGGTTCTTTACATGCACGTGGGAGGGGGGTCCTTCCTTTTATTCTTGACATCCCAGAGCAGTGCCCAGTCACTGCCCATTTCTGCTGCTTCCTTGCAAAACTTGGTCAAGAACTCTGCAGGCAGCTCTGAGAGCAGGAGGAGCCTGGCCTCAAATCCATGCACCAATGCTGTGACAGCCAAGAAATTCTCTTTTGTTATCAAATTCTGAATAGGCTTTTTGTAAGCTGGAGCCAGCAGCCTGCCTTCCTTCCTGCAGCAGCTGGAGGAGCCAAGAGCTGCATGGGCCCCTCTGGGCAAGGCCTCACCATCCTGGCGCTTTGCATTCAGAGGACAGGGTTTCTGTGGCTGGCTCCTTGTGAATAAGCTGAAAATCTCTCGTCCATTCTATATGTTCTCTATCCCGTGGAATCTAATAATGGACAAGGATTTTGGAAAATGTTTATTCCTGTCAATTGGCTTTAGCAGCAAAAAAGCAGCCAGAAAGGGGGATGTTACCCAAGTATGTTATAAGCTCCCGCAGCTCCTTCCTGTCCACTGGACATAGGCAGAGAGCACGCACCTGAGAGCGGACGCCGCAGGGATGCCCGGCGTGGCTGTGCTCTCCTCGCCTCCATCTTTAAAAGTAAAAATGGACCCACCCTGTCTGACTACTAAAGTTTTTAAATTTCTTGTATTAATATATGAAAGGGCATTTTCTGCCTTGTGAAATGTGTCCTTCAATGTTATAGATTCTTAATTAGGTCCTGATGTTTTAAGCCCCCAAATATTCTAGATTTGGAATGAAAGTAGCCACAGGAGCCTCCTGCCAAGCCTACCTGGTTATGTGAGCTCAGAAAACTCTGGAAAAGGTGTATGGAGGTTCCTGCAAAGTCTGTCACATTGTAAATGTATGTGTAGTGCAGTCTTTTTGTTTTTGTTTTTTTAATGAATAGAATAAGGAAGTTACACTTAGTAATACCCTACCCATTCACCAAAAGGAAAGGGGGGAGTATTAAATCATTGTGTTTTTTTGATGAATGGCTTGTACACTGAAAAATAAATTGGACAAACTGGCATAGAGCTCAGTGAACATGAAATCAGCTATTAGAAGAAAGCTTGTGAACAAATTCTGAGGCAGATATGCATCTTTTGATTAATGCCCTATCAATCATGCACACAGTTACCTTTGCTAAGTCTCCCTGTAATCATTCATGCTTGCTTTCGGAAACACTGGCAGAAACTAGAGCACTGCAGAAACGGAATATTATTACTGATTTCTCCCTAACTTACTGTGAACAATGACTGTTTTCACCTTGTTCCTGCTTTCTTTTATTAAGGAAATACAATGCAGACTGAAAGGAGAGTTCCTCCAAGCCTAGTGAAATTCTCCTAGGGTATTCTTAATGATATTCAGTCTTAAATGGGCAGTCTATTGTAATGCAGGGTTCTCTGTAGGAATAATAGTAATGTAATCCCATTGAAGCCGCCCTTTATGGATTGTAGTCAAATAGGCAAAATGTGGAGTCACATTAGTGAACAGAGTATGTCTTCGGAATTATTACTTAAAGCTGTTGAAATGGTTTGAATTTTGTTATTGTAATTATTATATTTAATTAATGCGCTTAACAGCAGTTGTAATTAACACACCAGATTGGAAATTTCCATGACTTTTATCATTGACATTACAAGAAACCCTCATTCTTTCTGTGTATTACATAGCAGGGTTGGCGAATGTGTGTGTGTGTGTGTGTGTGTGTGTGTGTACTTTTTTCCACTGATTATGTTTCAAGAAAGAAATTTCCATGAATGTGTTTATAGTTTCTCATGCATTTTGAAGCCATTGGCAAATTTGGCGTTGCATAGTAGTGAAGAGATCTTTAGGTAAGCCCCCTCGGAACTTACTGTAGCCTGGGAAACCGTGTGGCATGAAGAAGCAGTGACTTGCATTAGCATGTATAATGGACTTTAATAGACATTTAATGCTATTTAGCTGGACGAGGGAGCTGTGCTCTCCCATTGGAATTTCCTCCATCGAAGCTCATTGATCACCAATCTCCCCCAGGAGAGGTTAATCCATCAGTTTCTGTAACCAGACGGCACTGATGGAAATTCTTTATGTGGCATTCTGGATGAACCAAGCTTTCCATCTTTGCAAACAAATGAGTGATATGACAAGTAAGGTGTTCAAAACACATTTAACCAATTGATTTTCTTTCTGCTTGTAATAAGATCAGGAGACATATGCACAGTGTGGCCAAGATTAAGGGAGTGCTCCGGCACAGGACCATGCTGGGCTGACAACCGACGAAAGCACTATGCAGCCCGTGGTCACCCATCCCTTTTTATATCAAGTTTGTTATTGTAATAAATAGCTGTTATTGAGCTGATGCCTTTTGTTTCGTTCTGCTGAATCTTACTTCAGGTCTGTGTTTGTGTGCACACACGTGTGTCTTTTCATCTCTCTCTTGGAAGTTTTTGAGATGTTTGTCAATAATTATTTCTACCTTCTGATTTGAACAGACAGCTGATGTGATTTGGGATGGTAAAACTTGGTGTAAAGTTGCAAATGTGGGGTCCCTGCATTCCTTTCAGTGATGGTCTCTTGCCCTTTCTCTCCCCCATGCAGTCCTGCCTTGAGTTTCACCTACCCTTCTGCACCCGTGTCTCTCCATATGCACCAACAAATCCTAGGCCGGCAGCAGAGCCTGGGCTCGGCCTTCGGACACAGCCCTCCACTCCTCCATCCTGCCCCAACCTTCCCAGCACAGAGGCCAATCCCAGGGATCCCGACAGTTCTGAACCCTGTCCAGGTCAGCTCTGGCCCGTCCGAGTCCTCACAGGTGAGAGAGACCACTCTGTGAGCTGGTCGGCCTTGGTAATGGTAGAGGAGACCCTTGCCACTTGTGCCAGCTCTTAACTTGGCATTCTCAGGGCTTCTGTAGTGCAGCCTGTCTTCCTGACCAGGGCCGTCATCACCAGTCTTGTTGAATGTGCTGCGTATGTGCTCCTCTTTAAACACCAGCCTCCTTCGCCAGTCATTTTATCTTTGTGGGAAAGTGGGCTGCTCAATAAGGCTTCATGCATCTGACACGGTGCCGTCTGTATCCCCATTCAGTAGAAATACGTTCATGGATGTGTTGCTTTCGTTCAGTCACTGTCGGTGGGTGCTTAGAATCAGGCGCTACTTCAGAGTGAGAATAACATGGCCCTCTGCTTTTATCTCCACACCGATAATGCTCAGAGAAGAATCCGGGCTCTCTAATTAAAGAACTTTGCAAACAGTACACACGGGTTTCCTTCCCACCTCACAGCTTTGTTCTTTTGAGTACACTACTGGAGCTGGGTAAAGCCCCAGCCCTCAGCTCTATTCCTCTTGCTGTTAAAAGCCACAGGGAGCTTACGTGCGGTAAAAACGAGGAGCTGCTGCATGAATGTATTTTCTGGCGGGGAGCACATTTTGTGAACCCCACTGCCACAGGAGTGGAGCATTCTCAGAGGTATTACTCTCGAGTCAGGCCTGCCTGACTCGCGTTGCTTGTCTCGAGTTGCATGTTTTAGCAGTGGTCCTGCTCATTGATCAAAACCTGATTTTTGTCTGTCCCTGTGATTATGACGGCAGAACAAGCCCACCAGTGAGTCTGCAGTGAGCAGCACTGGCGACCTGATGCACAGCAAGCGGTCCAAGATCAAAGCGGACGAGGACCTCCCCAGCCCTGGGCCACGGGGCCAGCAGGTGAGGTGCCCAGGCTCTACTTGACAATGAAAAGCCAATTCCAGAGTCTTGCTTAATGCGTTTCTCTCGCTCAGAAGCAAACACAGAAAATGCAGGAAGCTGTGTGTGGCAAGAACTGGTTCACAGAGTAACTTGTTACTGACCACAAGTGTGACCAGCCTTATGTCCTCAGCCCTGATCTTGGGCTAAGTTATAAGTTCCTGGCCCTAAGCCTGAGCTGGGCAAAGCTAGTGATGATGTTCCATGTACTAAGCATGTTGTGATTTGTTCTTATTTTGCCACTTCCCATGTGTTAGGAGAGCAGGGAGAGATAGAGGCACACCTAATCCAAGGCTACATGCATTCCGGTCCTTGACCCGAAGTCCTGAGAGGAGGAGTTCAGAAATTCAGTCTAGTCTCTGTTTTAATCACTTAGATCCCCTGAGCCTCAGTTTAAAGGTGTGTAGATACTGTAATACCATCTCATGGGGTACCTGGGCCTGACATGGTGGGAGGTCTATGAGTATTATTTCTCAAAAACGGGTTGGACAGGAGCCTAGCTATCCGCAGAATCTGGGCCTTGCTGTAGCCAGGCTTTGTTGGCCCAAACCTCAGGAGGATGGCATGGATGGATGTCATGGGTTCTGAAACCCATCTACCCTCTTGCATTTTGCTTGCCAACAACCTTGCTGGTTACATCTAAACACTTATATACAGTTTTTGTCATATAACCTCAGATTAGAACTCAAATCTACACACCTAATTGTCTCCCAGAATTCCATAAATTCTTTGTATTTTAATTGCTACAAAGCCACCCTAGAAGACTAGGAAAGACCGTACCTGCCAAGCTTTAGATGCTGTGGTTCTCAAGCAGAGAGTATACCCTTGGAGATCAGAAGTTGAACCAAGAAGACATCATCCCTCTAAAACCCACAAAGTGCCTGTCATAGCCTCCAGTGGCCCAAAAAACAGAATTAGAGTTACTAGCAACCATTTCCCTGGGTTCCAAAATGTTAGATGAATAATATACTGAAAAATTAATATACTGAAAAAGAATCCAAAAGGGCAAGACCAGTCTTTTGGGTAAAGCCCACATGACCAAGTTTGCTTCTCTTATGGGATGGCAGTTTTTTTTTCACCTTTGTTTTCAGGCAGCAAAATTTGGCCTCAACTTTTTATCATTGTTACGGTTTGTTGTGTTTAATGACAAGTTAACAATCTCTGAAGATGTATTTGGTAAATTGGAAAAAATGCACAGGTGATCCCAAGTGTTTGACTTCTTCCATTCACAAAACCCAGTTGCTAGACCTAGGCTCTCTTTCAGTTTCACTGAAAAATTGCATCAGAAGGAAAATAAATCTAAATCAGGTTTTTTCTTTCTCTTCTTATCTTTCCTCCTATTGTGTCTGATTTTTCCCCCTCACCCCCGCCTTTCAGGAACAGCCAGAAGGCACCACCCTTGTGAAGGAGGAAGGGGACAAAGATGAAAGCAAACAGGAACCTGAAGTCATCTATGAGACAAATTGCCACTGGGAAGGCTGTACACGGGAGTTTGACACCCAAGAACAGCTGGTGCATGTAAGTGAAGGGGACCGCAGAGCTGCTGGTTTTAAACTCCATGACCTTTCTGTGGGATCAGCTCCCCTGACCCTGCGTTGAGTCAAGTTTCTTAGCTAGCTAGCTGCGCTGCAAACTGGAGAGGCCTTTGTGACTTTCTAAGAATAAAGAGAACTCTGAGCCACGGTGCCTGACCTGTTCAGTCAGCTAAAGCTTAGTGTAAAATTCAATAAAGTCTTCAATAGAGAGTGTAATGACTCTGATCCTGTAAGCCAGAGAACACTATTTTGAGTTAGTGACTTTGATGGTTATTGAGTAATAGTAAGCTGGACATGAATTATTATTAACCTTTTAATCAAGTTTGAGATTCCTTTCCAAGACCCAGGAACAACAAAAAACTGTAGAGGTGGGATTCCTTTTGTGCATTCCACCTTCCTTGTGCCCAAACCCTCTGGCCTCAGGAATCTCCCATTGTTTTACACAGCCATTAGTGCTCTGTGTGAGACAGGTAGATGCTTGGGGCAGGCCATTAGCACAGTTGCTTGACGAGGGGCCAGCCTTTGCAGGTCTAACAGGAAAAAGTGATATGTATTGTAAAATGTGTTTAATGATGACTACTTTTGAAAACTGCAGCATGGTCAGGCAGAGAACCATACATTCTCTGCCCTCCAGGTTCCGAAGTCTTTCTTGTCACTTCCCTGTGTATTCTTTCAAATAAGGCAGCCTGCCCCTGCCCCTGCCACCACCTCCCTCATCATCCAATGTGCTTTGGAGGAGGGGGCGGTGTTTCATTCATGTGGCACTTTCTCTCAGACCAGTGGCGTCTCCTGGCAAATGGGACTGGGAGAACTAAGATGGAAGGGCATTTAGATGCTCAAAAATCAAAAGATGTAGCTCACACACACTGATGAAGGACAGGGTCCCAGTAAGTCGTTAAGGATGGTTTCTACTTGTGGCAGTTTCATAAGCTTCTAATCTGACAGAAAATCTGACAGAGCAGCTTTTGTTGTGACCCTCCCTGCCCACACACTCCATTCTCTTTTCTCTTATAGTCACTTTTTATTTTTACATCATCCATATTTCTTGATAATGCTCCCCCATTTAAACACCAAAATCACAGAATTCTTCCCACTTCCCACATGTTTCACAGGCCGTGTAATGGTCCACACACTGCAGTGACATCATAGTGTTAAATATATGGTTTGCTGGTTTTGAGATCTGTTATGTACAGTGTTTTGAAGATTTAACATGACATTAGCAGGATTTTCCCCCTCTATTTCGTTTTTAATTGTGTCTCCTCATAAAGGCATAGGAAGAATTATAGATTTATCAGCACAGCAAGAAACTAGAAAATCAGATGTTTTTAATTAAGGTGTATTTCCAGATTTTTCCATGAACTTAATTTATTTTTTCTCTTTAATTTGATGCAAGTGTTATTTTTAAGCCAAGCCTGACTTAATGGCCCTTTATTCTGGCTGACTGTTTTAATGGAAACCACAGACATTGTCATACTAAAAAGGATAAAGAAGTTTTGAAGTTTTCTTTGAATGTAGAGAAATAGTCCCAGAGAGTCGAGTATGCCAGGAATACCGAGTGATATAATGAGTGCACAACATAAATGAGGAGAGTTGTTTGTACAAAGACTGCCATCGTGAGCGACATGTTGGCAGTGCTCCTTGCTTGTTAAAGTTCCCTTCTGAGCGATGACGCAGTCTTGTGGTGCCTTTTCTGCGGATAAGTCGTTGCAGTTTCCAGGGAGTGCTGTGATTATAGCTCAGCCATTATCAGAGGAGGAATGAAGTAGAAGCTGATGCTAAGTCTCCATTTAAAGGGAATTGTGCCCCTCGTTAGAGACCAGGTTTGAGATCACATTTTTTGGATGGTGGTAATTCCTTTACCTTTTTGCTGCCTATTTAACGTGAAATCTTTTTTTAAAACCATGGATATTGCAGGTATTTGCATTTAATCTCAGTGGCAAAGGGTTTTAGATGGTGGTGGTGTTTTAGTAGATCTGAGTAGTTTTAAGGTAAGTCTATTTAAACTATCAACTAAGTGACCACCGTGTTATCTGCTTTATTGTAAAAATATGAATGAATACATATGTGGTGGAATTTTTTTATTCCAAATCAGCTAGAAGAAATTCATGTCAGGATTAGAAGAAAATTTAATATGTTACCTTTATGATATTAATTTTAGTCTAAGATAAATTATATGAGTAAATAAACTTAGTTAAGTGAATTAAAAATTATAATTTACAACAGCATAAATAAAGATTCTTGTTTCTATCACTTATTTGCTACCGTTTTCCTCATAATCTGAAGTGTGGAAATTCCAGATTTGTGTGTTTAAGCTGATTTTACTTTTTGCGACATACAACTATGTTCATACTCATGAGTGTACCTGGTAGCATCAGCAGTGGCCTGGTATACTATAGTGCTTTATTTTTGTTGATTGAACAAATAGCTGCTTCAGGTCCACCTAGTTACTTTGGTGGCAGATGGAAATAATACCAGTTGCAAAGACCACTGTTTTAGGGACAGAGGGAAGCATTAACTGCGCCTCTTCCTATGACTTTCTTTGGAGAGAGGACATTTTGTAACTTGGTTGAATTTTCATGCTGCATACAACCAAGAGGCAAGGTGTTAAGCCGTTGTGGTGCTGCCTTATTTATAGCCATGACCCATTCTTTTTCCTCCTCTTACAGTTAATAGAAAGATTCATGATTCTTCATGGTTGTCTATCTCGTGTCTGACAGTCCCGACTGCCTGCTAAAGCAAGTCACTATCTATAATTGATATCCTTCTGTGGAATAGGGTGCTGGCTGCAATTGAAGGGCTTTGCTGAAAGCTCTTAAATCCTGACAAGTTCTCCCCTTGTTCTGGTTCAGTCGCTGAGCTGCACAGTTGGAATTCCAGAATCACTGGAACTTGGTTTAAAAGGGAGACATGTGTTTCACATTAGCAAATCACAAAGTTGAAGAGGAGCATTAGGGACGCGGCTGACGTTGCCCGCCAGGTAGTCTCATTTCCAGTGTAAGGCACTCCGTGTTCTATGGAAAGATTACCTTGTCCCATTACTGTCCAAACAGATGGGCTAAATACTGCCTTTCCCTTCCCTTTTATTTCAGGCCCCTGCCCTTCTCCAGTGTTGTGTGTATTCTAGCTTTGCTGTGGAGTCTTCATCACTGGATGTTTAATTGATTTCTCTTCCCAGAAAGATAATTATAATTGGGCTTAGTTACTCTCAAGCTAGTATTAAATCGGTCATAAATTTACTCCTATGCCCAGAAGCTAAGAAGATATATACTATATATTTTTTTGTTAATCAGGTTTTTGTTGTACTTTGTCCCTTTCTTGATGGCAGTTAAAATAGAAGGGAACAAGAGAGTAAGAAGGGTATATAGTATAAAAGTTAATTAATTTAAAGTACCATTGATTAAGACTGAATTTATTATTGATTTGTCAGGATGCAAGCACTCTCTTCCCTTGACAGCAGAAACCATGTGCTCTAACATCTCAAAACAACTGTGAAAAGTCCACATTTTCCCTTCAATTCTAATTGGACCCTCTCTTTGCTTTTGTGTAGTATGTATTACAGAAGACATGAATCTTAAATTTAAATTTGTAGAATATTGTTTCTCAAAGTGTTATTTCTGGTTTGGTTTGGTTGTGCTTTTATTATTATGTAAAAAACTCAAATCCTGTCTTCTGGCCTGGCGTCTCACACAGATGTGGGATCTTTCCCGTCTGTGCTCTGTTTGTCTGTGTTAATTCTGTCCGGGAAGTCCGTTCCCCTTTGGCTCCTGAATGACTGAGAATATGAGGTATGCACAGAGGGCGGCACACATCAGCATCAGGTCCTCGGAAGCCTGCACACTTTGCTTCGGAACGACACTGTGTAGCCCACAGTGTGTTGAGAGGCTTTTAAAAGGAAGAAAAGGAGTGTGAAGAATATGTGCCTTGTGTGGGTTACCACAGCTGAGTGGCTGGTTATACTCACAAACATCGTTGCTGGGATCTGAGAGAACAGAAATGGTCTAACCACTGTACCTAATGGCCACCTGTTTACTGTATCAGTGCAGCTCCTGATCCTCTATTTCAGTGATCCATTCTTAACCCTCTATTGCAGTTTAAGAAGTAACACATACAATAGTCTTTCCAAAAGTCTTTGAAAAGTCAAATTAGTTTTTAACAGTTTATTCCTCACCCCGTCCCCAGCAGAATGGGCCCCCAGAAAAGGATCTTGCTAGCCGCTCTGTGGGCACTCTGGTTTCCTGCCATCAGGGCCACACTGCAGAGACCGTGACTGGTGTGTCCATCAGCCCAGCATCGGCGGGTGGCATTTCAGCCTCTACCCCTTCCTCCGCTCACATCTTTTAAACATGGTGTCAGAATTCACCTTCTGTAAGGGCCTGCCGAGTGGCGCAGTGGTTAAGCGCTGGCTTGGGAGGCCAGCAGCCCCAGTTCGCGTCCCACATATGAGGGCCAGTAACACTGCCCTAAAAAAATTTTTTTAAATAAATAAATAAAATAAAAAAATAAAATACAAAGACTAGAAAAATGCCATTTCTTAAAAAAAAAAAAAAAATTCACCTTCTGTGGACTGATTAGCCACCTACTTGGGTGTTAAATGCTTTCATGTGCTGATCTCTAAAACAGGCTGAAGTTTCCCTCATCAGAAGAATACAATTATAATCACCTTTGCTGCCATTTGAAAACAAATTCTATACACCAGCAGCATGAAAATGAATGACTTTCTTTTTACTATCACAGAGATTTAGATATAAAGAAATCACATCTAATCTGTGAAGAATTGATATATCTGTAGAAACGTGGGGAAGAGTTAGGAAGTGGTTAAGATGTTATTTTCATATTAGTACCATGATCCTAAATTTGTATTTTAAATGTTTTCCATCTAATTTTGATCCCTTTGATAAAGTTGCATTGTATATCCTTACCTAAGAGAAAATTGAGTTTAAAATATGATAGTTTTGTGTGCACATAAAATGTAAAATAAATGAGTGGAGATTTTTATCTTATTTTTCCCCTACATGGAGTTCCTGGTTAATTTAGATACTTCAGTTATTTGTAGATATGTTATGTAAAATGTAGACTAAGAACTACCAACTTCAAAGCCATCCTTTGACAGTTGTGCCTCAAGGGTCACATTATTTTTAAAGTTTCTGACTAAATTGCACCTGCAGAAATTGTTCCCATCAAGACACTCAGGAGATTAAGCTGAGTGGGGTCACAGAGGGCTGTGTGGTCCACCAGTGAAAGCCTCCCAGGACCATGGGAGTTCTGAGTGGCAGCCCCATCTCTGCTCTGACCCTCCGGATGACCTCCCTGGAAGCGTTTGACCCTTCAGAATGTTATTTTCTTACTTATCATTCTGTGAAACAGCCATGAAAATAAATGCCGTCCCTGATGTCCAAGGCCAAACAGAGATCACGTGCAGTAGGCCTAATGAGAAACAGACAGAGGCTCTAAGAGAGGGACTCGTCTCTCTGCGCTTCATGTGTTTGTGTTTCGTAGGGTTGAGTCGGGGAAGGGAGGGAGTGGCACTGTTGGATTTTGTGGGTTCTTTGTGTTAGCTGTCAAGCTTATCTTATATTCATTGTTGCTGAACTGGGACATGCACTTGACTGAAATCGAGACCCCGTTCTCTTTCCCGGTCTATGTCTGACAGATGGGACTTGCCCTAGACATTTTGCCTCCTCAATCCTCAGTTTTAGTAAAAGTGAGTGAAGCATTTAAACTGGATAGTCCTTAGGATGGGGATGGCAAACAGGTTTCGTCTGAAGTGCCAGCTTATTGGCTGGCAATCACCTGGGGTGCTGTGCAGAGCTCTCATCCACCCACTTCAGCCAAGGAGGTGGGGGCAGGGATGTACAGCCCATTATGGATGGCTGCCCCAGGTGGAATTTCAGAGGAGGCAGGCACTTGCCATCTTTCCCAGGGTCTATTTCAACCCTGTAGATTAAGTGCCCTCCAAAATATTTGTGGTTAATTTTTCTAGGGGGTGGTATTAATTAGTTGGGTAATTATTGAATTATTAAAATGCCCCCTTTACTAATGTTCCTTAACCTCTGAATGAAGAGTAATAAGTCAGTATTTTGAGTAACTATTACTGGCATAGAGTAATGTCTTAGTTACTGTCTTAAATTTGCTCAGTGGTGTTACATCCCCTAAAATGTTTCATTGTATGTACCCCCTAAAATGTTTCATAGCATGTACCCCTTGAAATATTTCATCAAAATTTTTATCCAAGGCACTGTTTCTGCCATTTGGGGAGGACTTTCCTATCAAAAGCTTGTTGATTGGTTCTGAATGATATACTTCAGGTGAGGGTTTGAATTCTGCCAATAATTGGTTCCCTGGATATTCTGTATGGATCCACTGCATACATGAGGGGCTGATGCTCACTCCGAGCTGGGCTGCGTACCTCACTGAAATATCGATGTCTATAGCAGCTCTTGCTGGCACCATGCGTCCCCTTGTTTATCAGGAAAAGTATGAGCTGACCAGCCATTCTCTCAACAACTCCTCACCAGAAGCAGACCTGGGAGCAGCCTTCATGCTGCCCACTGACCCAGCTTGGTGATGGGCACACTGCCAACAGGACTTAGACCAGACCTTCCAGGATGGTCATTCTCAGTGGAAGGGGAGACAAGGAAACAAAAGCACAGTGAACACAGGAGGCAGGACGTAATGAAGCCAGTTTTAGTGTCGTTGAGATTCTAGGAGCTCAGGAAAGGGAGAAGTGCATGAACGGAATCCAAGACGGCTTCTGGGGAACAGGTGGGAAATATGGTTAAGGTCAAAGCACAGCAAAGTGTGGGGATTGGCTTTTGAGGCATGATGATGATGGTGATGATAATGATGGTAATGGTGAGGGTGGTGGTGGTAGTGATGATGGTGGTGGTGGTGGTGATGATGGTAATGATAATGGTGATGATGTTTTTTTTGTTTTTTTAAATTGTTTTTGTTTTTATTTTTCTGATATTTCATTGGTAGCATATGGGAGTACAATGGACTTTTTTTTTTTTTTTTTTGAGGGCAGTGTCGCTGGCCCTCATATGTGGGACCGAACCGGGGCTGCTGGCTTCCCAAGCCAGCGCTTAACCACCGCGCCACTCGGCCGGCCCGTGATGATGTTGTTGATGATGACAACAGTGATGGTTTTGTAAGAAGAAATAGCACCCAATCTGAAAGAAACTTGGCTTCCCACTGCAACAACAGTGCAATGTGCATTTCAAAGCTGACAGACCTGAGTTCAAGGCCTACTCTCCACCTTAGATTCCTCACATTCCCTTTCTGTGAAATAAGGATAATATTTCATTCATAAAACAGGGGGGTTAGGGCCGGCCGAGTGGCGCGGTGGTTAAGCGCTGGCTTGGGAAGCCAGTGACCCTGGTTCGGGTCCCACATATGAGCGCCAGTGACACTGCCCTCAAAAAAAAAAAGAAAAAAAGAAGAAAACAAAACAAAACGGGGGTTAGCTAAAAAATTATACTTAATAAAATGTTACTTATTATCCTTATAAAAGTGAAAATTGTAAAGATATTTACCAGCTGCAAGGTTCATGCATGTTGCCTGTAAAAATAAGCCTTAGGTTGGTATTCGGACAGTGTTTGGGTTGGCATGTCACCATGGAATTTGTAGTTGCATAAAGATGCTGACTAGGTCCCCTTTTCATGAAGCCCTAAGAGAGAAGGACTGGAGGTCCCTGGGTCCACTCCTTGTATTCCAGGTCCCTCCTCACACTCGTGTGTGCTGTGCTGAGAATCAGCCTGAGCCTGTTATATATTCTGTTGTGCTGACATCCTTCTGAAAGTCCTCCTTTGTGATCACTCTAAACCAAGACTTCTCAGCCTGGGGATACTGGGGCAGAGAAATCTTTGTCGTGGGGGCTGTCCTGTGCATTGTAGGACTATTAGCATCATTGCTAATCTGCCCACTAGATGCCAGGAGAGCCCTCCCCTATCGTGACAGCCAAGAATGTCTCCAGACATTTTCAGATATCCTCCCAGGGAGCAAAATTGCTTCCAGCTCTACCTCATATCTTTCCTCTTATAGGGTGGAAAAAAATGAAAAAAACAAAACAAAACGTATATTTGTGATTAAAAATACATTTTCTCTTGCTTAAATGTACTTTATAATGTTCAGATTAAAAAAGAAAAGATTAAGGGCTGGCCGAGTGGCTCTGTGGTTAAGCACTGGCTTGGGAAGCCAGCGGCCCCGGTTCGGTCCCACATATAAGGGCCAGTGACACTGCCCTCAAAAAAAAAAAAAAGATGACATCATTAAATAGTCTATAGCAAGATGCTCTTTAATGTATATGTATGTGGTGTGCTTGTGTGCATGTATGCGTATTTGGTACATGCTCGTGTGTACATATATGTGTGTATGTAAATTGACAGAGCTTAATTTTAGAACCACATTTGCTAAGGTTAGCCATTTAGTGCTCAGCAAGGCCTATTACCAGCCAGGCTCTTGGTCTTGGTGGAAAAATTCCATCACTGCACTTTTTTTTTTTTTTTTTTTTTTTTTTGCAGACCAAGGGAAGTCATTCAGACTTCAGCCCCTGAGATCATGGCCGGCAGGGCTGGAGATCAGACTTCTGCTTTGACATAAAACAGAGCTCCAGAGCAGAAAGCAATTTTCTATGCAAGGACTTTTTGAAGATTCAGGGATATTTAGGCTTTTCTGAGATTAGCTAAATACTGCTATAGATGAATTTTTTTTTTTTTCATTTCTAGAACAATTAATGTTGGCATGAGAACAGAACTTTAAGTTGCATATCCTCAAAAGACTATATGTAGGCCGAGGCCTTAAGTTTAAGCCACCCCACCCCACTGAATTACCAGTAAAAGCTAGCATTCCTTAATCAGGGAGCAGGCTGTGGAGAAGGCATTAGGTAGTGTGTTGGAGAGTTAGCTTTTATTCCTGTGTCTGCCAAAAACTGTTTCTGACTTTGAGTAAAGTCACCCTACAACTTCAGTTTTTTAATGTGTTTTATGTCTGTGAGAATAGAATGAGATCATATCATGAAAGTGCTTTTGTACATGCTATACAGCATTATTCCAATATAAGGAAGAATGGACTCCAGGAGAAGTAGTACTAATAAACCTAATTAATTGAAAAATGTGGAGATTAAGGAGACTTCATCACAATAAAAAGAGTATAGAAGTATGTCATTGATTCTGTTGTCCCCTCTCACGTGTGTAAGCTGTTTCTTACCTGCTACAACGTATTGTCACCACTGGTGGCCACTACACAAATTGCAGGCAGAGTGTTGGAAGGAAAAAAACCTCTGCTTGTCTGACCTATGGACTTGGGGTTGAGCTGGTGGGGGGAATAAGACCTGATACACAGATCTTTTGTGTCTGTCGCTTTGAGTGAGGGGAACACACAAGGAAGGTTGTGGTGAGGGCTAAAGATGTACAGCAGAGCAGTGGGGAAACAGGTAAGGTGAAGGTGCAGAAGAAGGAATGAGAGAAAGGTTTTGTGGAGATTGCATTTGAACACGGTCTTTGAAGAACAGGTGGATTTTAATAGGGAAAGGACACTGCAGGGAGGTGTTGGGGCTTCCATGTAGAAAAGACAACAGGAAGAAGTTAATGGATATAGAAAGCATAGGAGAAATGTATCTATGATAGTGGCTAATATAGTAAAAGGCTGGTATTTCTGATACTTCCCTGGGTTAGAGATACAATTACAAAATGAGTCATTCTAAGCTTTGGGTTGACGAGTGGTAAATAATGCAGCTGTGGTAGAACAAAAGTTTCAGGAGGCAGAGGGTAGTGAGAAGTAAGATTAAAGTGCAGGGGTCACCGTTTCCTGGCTAGGAGTCTGATTGACTAGGAGTGTGACTTATGTTCCAGATGGAGTAAGGAGAATCAAATGTTTATCCTGAGGGGAATGGCTTGAGTCAGCATGAGCTTTAGAAAGATGGGGGTGGAGCTTTGCAAAGCCCCAGAATGTAAGAACCATGTATTGAAGAAGGTGGGCTAGAGTATGTCAGGACCCAAAGTGAGATTCCGCAGTGGAAATTATTTTTAAAAACTTGCCTGACCACTGCGCTGTACACCTGAACCTGAACCTGAAGCTGAATAATATTGAATGTCAACTTTAATTATATATATATATATATGTGTGTGTGTGTGTGTGTGTGTGTGTGTGTGTGTGTGTGTGTGTATATGTCACAGGATGTGGAGTACAGCATAAGGAATAGAGTCAATGGAATTGTAACAGCTACATACAATGTCAGAGGGGTAATAGATTGGGGGAGGGGGTTATCACTTTGGGAGGGGTATAAATGTCTTACATTGTTTTGTACACCTGAAACTAATTTTAAACAAACAAACAAACAGAAAAACCTTGGGAAGATAGTTTGGAGATGGTTCAGAATTACAGTTTTCACAGCTAACGTGGATGTTGTAGATATTGTTCAGAGAGCAGACAATATTCCAGGTAGCTGACTGCGCATGTGGGATGTGGTTTTGCCCATGGAACCCCTGTCTCTGGTGTGCGTGGTGGCCCAGCGTCCTAAGATTCTGTTGTCTCTTTACAGTGGAGTGACCAGACTTAGGAACATGACCTCTGATGACTTAGGAAGATGCCTGCTCCAGTGCTGGTCAACTTTCTAGGGCCTCATTAAGAGACAGTTTTATTGTGATTATTACATTTTTTTTGTTTTGGTTTGGTTTTTGGTGTGCCTTATTTTCTAGTTATGAATGCATAATCTCAAGTTCTGGAAATCCCTTCTCAATTAGGGAAACATAACTGTGCAGCTGTCTGCTGTGAGCGTCCCAGCATCCTGTTGGGCAGGTGGTCCCTTTGTATACCTGGCCCAGTCTTGTCTCCTCTGCACCCCCAGTGCCACCTGCGTGGACACCTGTGTTTCTTTGGGTGCTGCCTCTGTGCCTCAGCATATGTGATATGTCCAGGGAGCTGAGAGCCTTGTCTAGGACAGGTGAGAGCCCCATTCATGAAGCATGGGTCTTTCTGGTGGCTGTTCCTGGAGGAAGCAAAAGCCCCCAGTACTTCCCTCCCCTTTGCCACTTGGGGAGAGGTGGTGCATTTCCCAGCACAAGATAAAGCAGTCAAACCGCGCCGGAGCACCATGCTCACTGACTCTGCTGTGCTCTGCGGAGATAAACTTCACTGCAGCCTCAGTGCTGAGCGGTTGACTCCTGGCAGCAGCTTTAGTGGCTAAAATGCAGATTTTTTTTTTTTTCTCGATCAAGAGGGGATTATTCGTGTTATCAGTCTAGAGCATCTTATTTCAAAATGAAAAGCCTTTGCAGAATTACAGATGCCAGCGTTTGTACAAAGCTTTTTGGCGATTGACAACTCAAAGAGAAAGTATGATTTATTAGCCTATAATGGCTAACCCTGAGCGATGGTCTAGGGCCTCCTGATTTGTGAAATTGCTTAATGTGAACTGCCTTTTTACACCACTCAGGCCCCAGGTTACTCAAATAAATGTAGAGTCTATGTTATGTGATATGTTCTGGGAGAGGGAAAAAGGAAAGGGGGTGGGGAAGGAGAAGGGTGGCTTCTCAAATCCATCTTGGTGGTGCCTTTTACAGTAGTTTGGCTGATAAGCCTGTGGAGGAAAGATTAATAACAAGGCTTGTCGCTATCAGTACCTGCTTGTCGATTCTCTGTAACAGGGCTGTCTGTTCAGCATGGAAATTATTGATTAAATAAAAATTGCTATTAGATTGTGATGTGATCCATAATCACAAACAATGGTGGACATTCCTCTTTTAGATCCTCGGCCATGCATCACATTGTTTCTTTTTTTTCCGTGGCTGTAATTTATATTGCGCTGACACTCGAGCTCCTTAGGTTTGTCCTTTCTGCCTGGAGGCAGGAAAGCATAGGCAGGAGAGTTCAGACTGGCCGAAATGGGGCAGGGGCATAAAAGGAATGTTCCAGTCAGGTGTCTGGCCAATTCATTCACTGAACTGCAGCAGGATAGTGTTCTTTGTTTTTTTAAGTTTTCTTTTAAAAAAAAATATGGTAAAATGCACACAACATAAAATTTACAATTTTATTTTATTTTTTCCAGCTTTATTGAAGTATAATTGATGACTAAAATTGCATACATTTAAAGTGTATAATGTAATGATTTGATTACACCTTGTGAAATAATTACCACCATCATGATAATTATAATAACACAGTCACTCCTTTTTGGTGTGTGTGGTGAGAACACTTAAGATCTACTCTCTAAGAAAATTTCAACTATATAATACGGCATTATTAGCAATAACCAGTATGCTGTACACAGATCCTCAGAACTTATTCGACTTATCACTGTAATTTTGTACCCTTTGACCAACATTACTCCATTTCCGCCACTCCTAGCCCTTGGCGACCACTACTCTACTCTCTGTTTCAATGAGTTCAACATTTTCTCTCTCTCTCTTTTTAAGATTCGACATATAAGTGAAACCATACGGTATTTGTCTTTTCTGTCTGACTTATCTCACTTAGCCTGATGCTCTCCAGGTTCATCCATGTTGTCACAAAAGGCAGTATTTCCTTCTTTTTTTATGGCTGAATAATATTCCATCATCTCTATCTCTCACATTTTCTTTATCCATTCTTCTGGTGATAGTTTCCATGTCTTGGCTATTATGAATAATGCTGCAGTGAACATGAGGATGCAGATATCTCTTCGAGATACTAATTTCATTTCCTTCAGATGAATACCAACAGTGGAATTACTGGATCGTATGGCAGCTCTGTTTTTAATTTTTAGAGAAACCTCCATGCTGTTTTCCATGGTGGCTGCACCAATTTGCATTCCCAATCACAGTGCACAAGCATTCCCTTTCTTCACATCCTCACCAACACTTATTATCTCTTGTCTTTTTGAAAATAGCCATTCTAACAGGTGGGAGGTGGTATCTTATTGTGGTTTTGATTTGTATTTCCCTGGTAATTAGTGACATTGAGTACTTTTTCATGTACCTGTTGGCCATTTGTATGTCTTCTTTGAAAAATTGTCTATTCAGGTCTTTTGCCCATTTTAAAATCAGATCATTATTTATTATTATTAGTATTATTATTACTATTATTTTGCTATTAATTTGTATGAGTTCCTTATATCTTTTGGATATTAACCCCTTATCAGATAATGTGATTTGCAAATATCTTCTCCCATTCTGTAGGTTGCCTGTTCATTTTGTGGATGGATTCCTTCATTGGGCAGAAGCCTTTTTTCTTTTGATATCATCCCAGTTGTTTATTTTTGCTTTTGTTGCCTTTGCTTTTGGTGTCATATCCAAAAAAATTATTGTCAAGACCAATGTCAGGAAGTTTTCTTGCTATGTTTAGTTTGAGGAGTTTTACAAGTTTAGGTCTTTAATTCATTATGAGTTAATATTTTCCATTTCTGTGGAAAATGCCTTTGGAATTTTGACAGGGATTGTTTTGAATCTGTAGATCACTTATAGTAATATGGACATTTTAATCATATTAATTCTTCCAATCCAAAAACATGGGCTTTGTTTCCATTTATTTGTGCCTTTATTTTTATTTTTTCGTCAATATCTTGCAGTTTGCAGTGTACAGGTGTTTACAGCCTCCTTGGTTAAATTTATTCCTAGGTATTTTATTGTTTTTAAGGCTGTTGTAAATCAGATTGGCTGTTTTGGTTTTTCTTTCAGATAGTTCATCGTTAGTGTATAGAAACACAACTGATTTTTGCATGTTGATTTTGTATCTTGAAACTTTACTGAATTTATTTATCAGTTCTAAGTATTTTGGTGGCGTCTTTAGGATTTTCTCTATATATAATCATGTCATCTGCAAGCAGAGATAGTTTTCCTTCTTCCCTTTTCATTTAAATGCCTTTTATTTCTTTTTCTTGCCTAATCACTCTGGCTAGGACTTCCAGCACTATATGGAATAGAAGTGGAGCGAGTGACCATACCCTTGGCCATTTTAAAGTGTATGCAAGGCAGGACCATGCAGCATCTTCTCAGTTTGTCTACTCCCAGAACGTTTTCATCATTCTAAAAAAGACTGTACCCATTAGCAGTCACTTCTCCATTTTTCTCCTCCACAGCCCCTGAAAACCACTAAGCTGATTTCTGTTTTTATGGAGTATTTGTCTACGTTTCATATAAATGGAATCATATTATAAATGACCTTTTGTGCCTGAATTTTTCACTTAGCACAGTTGTATTCAAGGTTCATTCACATTGTAGCCTGTGTCAGTGCTTCATTCCATTTTATGACCAAATATGTTCCATTGTATGACTGTGCCACATTTTGTTTATTTCTGTATCTGTTGATGGGCAGGCATTTGGATTATTTCCACCTGTTGGCTAGTGTGTTGTTAATGAGCTTTCATGGACAAGTTTTTGTTTGAGAACACTTATTTTCAGTTCTTTTGGGTATGTTTCCAGGAGTGGGATTTCTGGCTCATAGTTGAGAAACTGCCAAACTTATGGCAGGTTTTAATCTGTTGTCTACGGGTTCTGCCATCTGTGGTGGTCTTATGTCTAACCTTATTACCTCTCAGAAGTACTTGCCCTTCACCCCGCCTCCCCATCTCGCCCCTGGGCCGCAGCTCAGGCTGGCTGTCTGGGTGCTTCCCTGCAGAGAACCTTGTAACCTATGGGTGCACGGGCAGCACTCAGCAAGTCACTCCAGATGTCCACCATTCCCACTCACCCCCAAGTGGGGTAGGACTATTGGGACAAACACACTGACTAAATATTCAAAGCACTAGGTCAGGTATACTTAGGCAAATAAAATAGACTGATAGGAATTTTGTTTCTGAATGGGATTCAGATTAATGGAGATGCAGTTCACTAGGATGGACATAATCCCCTCACTGTATCAAGTTGTGAATATTAGCTGTGATCACTTCTAATTGTTGAATCTCAAAACTGACCTAACCCACTACCTGCGTTTTTTTAAAACCAAGTACAATGAGGTCTAGAAAGGCTAAGAAACTTACTCAAGACCACTAAACTCATCAGTGAGTGGCTTTTTAACTTATTAATCAGTTCACCCATACACACATCATCTTGCTTTAAATGGCTTGGTGCCATTTAAATGAAGGTTTTGCCCTTAGGCTTCCTTAGCTATTACAGTTATGCATTCTACTATCCCCCTCTTCACCAAGTTCACCCCTTCCCCCAACACAGTCTGTCTGTCTGCCTGTCTGCCTGTCTGCCGTCTGTCTGTCTCTCTTTACCCAGTTAACTCTTACAAGGTAAGTTGCTTCGGGTTTGCTTTTTCCCCATGCATTTTCTGCCAGCTAGATACTGTTGAAAGTACATGTAACTCTTCATGCAAACTTTAGATCCCTTTATCCTAACAGAAGCGAGAGTCAGATGGCCGTCTAGGATTCAGGCTAACGCTTATGCATGCAAAACGCGTATTTGTCTTTTGCTTTAGAGGATGTGTAGTATTAATTATATTAAACTTGCAGTGGAACAATACTGGGAAAAGGCAGAAATTTTGGAACTTGGAATTCCAAGCTCTGGGTCCTACTCCCATGCCCCATCCCTGCTGTTACTGTCTAGTTTCACTTTAAGCTGTAACCCTTCAGATGGAGAGAGGCAGAAAGAGGCTTGTCCATCCTTGGTGGAGACGCAACGGGACAGCCCCTTGTGCTTTAGGCAGGTAGTGTCAGCTGCAGAGGCACAGCTTCGACTGGACACCCAGGCGTCCTGATAGGCCAGGTTAGAGCGTGAGACCGTGGCGCTGCTACCGCAAGAAAGTAGGGGTCACTAACAAAAGCCCTCCTGGCTGAGCAGTCACAACTTAACGAAGGAAGCACAAAGTACAAAAAATACAAGTTCCAAAGGAATTCTTGGATAAAGTGAGATTTTAAATCAAATGTACAGAAGGTGGAAAGAAAGTGCACCGTGGAGATAAGAGACGGTATGGCACACATTACCTGATTCCCACCCAGTGCACTGGCAGTGAGCATGCAGGTGACCTCAGAAGGGCTGCTCTGGGAGCTGGGAAAGGGGGGCATGTGCCCTGGAACCAAGGGGTTAGAGGTGACACGTGGCAGGGAAAGCAGAACAGCTCACTTTCTAGTTTGCACTTCTCTTTTGTGCTTATTTGAATGAACATTCACTGGGGACATGGCACTGAGTGCAGCAATGGCTCTAACGGCCCTGTTCTTAGTGGCTTTGCATTCAGAACTGGGGGGAGAGGGGGCCAACAGGCCAAGGAATCAGAGCCTGTCAACTGAATGGGAATGAAGACACCAAATGGGATCAGAGGCCGGCTGGGGGGCAACTTCTCTCCAGCAGACAGACCTCTCCCATCCCCGAGGGCTGGAGCTCCTCACAGATGTAACCAGGAGCAGTGTCAGGTTCTGAGCAATTACAAACAATGAGTGAGGCACTGGGAGTCTGGAAATGGTAAAAGTCATCCTGTACTTTGAAAGGGGGGCAGGAAAACGGATTCCAAAAATTAGCTGGTGGAGAATGCCAAGTCAATTCTAGAGGAAACTATATTTTTATTTTTAAAAGTTTGTTGTCTTATATGATGAGGCAGTAATCCCTGGAATCCTCTGGGCTCACCAAGAACTATGTCATGCTGGACCAGGGTTATGTTTCCTTTGAAATGTCATTAGACTGGTCAGTCAGGAAAGTGCCATAAATATGTGTTGGGACTTCAGCAAAACATTTAATAAGCAACTTTGGCCATGGCAGAAAGTGATGGTTGCATGAAACAGCCATTAGGAGATGTAGTCATCGGATGGATAATAAGGTTTGGCTGGATGGCTGGATGTCAGTTAAGGGAGCTGTTTCTAGAAGCAGGCGCTGGGCTTGGCCTCAGGCTCTGTTTGCATAACAGTTTGGTGTTCGTTTGTTTCCTGGACAAAGTCATGGAATGCAATTATCATCAAAGTTGTTTATGAGGAATTTTCAAATCCAGTTAATGACTGAATCAGGGTCCTCAGAGATCTTGAAAAATCAAAATTGAAATACCTCCAAGAAGATTAAAAATTATGATAATAATTTAGGGCCTTTAATTAACTATAAGTCTACTTGTACTAGGCACTGAGATTCCCCACCAAAACTAGCTGATGGGATTCCCAACTACAGAAACAGAAGGACGCTAAGGTAGAATCATTGTTTCTGGAAAATACCACTCAGCTCAGATTTCCACATTCTTAAGATACTCTCATCGGCAGCATTGGATCAAGCAGAAAATAATCCAAAAATGCCCTGTGAAGAGTGATTGATAGAACCAGGGAAGAGAGATTTGGGAGTTTCTGGTGAGCAGAGAGGGCTGAGGACATGATAACTGACTTCAAATATTTGTGGGTGGCTCAGCTGCCTTGTGGAAGGTAGATCTAACTTGTTCTCACTGTCAGATCATGAATTCAGTGCACAGGAACCTTGGGGAGGCAGATTTCAGACTTGATCATAGGAAAACTGATTTGACAAGTGAGAGCTGGCTAAAATGCTACCCCCGGAAAGAGGGAGTCCCTGAACTGGAATGCTGGGTATTTAAATTGGATACCATTGGGTGTGGGGTATTAGAGGTTATTCAGAGCTGGAGCTGGGACTAGATGGACTCTTAGCCCCTTCCTCGCAAACTTGAGGGCAGTTCTTCTGTACCATGCATGTTTCCTAAAGCCAGGTATGTGCTGTGTGCAGAGCACGGACGGATGGGCATTTGTTCTTAACTAAGAATAAATTAATGAAATCATCTCAGTTTTATAACATTTCTAACAGTCTAGCCCAAGCTTTTTCTTTCCTTATTTCAAAAGTTTCTAGTATAAAACCTATTAGTAACTAGTAAAATGAATTAGACTGACACACCATTTGAAAAGTGAACTTCTGAGTTCCTCAGATAACAAACGCAGGATAAGAATTTGGGTTCTGAAGCCGGAGAGCTTCCTCGTATGCCAGAGCCACCTCTAATCCAGAAACTTCTTGGATTTTTGTTTTTTCTCCCATTTTATTTTGGCGTGACTCACCCTACTGTGGTTATTATGTATGAAAATTTCCCTTAGAATTTTCTTTAGAAATTCTGAGTACTTTTAGAACACATATTATTTTCTGAGATAATGTCAGATAAAAGTGTCAGTGCTAACCTGACTGGGAGGTAAATAATCAAATACTTTTTGAATACTAGGAAAGGAATTTCTCCCTTACAAAATCTTTCAGTTCTCTCTGGGTTTGGATTGTGGCTATATGCCTGAAGTCTTTGCAATTTAAAGAATATAAAACAGCCTACTTTTTCAGTGTTTCCATCATTTTTTTTTTCAGACTGCAGTCCTTATCAGAGTAGTCCCAATCTTGTTCTTGTGTTTATTTCAAGCACATAAGAGATTAAATAATAAACTTTTAACTTTGCTGCTCTTCCTCATCCTCTCTGTTGTGTAACAACACACAGCTCTTGTTGGGTTCTCCTTTTCCCCTTTCTTTCTTCTTGGCTTTTTTTTTTTTTTTTAATTTTCTTCCTTATACTCATTATGTTGATAATTCATTTCAGTCTCTTCCCTGTGTTCTGAGCTAAGACATCTGTTGTAATGTTGGTCATTCCTTAATAGCTGACTGGTCCTTCATTTTTCTCTCTTTTGTGACTCACGAGATAAGAATGATCTCTCCTTTGAGGGAATGTCATGTGTAAGCCATGGCTGAGCTCAGGACACTGTTGGCCACATGTGGCACCAGCGGCACTTTTATGCCCTAAGAAACGACCTGGTGACATTGCTGCTTCCACTGTCAGTGTGCTTTTATCTTCAGCCATTCCTGAAACATGTTAAAAAATTGAGATGAATGAAAAGAACCAAATAAAAATGAACCAATTTTTACCTTATGCACTAAGCAGTTACTGTAGGAAATGCACTTACGTTGTTTCCTTGGCCTTCCACTCAGTGACCTGTTAAGTGTCAGCAATGTCTCCCCTGAGGAACTTGGGGGCTCTCTGCCTGATCTACATAAACACATGGATAGATATTTCTTTGGGGATAGTGCATTCCAAACTTGGGAATAAACCTACCTGATCCTAGAGGTTTAGTCCTTATTTTAGGCCTGTCCCCTAATATCTGCAAGATTACAAATGGCTCACATACTATTTAAGTATTTAGAAGCTATAAGTTAAGCTAACCAACTGTTAAATAAGATATTTTATACTCGACCTTGTCTAAGTACCTTCAGAACACCTGGGAAGGCCAGGTTTAATAGGAAGGTCAGCGTTCTGTGTGGAACGGAATGTAGCAGACCTGGATCGGCCAAGGGATGGTTGTCTCCCAGCCCACTCCTTCTCCCACTCTGGCTCAGGAGAACCAGGAGACACTGGCCTGCATATCCAGGCCCCATCCCAACCCCCACCCCCAACAGTAAAGCCTTGGCCTGGAGACACAGGTACTAGGCACAATGGCACGGGTTCTTCAAGAGGCACCCCGAGAAAAGTCCTGTCCACTCACGGGACTCTGGCCCAGAACCTGCTTGGCCAGGGAATTCCAGAACTCCAAGATCTAGAGTGCGGTGCAGAAGCAGGGTTGGGCTCCGGGTCTCTCTGACTCCTGAGGACAGGGAGGGGTGCATGGCTAAAAGACATGGGAACCAGCCCCTCTGAGATGCTGTTACTGAGTGTGATCTGCAGGCCAGCTGCCAGTGATAGGCTGTCGCTGTATGCAATGAGATGAGAAGGCTGTGCCAAATGTAAATCAAAGCATTTCTTCCTTCAACAAGAAAATCTTGCTTCAAGAAAATATTATGTCATCTGAACTGAACAGTGTGCTTAGTTAGTTTACCATTAGCACAAACACTTTTTCTCATCAGGGACCAGTGTTTTGCCTGCTGCTCTCAGAAACACTGGGCCAGGCATGGCCATTCTTAGCTGAGTCTAATGACAACTTCTCAGTGATCTGGGCTTCTGCTGGTCCCTCCGATCCATTCTAGGGTAAGAGTCTATGCTATATCCTGTATTTTCATCTCACCTAATGCCTCCATCTTTCCTTCTTTCCCTCGTATAATTCTGTACAAAGGTGGCACTTTTTCCTGCCCTCCTCCAGCCTTGCCTGGGTCATTTGCTCACTGGCAGTGAGACCAGATATCATCACAGTAGGCCTGAGGACCCACTAGCATCAGTCACTGCCCATCCTTAGCTTCCTCGTAGAGTTTGCTGGGTCTTGAAAACCTGCATTTCTAACAAGCTCTAGGATAATTCTTGTGATTGCAGAAAGCTGAGGACCCCTGCCCTCAATGCTCCCTAAAACAGGGTGCCCATCAGACAGGTGCCTGGGGTCTGCAGAACCTTGTCCCCCAGCGGTGTGACTTAGAGCTCCTGCTCCTTACACATTGTCTTACATGCAGGTGAATCTGTACTATAGTTTAGAAACTGTTCCCTGTGTAATTTGTTATCTTTTGAGGGCTGACACATTCAAATGAGATACAAATAGTAAAACAACTACCTTGAACAACAGAGGTGCTTAGTAGTGCCAAAATCCCTTGGTCAAAAATCCGTGTATAACTTTTACCTCCCCCAAAACTTAACTACTCTTGGTATCCATGGGGGACTGGCTCCTCCGGGACTCCCTCCTCAGATACCAAAATCAAGGAAGCTCAAGTTCCGGATGTAAAATGGGAGAATAATGTGTGCAGTCAGCCCTCTGCATCTGCTGACTCCCGGCCGCACATGGAAAAGAGTACAGGTGTTTAGTGAAAAGAATCTGCCTGTGAGTGGACCCGCACAATTCAAACCTGTGTTGTTCAAGGGTCAAGGGTTGATTCTTAGTGGTAGAAGTATGCATGGGGTTTGGTCCTGTCATCATTTCGACGTGGAGGCCATGCTGAACCCAGAGCTTTGAAAAGGAAGTGATCTGAGTTTACCTGTCCCCGCAAAAACTGCACACTCCCCCACCCTTCCCCTCTTCCTTCTTCTGTTCTTCCTGCACCTGGAGCTTCAGCTGACTTGGGACTTCAGATTAGAGAAGAGCAAAAGAAGAAAGAGAAATTGAATAGGCGGGTGCTCTTTGCCCCCTTCCCCACAGGAGTTGATTGGGTTGTGGAAGATGAGCCCCTGTGAAAGACGTGAGTGACAGACAGAAGGAAGCCGAGGTGGTAAGCAATGCACCTTAGCCCAGGCAGTGCAGCACTGCCAGGCCCAGCCCGCAGCTCCGGAGGGACTTTAAGCTCCTGGGAAGACTTCCTGGCCCTGGGTGTGTCAGAAATAAGCAAGGCAGTGCAGGCGCAAGGCAGAGGATCATGAGGGCTAAGGTCTCCAAGCACTTCATTTTGTTTTCAAAACTCCTTAGCTTTATTTACTCTTAATTCCATCACACTCAGGGTTTTCTCAGACCTGTAATTTGGTTCTTGGGATTAAGTGCTTTGTGTGTACTCATAAAATGTTATAGAGCTGCCGAAACCCTATAGATGCATGTAAACTCAAAGAGTAGGTTGGCTCCAACATGCTGGAAGTTTGTTTCCAAAGTTTTTAATTGCAATGCAGTGTAAAGTTTAAGAGTGGTTTGGGGAGGGTAATTAAACATATGCAATTAATGTAGTGTATAATGGCTCTTCCTATTAATTTTCCTATTAATTTTCATAGCCTAAATATGTCTTCCTGCCATATCCTTACTAGCTCCTTGGGCCTCTTTGCTGTCACTCAGACACCAGACCCAGCCTACCATGGGACCTTTGCACTTGCAATTCCCACTGCTCTGATCAATCTTCTCATAGAATCCATGGACCTTCCTTCAGCTCTCTGTCCAAATTTCTACCCTATCTGAGGTTCTCACCTTATCTAAGAGGCTTCCCCTGACCTGCCTGTAGAAAATGATGTATATGTCCCCTCCATCACTCCCTTTATCCTGTTTTTTAATTTTTTACACATCTCACAGTCTAAACCATTACTTTTCTTTTTTCTTAATTATGTTCTTTGCCTTCCATCAGAAGGCTATAAGCACCATGAAATCGAAAACTTTGTTTGTTCATTGCTGTACTCCCAGAACCAAGACTCGCCTGGCATAGAGTAGGTATTCTGTACATATTGTTGAATGAATTAATTAGTAGACATTGACTTTCCTTAACGCAGTGGCTGGAAAAGTGTGCCTGTGTGTTTGAATTCAGGGTAAAAGAATACTTTTTAACCAGTGAAGCACTTTGCTATCTGTTTATTCATCCCTCTATCCATCTATTCATTCTTGAAATAGACTTCAAAGTTCTAAAATATGGTGACTATTATATTGATAAATGGAAGAGGGCCCTTAAAGGGAAGACTGCATTCACCCAAGTACATATTAAATGGGGGGAAGTAGTGAGGATTACTAAAGCAACACAGAAATAGTAAAGTTTAGATAACTATTTTTAAAAAAACAATCCATAATGCCTTCACAATCAAAATACTAAAGGCAACTTTTATTAAAATTTTTGCAGATTTTTCTCCCTTTTTTTTTTTTTTTTTTTTTTTTTTGAGGGCAGTGTCACTGGCCCTCATATGTGGGACCCAAACCAGGGCCGCTGGCTTCCCAAGCCAGCACTTAACCACCACGCCAGTGGGCCGGCCCAAGATTTTTCTCCCTTAATGTAATTTTTTAAATGGAGAATATGCTGAATCTATTGATATGTAATTTTATATTTGCTATCCTGTTTTCATCATATGGATGCACAATAATCACCTCATAATTATTGTTTGATATTTAGGGTTTATCCCAACGTTTTTTTATTATTATTATTATTATTATTATTATTATTATTATTTTAGCTAAGCCATCCTGCCACCTGTTGGCAGCTCAGCTCAGGCATCAAACCGGCAACCCTGTGGCTCAAAGCTCACACTCTTGAGCAAGCTCTTAACCAACTGAGCCACTTGGCCTGCCCTATCCCAACCTTTATTCACTATCAGAAATAATAAACATCTTTGTGTAAAATTCTTTGTCCCTAATTTAGCTTGTTCCCTTCTGATACAATCTTTAAAACAAAGGAACTGAGTTAAAAAGATTACCTTTAGGAAGATTTTCACTAAATTTAAAAGACTATACTGCTGGGGTTTCACCTAGAATTTTGTTAAAGTCTAGAAAGGAATATATATGCTTTAAAAGTTCTCTTTTCCCATGTAGTTAATGGGGTATACTTTTTATTTCTGATCTTTCTAATTTGATATCTCTCTTCTTATGACCACCTCACATTCCTTTACTTGCTCATTCCTCGGTATGGAATTTTTTTTTGCTATATTTTTTTCCTAATTGGTTATTGTTTTTAATACAAAAGATACTGGTGTGTGTGTGTGTGTGTGTGTGTGTGTGTCTGTGCGTGTGTAGTCAGCCTCTTAAATATTCTTGATGTTTCAAATGGTTCTGCGTTTTATCTTAGGTGTTCTAATCATATACTCCTATCATCTGTAAGTAATAATAATTTTATCTTCTTTGTAATAGATATATATTTAGTTTCTGTCTCACTGAATAGGATAGATTTCTTGGAATAGTGTTAGATAATTCTTTTGGTAGCCTTAGCCCTTCTTTCTTTTTGTATTAAAGATTTTATTGGGGAATTAGCGGAGGGGAACAGCGTTGGGGAATTGGGGAAGGTGAACAGACAGGTTGCTGTCTTTTTGTTCTTCAGTCTAGTTGTGGAGGGCGTTGCTTCACTGGCCCATGTTGGTATCGTCATTGCGCTCTTCCCGGATGAGGCAGATGGGTCGCCGGCCTCTGGATGGTCGCTCACCGTGGTTATTGGCAGCTCACACTGGCTGCCGGCCACTCACTGTAGCCTATGGCAGCCCACTGCAGCAGGGGATGCAGCCTACACCGTCGCCGGGGCTCGCAGCCCAGCTCCAGGTGGAGCTGTTGTTAGCTTTAGAGGGCAGTGTCACTGGCCCTCATATGTGGGATCCGAACCGGGGCCGCTGGCATCCCAAAACCAGCTCTTAACCAACGCGCCATTCGGCCGGCCCCTTGGCCCCTCTTTTATATCTGGTTTTTTTTTTTTTTTAATTTTATTTTATTTTTAATTAGTTTCAGGTGTACAACACAGTGCAATAGTTATACATTTTACCCCTCAAAGTGACAACCCCCCCACCCCCAATAGTTTCAGGTGTACAACACAGTGCAATAGTTATACATTTTACCCCTCAAAGTGACAAACCCCCCACCCCCAATACACCACCCCACACCCCCCCATATCATATATATCTATTACTCTTCCTCTGACTCTCTTCCACAGTATAATCCACATCCCGTGACTATCTATATATATTCAATTACAGTAGGTATACCACCTCCACTTTAGTAATACAGTGCAGTGATCAAACCTCTACTCCATCCATGAAATGGTCTCCCTAAAAAGACCTATGATCATCTAACATTCCACAGAATATTTACAACATTATTAATTATATTCCCCAAACTGTTTTTCCTATCCCAGTAGCAATATTGTAGTTGCCTATTTTTGCTGTCTAATCCCTTCCCCTTCTCCCTCATTCCCATTCCTCTCCAAATTAGCAACCCTGATTTTTCCTCTATATCTATGAGACAGTTTCTGTTTACTTTGCTCATTCATACAGTTTTTCAGATTCCACATATGAGTGAGATCATATGGTATTTGTCCTTCTCTGACTGACTTATTTCACTCAACATTATAGTCTCTAGGTCCATCCATATCATTGCAAATGGTACGATTTCATTCTTCTTTATAGCGGAGTAATACTCCATTGTATAAATATACCACAGTTTCTTAATCCAGTCATCTACTGACGGGCATTTTGGTTGTTTCCAAGTCTTAGCTATTGTAAATTGTGCTGCTATGAACATCGGGGTGCATAACTTTTTTGAATAAGTGTCTTGGTTTTTCAGGATAAATACCTAGGAGTGGAATTGCTGGGTCAAAAGGTAGCTCTATTTCCAGTTCTTTGAGATACCTCCATACTGACTTCCATAGTGGCTGCACCAATCTGCAGTCCCACCAACAGTGCAGCAGGGTCCCCTTTTCCCCACAGCCCCGCCAGCACTTGTTGTTTGTTGATTTGTTGATGATAGCCATTCTGGCTGGAGTGAGGTGGTATCTCATGGTGGTTTTTATTTGCATTTCCCTAATGACCAGTGAGGTTGAAATTTTTTACATATGCCTGTTGGCCATCTGTATGTCCTCTTTAGAGAAATGTCTCTTCATATCTTCTGCCCATTTTTTAATTGGGTTGTTTGTTTTTTTGGTGTTGAGTTTCATGAGTGTTTTATAAATTTTGGATATTAACCCCTTATCAGATATATCGTTGGCAAATATATTCTCCCATTCAGTAGGCTTCCTTTTTGTTTTCTTAATGGTTTCCTTTGTTGTGAAAAAACTTTTAAGTCTGATATAATCCCATATGTTCATTTTTTCTTTTACTTCCCTTGCCCGTAGGGATGTATCAGTAAAAATATCTCCTGGTAATGTCTGCAAATGTACTCCCTAGATTTTAAGTTAGGATTTTTATGGTTTCAGGTCTTACATTTAAGTCTTTAATCCATTTTGAAGTTGTTCTTGTATAAGGCGTAAGGAGATGATACTGTTTCATTTTTTTGCATGTGTCAGTCCAATTTTCCCAGCACCATTTATTGAATAGACTATCTTTACTCCAGTGTAAATTCTTGCTTCCCTTGTCATAGATTAACTGTCCGTAAATGCTTGGATTTATTTCTGGGCTCTCTGTTCTATTCCACTGATCGATGTGCCTATTTTTATGCCAATACCAAACTGTCTTGATTACTGTGGCCTTGTAGTAGGTTTTGATGTCTGGTAGCGTGATCCCCCCAACTTTGTTTTTATTCCTCAGAATTGCCGAGGCTATTCTGGGTCTTTTATGATTCCATATAAACTTTAGGATTATATTTTCTATTTCTGTGAAAAATGCCCTTGGTAGTTTGATAGGAATTGCATTGAATCTATATATTGCTTTAGGCAGTATGGACATTTTAACTATATTAATTCTTCCTATCCATGAGCATGGTAGGTGTTTCCATTTATTTGTATCTTCTATGATTTCTTTCTTCAATGTCTTATAATTTTCTGAGTACAGATCTTTCACTTCTTTGGTTAAATTTATTCCTAGGTATTTTATAGTTCTTGACGCAATTGTAAATGGGACAGTTTTCTTAATTTCTCTTTCCATTAGTTTATTATTGGTATATGCAAATGCCACTGATTTCTGAACATTGATTTTATATCCTGCTACTTTACTGAATTCGTCTATCAGTTCCAATAGTTTTTTGATGGAGTCTTTGGGGTTCTCTATATACAGTATCATGTCATCTGCATATAGTGACAATTTTATTTCTTCCTTGCCAATTTGGATGCCTTTTATTTCTTTCTGTTGTCTGATTGCTGTGGCTAGAACTTCCAGCACTATGTTGAATAAAAGAGGAGAAAGTGGACAGCCTTGTCTTGTTCCTGATCTTAAGGGGAATGGTTTTAGCTTTTCCCCATTGAGTATGATGTTAGCTGTAGGTTTATCATATATGGCTTTTATTATGTTGAGATATGATCCCTGTATTCCCACTTTGCTAAGGGTTTTTAACATAAATGGCTGTTGGATTTTGTCAAATGCTTTTTCTGCATCTATTGAAATGACCATGTGATCTTTATCCTTCATTTTGTTGATGTGGTGTATCACATTAATTGATTTACGGATGTTGAACCAGCCTTGCGCACTAGGGATGAATCCCACTTGATCATGATGTATGATCTTCTTAATATATTGCTGAATTCTGTTTGCTAATATTTTATTGAGAATTTTTGCATCTATATTCATCAGGGAGATTGGCCTGTAGTTTTCCTTTTTTGTGATGTCTTTATCTGGTTTTGGAATCAGGGTGATAGAGGCTTCATAAAAAGAGTTTGGGAGCCTTCCCTCCTTCTGGATTTTTTGGAATAGTTTGAGAAGAATAGGTGATAGTTCTTTTTGAATGTTTGATAAAATTCACTTGTGAAGCCGTCTGGTCCAGGGCTTTTGTTTTTTGGGAGCTTGTCAATTACTGATTCAATTTCCTTGGTAGTAATCAGGGTATTTAGATTTTCTGTTTCTTCTTGCGTTAGCTTTGGAAGGTTGTATGCTTCTAGAAAATTATCCATTTCATCCAGATTGTCAAATTTGTTGGCATATAGTTGCTCATAGTAATTTCTTAGAATTTTTTGTATTTCTGTGATGTCTGTAGTCATTTCCCCTCTTTCATTCCTGATTTTGCTAATTTGAGTCGTCTCTCTTATTTTTCATGAGCCTGGCTAGAGGTTTGTCAATTTTGTTTATCTTCTCAAGAAACCAGCTCTTGGTTTCATTGATCTTTGAATTGTTTTTCTGTTCTCTATATTGTTTATTTCTGCTCTGGTCTTTATTATCTCCTTTCTGGTACTCCCCTTGGGCCTCTTTTGCTGTTCTTTTTCCAGTTCCCTTAGGTGTAAGGATAACCTGTTGATTTGAGATTTTTCTTCCTTCTTTAGGTAGGCCTGCACTGCTATAAACTTCCCTCTTAGGACTGCTTTCGCAGCATCCCAGAGATTTTGGGTCGTGGTGTTTTCATTTTCGTTTGTCTCGAGGTATCTTTTGATTTCCTCCTTGATCTCATTTGTGACCCACTCACTATTTAATAGCATATTGTTTAGCCTCCATTTATTTGTCAGCTTCCCGGATTTCTTCTTATAATTGATTTCTAGTTTCATAGCATTGTGGTCAGAGAATACAGTTGAAATGATTTCAATCTTCTTAAATTGATTGAGACTTGTTTTGTGGCCTAACATGTGGTCTATCTTAGAAAATGTTCCATGTGCACTTGAAAAGAACGTATATTCTGTAGCTTTGGGATGAAATGCTCTGAAAAATGTCTGTTAAATCCAGCTGGTCTAATGTGTCATTTAAGGTCGCTGTTTCCACATTGATTTTCTGTCTGGAGGATCTGTCCATTAGTGACAGCGGGGTGTTGAAGTCCCCTACTATGATAGTGTTACTGTTGATCTCTGTCTTTATGTCTGACAATATCTGTTTTATATATTTCGGGGCTCCTATGTTAGGTGCATAGATGTTTACTAGAGTTATGTCCTCTTGTTGGATCGATCCCTTCATTACTATGAAGTGTCCTTCTTTGTCCTTTGTTATGTTCTTCAATTTAAAGTCCATTTTATCTGATATAAGTATCGCTACTCCAGCTTTTTTCTCAGTACCATTTGCATGAAATATTTTACTCCATCCCTTTACTTTCAGCCTGTATGAGTCTTTGGATCTGAGGTGAGTCTCTTGTATACAGCATATACTGGGGTCTTGCTTTCTTATCCATTCAGCCACCCTATGTCTTTTTATTGGAGCATTTAATCCATTTACATTTAATGTGATTATTGATAGGTGTGTATTTATTGCCATTTTCTTATTTGTGTTTGTAGTCTTTCATAGGTTGTTTTTCTCTTCTACTTAAAGAAGCCCTTTTAGCATTTCCTGCAAAGCTGGCTTGGTGGTAATGAATTCCCTTAACTTATTTTTTTCTGCAAAGCTCCTTATCTCGCCTTCGATTTTAAATGATAACCTTGCTGGATACAGCAATCTTGGTTGTAGGCCTTTATTTTTCATCACTTTGAAAACCTCCTGCCACTCTCTTCTGGCCTGCAAAGTTTCTGTAGAAAAGTCAGCTGATAATCTTATAGGGGTACCCTTGTAAATAACTTGCTGCCTTTCCCTTGCTGCTTTAAGGATTCTGTCTTTGTCCTTAAGCCTTGCCATTTTCACTATAATGTGTCTTGGAGTGGGCCTGTTTGGAATCATCCTGTTTGGAACTCTCTGCACTTCCTGGGCTTGTATTTCAATGTCCTTTGCCAGGTTAGGGAAGTTTTCAGACATTATTACTTCAAATATATTCTCAATCCCTTGCTCCCTCTCTTCTCCTTCTGGTACTCCAATGACCCTTAGGTTATTGCGTCTGATGTTGTCCCCCAGCTCTCTTAAACTATTTTCCATGTTTTTCATTCTTTTTTCTTTTTGTTGTACCGCATGGGTGATCTCTGCTATTTTGTCTTCTAAGTCACTGATTCGATTTTCTGCTTCATCCAGTCTGCTAGTGATTCCATCAAGTTTGTTATTTAATTCAGTAATTGTGTTCTTAAGTTCTAGCTGGTTGCTTTTCATGATTTCTCTATCCTTCTTTATATTTTCATTAATTTCCTTGAACATTCTAATAATCAGTGTTCTGAACTCTGTCTCCGATAGGTTGGTTACCTCTATTTCCTCTATTTCCACTGATTCAGGAAGTTTCTTCTGTTCTTTTATTTGTGTTATGTTTCTTTGTCTCCCCATTCTGGCTTACTCTTTGTGTTTGCTTCAATATAACAGATAGATCCCCAGATTTCTCAGTCTTTTCTGGGTAAACTTATATGGTGTGTGTCCTTTATATTTGAATTACTCAGTCTCCCTATTCTCCTGTGCTTGTATCTGAGGTGTTCCTTGTGTCGTGCGTCCTCACTTGTTGAAGTTTTAGTTTTGATTACTTTTGGTTTGTCAGTAGGTGGGATTGACTCCCAGATTGATTAGCTGTGAGGATCAGCAGCTTCTGCAGTTTATGAGCTGCTGTGAGAGGATTGACCCCTCTGATGAAACTTGGACCCTATGGGTCTTAGTACCTGTAGTAACTTCTTTTTGGGTGTGACTCTTGTATGTCAAACCCAGAAATGCTCTGGTTTTATCTAAAGTTGGCCTCCGGGTATGATGATTCTTGTGTCTGTTTGTTTGGACCCACTGCTGCAGAGTGATTTTAGAGCATAACAGATCAACAAGAACAACCTCTGCAGCCACCAAAGGAAACCAAATGCTCGCACAATTAAAAACAACCAACCATCAAACTACAGTCAACTTGTACAGAAATATCAATCATACTAATGAAGAAAACAAACAGAAACAAAACAAAAACCACATACTCAATAATAACAGAAGAGGAAACAAAATAAAATACAATATCCTAAAATAAAAAATAGAATAAACATGAGAAACCGATTAGCTATACCTAAAAAATAAAAAATAAAAATAAACTAAAATAATAATTAAAAAAGTAAGAAAAATTTAAAAAATAAAATTTGCAGAAAAAAGGAAAAGAGGAAAAGTATAGCAGTGAGAAGAATGAATAAAATAAGAGAGAAAGTGAGGGTGGGGAAAAAAGAAAAAGAAAAGAAAGAAAAAGAAAAAGAAAAAAGAAAAAAAATATATATATATATTTGTCTACACACCCATATATATGGACATATATTCACCTATATACACCTATATATATATGCCTATATTAAAAACTACAATATGATTATAATGAAATAGAAATAAAAACCAAAAACAACCAAGATAAGCAGCCAATAAAGGGAAAACAAAACAGAATAAAACCAAACAAACCAAAAATACCCGTGCTGGTCTAGGCTAAAGTCCACCAAGCTCTCTTCAGTTTGTCTGCTGTACAAAAATTCCTGTGCGTCTTGTGGGAACAGTAGGCCACCTGATGCCTAGCGTGATCCTGGCACTGCAGGTTTGCTGTACTTGAGTGTGGTTGTGACGTGTGATTGGTGGTTTTTACAAAGTCACTGCCTTTTTGCTTTTGCCTGTCCCAAGGCAGGCTGCACCCCCAAAGGCTCAATGAGTGTCTCTGGGCACCCTTTGGGTTGACAGCCATGGAGAATTAAAGAATTCCTCACTACCAAAAGCCTGCTGCTAAGAATCTGTTAATTAGTGCCTCAGCAGATGAACCTGCCCTGCCTCCCAAGCCTTGCCTAAAGGTGGGGGCGGGGTGGGTAGTCTCACTCTGCTGCCTTTACTGGGTGGAAATTCTCAACCCCCTGCAGGTAAGGATATCTTCCTAGTCTGCCCCTATTGCTCCCTTCAGGAGTCAGTTTAAGACTGTCTTGGCGGGGGACAAAGTTTGTGGGAGTGGGTGAGTTATTGGGTTGGTTTTTTTTTTTGCTTTCTGTTCAAGAGTAGAAAAAGGGAAAAAAAATAAAAAACATAAAAATAAAAATAAACAAAGCCACAGTTCCAACACTGTTTCAAGCTAAGGCCTTTGCCTCTTATGCTCCAGCGGAGTTCCTGCTGCTCTCCCAAAGGGTCTGCCGGGATTTAGGGAATTGCGCGCACCCTACCGTGTGGCCAAGATCTCCGCTCCGCGTCTCTCGGGGACCTGCGTCTCCACCCGGCGCACTGCTTGTCCGAGCGAGTCCTCTTTTTCCCCTGCTCCCGGGTTCCAGGCTTCTGCCTCGGAGCCGGCGCGCCCACGCGGATCTCCTGCTGCTCTCCCAAACGGTCTGCCGGGATTTAGGGGACGGCGCGCACCGTGCCGCGTGGCTCCGATTCCCGCTCTGTCTCTCCGGGATCTGTGACTCTGGCCGGCGCGCTGCGTCTCCTCGGGCGAGTCCTGTGTTTCCCCTGCTCCCAGGTTTAAGGCTTCTGCCTTGGAGCCGGCGCGCGCCCGCGCCGTTCTCCTGCTGCGCTCCTGGAGGGACTGCCGCCGGGGTTCAGGGGACTGCGCGCACCTTTCCACGCGGCTCCGATCCCCGCTCCGTCTCTCCGGGACCTGCGTCTCCGCCCAGCGCGCGCTGCTTCTCCGCGGGCGAGTCCTCTGTTTTCCCCTGTTCCCGGGTTTCAGGCTTCTGCGCTCCACGGGACCCGGTGGGCACAGAGACTGATCCCTGAACCGGGAGGGTGCAGGGACTGATCTTGCCCTGTCGCTGCGGGGCTCTGCACCCTGCTTCCTGGGGAACGCGGGTGCAGCTCGTACCTCTGCACAGTCGTCTCCTCTCTCTCCTCCCGCACTTGCCCGGCCTGAGGCTTCTGCCTCAGACTGCAAACCAACGCGCTCTTGCTGAACTCTAGGTGGGCCGCGGGCCTGCAGGGAGCGAGCCGGGGGAACACTCACCGTGACTCAGCAGCCGCGGGTGCGGGCTGCACCTCACGCGTCTCGCCGCCTTCTTCCCCTACTCGCCCGGCCTGCCCACCTTCCAGCAATCTTTGTGTGGAACTCTTAGTCGCTCTGTGTGATGAGTAGATGTCTCTTTGAACCGTATTAGAAGTTCAAATTGTGGATATTTCCAGGGGAGATTTCATGGAGCCCTCCTCACAGCCGCCATCTTGCCCCTCCTCTATATCTGGTTTTAATGGGAATGTCTCTGGTGTTCAACCTTAATATAATCTGTTGACTGTTCATTTAAGATGGATAATATTTTCACATGCGAATGAAGTTCCCTTGTTTCTATTCTAAATTTCTAAGAATGTCATCTCAAACCATGTGTTATGATATATTTTGGGGGGGCTGCTGTTATAAGCCAGCCACTGTTCTAGGTTCTGGAGATACATCTATGAATAAAACACTCAAAAATTCTTGTCCTCATGGAGCCTGCATTCCAGTAATAACCTAGCCTCTAATACTAATAATAGCCTCAGGGCCAGCCGAGTGGCGCGGTGGTTAAGCGTTGGCTTGGGAAGCCAGCAGCCCCGGTTCGGTCCCACATATGAGGGCCAGTGACACTGCCCTCAAAAAAATAAAAAATAAAAAAAATAAAAGTACTAATATAGCCCCACCGATACTTGATTTTTGCCAGGTACTGTTTTAACATCATGTGTTTACTCATTTAACCCATTCAATAACCTAACGAGATAGATATTAATATCCTTATTTTATAAATAAACGACCCACGTCACAGAGTTTCAGTAGCTTGTCCCTTGACCCATTGCCAAGAAGTGGTAGCACCAAGCTGTCTTCTTACTAACTGCTAACAAGGAAGCTGTGAATTGTTGTGTCTTCTGGACATGGGATTATTTTGTTTGTCAGTTCATTTAAGCTTGTATTAGTATTTTATAATTGTGTCTAGTCAATAGAGATTTTAATGTGTGCAGTCTCTACTTTTAATATTTTATTGCAGTTGTTTTCATGGTGTTATATGCATGCATTTTTCACATGTTCTGTTGACAAGTAAAAATAGTCTTGAGGTAATATTCATTCATTCAGCTTTTCTAACAATGCTATTTCAAATCTTTTTATTTTTGCTTATTTCTTTTTTGTTTGTTTGTTCTGTTAGTATCAGAAAGGGCTTATTAGAAAGTTCCCACCCTGAACTAATCTAGCATCTACTTAATTCTTTACTTATTCTATCATAAACTGGTACTGGTGGGTTTAGTCTTATGTGGTTATGTTTTTAGCTATATTCTTTATCATCTTAACTGTTTTTTGCTTTATAGATTTGAAACTCTGTTTTTTTGATAGAGAAAAGAGTTGCTTCCTTTAATGATTATACTTATATCAAGAGAAAACAACTCCCTTTATACTATTTAAGTCTTTTTGTCCTAAAGTCTATTTTGTTTAATATCCAGATTACTACTACTTATATATCCATCCATTTATTTTTTTGACCATTCTCTATCATTTTGTTTTCAATGACTCCCTTATAAGGTTTAAAGTTATATTTATCACTGTCTGAGAGATTTTGCCTATAGTGGGTAGGTTTGAGATATTTATTTTAAATGTGAATTTTTATATGCTTTTTAAATTATTCCCTTTATAGGTGTGTGTATTACCATATTTTCCTTACTTCTACCAAGTTCAATTTGAAAGTAAATATAGTGTTTTAAATATTAATGTGTTTGCCTATACATTTGTTAAATACATAATTAAATGCATAATTTCTAATTACCAAAAAGTAGATACCAAAAACAAAAACTCTGTACATTCACATTATTTTGCAGGACAAGTTATTTATCATTTAAAAAATTCTTTCCCTCCTCTTTCTTTTCTTCCCAGCTTTATCAATTTAATTAGAGCTTACATACTCAATTATTATTACATAGTTACTAATTTTACCATGCAGGTCACCTTGTTTATTGTTTTATGTGTTTACTTTTATAACAGTCTTTTCAATGAGGTTTTATACTTTGCTCTCTGTGTTCAGTTGATTTCAATGCTTTGTCCTCTCATGCAGTGGCTTTTCTTGAAATTTTTTCTTCATATTTTTCTCAACAGGAAAAACCTTTTTCAAACCTGTCTCCCTACATTAGTAACAATTTAAACGAGTCAAGTATTTGGGGGAGAAGATTTTATTTTCTCTTATACCCGTATAATTCAACATTTTCCAAAATATGTTCCACAGAATACTAGTTCTACTGGATATTGCTAGGTGCCCAGTGAAAAGCTAGATTAAACAAAGTCAGTCGTTTCTTGCTGCAGGACTTACCCAAGCCTTAATATGCTAGTATGTTTTGTGGCCCTTCAACAGAAGAAAGTGTGAGCATACTTCACGTCCTATTTCTGATTAGTGTGCAACAAAATTGTGTTAACCTGTGTTTTCTTTTTTGATAACCTGTTTACTTCATTGGAAGAGTACTTTTATATTTTGCTTTTTTTTCTTTTTTTTCCCCTGAAATGTTTTAATGATGCCAAGTATACCTAGGCCTTTTTCATTAAGTTCAGGCTTGGTTTATGCAGAGAACATTTAGTTTGCTATTATGTCCACTTTCTGTACTCCACTTTTTTCTTTTGGAACATGCGTGTACACTTCATGGCTTCTTTTATACTGTTTGGGAACAGCAAGCAGATATTTCTAGTTTTTTTCTGATTGTTTTCCAGTTCATAATTTGCTAACTGTTTTTACTCTGACTCTTTCGCATCCTTTTCCCTTTGCCTCAGCAAGAGAAAAATGTTTATGGACCTCCTGTGATGGTGAATGTTTTGGCAACTATCTGTATGTAAGGTGTGCTGTGAACCCCTATTGTGGCGCAGATCTCAACGCATACAGTTTTTCAGTTATTTTTTCCATTAGTTTGTTTTTTCTGGTTTATATTACTTTTAGAGTTTTCAGTTAGAATACTTCTATATAGTTAAACAGCGAGAAGCTGTAAAAGGTACATATTGAAAATCCTTCCCCTTTTCTTTGTCTCCCAATTCTCAGCTCCCTTTTCTTTGTCTCCCAATTCTCAACTCCCTCTACAAGTAACACCTGTTCTTGATTTTTGTATTTTCCTGTAATTCCATTATGGGTATGTAAGCAAACACAAATATAAATTCTTATTCTCCTCCATGCTCTCTCTAACAGTATAAACAGAGGAGTGGGCCCGGTTCAGCCCAAACCAGTTTCCATGCTTGGCAGGCATTCGCCTCTGTGGGGCTCAAGTGGAATTCTCCTTCCGTCTGTTGAGGTGAGAGACAGTTAGGCGTTCTTTAGGGACACAGTGTCATAGATCCAGCACTGGTCAGCAGCTCGGCAGAGCCAGGAGGCACACAGTGTGCTGCTGACCCTCCTTCTTCCCGTTCTGTACAGCTGTGTGATTCAGTGTGTCCTGGGATGGAATAGACAGTGATCACTCATTTGGAAACTTCTGTGGCATTTTAGCATTGTCACCAATTTAGCATCCAAGTGTGGTCAGTAGCTTTTCTCATTGGCAAGATGTAGACTGATTTGGGTGATGTCAGACTTGGGGGCCAGTATGCTAATGTAGTAATACCTGGGACCCCTCATTCATCAGCAACAGATTGGGGGAGTTGAGATGGTTCTTCACCAGAGAAAGTCTGAAAACCACTGCCTTAGAGTACTTGGAGATGCAAGGTCTTAAGAGTCTAAACAAAGGAGTTAATGAGGTCAGGAAGAACCACTTTAGATGACTTGCAAGTAGCTGTGGCTTATGGGACGGGATATTTACCTAATTTTGTGGTCAGTGCAGCCCTAGTCACCCAGAGCCAATGGAATGCAGTAAAATGAATTAAAACAATTTTTTGCCTTTTTGGACAGTGGTAAGTTCTGGGTCGGAAGATGTATCCTAAGGGTCACATTATTTAATTCAGGGCCACATTACTTAATTCAAGGTGCTGCTGCTTCAGTCAGTGGCACGTCAAGCTATGGTCTGAGTTTGCAGCGCTGTGGTTGTTCTGTAGACGGTGATAGAAACAGGCATCTGGGTCATTTTCATGTCTCACAAGTTAATTCAGGTGGTTCCATTTTTTTCTTAATAGTTTTGCCATCTGAAGTTAGAATTTTATTGATATTGACTTCTTATCATGAAATTGTGTGTAATGGAAAGTGAAGAAAATGGTACCCTACCCTCTTTCAGCAAGAAACTCCACTTCTCTGAATAATCTAATTTACATACCAAGTCTGATTCCAACTTCTTAAGAAACTGGATACTAAATGTAGAAAACTTTGGATACACTTGAATTATATTTAAATCCCTGTGCCCATCAGAAGCTGAAAAGCTATATGGGAGGAAAAGCTAGAAAATAAATGGACACAGAGGTGGATTGGGGTGCAAAAGAATACTTTAAGGCAGAAGAGAAAGAAACAATGTAATTCAAGTTTCAGTTCATATTAACCTTAAATATTTACTTAACAAAAAAGTTATTTGACTATTGATGTTCCGAGTTGATGGAAAATTTGGGAAGTAATGGAGAGGTGAAAATATCCATAGCTTGAGCATTAAGCTGGCTCTGTCGATGTCAGTTATATGGAGCCAATATTGTATAACACCATTCACAGCCTCTGCCAATTAAATTAAGTACTCTATTGAAATGCTATAATTCATTATTTTATATATATATATATATATTAAGATTTTATTGTGGAATTGGGGGAAGGAACAGCTTTGGGGAATCAGGGAAGTTGCTGTCCTTTCGTTCTCCAGTCTAGTTGTGGAGAACACGTCACTTCACTGGCCCATGTTGGTGTTGTGATCATTGCGCTCTTCCCAGGTGAGGCAGATTAGTCACCAGGCCCTGGACAGCCGCTCACGATGCCTGCCCGCTGCTCTTGGTGGCTGCCAGCCGCTCACGGTAGCTTACGGCAGCCCACTGCAGCAGGGGTTGTAGCCTACGCCATCCCCAGTGACTCACAGCAGCCCAGCTCCAGGTTGAGCTGTTGTTCACCATCTTAGCTGTAGAGGGCGCAGCATCACTGGCCCTCATATGCGGGATCCCAACAGGGGTTCTGCTGCTCAGAGCTGGCGTCCCAAGGCAACTCTTAACCAATGCGCCACTCAGCTGGCCCTATTTTATATTCTCGCTAAAAGTAATGTACTTCATACTTCATTTTGTACTTCATAGTCTGATGAGAGGTATTAAAAGTTAGAAATGGAATTTATTTTTGAGGGATTCATTAAAGGAGGAAAAAATTATGTCACTGGTTGGCTGTGGAACAAGCCCTTACCGCTTCTTTACCGGCCTGCTGAAGTAACACATGGACTGCACAGTGAGAAGCTGTGGGTTGCAGCAGATTGTGGGCATCCTTTGAATAGTTTTTACAGGTTTTCTGGACACTTCAGATAAGAAGCCATAGAAGAGCTTTTTTTAAAAAAAAAATATGTGTAAAGAAAATACCGTGTCCTCTGTCACACTGTTGGAACTGGAGCCTGTGATCTGAGCACCTTAGGAGGAAGGCTGCATATTGCTTACTTCAGCCATCTCAGTTTACTTATAAAATAAATGAAGTCAGCTCTTGGCCCCTCTAAGTCCCTAATGACCACTTCCATCATTTACCTACTCCTTCAAAGCATTACCCTCGGATGACCTAGTCAAGCCAGCTTAATGACAACATCTGAAAGAAAAAGAATTGTTGATCCTTGCCTCTTGCGCCCCCCTAAAAAAAAAGAGTCTGTGCAGTAAGCATGTAGGGAATGTCCTTAGCCCAGAGCATCATCTTTCCTCTGAAGTATGGCGAGAAAAACATCAAACAGAGTTAGACTGAGGAAACCTTTTTAGCGCATTTAGGTAGATGAACAGCCAACTGCAGCCCCAGTGAGATAGGAAGAAACTGAGATGGCGGGATACCGTTATGGATTCATGTTGGTCATCTAGCACCACTTCCTGAGCACCAACTATGTGGACGTCACAGGGAAGGACTGTGGGCACCAAGGGGAATGAAGTATAGTCTCTCTACTTGGAGCAGTTGGAAGGGGGAAACTGTGTATGAGCAAAACAAACCATCTAGAGGACAGAGCTGGAGGTACCATTCAAGGAATTTCAGTGTTGGGAGAGTCAGGCACACTTCACATGTAGCCAAGCCCACACCAGCTGCTTCCTTCTCTCTTTCTCATTCTTTCTCTTTTCCTCTCTTCCTCTCCTTCTCTCCTATCCTCTCCTTCTCTACTTCTTTTTTTCTTTCCTTCCTTCCTTCCTTCCTTCCTTCCTTCCTTCCTTCCTTCCTTCCTTCCCTCCCTCCCTCCCCCCCCCCTCGCCACCGCCACCTCTCTCTCTGAGTTTCTGCTGCATCCTGCACTTTTTTCCGTTTTGCTCATCTAATCATACAAATGCTGAGAGCAGCAGGCTCTGATCCTCTGGTCTGGAATGATGGTTGGCTTTGCCAGGAATTGTCAGTAGCATTTACTTCAATAAAATGCGCACATCGACAACTTGGTCACAGGCAAGCCTTGTGTAAAAATGTCAGCCTGCAGGGTTGGCAGTCCAGCCACCACATAGCAGCTTTTAAGGATGTTGAAGAATTCTTTCCATAAATAATGTTAAAGGGATTGGGGGTGGGGGGGTGGGAGCTGAACTTCTCAAAAATGTTGTTTTTTTATTGACTTTCCATCCAGTAAGGCAGGATGTAATTATTCCCTGGGAGATGGCACCTTAGGCTTAGATTATATTGTGTATGGAAACATCCTAGGGTGTGTGTGTGGGGGGGGGGGTGCAAAACTAAACCTTTCTTTTTTTTCTTCAGTCTTTTATATTGCTGTAAAAGGAAATGATTAACACCCACACCACTCATTGTTGAGATTAAGGGAGTGTCCCTTCTCAAAGCTTTCCGATGTGGAGAAATTAAAACCCTTGTCCTCTGCCCATCATTTCATGGCACCATGGCCCTGCACAGGAAAGGACTTGTAAAGCACTGCATGCACGGAGCTCAGAAGTTCACTTTACCACACTTACACATACAGTTGCATCAGCTCCAATCAGAACAAGATGTGATCTTACTGAGAAAGAATCCTTACGATAGTCCGTTACCTCCCCCTGAAAATTCCGTCAGGCATGTATAAAACCCAGTAGACCAAAATTAGAATATTGAAGAATGCCTTTAAGGCTGAAAAGCAAACTGCATGGACTTTGCTTGTATCATATTATATATATATACATATTACAGTTATGTCAGCGATTAAAAGTATTGTCATGCTACATTTTGAATTGATTATATGTTTAGGATTAGATAATTCTCCCCCACACCCTCTTGACTTCCTTTTATGTCCCAAAGGCAAATCCTTTCTCTTGGGTCACGAATGTAATAAGGTAGGTTTTCCTCTCTATGGGATATTTTGTCTGTCTCACTGTGTTTAAATTGATGCAGAAAGCTTTTCGGAGCAAAATACAGTATTTTCTTTGTGTGTGAGCCAGCGTTTGACTAACCTATGGGGAATTATGTGAGTTGAGCATTTTAAAGATATAGATTGGATATATTTGAACTGCTGATCCTCAGTGAAAACCACTGGGAAGGTATATTGTCTGTGGCTCTCTCATGTGGTCTTGTGGGGAAAATCATTGTTCTAAACAGTGATTTTTTTTAAAAAATTTTTTTAAAGATTTTATTGGGGAAATAGGGGAGGGAAACAGCTTTGGGGAATCAGGGAAGGGGAACAGAGAAGTTGCTGTCTTTTTGTTCTTCAGTCTAGTTGTGGAGGACATCGCTTCACTGGCCCATGTTGGTATTATCATTATGCTTTTCCTGGGTGAGGCAGATCGCTCACCGGCCATTGGACAGCCGCTCACAGCAGCTCACGGCAGCTCACTGCAGCTCCTCTGCAGCCTACGCCCGTCGACTCACGGCAGCCCAGCTCCAGGTCGAGCTGTTGTTCACCGTCTTAGATGTAGAGGGCGCAGCATCACTGGCCCTAATGTGGGATCCTAACTGGGGCCCTGCTGCTCAGAGCTGGCTTCCCAAGCCAACTCTTAACCAACAAGCCTCTCCTCCGGCCCTACACAATGATTTTTTTTTTTTTTTTTTTTTGAGGTCAGTGTCGCTGGCCCTCATATGTGGGACCTGAACTGGGGCCGCTGGCTTCCCAAACCAGCGCTTAACCACTGCGCCACTCGGCCGGCCCGACAATGATTTTTAAATGACAAATTGATCTAGGAAAATTACCCAGCTCATTTTAGTAGTAATGGTTCAAGGCAGAAATAAAGTAGAATTATAGTCTGTGTAAGTGTATTTACATGTAATTTAAAGAAATTTAGCTACCAAAAACAAATTTCTTAAAAATAGCACTTTTCTCTCCATCATGTTTATAAAATGTAGTTAACACATACCACCTGGGAGTTGAACCACAGACCCTGGTATCCAAAAATATCAAATTTAGTATTTGAAGTAAACGGGAATTTCTCTCTGATTTCTATCCCGTTCCAGACCAACATTGCCAAAGGTCAAGGCCATTTCCAACCAAGGAAAATGTAGTAACCCTTGAAATGTTGGTTATTGGTTTTGATAGTAGGATTTTAGAATGCTTGCAACGTATAAGCAGTAAGCTCTGTGTGTGTTCACGCGCGCGTTTGTGTGTCTGCAGGAATGGGTGTGCTTTCCTAGCTCCCTTCTTTAGGAGTGCAGGTCACCCTCTCCTGTCTATGCGCTTTCTGGGGCATTTCATTAAAAGAAACTCTGGGAAATTCCCCTTTCTTGTGAGTGCTTCGGCTCTTCTGACAAATGAGCCGACTCTTTCATAATCTTGAATTTACCACTTTTTTCTTAGTTCCATCTCTGTGTAGGTAGAGAGTTTAGCCCTGGATTCTGTTCTTAGCTATGCCCCAAACTCATAGTGTACTATTGTAAGTTTCTGAACCTCTCTGAGTATCAGGAAAACCTGTGGGACTTCAAGGATGATGTGGAATTAGCCAAGACAAGAAGGCCAGGCCCAAGAGCTACCATTGGCAAAGGTGCAGGGCATACAGCCTGCATGCCAGGTCCCTGGAACAGATGAGAGGATAACAAAGTGAGAAGGATTACTGATGTGGCCACCGCCCTGCCATGGCCTGTACAGTGAGAAAGACTGGGTGATGACAGCCTGGAGCTGCGGTGCCTGCCTTAACTCTTTCTTAGATATTGTCTTAGAAAAAGAAAATGCACAGAAGCCATTTTGCAGATCATTTAGATAACATAACAAGCAAATAATACAGGTGTTTTTTTTATAATTTCTATTAGTTTCAGGTGTACAAAACAATATAATAATTAGACATTTACCCCCTCACAAAGTGATAACCCCCCTCCCCAATCTACTGCCCCTCTGACATCAGTGACTCTATTCCCAAATAGTGCAGTTTTACTCTAAATGTCCAGGTAACTAAATTTGGGCTACACATTCAGTTTCAATTAGCTTCAGTCTCTGGTGTTTTTTTTCCCTATTTATTTATTTATTTATTTATTTATTTATTTATTTATTTAGCAAGTGCATTCACTGTTTTTTTTCTATAGAATGTTAAAATTCTTAAACTTTCAGCTGGTTTCTGTGCCACTCTGATCACACAGTATTAATATTACATTTGTAGGCAGTGTGGAGACAATTATGAGAGACACCTATTGTTGGCATACACTTGAAAGGTGAAATGAATCTTTTTAAAAGTTGCATTACTCAATATATAGTGGCCACATTTTCCTATAAAAATATGTTTTATAGGCTCAAGCCCCCAAATTAAAAACATATTTTTAGGAATAAATTAACACTTCTTAAGAAATGAAATTCATACTTTGGTGGAAGAGGTGAGAGGCAAAGGAAAAAACAACAACAACAGGAAAAATGGCTCAAATTCAAGAAAAGTCACCCTCCCCCAGGAGTGACTTCACTGAATGTGAAGAGTGGTGCTTCATCAAGGTGGGCTGACTTCCCAGTTCCCTACTGGAAGGTTGACAGATCATTTTGGGCACATACACACCCTTATCTATTTTAATTTTTTTTAATTGCCAAGTTTAAACCGGTGTCCCTGTGTGAAGTCCTTTTTTATTTATTTCTCCAGTTGAAACTCAAGTTGAAACAGCTTGCTTCCTTGTTGCTGTCTATTCAAACACTTTAGTCATGGTAGGGGGCAAAATCTCCATTACATTAATGAGATTTCCACAAGCAGATTAAAGAGGAAATAGCCCTTCAGTCTTTTTACTTAACAGCCTTGCACTGGAAAGAAATCTGTATAAACAATTCCAGTGAGATAGAGTGTAGCTTAATCACAAGGCTAACTTAGCCTTTTTTTCCTCCTTTATCTGAAGATGTATTGAATTATTTCAGGGAGAAATCTATAGTAACACATAAGATTATTTGCTTTCTATAGGCGATGGAACATGAAAGTTAGGTTCCCCACTTAAATGCCAGAGCCCTTACCCCAAATTCATGTCAACTCAACATTGTCATGGTGGCAAAAATAAATTTTAGAATTCCTTTTCATTAGTCACAAATAGAAACCAACTAACTCTGACCTTTGCCATTTCTAGCTCAGAACCTCCGTCTCCAATTGAAATATAAGAGGGCAGCTCTCCTGGCTTGACCACCAAGACCTGTGTGATCCTGAGGATTATCCAGTTATGGAGAGTAGAGGGATTCCAGGAAATTGCTTGTTTCCTGTGGCTTCCCGTTCTCAAAGCACAAACCTAAGGCAGTCATCAGATTCGGAATGTATGGAGGCCAGGATCACATCAATGCTGAGTGGTGTTTCCAGTAACACATTCCTCCAACATATTTATTGAGCATCCACTATACTGGACATTGTTTCAGGCACTTAATGTATCATTGAACCAAATCGGTAAAGTTCCCCGCCTGTGTGGGATTCATGTCCTTGTGAGGGGGGCAAGACCACAAGTCATAATCAGTCTCTGTACATCAATTATTGCATGTTAGAGGTGATAGGAGCCAAGGGGGACATGGAGAAGCAGGGTAAGGGGATGGAGCATTCAGGGAAGAGGAGGTTGCCCTGTAAGTGAGGTGATTGGTCTTGTTAAGGAGGCCACATTTGAAGGACTTGAAGGAGGTAAAATAAGCTTGGCCGAGTGACCCCATCTGGATGTCACCCAGGTCTCCTCAGCTGCACGCCCAATTGTCCAGCCTCTGGAATGGCACTTTCCTTTAAGGCACTGGCTCTGCACTTTGTCCTATGTTCTGTGGAATTCAGGTGCACCCCTACCCCCGGGTCTCTGGTCCTTGTGCCCCCTCACATTCCATCCCATCAGGCTGGGTGCTCAGTCCCTTTCCTCCACTCTGCCACCCAGACCAAGAGATGCAGGCAGCAGTCTCCTCCAGCTCTGCAACTCTCCTCGATGAAAGGCTGTTAACAGAACAGAATTTTATAGACAACTTGAGGGAAACAAAGAGGGTTCAAACAGCAAACACCTTAAAAATGGATGACTATTGATGACTATTGATTTTTTTTGTCAACTGTTCATTAGCCCCTTCCAGCATGGGAATTATAAATGGGCCAATTTCCCTTCTTAAGCTCATATTCTTCACCATGTTACTAGACATTTTCTCTTTTTCCTGTCTGATCCCCCAAAACTTGCTGGAACTGGGAAGCTATCACTGGCAGAGAACTTTCCTGACTTAATCCCTTCTGTTGATATTCTGCCCGGGTGTCCTCCAAGCACACCCAACATGACTGATGTTCCCCAGCCCCTACCTTTGTTCCCTCCCTTACTTCCTATCTCTGAAACATTTGTCTCCCACCATTCTCAACTGCTGTCTTCCTTCATCATCTGTAACATCTCCACAGGTCAGGGATTTTCAAATGGGACTTCATGAAATCCTTAAAATTGTGTTATTGAGATCACCAAAGATAACATGAGGTAGGGAAGCGGCTGCTCTCCTTTTTTCAGCTACGTCCTTTCTTTGATTCTTCAGTCTTCATGTTCAGACTTGTCTCCACGGATCTCTGTATGGAGATGTCTTGGAGACACTTCCATTGTCACGTCCCAAACTGAAACATAAACTTCTCCCAAACCTTTTTGACCTCCAGTGCCATTATTGTTTCAGAAACTTACAAGCTAAAATCTTCATTGTCACGTATTACTGCTCTCTTTAATTTACTATCCACAAATTATTCCAAAATGTCTCTCAAATCTCGCCCTTTCTCTCCATCCTCATGGTACTGCCTTAGGTCAAGGCCACAGCTCTCCTTGGACGATCACAGTAGCTCCCTAAATGGGCTCGCTGCCCAGTGCCTCTGATTCCACTCAAGGTATCTTTTACTATCCCAAACCTGACCCATGTCCTGCTTAAACCCTTTCTTTGTGGCCTGGGGTATGGGTGCTTTAGGGCATTCAGCGCCCCACATTGTTTTGTTCAACCCATCTCTGGAGCACTCACCCTCCTGCACAACTCCCTCACCTCCCCAGCAGGTGCGTGGACACACGCACCCACAACTGCATCCGCACCCTGCACTGGGTGTTACTTGCCCACGTAGCATGCTCTTTCTTGACCCTGAGCTCTGTCACTCTAGTCCCTGCCTCTAGAATACACTTCTCTCTGTGTGGCTCCCTCTCTTGCCCTGGATTCAGCTCCTTTACCTGCTCACCAAGGTTTCCCTGTCTATCCCGTTTAATTTTAACCGCTTATTTCCCATTTACCACCTTTTTTTTAAAAAAAGATTTTATTGGGGAATTGTGGAGGAGGAACAGTGTTGGGGAATTGGGGAGGGGGAACAGCCAAGTTGTTGTCCTTCAATCTTAGTTGTGAAGGGCGCCAGAAGCTCAGTTCCAAGTCCAGTCGCCATACCCTGTTGTTCAGAGTTCACGCTCTTAACCAACTGAGCGACTCAGCCGGCCCCACCATTTACCTCATTTTAAATATCATCTTCTTAGGCACAGTGCTTATGTCTCACTCATATTTCTTTTGCCCATAGTAAATGAATAAATCCTATGTCTGGGCAGTGTTCATTCTATAAACTCTGTGCCTTCTACTAACATAAAACAAAAACTATAGATAGGGAAACATTGGTGTATGCCTACGTCATATAGGAAGTTTTATTTCCATATACAAGTATGTACTGGCAATAAGAGATTACAATGTTTAGAAAGGGGAGGCAGCATGTGAATAAGTTAAGAGTTGATCAAAAAATAGTAGAGTTAATCATTCTACATGTAGAAAAGCTTGCTAAAGCGGAAATGTGCAGGGCTTCCTTTCCATCTCATTTTGGTAAGACAAACCTGAAAAAGCCCTGGACCGCTAGTGGGCCACTAGTTTTCTATGATGTGGGGATGTGAGGGGAGGAAGAAACTCCTGCATTCTTCTAAGTACCTCACTTCTTAATTACAAAGGTCTCCATGATGTGAAAGCTAATTTACAAACTGTTCCTTTCTGCATTCCAACAGCCAGATCTTGGATAAGATCCAATGGATACGTCTCACTGAGTCTTGGCTCTTCAGTGTTTAGCACAGTAACTGTCATATCATAAATGAGCGCCGAGTTAATAGTGAATGAGTGAGTCGGCTCAGCGGGACTGTGGGCAGATTTCCAAATTTTGCCTGCTTGCCTGCCTCCGTCTTTTCTTCTGATAGTTCTTGAGATTTGCCTGTGTTTCTATCATCAGTGGTAACCACACAGTTTGCACGTGCACACTCACCTAATCTTGTTTTGACTGCTGCAGAAGACTCGCCACTTCTCATGCAGGATCCTCCTTCACAGTGTGGTGGGCAGAAGACCTTCGGGAAAATCATGGCCAAGGTTGGGACTGGGATGGCACCACAGTAACTTTTCTATCCCATATCTTTAAAAGATTCCATTAGAAAAACGTTGACTTTTCCACAAAACTTAAAATAGATTATCATTTGAAATCCAAATACACTTTATTATGTTTATTATTATTTTAACAAATATTTTAGCCATCAAAATTATGATATCAAAACTTGTGAAACAGCATGCAGGTGGAAGGGCTAATTTGTTGTAATGTTCATAACCAGAATTTAGTGATGTGGAGGATGCATGGTTGCTTGTATAGGGCAGTGAATTAAAATCAAGGTGTGCTGTTAAAATAAAATTATATTATTGCACCTGTCCAATCCACCTTTCAAGTTCTACAACAAAAGAGAGAATTATTTTGACAGAAGATTGAAGAGCATGCATGATATGCAGACACTAGCTGGAATTATTATTATACAGAAGAACTACCCATAACACTCCTTTCTCTTCATGGCAGAAATCCAAACCCACAAGGTGGTAGGGTTTTCATGCTCTGGGACACCATTTGGCTTCTGAAATCTTTGATTTGGCGATATATGCCACTGCTTTGGCTGGCAGTGCTGTCCAGGTATACTGGATTCATAGAAATGATCCATGCATCTAAGTGACCAATTCACGTGTTCCTGGGACAGGGTGGATTTTAAGGCCACCTTTCGTGGACCTTCTGGCCTCGCCCTTATCAGCCTGGGAGCCGGGTGAGGGACAGGAACGCGGGGCTTTAACTGCTTCTCCTTTGGAGCTCGAATTCCAATCACAAAGCTGGCACTTCCCGTGCTTGGTGGGTTTGTTCATTGCAGAAGTGAATTAGAGATGTCTTTTTGAAAACTGGTTTTCTAAATTATTTCATTCCATGAGTACACAATTAAAATTATCTTGACTGTCTGAATTTAGAATTCTTATTTCTAGAATTGAAACTAATCAATTCTTACTTGTTTAAACTCTTTGTAGTTTTCTTTTTGATAGCTAGGCCCCTAATCAATTTGCTTAAGAAGAGTCTGTGTTTTTATTGTCATTTGGCTAAAACAAAAGTTAGTATTTAAAAGAATAGGATAAAAAAATTAAATATGCCCAGTTACTTGTAGAAATGATGGAAACCAGAGTCTTAAAATGCTGTGGATGGCCAGCCGAGTGTTGCATTGGTTAGGAGTTTGCTTAGGACGCCAGCTCTGAGCAGCAGGGCCCCAGTTAAAATCCCACATGAGGGCCAGTGACGCTGTGCCCTCTATAGCTAAGATGGTGAACAACAGCTCCACCCGGAGTTGGGCTGCTGTGCGTCACCAGCGACCGCGTAGGCTGCAGTGGGGCTGGCCGGCAGCAGGCATGAGCTTTCGTGAGCTGCCATGAACGGCTGTCCAATGGCCCGGGAATGATCTGCCTCACCCGGGAAAAGTGCAATGATAATACTATCATGGGCCAATGAAACGACGTCCTCCACAACTAGACTGAAGAACCAAAGTACAGCAACTTGTCTGTTCCCCTTCCCCAATTCCCCAACGCTGTTCCCCTCCCCCAATTCCCCAAGAAAATCTTTTTAAAAAAAAAATGCTTTGGAGGGTGTGATGAAACCACTTTGCATCTATTTTTAAAATGTCTATGGGATTTAAATACTGGCCTTTTCAGAAAGAAACTGAGAAGTTCTTTAACAAAAATAACCTTACTAAACTGTAAGAGAACTTTCTTAGAAGAGTTACATTATGTTTTAGTCAAGTTAGAATTCAGAGAATAAAACTGTAAAGTAAGAGCAGTTTTACAGTTTTTCCAAGAAATTATATAGAGATCCACTTTTAAGAATGAGTATATCATCTTTTTTACCTAAGTAATGTAAATAACATTAATTAATATTATTAATATTTATATCTGGCTTTTAAAAAATTCTTTTCAAAAGCTAAAATTTTCTTAAGTTTTAGGTCATCTTATTATTAAGCCAGTATACTATTATTTTGTGTACATGAATTTGAACCAGAATACATGCATTTCTTCGGGGCGGGGGTATCAGCTAACTAAATTATATCAAATTACATAATATTTACATCTAGTTATTTTGTATTTCAAGGTAACAACCAAACCAAAACTACAGAGATTCTGAATTAACTGTGCTTGAATTTCCTATAAGTCTTTAGTGAATTGTAGAATATATCATAGAAAGTAACCAGTTTTTCCAAATCATGTGCTATTGTGCATTAACTTATTTGAACTAATATTAGTGTACGATGTTTTAGTTTTTGTTTTGTTTCCAACTCTGTACAAAGTTCAGTTTTCTTCATCTTCCCACTCATGTCTATAACCTGAAAGATGAGGAAGGACTATACATAGAAGTTACCATTTATGTGAAGATCTTAGGTGGTTAACTCTGAGTCACTATGAAATCCACCAGGAAATACTGTGTCACAAAAGTGTGTTCCACTTTCACTCTGTCTGTGGATAGTGTGTGTGTATGTGTGTGCATGCATGCGTGTGTGCATGCATGTTTGTGTGCATGCATGTGTGTGTGCATGCATGTGTGTGTGAATAGAAGTTATGATAAAGATGCAGCCTTTTGCTTCTGAGGAAAAGCATTTGCTAGGTCTGACCCCCTAGTCTGTGTGAAGGGCGGAAGCAGTCCTGGGGAACATCAGATGTAACCTGACTGGCCCTCCATAACGTTTTGCCCCAAGATTCCATCACCAAGTACACTTTCTTGGTTTCCCTTTTTGGAGGGGTGGAGGAGTGACATCTGTATTGAGATACAGCTCATGTACCGTGTGATTCACCCATTTAAAGTACACAGCAATTCAGTGTGTTTTGATTTAATCACAGTTACGTAACCATCACCCCAATCTATTTTTAAAGCATTTTCAACACCTCAAAAAGAAACCCCATCTCCCAGTCTCCTTGGCCATTGCCAATCACCAGTCTACTTTCTTTCTGTATATATTTGCCTATTCTGGGCACTCATAAATGGAATCATGCGATATCTGTCCTATTGTGACTGGCTCCTGTTGCTTAGTGTGATGTTATTAAGATTCATGAGTGTTCTGGCACGTGTCAGTATGTCAGTCATTTTTGTACATCTGTTTGTAAATGTGAACGATAGTAGAGTTCCATTGCAGTGAGCATCTGTGTGCAGCTGACCTTGGTGGAGCTGGGGTGAGGTCTGTATTTTAAGTTAGGTAATTCTCTTGATCTAACACCGTGAAACGCTTTGTCTAGGCAAAACATTTACCTTCTTATAGAACTTTGCCTTTCTTACACATAAAAGGAAATAATTTGTTACAGATTTGTACCTAGAAACAAGATTTAAATAACTGTTAAAGAGATTCCATTTATTATTTATGCCCTCTTAACTTAGGAGCATATTTTGATCTCACCCCAATTCTTAATATTCACAAGTTAGAAATAGGAAAATATTTTATTTTTATGAAGAGAATGCAGTTTTGTACCCAAAGTCTTGAGTCTTTTTGGTGTTTTTCTGTATAATTTTTTAGTTGTATCAGAAAACTAAGAGATACATGGATACTTTTATTAATGTGAATTGAAACAGTTGTTTTGTGAGGTCTGCATGGAGATCCCTCCCACAGCAGCTGTTACAGCTTTTAAACACCCTGTTAGGAAGGTTGATGGGTGCCACTAAAACCATTTAAATTAGTTTGTTTATATAAAATTAAAGTGCATATTGAAATAAAGTGCCTGTTTCAGCCCTGAGAGTCTGTGATTCCTGCGTTTTTCTGTTTCTTCCCAGTGAAGTCTTTAGGAATCCAGTCACACCTGTTCCTAATAGAATCTGTCATGAGAGTTGTAAAGCTTTTCAAAAATGGTACATGTATCAAATGATACAGTGATAGTTAAACAAGAAGGCATTTTATATGCCTCATTTCAGATAGGAAGCTTTTGGGGGGAAGTGGGGGGGAAACAGTGTATTTTTTCAGGACCCATCAGCTCCAAGTCAAGTAATTGTTTCAGTCTAGTTGTGGAGGGCACAACTCCATGGCCCATGTGAGAATCGAACCAGCAACCTTGGTGTCATGTGCACTGTGCTCTAACCAACTGAGCTAACCAGCCGCTCTTCAGATGGGAAGGTTGGAGAGATTCTTGTAGAGAGTTTTCTTTTAGACAAAGCATTTCAGTCTCTCTCAAATGGGTTTTAATATAAATTGAGTTTTAATTGATTCTGAATTATTTTTCCTTTTCAGAAATGTCTCTGGACTACTATGTAAAGAGACATTAATAGATTTGTGGGGTCAGGAATCAGGTTGAAAATTGAATGTTCTTAAAATTGTTTACTTGTTCATATCCCATCCTAAGCCAAAAAGAAGTCCTTCTTAATATACTCCTCAGCAAATCCTTAGAAGTTTCAAATTATTGAATTTTGTTAAATATATTAACTCAGCTTAATTTATGAGCTAACCTATTAGCAATCTGAAAAGATTTAGAAAGCATCAGATGTTTCCATTTTGATATTCTGAGAAGAAAATATGTCAGTTTTACTTCCTTTTAAACTATTAGATTGTCGTAAAAGTCATGACATGTTTTTCGTCGCAAAAATGCATCAATGACTTTTCCAACAACCCAATAAAATCATGGCATCAAATAGTGGCATGTTAGTGGGTCACAATACAAAGAAATGTAACAAAGGGATGAATCAGAACTAAAACTGAGGGTCCAGCAAGCATCTCTAAGCTTCAGCAAACCTAGCCACCTATAAGCCCATATGCAGTGCATTGTCTTGAGTATTCATATGTGAAATATACCACTTTTCAAGTCTTTCTTTTCTATTAGCAATAATACTGTATGTGTATGTGTGTGAGTGTGCATGGACTTGGGTGTTATATGGAAAGAGATCATATTTACTTGAGCATGATTTATTCTCTTTGCTCTTACTGTACCTTGTACTGTGGAAAATTTGGCAACATACTCGTAGAAACCTTCAATTGGTAAAAGTTCTGTATTACTTGAAAAACTGTAGATACAGACAGAAAGACTGGTGTGAGAGGGACGTGTGCTGGGAACTACTGGGAAATTGAAGGTGTTCATTTCCTGCTCTTGCTGCTTCTGGGTGTACTCAACAGTAATATTGTCATTACAACAGCGGGAGAATTTACCTTCCTGACGTTACGGAGCTGGGGAACATGGAGAGTGAAGCACGAGAAACAGTGCGTGGTAGTCTGTTGATTAGTGTGCCTCCTGGCAGAGGTTGAATGGGGACGTGCAGATCTTCCACACACATCTTTGACCCATGCTGCTGCTTCCCCTCTGAGGAGGGCACCTAGGATGGGGGATGCCTACCTATCTAGAAAACTGCTTTCTGAGTGGGAATCAGTGGGGAATCAGTCTGAAGGAAAGGGAGATAGAAGAGAAGACTGAAGAAGGGTGCCCACAGGGTTCACGAACTGCATGGCCAGCAGCTGTGTTTACAGAGCTGGAATATTCCAGACCCACAGGTGCATGTCACCTATAGGGTTAGAAATCAGACGAAGGAAAAACCTCCAGTTCTGAACTCACAGTGAAATAACGCAGCAAGAAGAAAGGACCCTGATTAGCTCAGTGAAGTCCATTGCGGGCTTCCATTCTGCTGTTCGTAAAAGAAAGACTTCACTGTCCATTTTCCTTCTGGTGCTTCTTCCTGCAGCACCTCAGCCTCTATGGTTGCCTAGTGCTGAGCTGCCCAGAGAGACCCCCTAAAAGAAAGAAAGAAGCACCTTTTGCTTCCTTGACTGCCAGTTGAGAGAATTCCTCCACCTTTCTCTGTGCTCCCGCAGCATGGGAGAGCCAGGAATACTGGGTCTTGGCTCATCTTGGTACAGACTTGATCACAGTTACAAAATAATCAATTTTGTCGATTCGCTGTGGGCTCCTGGGATATTTTGTTTCATTAGCCATCAGTTTCCTCAGGCAAAAGTTTACAATCCCGGTTGGAAAACTGAAGAAATGGTTCACCAGGAAGTTCAGTGGTGGGACTCAGCTTTCCTGAGGAATCGCCTGGTCCTGGCATCCCCGTCCTGTTTCTCCAGGCAGGGAGGGTTCAGAGCGGCCCCACCGAGAGTGTTGGCACACAGCACCATAATTTATACCATCTATCTCTTTCTGGCGCTTGGGCCTCTGGCAAATTGCATGTCTTTGTGTTGGATTAGTTTGGAATTTAATCATGCATTATTTTCCCTCCAATTAAATTATTTATATATTTGATTAACGTTTTCACTGCTAGGAAGTCAAATTTTCAGTGAAACCACAAATAAACACATGCCCATTGAATTTCAGGCCAGCCTCTCATGGGATCACTGTGCTGAATATTAAGAACTTGCTGTGTATTGGTCGTCTTAGCTACCTAGGATTTGGGCGAGCAGAGAACATATGCTTTTTCCTCCCAGTCCTAGGAACTTGAGCAGAGGGGCAGGTCTGTCTGGACTAACGCTTTCCGCTTGTTTTAGCCCAGGATCCACCTTTTCTTTTCTTTGGTGCTGAAACGGATCTCCTTCTAATGTTACTTCCTCAGGCTGGAGAGCCAGCTTGACTGGAAAAGTCCCGAGCTCTGCGAGCCCTCCAGGGAAACTCTGGAGTCATCTAGTTGAGGGTGAGCAAACACATGGTCCACTGGCCCAATGCTTGGGGTGGCACAGTCCATTGGCTAAGTACAGTTTTTATAGTTTTAAATAACTGAAAAAAAGAGTTTGACTTTAAGAGTGTCTCATGACATGCGAAGCTTTCAGTGTCCACAGATAAACAGCTGGCACGTCATTTAGGTGCTATCTATGGCTGCTCTCCGAAACAGCAGCAGAGGTAAGAAGCTGCAACAGACACCTTTTGGCCCCAAAACCCTGAAATATTTACTGTCTGGCTTTTTACAGAAAAAGCTAGTCAACACCTGATTTAGTTCATCATCCTCATTTTACAGATGAGAAAAGAACTGTCCATCAGGAATTGATCTGGATGTATCTTTTGCCGCCTACCACACTCTTCCCACTGTAATATAAGATCTGCCCTGAGATGAGCCCTCAGGAGCACTGGCTGCAGAGGCCAAAGCAACTTTGCAAAGAAAAGTAAATACATAGGACACATGGACGTATAAAGTCTATGACTTCTTAGAATTTTAATTTTCACTTGAAATCTAGTTCTAGGAAATAAGCTTAAAATGCATTTGAACAATCTAAGTAGACAGAAAGATGTCTCTTTTTTTTAAGGAATAAAAATAATTTAATGTTTTAAACAGCATTTCCCCCTTATTTTTAACATCTTACACTTGTTAAAATTAATGAACCAATATTGATTGGTATGTTATTATTAAAGTCCCTTCTTTAATCATATTTCCCAAGTTTTTCTCTAATATCCTTTTTTAAATTTTAATATTTTTCAATTACAGTTGACATTCAATATTAGTTTCGGGTGTACAGCATAGTGGTTAGACACTTATCTCTGTGTTTCTTTGTATTCACTGATTATGTTCTGTGCTCAGCGTTTGGACTGTAAAGCAAGATGGACCTGGCCCCTGCTGGCCGAGGCCGTAGAATCTTATTTCAAGAAAAAGGACTGTGGTCTCCCTCCAAGTTGGCACGTGAGCAGTTTCATAAAACCCCAAAAGCATGTTATCTGGAACTTGGGGCTGCTCTAACAGGACACAAAAGGAACATCCCCAACATGCTAGCCTTCTGAAGGTGGCTTCACCCCTGCTCTCAGTGCGGGCCCACCATCCTTGTCCGTGGAGACAGCACCAGTGTGAGAGTCCCACCACTGAGATTTTCAGACATGTCTCGGCGTGGCAGCAGGTCCCCATCGCCCCTGTAGGCAGCTTCTGTGCCCCCATCCCTCGTGGTTACTAAATCCCCTCTGATTTAATGCTCCAACCCCATGTTCACTTCAGAGCCTTCCCTCCCTGTCCTGACAGGCATGTGCTCAAGGAGCTGGGGCGGTGTTTGCCTCTGTGCTGACCCCCAGCTGAATGAGACCTCTTCCCTCTTCTCCGAGAGGCCAGCTCCTCCAGTGTGTTGGGGAGAAGAACAGACGAGTCGCTTACTTCAGTGGCCATATTGGTACCTTCCGTGCTGATCATCCCGGTTCCCCCAAGTTACACCAGTTAACCTTGAGGTCCTCCTCAGGTCTGGCGTCCCAGTGCCAACTTCCTGGTGGGGTGTATGTGAGTTCTCTCCAACGGTATGCCCCATAGTCTCGCTGCTGGACACCTGCCCCAGCACTCTGCCTTTCAGGTGGGCCCAGCTCAGCCACCTCAGGGGTATCTGCTGGGCCTTGGAAAGCCATGGCTTTTTCCGTCTCGACCAGGGGCAGTGCTGCAGCCTCCTGTGTGTGCCTGGCCCCTTGTCTCCTTCCATGCGTGCTCTTCCCTGCTCCTGAAAGGCACCAAGTACTGTGCTTCAGCAGGTGCTTGTGCCTCATCGTTCTGCACTAGTGCCCTTTTCCCAATCCCACTCTTATCTGCACTCCTGTCCAGTCAGACTTGAAGTGCTACTTGATTGGAGAAGCTGACCCTAATGCTCCACATGGATTTGGGGTTCCTTGTTAATTGTTTGTATAAAACCTTATTTCCTTTCAGAAAACTGATCACAACTATAATTGTAGAGTAACTTAGGTCATTACATTACCTGTTTCCTCCAGTAGACAGTAATTTCCTTGGGGCAGGAATCGTGTCTGTCTGATTTCCCAGCACTGGGCCTGGTGTGGAGTAGCACTCAGTACAAACGTATAAATGTGTGAGAGGCAAGTGCAGTGTTACAATCACAGTGTATTTATTACCTGTATTTCACTCAGCAAGACAGGGCTCATATGTGGATATCTTTCAAATTCTTTTGAATTCTTAATAGTATTTTATTTTAAAATGATATCTCATATTAAACTCTTATTGTACAGGTACTAGGTGAAATGAAGTAATATAAGCAAAAGCATTGGAAGAAGATAAGCAAAAGCATTAAGTATAATTCTGTCCAGTGAAAGTTTAGTTTGCTATATGAATCAAATCAATTCAACAAATATTTACTGAGACCCTGCCAACTACCAGGAACATTTGTCAGTTGCTGAGAATATGAAACCTAAAGACGTGAGTCCCAGCCTCAAGGAGTCGGCGCAGACCAATTCCAATTCAGTTTTCCAATTTTAACTGCCTGCCTCCCTCCTCCCTTCCTTCATGTCTCCCTCTCATCCTTCCTTTTCCTTTCATGTATACTAATCCAAGGAGCCTTATTTCCAAAAACTTGGAAAGAAACTGAACCAAGAGTAAGTTTTATGGAGTAGTTTTGTGTGATCATTAATTTTTCTCCCTAGAAAGGAAAATTTATAGAACCCATGTGTATTGTGTGGGCTTAAAGGCTGGACACCATTTGGGACAGTCCTGGTTGAGGTGAATGGACTGCAAAATGTACCTAAAGCATGATTTTTAAGAGTGCATGTTGTCCCCTGTCCAACACATCTGTTCTCTTCATATACGTATGTGTACCAGCATAACTTTTCATAAACACTAATTCTGAGGACAGTGGCATTTTCTAGGAAACCCACATGTGTCTGCCACAGGGTTGCTACTCCGTCGTGAACCTGAGTGAGTCTGTGTGGTTTCCTTGTCGTCCTCAGAGCTTTTGAAAGGACCTGGTTGTCTCCCTGTGCGCTGTGCTGTGTCACCCCCTCTCTTCTGTTCCCCAGGCTTTCTGGGAGCTGTTTAAGGAAAGTGAATATAGTTTATGGCGTTTCTCTGCCCTCATCCAGTTTTAATTCCAGAAACAACCTGAGAGACTTCCTAGTTTCCCTCCGCAGTCAGCCGCTTAGTGGAGTAAGTGGGAAAGGCAGGCTGTGGTGGTGGAATCAACCTTGCCTTCAGAGACCACTCAGGAGGAGCCAGAGTGTAGGCAGGAAAGTAATTAAATGTTCTGTCACCACTGTGTGGTGCGTGGAACCCCAGGAGAGCTTTCTCCTATTGCACAATATTTTTAGTGGTGCATTTCTATGTATGTTTGAGAATGTGTCTGAAAAAAAACTTACATTAAGACAAAATGTGGAATGACTGTGAATAAAGTCAGCAAGACCAACCTAGGACACAAATTTCCTCCGAAATCCGTAATTGGACATTTCAATCATATTGAAATTGACTTAACTTTTATTCAAATTGGGAAACTTCTCTTCCTCTGGTTTTACTGTAGTTTTCGCGTGTCTCCCAGTTGCAGGGCACTTGATATATGTCCAAGGAACTCTATAAAATGAGATTCTAAAACTTCGAATTGTTAAAGAATTCAGGGAAATTCACTTTCATTTTAAAACCAAATTAATAGAATTATGAAGCTGAAAGAACCTTAGAAACTAGGTAATCCAACTCTTTATTTTGTACATGCAGACAGCCAAGATCCTGAGAGACTAACAGCATTTTGTTGCCAATCACCTGGTCCTCATCTCCAGTATCTAAGTTCATTTCTCTGTGATTTTTATTCAAGAAGAAATCGAACTAATTGGAAATAAAGTATAGCTTGGAAAAGTGCTTTATTTTGCTCCTTGTTACAGTACTCTGTGTGTGAGTGTGTGTGTGTGTGTATACACGTGTGTACACACACACACACACACACTCATGCATACGTGTTCTTTTTCTGCAGTCTGAGCCAGGTTCTAACCCAAGGCCCATAGTGAGGGAGAGCGGGAGAGCACCTCTGCGGGCATTGAGCCTTGATCCCCACTTGGTATATGAGAAATAGCAGAGGCCCACTGAGGGTGCGTGTGGCTTATCTGGTTTCAGAATGCCACTCTTCAGATGTCCTATGCAGTCCTTTTTCTGGGACATTAGGTTTTTTTCCAAATAGTGTCACTCCTGTTGACTAGGCAGTATACATACAGTTAATAAGAGCAAATTTAAGAAATATACTAATTAGAACAAAATAATCTGTAATATATTAATAGTAAAGTTATCAGGTAATCTTTAGGACTTTTGGTTGGGGCATTTTTGCATTCCCTTCTGTTTCCTTCAGAAATTAGTAATACATTTCCATTTAACGACTCTCTTTTTTTTCCCCCAAACCCCAGCATATAAATAACGACCATATTCATGGAGAGAAGAAGGAATTTGTGTGTCGGTGGCTCGATTGCTCAAGGGAACAGAAACCCTTCAAAGCCCAGTATATGTTGGTGGTTCACATGAGAAGGCACACGGGAGAGAAGCCTCACAAATGCACTGTGAGTACACAGGTGGCACGGGCTCTCACTCAGGGGGTTGCCTCACACCTGTGGGTTCCAGGTTTGTCCCCCGGGCCCTTTGTCATGTTCCTCAGGTTGTGCATGATGACATAAGCTCAAGAGTGGCCCAGTGGCCAGCCTGTCTGTGATAAATGCTGGCGTTTGTGAGAGGGGTTTCTGAAATGGAAGGGAAGTAACAAATGGAGAAAGAACACTGGCAGCGGAGCTTTGGGGGTGATGGAAGTCTTCTAGACCTGCACTGTCTGACATGGCAGCCACAAACCACAGGCACCTCTTGTGTACTTTTGAGATATGGCTGGAGCAACCAGGGAACTGATTTTTTAAAATTTAATTTATTTTTTAAAATGTAAATATAAATAGTCCCATGTGGCTGGCAGCTACCATGTTGGACAGCACAGCTCTGCAGAGTGGCAAGTGGACAGGCAGTGGCTGGGACATTTTGGCTGGCACTGCACCGGGAAGGAGCACACAACCCCGACGCTTGCCCAATGCCAGTGCCCTTCCTGTCAGAGGACTCGGCGGGCAAAGGCAGGTGCCAGCTTCAACCTAAAAAGCTTGCGTTTGGCTTTTTAAAATTATAACTAGATGGCTTTGCAGTTTTTCCTTGGCCTTCTCATCTGCCCCCATTGCCCAGTGTAGACTACTCACAAGTAGGCTGGGACATCTACGAGGGTAAGCCTCTTTTCACTGAGGTGCCCACCAGGCACACTGAGCATTGCTCAGCCCTGGTGCTTTACATCTTAAAGGCCCTTTACAAATATGATCAAATTGCATGCCTTTGTGTGGACACAAAGCCATATTAATGAACTTTGTGCTGAATCTGAAATCAGTGGGAATTCAAGGAGATCAATGAGCAGATAATGAAACCCATTGTCCGCATGGAGTGGTCTCTTAAGAAAAAACCTCCAGGACTTTTACTAGTACTGAAAATGCTTTCTCTCAGACTGCACGGAGCCCCATCTGAATCCCAATAAATGCAGCATTTAGTGGACTTTTGTTTCTTGGTTTTGAAAAGCTGCTGACCCTCAAAATGTCAGTCTTCCATCAACTGTGAGGGAGTGTTCTGCATAAGCTGTTATTGTGTGGCATAATCCAGATTTACCTGTTGTCTTCAGTTTGAAGGTTGCACAAAGGCCTACTCAAGACTAGAAAACTTGAAAACACACTTGAGATCTCACACTGGAGAGAAACCGTATGTCTGTGAGCACGAAGGTTGCAACAAGGCTTTCTCAAATGCCTCCGACCGTGCCAAGCACCAAAACAGAACACATTCCAATGAGGTAAGACTTCCCCATGAGACACTCTGGGCCCAGAGCTTGTGGGTGGAAGCAGTGAACCTTCGAGGGGTCTGTCCGTTCTCTTTCCTCTTGACCATTCCTAGCACGTGAGCCTGAAGGCTTGGGCCTCGGAGGTTGGGCTGAAAATGGCCTGTTTTGGACAGTAATGCAGATGAAGAGGGAACTTATTCAGACCCCTGGCAAACAGGTTTCACTTTATTCAGAACCGCCACCTACTGGTCAAACAGTAGGAGCATTTAACTTGGAAGGCCATCTACTTCCTGAGCCCGGAATGGCAGGAGTACATGCAGGGATGACCCTGTGAGCATGAAGCGTAGATTCAGAAGCAACATGTTGAGAGCTGACCACTAAAACACCCACTTTTATTTGCATTCTCCAGGTGGTATCTGTAAATGTATTATATCAAAACAAGACTTTTACACAGCAGCCAGCCTTGCCTACATACGATTTCCAGACAATCTAAATTTGAATAGGTCTTGAAAGCTACTCTCAGAAACCCAGAATGGTTTCTAGTCAATTATTTAAGATAACATGTCACACAAAACTTGGCTGGATCCTGTTATATTTAGATAGTTATCCCCCAAAATTTCAGAGAAGCGTAAGAATGAAAATAATTTCGGATTCATTTTGCACACCCTTTAATGCATATCTGCCTGCAGACGTCTAACTTCTCCTTGAAGATCTAGCTCAACCTCTATCTTCTCTATGAAGTCTCCTCTTGAATGAATGCAGAGATTAACAAAAAGGCTCCCACAGTTTGGGTAGAAATAGGACATCTAATTAAAACTTGATAACATGAAACAGGTCTGCCCAAGCAAGTATGTCATCTGTTAGTCTGCTTGAAATGTGTGAGAAAAGGAGCATTCTGATCTTGGCATGGCTGTCATCTGACTGTACAAGGTACCGTCTGGCCCGTTCATGATCTTCCAAATGGAAAGTTGGGAGAGAGAATGTGGTTGAAAACAAAGTGTGCCAGTCAGCTCACTGGCCATTGGCTTAAAGGTGGCAAAGCTGATCCTCACTGAGTTTCCTTTCAGCTGATCTCGCAGAGCAAAAACATCTCTAGTGGGACCAGGCACACTCTGACAAGCACACTCACATGTGAACTCATTATGCAGGATCATGTACTTAGACATTTCAAAAAGCTCATGGCGGAATAAGAAAATGAGTCATGTAGAATCTTATTATTGATCAACTCTTTGAAGATATTTTAGGGAAGATACTACATCTTTATTTTTTATGTCAAAAATATTTTACCATATGCAGTAGTTATATTGTAATCTGCTATACTCATTTTGTGCAGAGTTTTAGGGAATCCAGAGACAAACCCACAGAGACAGCAAGTAGATTAGTTAGTGATTGCCAGACACTGGGAGGCGGGTAGAGGTGACTGCTAATAGGTACAGGGTTACTTTTCAGGGTAATGAAAATATTCTGGAATTTGACAGTGGTGACATTTGCACAACGTTGAGAATCTACTAAATGCCTTGAATTATGCAACTTGAAAGGGTTATTTTTATGGTATGTGAATTATCTCTCAATTTAAAATGTTTTAGGGGGTTCGATTAACTTAACTTAGAGTTTAATTAATGTGTTTAACTACATTTAATACATTTAAGTATAATTTTTACTAGAAATGTAGAGGGTATTCATTCTTATAGGTTTTAGACCAAGGTTCTCTCCTGTTATTGTGGAAAAATTTGGATAGTAGGTATGTTAGGATTAGTAATGTACACATACAAACATACTTACTGAGACTTTTATTTTTTCATTGACTTAAAATATGTATACATGTTTGTTTCCTATAATTAACTCTGTTAGAGTTGAGCCTGTATTCTTCTGTGAGGTAAAAAGTGCCATGCTGTATGAGAGTTTAATGAGATTAAAATGTATCTTGGTCCATATCTTTCACCAAGGTTGAGCAAGTTTTAAAAATAATTTAAATTTTTTTCCAATTACAGTTAACATACAAAATTATATTGGTTTCAGGTGTACGACAGTGATTAGACATTACGAAGTGATCTCCCCAATAAGTCTAGTACCCATCTGACACCAAGGTTGAGCAATTTACCTAAAATAAAATTATTGACATTGACTATAAACACATAAATAAAATTTTATTCACCAACACATAAATAAGTGTTCTCTATTCTTTATACAGGCCTGTCCTTGCATATGAATGATGGACAATTTCATATACACCAAAATTAAGTTTGTCCCGGAAATCCAGTTTTGTGTAATCTGACAATCCTAAATAAATCTAGATGTCTTCTCTCATTTATTTGCTTTCTTAATTGTACTTTCGTTGATTTACTAAACAAATATTGATAGCTAATGTGCCAAGCACTTGGCTGTCGTAGGTGCATCAAGGAACACAGTGGACTAGAACAGGGAGTAATTCCCATGAGGGAGGCCAGTTCATACTCCACCTTCCCCCACCCGCTTCCTACCCTGCCCACTGGGGCCATAGCAGTGATTTCTGATAGGGCTCCCTACTCCAGACCACACAGCTTATGTTCCTCCCAAAGCCACACTAAGCAAGTTTCCTTGAGCGCTGATTCAGTTGTATCTCCCTCTGCAGAAAGCTCCAATGGCTCCCTCTTTCCTGTAGGAAATGTTTAGACTTCTTAGGTTCATACTTGCTCTTACCCAGCCCAAGCCTGCAGCCTTGATCCCTCACCATTGTGACTGTGAATGGAACCTTCCAGAGAGCCTATGCTTGAACAAATGGGCCCGCCTCTGGACCTTTGCCGAGGACTCTTGTTCACATCCTCTTGCTCTCAGTTTTATCCCTCAGAATCTTGTTCTTCTTTCAAAACCTAACTACAGTGCTTCCTCCTACGAAAAGCTCTTGTTTATTGAGAACTTATCATGTGCAACACATGGTGGTGAGCACTTCGTGTGCGTTATCTTATTTAACCCTGACCCTGGCCCAGTGAGCTGGGCCTTAGACCCGGGTATAGAAACGAAATGCCACCTACAAGCATCCCACTGAAAAAATGATTCCCCTCTGTCCACATCCTTTTGTAGCATTCATACTTTGTATTGTAGATACTTACTTGCTGTCTTTTTTTTCTTACCATATTTTATAATCCTTGAGATTAAAACCTCTTATATACAACTTTGTGTTCAGAGAGTCTTACTTATAGTAGGGATCATTAAATGTGAGTTGAAAAATTTATTTGGGTAGATTCTACAAAATCGAGCACAAAAAGTATCCATTGATTTTACAAAGCACCCTTCAGTACAGTGAGTCAAAAGGGTAACAGCCATGCTAAAAGTGCAATATCCGGGACAGGAAACATGGGCAACTCAGCCTAGAAAAGACTGACAGCATTTAACTCTGCCTACAGTTATGTTTCATTTCAGTTGCTGATCACAAGAAAATGTAGGGGCCAAGCTGCATACCTGAGTTAATGTGTTTTGTTGTAAAGCGTCAGTTTCCCGAACCTATGTTCTTACGGAGTTTGCAGGTGGATAACGCATATGTCCACACAAAAGGCACTTGGGTGTACGCACACTTCTGTGTGTGCTGTGGTTCCTGGAAACGAAAGAGCTGATGAACGTTTACAGACTCGTTCCACCTCGAGCTGTGTCCTCATTTCCAGGCAAACCCATAGTATCCACATTCATACATTTATGGGAACAGGAGCTCGTGGAATATACAGTGCTGGCCTGGCTTTATGTCCCCACCCCCAGCCCACAATCTCGCCCTGTGCACCCTTGCCTGCCTGCAGCTGGAGCAACCTGGCCCAGCAGTGCAGTGAGGAGGCACCGGACAGGCTCCAGGCCACCGTGAGCTAACAGCACTCATCATCAGGGCCACTCTTCTGTCCCTGATGCTCAGCATTTGATGCACTCATGTCATTTATATATGTGTGTGTGTGTGTAATATATATGGTGCAAGTCACAGGAGCTCCTGAACAGAAGTAATGCATAGTTAATGGGAATCAGTTCTACGCAAAAGAATCTCAAATTTGGAGGCAAAGTCTCTCAGGGTAATTTTCAGGGTCTTTTCTTCTGTACATTAGGTCCTTTCATCATTTTAGGTAGCGCTCCCATCTGTTCTTGGGCTTTTAGTGAAAAAGCATCTTTTAGACGCATATACTCTGTTAGGGCATCTTTTATAATATAATGGATGCATTATATTAATCATGCTTTTTATGACTATTGCTTATCTAATAGCTCATCTTCTGGTATACATAGTTATAAGTATGTACTCATAGAAGCATCCATGAATATATTATATTTCAAGCCAAGTAAACAAAATCACAATTCTGATGTTGGTCATGAATACAATACCAGCAGTTCTGTAATTTGAATAAATATTTGGCTATAAGCAGCCATATAATTTTTTATAACTGTATTTGTAGGCTTGATCACTGGCGCATTAACACGAACTACTTCATAGACCTTTGTACTCCGGGGCAGGGCCCAGACCAGGAATCCTTGTCTCCAGGACACCGTCCATCAGCCCTTTTCAGTTTACAAGTGAACTTTCACGGAACGTCTAACAGGGCTTTGCCACTTTGAAGATCAGAAAAGTTCTGGTTATTCTGAGCCCTTATCATCCCCACACGATTGTAATACCACCCAAAGGAACATATTTTAGTGATAATCTAATATGGGAGAGTCTGTAGGCAATTTGTTTTAGTATGCCTGTGGGTAGAGAGCACATTTTCAGAGGGGTAGAGTAATGTTAGACCCGAGAATATCATCCATAAGAAATTTCTTCACACAAGCTCTCTGGAAAGGTATATAGCATTCTTCCGATTAAATGATGGGTATCTTTTTTTTTCAAGAGCTTGATACATCTTTTTATTTTTTAAAAATTTATTTTTTTAATTTTTATTTCTTTGTTTTTAATTAGTTTCAGGTGTACAACACAGTGCAATAGTTATACTTTTTACCCCTCAAAGTGACAACCCCCCCTCCCCCACTTAGCCACCCCACTCCTCCCCCCCATATCATATATATCTATTACACTTCCTCTGACTCCCTTCCACATTATAATCCATATCCCGTGACTATCTGTATATCCAGTTACAGTTGGTATACAATATTATACAACCTCAGCTTCAGGTGTACAGTGCAGTGATCAAGCCTCTACTCCATCCATGAAATAGTCTCATGGATGGAGTAGACCATCTGACACCCCACAAAATATTTACAACATTATTAATTATATTCCCCGAACTGTCTTTCATATCCCTGTGGCAATATTGTAGTTGCCTATTTTTGCTGTCTAATCCCTTCCCCTTCTCCCTCATCCCTACCCCTCTCCCAACTAGCAACACTGTTTTTCCTCTATGAGACAGTTTCTGTTTACTTTGCTCATTCTAAATGATAGGTATCTTTTAAGCCTTCTTCTGTCATTATCATCACCATCATCATCAACATCAACTATATATTCAACACCTACTGTGACACCACAATACTTCTTCCTACCACAGGATAAATGTTTCCAAGATTGTAAACGCAATTACATGCTCTTAGCTCTCCTTGAGCACTCTCTGAAAAAACAACCTCTGAAAGCTAGATTCTGTGGACCCTGCACAATGTTCAAATGGCCTTTATTAAATTTTGTGCCATTTAGAGGTATTTGAACACCTCAAAGCTTTGTGAAAGTGCTTTAAAAGAATTAAAAATATAATGAGCAACCACAAAAAAACTGTTGGGCCGGGGCATTACCACTTTAATAACCATGTATTATTTCATTCTCATGGCATCTGGCAGAAACCATATGTATGCAAAATCCCAGGCTGCACAAAGCGCTACACAGACCCAAGCTCCCTCCGGAAGCACGTGAAGACAGTGCATGGCCCAGAGGCTCATGTCACCAAGAAGCAGCGTGGGGACATTCACCCTCGGCCCCCCCCACCACGAGATTCCGGCAGCCATTCTCAGTCCAGGTCACCCAGCCAGCAGACTCAGGGAGCCCTTGGTGAGCAGAAGGACCTCAGCAACACTACCTCAAAGCGGGAGGAATGCCTCCAGGTGAAAACGGTCAAGGCGGAGAAGCCCATGGTATGTCATTCACTTCCCTTCTGATTTTCCCAGAGCCGTCCAAGGTCACTTAAGAGAGCCACGCAGGGCATTGAGAGGGACTGGGGTGTCTCCATCCTCGCTGTATTGGGCTCCCTGATTTAAGGAGGTCAGGAGCTCTGACTCAGAGCGGCTCTGCGTAGAGTAACTCAGCTCAGAAAAGAATTTCAAGGCTTCCTCACTGGTTTGTTTTTGGTTTTCGATTTTTGTGTTTTTTTTTTAGCTGAGCCAACCTGTTACCTGTTGGTAGCTTAGCGGCAGCTCAGCTCGGGCTGGGCATCGAACTGCTGTTGCTCAGAGCTCAGCTCGCACTCTCGAGTGAGCTGTTAACCAACCGAGCCACTCGGCCGGTCCCTGGTTTTTAAAATTGATCTGCAGCCATACCACCTGTGGCAGGTAGAAAGACACAGCTGTCTACATTTTCAGCAGGACTGTAATGTATAAAATCATTCACTCAGATTTTTTGTAAACAGGTTTCCTGTCTCCTTTGCCCTGGTGACCCCAAGATAAATAAGCCATAGTCCCTATTTTTTAGCAGTTTATAGTCCAGTGGGATACGCAGACCAAAATACAAGGACAACACTGTGATGGGGCTTTAACACAAGTCTGTGTAAGCATTTAGGAGGGGAACTACCCAGCAGTGCACTCAAGGACCCACCAGGGGAGGCAGGAGCAGGCCTCGCCCTTCCATGGGGTCCCCGGGGTCTGCAGTAATAACAAGGGATTTGGCTGGTGATGGGGAATGGCTCAGCACTGCTGATTGTGTAGAAAAGACAACTCTAGTGCCAGTCTAAGAGATTGGGTTGATAAACTGGAGCCCTTTTCTGCGGTGGTGCCTAGAGGAGGTGGAGAGCAGGGAAGGGACTGAAAGATGCCATCAGCAAAAGTCTTAGTGATGAATAGGACATATGGATTATGCTACTGTTGCAGCTTCTTTCAAACTTCACTTGGTGATTTTATTTAATGTATGTGCCATAATAAATGTATGTGCCATGTAAGATTTTCTAAAAGACAATAAGAAAAGGGCAAAAACAGTAACTATTAGAGGAGATTCAGTACATTTGTATTTGGCCACATGTACTCACATAAATGGAGTCAACTCTGCAAATGTATTGGGTTCTGGTATGTCATGCTCTGGAGGTGGAAGAATGATACCAGGTAGTAGTCTCATGCTTTGACTTCCAGACTCATGGAAATGATCAGGCAGGTAGATTTACACTCAGTTTAAGGAAGCTTTTCTTTACATTAGAAAAGTCCAGCCATTGGATAGACACCCATAACTTCCTGAGTGGTATCACTGTGCATTGTGTATGGATGGGAAATAATGCACACGTAATTCCAGAGCTGATGGAGTAGAATTCAACAAATTAGTGAATTTTAATTACTTAGTGAGTTCTTTGAACTCTCATGAGTCTTAGTGACATTAAGTCTAGCTAAAACTAATGTAAAGAAACGATCCAGATTTATCATTACTTTCCAGTAGGTAGCTATACTTTGCTTTTAAAAAGCACCTTAGTAAAAAGTTTATATATGTATCATGATTAATCACTGTACTTTAAATTAATCAGGTCATAAACTGTACTTTATATATTTTTTCTTGGGAGCACATACCAACTTCCTAAAATAAATTCCACCCATGTAATAATTGTGCAGAACATCCAACAGTTTATCCTCAAGTGTTGAATGAAATAAGGAATGTGAATTTGTGGTCTCCTACATTATGTCATCAAAAGACAGTGATTTATGTTGTTAGGATATCCTAAGAACCCGGAGTCTCTTGTACCTTTAAAGTGTATCCCTGGCTCAAGAAAACTTGTCATCTCCCCTCCATTATTTAAAAAGAAAATTGTTAGAAATAAAAATTTATGGCAGTTTGACTCAGTGATATCTAAGTTGTCACAAGATGTATGTTTTAAAAAGGAATTAAATCATAGAAACATATAGCTGGAAGAGATCATAGGGGCTGAAAGTAGGCTCCATGTTTTACAAACTGGGCTCAGTGACGTTAATGAAGTAATGAGATTTCCATAGGAGACTGTTATGTATGTGTGTAGATACACAGGTATGGATATAAGTAGGTATCTTCATAGACATTTACTAATGCACATGAGATTTACATTTCTAATATTTTTTCTGTAAAATCTTGTCTTTGATTTGATCATCATGCTAAAAATTAAATTCTTTCTTCTTTTTTCTTACTAATCCAACGTCCCTTCTGTGTAATGGTCCTAAATGTCTTGTTCTCACTTCCTAAGGACAGTGGGTAATAAGGTGAGGGAATTTTGGCTTCTCTGCTTTTTTGTTTTGTTTTCATTTTTAACATTGAACTTTTATTCATTTCATTTTTCTTTAGTTTTTGTGCTTTGTGACATCTTTGGTAGTGAACATTACTTAGATATGTTTCAAACATAGAAACACTGTACTTTGAACATTCAGCATGTGGAAATGTGGAGTTAGATGGTGAAATTCATCGTTCTATTTTTCTAGGTTTTCATAACTAATCACACTGGAGCCAACTAAGCAGTTGTTCTCAAAGACTGCTTAATTATCATTTTGACTAGTGTGAAGTCCAGACCAGATGTGCACACCTTCTTTGAAGAAGATCTGGATATATTTTTAGTCTATGTTTAAATGTCTGGGCTCCTTTAAGCTCTTATCTAATTGTAAGAGTATCCATGCCTTCTTCTGTGCCCTGTGGAGTGTGTGTGAGTGTGTCTGTGTGTCCACACACACAGATTCACGTACGCACACACTGTGACTTGACAATCCAGAATAAAGGATATCAGAAGCCCTGGGAAGGAGCAGGTGGTCTGGCAGGCCAAGATGCTGCTGAAGCCAAAGCTCAAGCAAGGCTTCCTGAACTCAGGACTAGATTTGTGTGCCATGCTTTGCTTTGCTGGTTGCTCAGGACAGACTTACTGTATCAGTGACACTCACTTGATGAGTGTTCATTTGCTCGGGTGTATGTACTGTGGCTCAAGAAAAAGTGTAACGGGTTCCACAGAGAGCACCTGTGTCCCAACCCACTCCTGACAGCGCTGCGTTCCACCTGAGACAATGGTGTCTGTACTTGAGTGCGTATGGCTCTCTCCCTGGACAGTGTGTCTTATGGCTGCTGTCAGGCTCCAGGGTTTAGAGTGACACTGGAAGAGGTGCTGCAGAGGAACGTGCCAGGTGTCTGGGTGGGTTGCTCCATTGACTTTGTGACTTTGGGCAGTCACTGAGCTTCTCTGAACATCACTTTGCTTATCTGGACAAAAAAGGGTAGGCTTTTTACCAACCAGGGTGCCAGTGGAGTTTTAGATAGAATAGATCTAGGTTGAATGGACTTCTCATGGCTGGCCATTTTATATAGTGCTCCCCAGACATGGGGACAGGGAATTTTCCACTCCCCATTTGCAGGAGCCCCTGGAGGGGGGCCTTTCCCTGAGAACCAGTGGACTGGATTAAGTTCCCATCTAGCTGCAAAATGTCTTACACAGTCCACTTGGTTGGGGTTAGGACAACATTACCCGGTTGTTGTAGTGAAATGTGAGGGGCACAGTAGCAGAATGGGGAGATCCTTCCCCAAACTCAGGGTGGCTGTGACTTGCAGCCTTTCTTCCCCTCTGGGTGCAGCAGAAGCTAAGTGATTAAAGTTTTACCTCTTACAGCTACCCTTACCTGCACCCTGCTCGAGGTTCTACAAAGTGGGACAATATAGAAGGAAGGGGAAAAGTTACAAGGAGCTTGGGGAGCCAGCCCTGAACAGCTTGGAGGGGCTCTTGTTGGAGAGGAGGTAGTGTGTGCTTATGGAGCATGTCTGCCATGTGGACATTAGCTCAGCAGAGTGAGCTGGAGGATGGACGCCACCTAGGATGATCATGACTGCTGATGCTCTCCGAGCCACTCCAGGCTTTTTTTATACTTATGTATTCTCAGGGTTTCATACTTAATTACCACAACAATCTCTAAGATAAATAAATTGTCCTTATTTTATATACTGGGGGTGCCAAAAAATGTATACAGATGGACACTTTGGTCAACATTGTTCAACCAATAGCTCACCCTAATCAGAAGTGTCTGGACGCTGATGGTAACCACTTTTAGCACCTCTTGTAATTGCACAAGTCAAACATGATTTGTATTCATCTTTTGTTATCAGTATAGATTGAGTATTACAATTTTAATACAGTTTTCCTTTCTTAAAATGTGTATACATTTTTTTTTGGCACCCTCTGTAAAAGGAAACTCTTAAGTGGCTAAGTAATTTACCCAAAGAATAAAGCCATGGATGTGGGATTGGAAACAATCTTACTCAAAGAAGGCAGTGCACATCTGATCTGGATTTACACTAGTCAAAACGATAATTAAGTAATCTTCGAGAACATCTGGGATGTGGGATGTGGAGGTGTGTTTGCAGAGTTGGCATTTTGGACAGGGCTCCATGGCTAATGTCATGGCAGTCCCACCACTTCCAGCACCCCCTGCTGTCCGTTTCCCCCCACGGCATATCCACCTGGTGGGTCATCAGTCATTGTGGTCCAGGGAGGCACCTCCATTTGCCAGAACATAGTTCTTATTCAACCCAGTGTCTTGCAGGTCTCAGTCTGCACCATCTCTCATTATTGACTTCCTTTCCTCTTTCCTCCCAGTAACACATCTTGCCTTTCCTGTTGCCCCCCACAGACATCTCAGCCAAGCCCTGGTGGTCAGTCTTCATGCAGCAGCCAACAGTCCCCCATCAGCAACTATTCCAACAGTGGGCTCGAGCTTCCTCTGACCGATGGAGGGGGTGTGGGAGACCTCAGTGCCATCGATGAAACCCCAATCATGGACTCAACCATTTCCACTGCAACCACAGCCCTCGCTCTGCAAGCCAGGAGAAACCCAGCAGGGACCAAATGGATGGAGCATGTGAAACTAGAAAGGATCAAACAAGTGAATGGGATGCTTCCGCGACTGAACCCCATCCTACCCCCTAAAGCCCCTGTGGTCTCGCCTCTCATAGGAAATGGTGAGTTCTGCGTCTGCTCAGAGTTTTCTGTTCTTTGAAATGCAGCCAGAGTTCCCTGAGAGGAACCGGGCCCTTGGTTTTGTTTGCTGATTTTTCCACCAGTCCTAAAATTATGCTGTAGCCACCCGTATTACTGTTGCCTTTCTGGAGGGTCCATAGCTTAAAAGCAGGTAGTGACAGGACAATACGGAAATAGAAAGTAAAACTGTGCATGACTCATATTCTGCTGGTGAAATCGTAACTCTTTGACCAGATGAGGAGATCCCAGCATTGGAGGCTTCTGTGCTCAGCACCTGTCTCGTTTTCACATCTAAAAGTAGGAGGTTAGCAGCAGCTTACTGATGTTTGTCCAGCTCAGGGAAAGGCAAACAGCTTTTTGCATTGTTAGCCCAAGTCAGTTTTTGCTTCTGAGACCACACTAAGTGCCTGGAGCACATCCCAAGGGTGACCCTCCCCACCGCTCAGGTGTGTCACACCTTCATAAGGTGTCACAGAGGCCCTGAGTGTGGATGTGAAATCCTGGAAGGCCTTCGGCCTGTGACATGCCTGTAACTTCAGCAGTGTGCATATGTCCTGGGCTCGTCACTCTGCCCTTGTGGTAGGCCTGTGGGGAGCTTGACCCATCTAGGAAATCCTTACTGACCCATTTAAGCCAGGGGTCCCAGAATTTTGTCCCTGAGCTTGTGAGCCTGTGGCCCCAGCGACACCCACTCCTTCACTATGGCATGTGGTCCTTTGGTGCTGCACAGTAGAGGTGGGTAGCTGCGACAGAGACCAGCTGGCCGGGGGAACTGAGAATAGTCACTACCTGGCCCTTTACTGTTTGCGGAGGCCTATTTGAAGTCCTCCTGAAATGAATTCATCTCTGCCACCCTTTCCGCAGGCACCCAGTCCAGTAACAGCTGTAATTTGGGTGGGCCCATGACCCTCCTCCCAAACAGAGGCGACCTTTCCGGGGTGGACGTCACCATGCTGAACATGCTCAACAGGAGGGACAGCAGCGCCAGCACCATCAGCTCCGCCTACCTGAGTAGCCGCCGCTCCTCGGGCATCTCCCCCTGCTTCTCCAGCCGGAGGTCCAGCGAGGCGTCCCAGGCCGAGGGCCGGCCCCAGAACGTGAGTGTGGCCGACTCCTATGACCCCATCTCCACAGACGCCTCGCGCAGGTCCAGTGAGGCCAGCCAGTGTGACGGCCTGCCTAGCCTGCTCAGCCTCACACCGGCCCAGCAGTACCGCCTGAAGGCCAAGTACGCAGCCGCCACTGGCGGGCCGCCACCCACACCACTGCCCAACATGGAAAGGATGAGCCTGAAAACCAGGATGGCCCTGCTTGGGGACGGCAGGGAGTCCGCGGGGGCCCTGCCCCCCATCCACCCTCCCCGAAGATGTAGTGATGGGGGTGCCCACAGTTATGGCCGGCGACCTCTGCTGCCCCAGGACACGCTGGGCCACAGTGTGAGAAGAGCCAGTGACCCGGTGAGGACAGTGTCAGAGAGCCTGTCCCTGCCCAGGGTGCAGCGTTTCAATAGCCTGCACAGCTTTAACCCTCCAGTCTTGCCTGCCTCCCTGGACAAGCGTAATTTAGTGCTTCAGAATTACACACGGCCTGAGGGCAGCCAGGCCCGCCACTTGCACGCTTCTCCTTGCCCTCCGAGCATTACTGAGAACATCACCCTGGAGTCCCTGACCATGGACACTGAGGTGAATCTGAACGATGAGGATTTCTTGCCTGATGACGTGGTACAGTATTTAAATTCCCAGAACCAAGCTGGGTATGAGCAGCACCTCCAGAACACCACTGCTGATGACAGCAAAGTGGCCCATGGGCCCAACCTGGGGAGCAGGGATGGCAACTTTGACCCACCGGGGCTGCCGGACAGCCACGCCAGCCAGCAGTACCGCGCGCTGGAACAGCCCTGCCCTGAAGCCAGCAAAGCCGACCTGCCCATTCAGTGGAACGAGGTCAGCTCCGGCAGTGCCGACCTGTCCTCCTCTAGGCTGAAATGTGGCCAGCGGTCCACAGCACAGGCGGCTCGAGCCTTCGGGTTATACAGCAACATGGGCATCCACCCACAGAATCCCTTAAAGAACGGGGCTGGCCCATCAGGGGCAGGGGGTTATCCAACCCTCGCGGAGCACTGCAGTGCCTACGGTGCCCCAGAGCACTTGGTGAGCCACAGCGGCGGGACCAGCACCCATGGAAATGCCTTCCACGAACAGCCCTATAAGGTCCAGCAGTATGGGAACTGCCTCAACAGGCAGACTAGGGTCCCCGGCCTGCTTGACAGTGCGTGCAATGCTGGGATTCAAGCGGCAAAGCTGAGAAGCACCACCGTGCAAGGGAATGGCAGCCAGCTGGATTTCGGCCTGTCAGTGGTAACCAGTGAGTCAGCTGGCAGCACAGTGACTGGCATGCCAACTCGAGACACGGTGGGACAGGGGTACTTGGCTCATCAGCTGTTCAGCGAAAGCATGCACCACCAGGGGGCAGGACGTCCCAGTCAGCAGGTGCTAGGGCAGGTTAGTGCTACCTCACACATCCACATCTATCAAGGGCCAGAGAGCAGCCTGCCCGGGCCGCCCAGCACTGGGGGCCAGCCATCAAGCTTGGCAGCTGTCAGGGGCTACCAGCCGTGTGCTGGCTATGGAGGCAGCAGGCGCCAGGCTGCTCCGAGGGGCAGCCTCACTCTCCAGCCAGGACAGCACAGTGACACAAGTCAGACCTGCAGGGTGAACGGCATCAAGATGGAGATGCCAGGGCAGCCCCATCAGCTCTGTTCTAATGTTCAGAGTTACTCTGGTCAGTTCTATGACCAAACCATTGGCTTCAGTCAGCAAGACATGAAAACTGGTTCATTCTCTATTTCAGAAGCCAATTGCCTGCTACAGGGGGCCAGCGCCGAAAACCCTGAGTTACTTTCCCCAGGTGCTAACCAGGTGACAAGCACAGTTGACAGCCTTGACAGCCATGATCTGGAAGGGGTGCAGATTGATTTTGATGCTATCATAGATGATGGGGACCACGCCAGCCTGATGTCAGGAGCCCTGAGCCCAAGTATCATTCAGAACCTTTCCCATAACTCGTCCCGCCTCACAACACCACAGACGTCCCTGCAGTTGCCAGCACTGTCTGTGAGCACCACCAATATGGCCATTGGGGACATGAGTTCTTTGCTGACCTCCCTCGCAGAGGAAAGCAGATTCCTTGCAGTTATGCAATAGGCGCTAGGAAAAAGGACTGCCAATAAACATGAAACTTTAGGAGTTTAAAAAATTAAATTGATTCACTTTTTTGATGTTTTTTTTTTTTTTTTTTTTTAGTTCTGTATGTATTTTAGCAATCTCATCTCATCTAACTGGGATGTGTTTCAAATATATTCCTTTTATGGAAAAGGACTCTGAAAAACCCTAAAGTATTCTAGGGAGAAACTGTCTTCCATTTCAGTTCGAATCAGTATTGTTATACTTAAACCACCCACTTTTTAAAAAACTGTAAGCCTGCCCCCTTTTTAGTAAACCATGTAAATGTGTGATGTGCATGTTCTTCCTTCTTTTCAAAGAGAGGTCAAACTAAAGGATTTGACATGTTTCTGTGTTATTCAAAGGAACTGGGAGTTTGTATGCCTTTGACCATGGGGTTACATGTCCAGCTTTGAAATTTTCCTTTACATAGGCTCAGCGTTTTTTGTTTTGTTTTTTAATTCCTATAGTGGTCACCAAACCCAAATATGGATAGTGAGTTTAAGAATTTTTTGTGGGTGCACTGCAGCATAGATCACAGATTTCTGACCTGCTCCCCACCCCTTAATCAGTACAGGGCATACATACCTTGGACAATTGCACACAAGTGGAAATTGGGGCTCTTGAAATGAGACAGTTTGCTCACAGTTTGGATCTAATATTCTTCCTGTCCATAGAGTGCTTTGTGGGGTACATGTGTATGGTCAGTCCTCATGAATGTTCATGAACGTTCAGTGCTGTTCAGTGCTCCAGTGAGAGAGGGGAAGGGCAGCTGGTGATACTCAGACACATTGCCTCTTTGATCTGTCCTGGTAAGAAGCTAGGTAGATTATAGATTGAAGCTACTGGGCAGAATTAGTTTCAGGAATATTTGTGGGTTTGCTTGTGGGTCTATTTGTGGGTCTTGATGAGCTCCATCTCTTTACCATTATCAGATAGCAGAATTGGTCATAGTAGTTTCAAGTATATAGATATTGAAACAACCCCACTGTCAGCTGTCATTAACATATTAATCCTACTATAGTGAAGGACTACTTCTATTCTAAGGACCGTGTTTTCAGGACTTTATAAAACTTGGTTGTAACAGAAAAGGCTCACATACAATGAAAATTGGAATAAATTGCTTCAACCATTTTTGGTACTTGAGAGACGAGGGAGGATATTTAGTAGCTGTTGGACGCCATTTTTTTTAATACCCTATCTATTAAGTGCTGCATCCATTTAAGAAGTTATATGTTCTACGCAGCCCTTAGTGTGGACTTAACCTATTCTCCTTTTGCTTTGGATTGAAACATTTAAAGATTAAAGAATGCAGCTGCTTCCCATGTGCAGTGGATACACATAAAAGACATACTATGTGTGCACAGAGTACATGGATTATCCAGCATTTTACCTTTTAAAATATGTAAACTATTAAAAAATATATGCATTAACACCTCAGACTACCTGCTGTATTCTTCCCATTGATCCTGGAGTTGGATTTATCCAAAGTGATTTGTGGTTAATTGTGTGACTTTTTCTCTTTAGTCCTTACATTTAAATTAGTATTAGAAAGACAAAATCAGGTACAATAAATATTAGATAATAGAAAGAATGTTAGGACCAGCCAAGTTTTCTCATGTTGATGATCTCTCAGTTCGACCAAGAATCTCAGCATGGAGGTGAATTTCCCTTTGTGACTTGGTGGCTCAAATAGTTGGGTTTGCTTTCAATTGAATGTTCCTGTGATCAGCAGGAGGATGCTGAGATTTCTCCTCCACATCCTGCCATCCTCCCACATGCAGCACCTTTTTTTTTTTTTTTTTTTAAGGGCAGTGTCACTGACCCTCAAATGTGCGACCCGAACTGGGGTCGCTGGCTTGCTTAACCACCACGCCACTCAGCCAGCCCGCAGCACCTTCTTTTAAATCAAAGGATGCATCTACTGTGGAAAAGGGCCCAGAAGCAAAAGACAGCTACTGATCTTAGCTCAGAAGCTCAGATCAATGGGAAAAACGAGACTTTTTCTGTGTCCCTCAAACAGGTCATGATTTGGTCACAAAATCAATGATCCATTCCCTGAATATCATTTTCCAGGAACCTCAAAATCCCCAGGTCCTGGTCTTATTTTTCCTGCTCTTGGGTTTGGCCCAATCCCTGTCCTTCTCTGTCTGAGACCTTTTCCCAGCAGTATTCCTGGATGTGACCTGCATTTCCCAGTCCCCATAACCCCATGTCATCTTTGTCACATGTGGAAGGATGGACAGGGATTGAGATGGGCACTGTTGTCATCTTGTGCCTCTGCTTTTTCCTTTGGTTTCAGATGGTTCTCTGGGTTGCCCCCTTTCTTTACTTTTTATTTTTTGGACTTGTTTTCCTTGCTACTGCCTTTATATTTTCAGGGGACACTCTTACTTTAGCTGAATATGTGGCTTCTCTCACTATGGAAATCTCAGAATGATCGCTTTGTTGTGACAGTCAGTGACAGGAAGGTCTTTTGGGGCCACGTAGAACATCCTGTCTGGACATGGATCTCTATGGACTTGCCCTCTCCTGGGGCAGGATGCACCCCAGCCTCCAACCTTCTCTCCAGCGACTCACTAGATCACATCCCCCTTTGTAATGAAGGCTCATACATGGTTGGTACTACTGTTTAACAGTTGTGCTAAATGTGTTTTTACTTGTCAAACAATTTTGTTTGATTTTCTAAAGAACTAATGAGACTGCCCCTGCTCCTCACACATCGGCTCATCCTCTTGAGCCAGAGTTGTGATTCCTGCAATGTATGTGCCTTATTTACGTTGATCGTGTCGATGCGAGGGACCATTGGTATTGCCCCATCAGAGCTCTAAGCTGTGCCCAGCCAGCCAAGAGCACATGATTGTAGAGAGTCCGAGCTGTCTTGTGACCTGGTTTCCCGTGTTTTGAACCAATAGGAGGATGTTCTCTTCTGACAAGTTACTGTTTGTTGTGTATTCTGCAAACATGTAAGATAAAATACAAGTTCATTTTTTTCATCTTTTTTAGATTTTTAAAAAAAAATAAAATGTGTAATCCTTTTTTAAAAGAAAGACATGTAAATACATTTAAGTATTGTAGGTGTAGTGTCCGGATGTGGTGGCTCGGCCTTCCTCGGGTCTGCCTGTAGCCCGTGCGGCCCCGCCATGCCCACCTCTGGCCACCACAGATGGACTGACTTGCTTTCAGAACCACTTAGTCTTTTTGTAACAAAGAGAAAGAATGATGTTTCTTACAATGTCAATAAAAAGCTCTTTGTACTGAAATTTGGTGGGTTGCTTGTTTGATTCATAGGTGCCTGGAAAGAGTGCTTTCTTGAGAAAAATTCAGAGCCTGCATTTGAACCAGACCCCCCACATATACCAAGTGGCCTTGTGCTCTTGAGGCACAGACCCCTCATCCCTCAGGTGATGGGGAATGAGATGCGCACGTGCCCTACTGGCAGGGTGACAGATGGGTCTGGGCATGCCGATTGTAACCATAATTACGTTTCCTAATGTTACCACTTTGCCAAACTCTGTGTGGAAGGACATGAATAAGGTTTAACGTTCAATAACTTGTCCCTCTTAAATATTGTCCTCTTGTTTTAAGGACATAGAGTATATAACACGTTAACAGAAAAGCTGACATAGTACAAAGTCTATTAGTATGTGGCTTTAATAACTGACTTCACACAGAAATGTAAGTGATTTCTCTCATTTCTCTTTTCTTTATTTCAGTAATCTTCTCCAGATCTCCATAAAAAAAATCACCAGTAGAGTCCCCTTCCTCTGTCTGAGTAGCAGCAGTGTCCTTGGAGCCAGCAGCTGAGGCTGTCATGTGTCAGGGCTACAGGGATGGGAGCTGCCCTTGTGCACATGCGCACACTCACACACAGGTCCCAGGGAATCGCCCACCCTGTGGGCGATGCAGGTCTCCCTGTCCTCTAGCAGGGGCTCTGCAGTCACAGAGATGCTTCCCACTTAATTCACAAGGGAGTTTCCTCCTATAGGCCCAAAATTCTTCGCTTTCATAACTGAATCCCTCACATAAGTTGTCCAAACAAATTCAGAAAAATAAGAATTCACGCCCTACCTTAGGTATCAATTAGCTTATGAACATGCATGCCATGCAGCAAATCAAAATTAAATCAGAGAAAAAGGAAGGGTGAATGGGGCTGATGACACACTCCTGTAAGCCAGTGTGAGCAGGCACGCAGGTACAGCTCACAGCTTTGTTTAAAAGATGCCTTCTGGGCCGGCCAAGTGGCTCAGTTGGCTGAGAGCTCGCTCAAGAGTGCGAGCTGAGCTCTGAGCAACAGCAGTTCAATGCCCAGCCTAAGCTGAGCTGCCAACAGGTGGCAGAATGGCTCAGCTAAAAAGAAAAAAAAAAAATCACATTTTACCAACATAGACCTAGCTTATGCCTTTTCTACCTACTTATTCAACCTCTTTACAATCTTTAGAAATAATAATAGAATTTAAATTGTTAGACTTTTTTATCTTGTGCATATAATATGGCCACAGGCATTAGCCCACACTTGGCCAGCAGATGCATGGGATCTTAGGCTCTACCCATTTTCTCACCTGTCCCGAATCTTCCATTTCTGACCTCACTGCTCCCACCTTCTTCAATACCAGTGATAGGTTCTGATGGCCCTGCCTTCAGAGCACTTACAGTTTCCATTAGTTACATATTCCATTAATTCACAGCACTGCTAGGTATCTAATGTCCCATTCAGATTCCTTGATAGGGACTGGAGATGGGAATAAAGCAGTGTGTCTACAAGCTTCTAGCCCAGTAGAAGGGACAGATATGTAACAATAGGATACAATGGCATGCCATATGAAAGATGCTTACAGGAAAGTTCAGAGTGAGGCATTCTCCACCTGAAGTGCGTATGACAGGGCTTCTGAACCTTGCTATAAAGGACATTTGGAGACATAATTCTTTGTTGTGGGGGACTGTCCTATGTAGTGTAGGATGTTTAGTGGCATCCCTGGCCAATACCCTCTAGATGCCAGCAACCACCCCCAGTTGTAATCAACAAAAACGTCTCCAGCCATTGCCACACGTACCTTAGGGAGAAAATGGTTCCAGGTTGAGAGGCTCTGGTTTAAGGAATGAAAATACAAGGAGAGAGACATACTGCAGGCTGATGCCCAGAAAGAAATTCAAGTACAGACTGGACTCCAGAGGTTTGGTACACAGGAAACAGCTGAAGCCAGTGGTGAGAGCACCGCTACTGGCCCAGCGTAGAGCAAACAATCACCGAGGAGCCCTAGCCCTGCGGACTGAGAAGGGGCAGGCACATGGGAGGTGGGCTGGCCAAAGGACAACAGGGGGGTCAGGACGTGTGCTCTAGACACAAGCTGGCAAGTCTCAGGAGGCCAACGGCAAAAGCAATACTTAGGCCCCATAGAACATGGACTGAAAAGTACTGGCTCTGCGAGTTAGGAGGCCCAGGATGACCGTAGGGATGCGCTTTTCAGTGGGTAGGTGGGAGCAGAAACCACAGCACTATAGTTGAGAATCAAACAGCACATGATAGATACAAAAGGGATTTAGTGGCCTCTTTCAAGTAGCATGTCACATTTCCATCACATCCAAGATGTCATCAGTACTAAGACACGTTACTCATGTTCCCACTTAGAAAAATCACTGCAATAAGCTATAACGTGATGCTTCCTGTCCTCTAAAAGACACGTGACAAATTCAGTAGTGTCACCAACGTGGGGAAAAGGCACCTTGGAAAGTATTAAGTACATATTTCCAAGGGAAAGGAAAGATAGTGGGTCAAGGAGAGGTGAATGGTAGCATTTTTCTTGTGATTGTTCCTTTTCCCTCCTTCCCTCCCTCTCTCCTTTTTCCTTCCTTCCTTCTTTAATGCAAAAGACTTGACCTTGTTAATCATCTAATAAAGGGGCAGAAGCCAAGAGGTAAAGATGGTACCTCTTGATGGTAAAGAGGACAGAGCAAGCATTGGAACCAACTGGCCCATGGCCCGGTCCTGGGAAACAAGGGGAGGAGGAAGCATGAGGCAGCTTGTATGGAATGGGCACAGGAGGTCAGGAAGCTGAGGGGACTCAATGGTGACACAGACCTCTGAAGACGCAGCGGGGTCTGGCATTTCAGGAAGGCCACTGACATGAACTGGGCCGTTAGAACTAGTGGAGAATCAGGAGGGGAGTGCGTGACAGGAGGAAACAGCCTGAAGCAGAGAATAAATACAGCTCTTTCCCTACAAGAGCCAGGCTGGGTTCGCTGGGCATAAGACTTGTGGAAGATTATTTTGATTTTTCCAAGGAAAAAAATAATTTAAAAATTCCTTTCGGCAGCGACGGTGGGTGGCCTGTGGGTGGGGGCCCTGGAATGGCACAGGTCCACAGCTGCTCTGCTCCTGAGGAAACAGGAGAGGGAGCCGGCAAGGCCTGCTGTGGACTCAGGGCCTGCTCCTTCCCAGCCCCCAGGAGGCAGGTTCTGGCTGGCACAAAAGCTAAACACCCCCAAGGTAGTGGGGGTGCTGGGGAGCATCTGGGCCCATGGACAGGGCTTTTCATCATCACTCTTCACCAAGTAAGCAAGAAACGTCAACACTGGACTCAGCTCATAGTGCTTGGGAGTTCGTGACTATTTTAATAAGGTAACAGGCTGATCCCTGTCTTACACAGTACAGCTCTTCAGGGCTCCCCACATACCTCCCTCCTGCTTCCAGTTTCTCTTCTGCTTGCACCTTCCCCATCCTGGCCTGGCCTTGATCTGTGATCAAGCTGGAAGGAGCACCATCAGCACAGAACAGTGGGCCAGCCTCACCTGAGGGACCTCCCCATGGAGAGAGCCTGTTAACTGGCTGAGCATCACCAAACAGGGCAGAAAGCTGGGTAGACTGGCTTTACTCCCCTCCTGCCCTGCTGTGTCTCACAGGGCTCCATGCTGAAGCTCCATCTACAGAAAGACGCCTTGGTCACTCCAAATAGAGTGACCCTGTGCTCTCCCTGCTTCTGAAACAAGGGCTAGCCTTGGAATGTGTGCTTCTGATGCCAGTGGTAAAAGAGATCGCAGCAGTCACCTCTCTCCTGGTTCTCTGTCCCTGAACCATTGAAGTCATCCCCTACATATGCATCTGGCAGTATTTATGACCCAGTGCCTCGCTCCTGTTGTTCTGTTAAGGCCCTGACTAATGGCTAGAGAGCTTATGGAGCCAAGGTTTACCTTCTCTGAGGACAGCGGGAGAGGAAGCAGGAAGAAAACAAGTACATTAACTCCTGTGCTGGGCCTACCTATGAAGAGGGAAAGAGAAAGCTTGACCCTGTGAGCAGTCTGGGGGGTTTTAATTTTGTAGCTCCCAGATCTGTATTCTTCCCCTGCAGCTGCTAAGACTCCGGCACTTAGAAATTCCAGAGCCTGATGTGATCCATGCTAAGAAGTTTGACTGCAGCTCCTCCGGGCTGGCAGATGCAGATCCCCAGCCCTCAGGGCCAAGTGCACTGAGGAGGTGTGATTCACTGTGTTCCCAGGAGAAGGAGGCAGCCAGCTGGCAGAGAATTACTGAGCAGTCAGGCCAAGGAATCCCATTGCTGTTTGGATGGAGACAAGCAGCTAGCTACCTCCCTTCCCCTCCTCCCCCGCTGAGGCTGGAGATGGAGGTGAGCCAGGGCTCTCCAGGCAGAGCATGGGGGAGGGGGAGTGGGGGGCTATGTTCCCAGTGAGTCAACTGCATTTTCATTTGAAGATGATTCTGACGCCCCCAGACGCTTTACCCAAAACACACCAAGATGGATTGCCCAGAGGTAATTTTTTTGTTTTGTTTTGTTAAATTGTGGAATTGGGGGAGTGGACCAGTGTTGGGGAATTGGGGAGGGGAACAGACAAGTTGCTGTCCTTTTGTTCTTCAGTCTAGCTGTGAAGGACGTTGCCTCACTGGTCCATGTTGGTATCATCATTGCGTTCTTCCCGGGTGAGGCAGATTGGTCGATGGCCTCTGGAAGGCTGCTCACGGTGGCTATTGGCAGCTCACTCTGGCTGCCGGCCTCTCACGCTGGCTGCCGGCCACTCACTGTATCCTATGGCAGCACACTGCAGCAGGGGCTGCAGCCTACAACATCGCAGGGACTCACGTAGCTCAGCTTCAGGTCAAGCTATTGTTCACCATCTTAGCTGTAGAGGTCAGTGTCACTGGCCCTCATATGTGGGATCCGAACCAGAGCCGCTGGTGTCCCAAGCCAGCTTTTAACCAATGTGCCATTCGGCCGGCCCCCAGAGGTAATTTTTTAATAAGCAGCAAACTTGGTAAGCAAGAAAATAAAATTGGCTAACAAACAAACCAGCCTAGCATGTATGTCACCCTCAAAGATTGTCTGCAATCTCCTAAAAGAGATTTCTCTCCCTGCACTTCGAATATCTCAGGCTCTTTGCGATATTCAAGAGCCGTAGCTATCAGTTACAGAGTCATTGCACAGCCATTTTTAAAATTGTTTTATTTTCTATTACATTTGACATTCAATATTATATTAGTGTTAGGCATACAACATAGAGGTTAGACAGTTATATAACTTACGAAGTGATTACCCCAATAAGTCTAGTACCCATCTGATTACAATATTGCTGACTCTATTCCCTATGCTGTACTTTACACCCCCATGACTGTTTTTATAACTACCAATTTGTACATCTTAATCCCTTCACCTTTTTCACCCCCCAACCTGTCTCCCATCTGACAATCATCAATTTGTTTGCTATGTCTGTGAATTTGTTTCTGTTTTGTTTGTTCGATTGTTTTGTTCTTTGGATTCCACATGTTTTGTTCTTTAGATTCCACATGTGGTGTTTGTCTTTCTTACTCTGACTTATTTCACTTAGCATGATTCTCTTTAGGTCCATCCATGTTGTCACAAATGGCAAGATTTCATTCTTTTTTATGGCTGAGTAATATTCCATTGTATATATGTGCTACAATTTCTTTATCCATTCATCTACTGATGGCACTCAGGTTGCTATTGTAAATAACTGCACATTCATTTTTAACCCTGCTACTCAAGAGACTCACTGTGAACGCAGGCCTCCCAGGCACCTCCCATTTCACGTACATCCTTCCAAAGGTGAAGTCAGGAAACATCATGATAAATATTTCCTCTGAAGTTCGTGCAAAGAACAAAAACCAAAGATCCTTTCCAAGCTCCCTCCCCCTTGAGCATAGATAAATGTATCAACTAAGTGGAGGTGACAGCGTGTCCCTTTCTCACCCACCTCTGCCCCATCTACAGGGCAGTAACAAGCAACACTCTCTCCCAAGTGTCCAAGTCCAAGGCACTTGGGAAAAGAATGGAATGTTCCATTGACCTAAAGACAAAAGGTCAAGAAACAGCCTTTTCCTGGGTTGCCTTGACCCAGGGTGTCTTCACTTGCTGCGCTGTTTTAGACGAGTTAGTATCACTTCACACTGTTCCAACATGGTGATGACCCAGCTCGTTTGGAATGCATTCTGAGACCATCCTAAATCAAGCAGATTTAACATTCAGCCAAAAGGAAGTTTTTTGAAAATAAGCTGCTTCTAATCCATCCTTGCCCGCCATGTGTACCAGGATTCTAGCTTCACTCCAGCAAAGGGGTTTCCCTTCACAGAAGCGTGCAAAGGTGGTGAAGGAAAGGGATGACTGACACCACCCCCAGCTGGTATCCTGCAATTCAGTTATGGCATCCTCCACTGGGACAAAGGTGCCAGCGCAGACCCCAGGTAGAGCTCCATCTTCCTTAAGACGGCCTCTACTTCAGAAGGAGCCTCAAGTTCAAGCAACTCTCACTTCTGACTCGAATTCAGGAGTTCCCATGAGCCCCTCAGGCTGATAATTCTCTGGAACGACTCCCAGAACTCAGGAAAGCGCTACATGTATGTTTATAGTTTTGTTAAAAAGGGTGCAACTCAGGACTAGCCAAAGGAGGGGATGCAGAAGGTAAAGTCTGGGAGGGTCCTGAACACAGAACTTCTGTGTCCCTCCACTTGGTGGAACCAGGGTCTGTCACTTCCGGGCACATCAATGTGTCCACCAACCAGGGAGCTCTACAGAGCCCCAGTGCCCAGAGCTTTTATCGGGGTTTCATTATGTGGACATAACTGATAAAATCACTGTCCACATGACTGAACGGAACCTCCAGCCCCCCTCCACTCCCCAGAAGGCAGGTTGGCTCAGAGTCCTGACCCTCTAATCACATGTTTGATTCCTCCAGTGACCAGCTCCCATTTTGAAGCTATCTGGGGGCCACCAGATATCAGGAGTCCCCTCAGGAACCTAAACTCAGGTGTGATCCAAGGGCTCATGAGTAACAGAGACACTTCTATTACTGGGAAGATTCCAAGGGCTTTTAAATCCCTTCCCCCAGCCCCCAATTTTAATTATACTGCAGGAGGCTACTCCTTGGAAACGTCGGGACTGAGAAAGGACAATGGACGGGAGCAGATGAGCCTGGAGCTATGAGGTCCTGGCTCCTGGAGAAAAGCTGGCCCTGCTGGCATCAGGATACAGTGCCAGCTCCTTCTCAGCTTGCTAGGTGTGCAGCTCACTTAGTCCTCTGGCCTTCAGGTTCTCATCCACAGACGTGGCTTAATTATCATGTCTACCCCAGAGCTGTCATGAGGAGGGTATAGGGTTGTGGATATAATGTTCCCAGCATGGGTGGCACCCAGCAAGCACTCACTGAGTAATTATCGTTGTGACTTTTTCTCACTTACCCAGGCAGTGGTGCTACAGGACTAGAGAGCAGGAACGAAGCCTCCCAAGTGCAGAAAGAAGGGGGCTCTGGCACCAGAGGCCTTTAAAAAGGGTGCATTAGGCCTGTCTCCAGGCAGCCAGCCTGCTCATTAGTTCTGACTCAAAGCAGGCAGACATGGCCACCTGGGTCAGTGTCCTCAAAGGCCAGAACCAACCACAACAAAGATACCTTCATGCAGACCCACGTCAGAGGAATCAAAAGGTTCAAAGAAGCACAAACCGAAGCTGACTTTACCAGAATGTCCAAGGTAAAATAGTTCCTGATAAAGATTAATGCTAGAATTTAGATTTCTTAATTGCAAAAGAGCAAAAGAGTACAGTGATTTTTTTTTTTTAAGCAGTAGAATATCACTATTTATTTAGTATTTACTACGTACCAGGCACAGTGCTAAGGGCTTTACATGGAATAATCCTTTAATCCTCATTTAAGCATTTAATACCTAATAAGGTAGGTAGATATAGACAAGGAAATTTGTTAGTAATTCACCTAAGATAACAGGTAAAGGTAGTATTCAAACTTCAGAACTTAAGTTCTTAACTACTACAGTAGGTAGAAACATGGGAAAGTACTTACAATACTTTGATTTGAAAAAGCGGAATATAAAATATATACTACATAAAACCCTATAAAAATATGTGAATGTGTGGGCAAGGCCAGAAGATGATCTCCACAAATGAAAACAGATGCTAGAGTGGTGTGAGCTGGTTATGAGTGAAACAGTTCTTTAATGTTATTAATATACTTAAGAAACAATTTTTTAGAAATCATGTATTCACAAGTAATTTCTACCATTACTATTATTACTGTTTTCAACCATGTGGGGGGGGGGCGGTGTTTCCAGAATTCCTGTGATGTGTTCCCTGCCTCCTCTGCCCCTCATCAACCTTGCCCCCATGGGAGGCTAAATGCCTACCTTAGTGCTATACTATACTGGTCCATTGCTTCCTGATACTCATTGACAGCTACCAGGAAATCTCCTAGGATCCGATGCAGGACACAATCACTCTGGTTAGCTAGTGCGTTCCTCAGCAAAGCAATTCCGTCTTCAGATTTCTGTTCTCTGCTAAGTAGTTCTGATTTTTTCACGACGGCCTTAATGTAATCCGGCCTTTGGTTCAGGGCTTTATCTAATAAAGTTTTGGCTTTCTCCTGTGTCACTGGGTCTTCAAGACAAACTGTAGCTAAGAGGGTAAGGGCCTGTGCGTTTGCTCCTAGGGTTTTGTAAACGTTGTTTGCCATCACCATTGCTTCCCGAATACTGTTCGAGGCTAAGTAACATTCGATGAGACCTTCATAACAGTCTAGGCAACAAGGCGCAAGCCGTATAGCCTCCCATTGGACTCTGCCCATGTTCCTAAGTGCTGCTCCCTTCAGTAGCAAAGCTTGAACACTATTACTATTCAGCTGGATGGCCTTGGCTCCTAAATAGAGGGCCCGGGAGTAGCGTTTGCTGTAGAAGCGGTGACACCCAGAGACCACCCAGGGTTCTGCGTGCTGATCAGAAATGTTGAAAAGGCAGCAGCCAAGATTCTCCACGTCCTCCAACCGCCCTTCTCGGGCCAGGAGGTAGCCATACACATCCATTCGTTTTATCAGATAAGGATCCAACATCTGTGCCTATTCAGACTTGAGGACAGAGTTTTTATTGTCTCCAGCTCTGAAGTACAGATCTGCTAAGCTTCCCAGTAGATCCACGTTATCTCGCAATAAGGACTTTTTCTGTAGTGAACAGATGGTATTGATTGCTCTCGAGTTGTCAACAGTATGCACAAAAGCATATGCTTTGATCCACACAGACAGCCAATCCAAGTTAGGCACAGTCTGGATCACATTCGTCGTCATTGGTGCCACCTCTGCACCTTTTACAGACAGGGACAGCAAACCTAGAATGGCATCGAGAGCCAGTGGGCACTGCCTCAGCACTTCCTTATAGCTGGTGACTGAAGGGCGCTCCTGACCAGCCTTCTTGGACAGGTTTGCCAGCATCATGTTTATTTTGGGAGTTCTTTGTCTTGAAGGGATCCCATCAAGTATAGCAATGGCATCTTTATCTTGTTTTAGCATTGTGTAACATTCAGTCATTTTGTATTTCACTTCTATTTCAGATGGAGACACTGACTTCGAGGTGCAGATGCAGAATTTCCAGTTGAAGGACTCACTTTTGAAGTTTTACTTAGGGCTTTCTTCTGCTGTAAAGCCCTGGGATACTTACTCATAGCATTCCGATATTCCTTATCATGAAAGAGAGAATCTGCATGATACACCAAAAGCTGGTACTTCTGAGATGAGGAGAATAACTCCGGGTTGTTATTACTCATTGTAAGTAACAAGCTGCTGAGGAGCCGCACGTTGGAGTGCAGCCCCGCGGCCGCCATGTCTCGCATGTGATCTATCACATTCATCCTGCCGGGCAGCGGCAGGAAGAGCCGGTAAAAGATCCTTATGGAAGATTCCAAAATGGCGGCCTCCCAGTGATTTTTTTTTTTTTTTAAGATATTTTATTACCATGTATACAGATGCACACCCACACGCACACACACAAACATACTTGCACAGTCTAGATCCATCTTGCAAGAGCCACAGCTTACACGGCCATGAGAAACAAGCTCAGAGTTGTCTCTGTCCAGCCTCGCAGAGCACTCCCTGTGCCAGATTCATCCTCACTAATTTCATGGGCGTGGTTTTGAAAGTGAGTGATCACTTCTTAACAATTATTTTATCACAAATTTTGTTCTTTGGGTGCTTCAAGTATTTAGAGTTTAAAATAAATAATTTTCTGTAGAATTCAAGAACGTGACCCAGGGGTGAGTCTGCTGATTAGAAATATAGTTCTGTGCAAAGACAACCACTGTTAATATTTTGATGTGTCTTTTTGGTGATGCTTTTTTGTATGTTTGTTTGTTTGTTTGTTTTCACAGCCATTCTTTATTGCCTCCTAAAGGATCAAGCATCATAATCAGACAGTAAGAGTTTTAAGTATATTCATTGGTATCCAGATAGCTTAATGTACCTATATATACATTTTACATCAGAGTCAAAATTTAAGTGCCAGTTATTCCATGTAAATGTTTTGCTGAAATCCCATTAAATTACTTGCCATTTTCTATGGATTAAAAAAATAATAAAATCAACGGAGATTTTTATTTACTTCAGATATTTTTTGATTATCTATTCTGGACCAGGCATTAAGGATAAGGAGGTTATCCTGCTTCCATGCAGTTTAAAAGGTAGAATCTAAGAATGATAAAATATTGTACTCTTTCCTTTGCTGCCTCTTACATTTTTACAAGTTGATTCTGTAAACTATTTCTGGTGAGAAAAGTCAGCTTCCATCTTTAATTTGAAGATCATCTACCTTTTCACATAAAAGAAGAATGTTGTCATCACCTATTGCATAACCAGGACTTGCAGCAGCCAAGAGTTCCAAGGTTGGAAAAGCAGCTTCTTGAAAGACACTCAGATTTAGTTTTCAGTCTCCTGAAATTTTGTTTCTCTGGTATCAAATGAATCCAGCCTCTATCTGGGAATGAAGTTGAAATACTGAGTGTTATCTTTTTCTTGTTCCATCAGCCATTAACCATTCCTACTGAGAAAGTCCAGATCCAACCCCAACTGATTTTTAGGGGGTCTGCAGCAGATGATATAAAGGCTTCCACAATGCCCTTTCTGGGCTGGCACGCAAGGTGCCGAAGACCCAGGCCTTCCTTCCTTAATGGATTCCATCTTCAACCAGCCCACCACCAACTGAAGAGTGGTGATGCATTTTATTGTTTTTAAAAAAGTTTTATTGAGATATAATTCATATACCATACAATTCACCCATTTGAAGTGTATAATTCAATGGATTTTAGTATAGTCACACGGAGCAACTATCACCACAGCCAGTTGTAGAAACCCTATGCCCTTTAGCAGCCCTCTAGCTCCCCACTCCAGCCCTAAGTAACTATTAAGCTACTTTCCATCTCTATACATTCCCTATTATAGACATTCATATGAATGGGACCCTATCATGTGTGGTCTTTTATGACTAGCTTCTTTCAGTTAGCCTAGTGTTTTCAAGTTTCCTCCATGCCTTACCCTGAAATAGTGCTTCATTTTCTAAAAAACACTATTAAAATATAGCTAACATACAATATTATATCAGTTTCAGGTGTACACAATAGTTATTCAACATTTATATACCTAAAGAAGTGATCACCATGTGAAGTGATCCAGCTACCATCTGACACCGTACCAGCTATATTATTGACTATATTCCCTATGCTGTGTATTACATCCCCATAACTTACTTGTTTTATACTTGGAAATTTGAAACCTCTTATTTCCCTTCACCTTTTCCCCGCTTTTTTAAATTTTCAACTACAGTTGACATTCAATATTGTTTTATATTAAGTTCAGTGTACAGCATAGTGGTTAGACATTTATATAATTTAAGAAATGATCCCTGTGATTAGTCCACTACCCACATGGCACTATACCTAATTATTACCATATCATTGACTATATTCCCTGTGTTTTACTTTACATCTTTATGACTATTTTGTAACTACCAGTTTGTACTTCTTAATCCCTTCACTTTATCCCCAACCCCCTCCCATGTATCACCCCAACAAATCTAGTACACACCTGACACCATACATTGATAGTTATTGCAGTACTACTGACTACATCCCTTATGCTATACCCTACACCCCATTACTACTTTGTAACAACAAGTTTGTGCTTCTTAATCCTTTCCCCTTTTTTACTCACCTCTACCCCCCCCATCTGACAACCATCAATATGTTCTCTGTATCTATGAGTTTGTTGCTGTTTTCTTTGCTTATTTTGCTCTTTAGATTCCACATATAAGCAAAATCACACTGCATCTGTCTTTTTCTGTCTGCCACACTCCACTCATCACAATACCCTCCAGGTCTGTCCATGCCGCTGCAGATGGCAACAACACATTCCCTTCCCTGGCTGAGCAATATTCCGTTGTATATGTGTACCACCTCCTTCTTATCATTCTTCCATTGATGGACACCCAGGCTGCCTCCACATCTTGGCCATTGAAAACAATGTTGTAATTAACATATGGATGCACAGGTCCCCTAGAAGTAGCATTTGGGTTTCTTTGGATAAAACCCAGATGTGGGATTACTGGGTCCTTCTTTGTCTCATGTTATAACCTTTGTTTTAAAGCCTATTTCATCTGGTATAAGTATTGCTACCCTATTTTTTGTTTGTTTGTTTGTTTCCATTTTTATGAAATATCTTTTTTCATCCCTTTACTTTACATCTCTGTGTGTCTTTCAATCTGCAATGAGTCTCTTATAGGCAGCCTATATAAGGGTCTTGTTTTCTTATCCATTCAGCTCTCATATGTCTTATGAGTGGAGTATTTCATCCATTTACATTGAAAGTAACTGCTGATAGATATGTAGCTATTGCCATTTTATTATTCATAATATTTATTTATTTATTTATTTATTCATCTTAAAGAAGTCCCTGTAAGTTTACTTGTAATACTGGTTTGGTGGTGATGAACTCCTATAGTTTTTCCTTGTCTGGGAAGCTCTTTATCCATGCTTCAATTTTAAATGCTAACTTTGCTGGGAGAGTAATCTCAGTTGTAGTCCTTGCCTTTCATCACATTGAATATTTTGTGTCAATCCCTTCTGGCCTGCAAAGTTTCTGTTGAGAAATCTGCTGCCAATCTTAATGGGAGCTCCCTTATAAGTTACTAGTTGCCTTTCTCTTGCTGTGTTTAGGATTCTCTTTGTTTTTAACCTTTGCCATTCTAATTATAATGTGTCTTGGTGTGGGCCTCTTTGTGTGCATCCTGTTTGGGACTCTGCACTTTCTGGTCTTGTATGTCTATTTCCTTTGCCAGGTGAGGAAAGTTTTCAGTCATTGTTTTTTCAAATAGTTTCCCAGTCCCTTGCTTTTTCTCATCTCCTTCTCATACCCCTGTGATGAATGTTGTTGCGCTTGATGTCCCAGAGGTCTCTCAAACTATTCTCATTTTTTAAATCATTTTTTGTTTTTCTTTTTTTCTGTTCTGATTGGGTGTTTTCTGCTACTTTGTCTCCCAAATTGCTGATTCAGTCCTCTGCTTCATCTAGTGTCTGGTGATTCCTTCTAGTGCAATCTTCATTTCAGTTACTGTGTTCTTCACTTCTGACTAGTTCTTTTTTTATGGTTCCTGTGTCCTTTTTAAATGCTTGCTATGTCTTTGTTGAAGTTCTCACTAAGTTCCTTGAGCATCCTTATAACCAGTGTTTGACCTCTATCTCTGGTAAGTTGCTTGCCTCCATTTTGTTTAGTTCTATATCTGGAGTTTTTTCCTGTTCTTTTATTTGCAACGTATTTCTTTGCTTTCTCATTTTGGCTGCCTCTCTGTTTGTTTCTATGTATTAGGGAGATCTGCTGTCTCCTAGTCTTGGCCAGGTGGCCTTAGGTAGTAAGTGCCCTGTGGGGCCCTGGCACAGTCTCCCTGGTCACCTGAGCTGGGTACCCCAGGAGTGTCCCTTGTATGGGTTGTGTGTGCCCTCCTGTTATAGTTGAGTCTTGATTGCTATTGGTACATCAGTGGGTGGGATTGACCCTTAGGCTGATTGGCTGTGGGATTTGGACACTTTCACAGCTTGTAGGATGCTGTGCGGCTGATTGCCACAGTGGGCTCTGGTGCCTGTTTGTATGTGCCACTTGTGGGGTTAATTATGTGGTGCTCTGCTGTGGTCTGAAGGCAACCACCAAGTATGTTGGTTCTGGAGCCTCTTGCAAGGGGCTCCAGTGTGAACCCAGGTCACCCACTGCCTGTGACTGGCTGGTGACTACCTGGTAGGAGCTACAAAGTGATCCACAGTTTTTTGCTGCCTGGACTAACCCTGAAGGTATGTGGGAAAGGCCACACTGCAAACTGAGGATGGCTGCCAACTGTACTGGCCTGGTGCAGCTCTAGAAAAAGCCAGGACATCCCGAGGTCTGCTGCCACCTTCCACCTCCCTTAAAGTTCAGCCCCTAATAAAACCTGTGCAGTACATGATTTGGGTGAGGCAGGAATCACTAGAGTGGGAAGAGTTGTGGTCAACAGGTTAATGTAGACTGTGGTCCCAAAGCACACCTAGGCCAACTGCCACCTGCCTGAGTCCTGCTGACTGAGTTTTTCAAGAAAGAGTACAATGAGGGTGGAGCTTGCTGCTCCTGGAGAAAGTGCCTCTGGTGTTGGGTGAGTTGGATTAGGTGGGGTCTCAGTGAGTCAGCAGGGTGGAGCAGTGGAGCTCACTAGGTCATTCAGATTCAGATTTGACCTGTGGGGGAGGGCTCAACACAGGAAAGATGGCTCCCTCCTGCTGGCTGCACAGAAGGACCACACACTGGGAAAACAGCAACTGTCCTCCAGCCCCTGTTTCAAAGATACACACCTCAGTCTGTCTCCCTATGCCTCTGACCACCCCCACCCTCCCGAGTTACTGTGCCTCCTCTGAAGCCAAAGGTGAGAGCCTCAGTGTTGCTGGGAATGCTGTGAGCACTCTCTTTCTCTCCATCTTTATTTTCTGCTTTTCTCTATCCTTCTCTTCATGCATCTTTTCCAGCATACTGGCTCTGCCTTGCTGGTAGAAGATAGAGGCCCACAGAACTCAGTACCTGAGTTCTCAGATCAGAATTGCTGTCACCTGAAGAGATTAATTCTTTCTCAGTCATAGACCAACATTCCTGGGGAGTGTCTAGGAATGACTGAGCCAGGGCTATATGTTGCAGCCATTTCAACCAAAGAGATGGGGTAGAACCATCAAATGCCAACTGCTGGAAAGGCCTCTCTGTATTTGGGAGGACTGGAGGGTGGGCTTACAGAGCTGACTCATTCTGAATTCAGGCAGTGAGCTGAAGGGAAATGGGATCCCTTAGAAGGAGGGTGCTCTCTGGAAATGAGAGAAGACTCCTTGAACCTCAACTCCTTCTGACAGGTCCTGATGGGGCAACTGTCACATGGGTTGGAGCCATGGGACTCAGTTTACTTGGGAGGTATTGCCAAGAAAGGGCCCTATCTGATATGTCTTGATGAATTTTCATCTTTTAGTTCTTAGTTTTAATGCTCCCAATCACATGGTTCTGAGTTACACGGTTTGTTTAGAAACCTCACAAACCATTGGTGTTTGGCTGCATTTCTTTGTGTTTTTGGAGTGACTGGTGCGAAGTTCCTGGCTATAGAGAATTTGGTGAAGTAGCGTAATAGCCATGACATTCACAGACTCTGCTACAAACCTGACCCTTTTTATTTTATCTTGCATACTGACAACAACCCTATTATTCTTACCACCATTTAAAAAATAAAGAAACAAAGAGTGAGAGAGAAGTAAAGTTATCTACCTATCACTCGGCCAGCAAGTGCCAGAGCCAGGATTTCTACCCTCATCTCCACAATTCCTGTTTGTTGTCACAGTTGGTCATAGATGGGCATGGCTGCAGTCACCCTCTCTGAGTTCAGAGGCAGGGAGTGTGTTAGTCTATGCAAAGATGGTAATTTATGGTCTCCCACCTGCTTACATTACCGTGGGACCTTAGGCAAGTTGGCATTGCTGTGCCACATCTGTGAAACACGATGACATGAGATGGAGTTCACTGTGTCAGTATTGACGAGGTGAGCTAACCCTTTTACAATGCTGGTGGTACCAGGCAAACAGTGCATATTATTCTTAATATTTTGGACATCATGGAAAGGTGCCATGGATACAATGAGATGTTGGAACCGGGTAAGCAGCCTTACAGAAGATAAAGAGGTGGCAGAGGAATGCATAGGATATGGCATGAGATGGGAAAGTGGATCCCTGGGGGCAGGAGGGTGGGCAGGAAAGAGACAAGTTGTCTGGAGAAGGAGGTATATGGAAGGGACTTCTAGGAGTGAAAACTTGGGCTAAGATGTAACAGACTCCAAACACCGGATGAAGGGCTTGGCCCTGAGGACCAGAACCTGAGGGGAGACTGCAGGTAAGCTGGAGATGTGTGCTTTTGGGGAACATTTTAGGAGAGGAAGGAGGCCAAAGGAAGTCAGTAATGCCCAATCCAGTAGTCACAGCTGCTTTGTGACTGAGGAAGCTGCATATACAATGAGAATAGTCTTAGCCTTATGCAGTTTAGGGTCCAAAGGTAGGTAAGGTCTATTGCACAATGTTGCAAGAGAAACATTCCTGACCCTTTACTGCTATCTCTAACTCCCCTATGTCTATGAGAGAAAAGAAGTGTGAGGTATATTTCCAGAACACTAAGCCATCAGATGCAATTTCTAAGATTTGATTGCCACTTCCCTCCTACACATTTCCCTCACCACACATTTGGAGGTCCCCAGGGGTAACAGACGGCCAGAATAGCCATTTAGTAGTTAGTGGCTTCTCACCAGTATAACTGAAAAAGTCCCAGCTCCTTCATCCCATGCTGCTACTGCCACTCTGTGGTAGAGGTGGGAATCACACCCATGTCCACCTGCCCTCTGGGGAAAGAACCTGTGGACTCACCACGTGAGAAATGTTTGTAGAAACATTTAGAAAGTGTAATGTGGAGACCGGACACTAGGAAAACATAGTATCTTTGGAAGCGGGAATCTTAATTCAAATACTTGGAATTCTAAATTTTAGAAGCAATATGAAACTAAAGAAACATCTGTGGCTTCCTTTGATCTGAACTAAAGACATTGTCTTTACTTTTTACCAACTATAAACAAGAGGGATTTCCTGGGCTGCCTGGGATGGGGAGTTGGGGTGAGTGGTGGCCAGGGCCCATGACTGAGTGCACCCACCTGTGTGCAGTCCAGACAGCACCATCCAGCCGCATGAGCCAGGGAAGCTCTCACCTTCTCTGTTGGTTCTGGTGGAGCACATCCCTGGGATGATCAGATCCGGCATTTCCTAGGGTGTCCTCATATATTTATCATTTGTGGCTCCCTTTATTTGGGAAGGCACACACAAGACAGGATGCTTTCTGTCAGCCTCACTGTGAGACAGATGTGAGCAGTTATGCGAAAAACCCTGAAACCACACCTTTGTGTTTGATGAGTGCCCGGAGGAGTTAGTGGCTCCGCACAAGTAGTTTAACCTTCTTCTAACTTCTGTTTCCTTGTCTTTAAAATGGGGATGATCTCTCCCTAGCACAGGGTTGTAAGGGTCAAACAAGGTGAGTTTGCCCTTTATTCCACTCACCCCAGACCACTGAACAAGGTTCTCCTTCCCTTCACTCCCTTAACTGTGTAAACCAATTGGGCTGTGACCCCTATATTCATGTGCAGGTCACTTTTTTCAACATGAATGTAGGTGAAATCTGTACGACCAGAAGCATGCAACTTGGCCCTCAAAAAGGAAAGGGTGGGGGGCAGGTAATGGTAATGACCATGTGTGCTCCAGAGGAAGCCCAGAGACAAGGCAATGAGGGCAAGCAGAAGACAGGAGATTAAGGCCAACGCCGCAGGCTCTGTACCATGACAGAGGTAGGACAGATGCTCAGCATGTGGGGCTGAGGCTGAGGGTAGAGCCCACACAGCTGCCAGGTCACTGGGCCGCCTCCCTGGTGAGAGCAGGTAGGTCCCAGCGGTGCAGACTCAGAGGGAAGTCTGACCTTGCAGGATGAGTGGGATCAGTGGGTGAGAAGGTGGGATTTCCAGGGGAGGTGAAGCAGCAAGGACCAGGGAAAGGACATGAGAGTGAGCACAAGGTCACGGGCTCATGGGTGAGAGGGAGGCCGCCAGACAAGGGGTGGTGGGGAAGGGAGCCATGTTCGGGCTGGGTGATGAGTTTATGTAGTGTCATGCTATGGATGACTGGACATCTATGTGCAAATGTCTGAGTGATCAGGGAATTGAAACTACTCTGAGTGAGCATTTCACACTCAGGTTCATCTCTGATGGTCTTGATTCATTTCTCAAAATAGAAATTATGTACTTGGGTGAAAGGGAGGAGAAAAGCAGAAAAGAAACGTGGCAGTGTCCCAGACAGGACTTAGTGTAACAGAGGCAGAGACAGCCAGCCCCTGCCCACAGACGGTTAATCGTCTATGATTCTTTGGTTTTGTAACCTAGGAGTAGTCCGGGCAGGGAAGGAAACATTTTCCTGCCACAGAGAATGGCTCAATTGCAGCTGCTGTGGGCGTTTTTATCACGAACTGCAGTTTTATGACTCACGGGAAGTCCTGTCGAGACAGGCGGCAAAGGCTGTGACTTGAAACCACTGTAGTGGAGACCTGCGTTCCTGGGAAAAGAGGCTTGGAGGCGCCGATGGCGGGAGCCTAGAAGCGCGGGCACACACTGCCCCCTGGTGTTCGCAGCGTGGATTGTACATTGGCTATGTACAAAGGCTCTGAAGGACTGCAGGACCCTCTGTTGAGGGTCCGTCTCACCTTACAAACTGCCTTCCCCCGGGATTTTGGGTCTCTTACAGGTGTTCTTTCCAACAGTCAACAACGAGGACCAATTTCTGTGTTTACTAACCTGTCTGCACACTTGTTGGTTATACAATCCCACAGAGGAAAAAAAATCACAGGAAAAGTGTAGAAGTGGGGTCTCCTCCCTGCACACCTTCTTGCACTGCTAGCCTACCTGGGAGTTGGTTTGCGTGATGCTTTGTTTCCATACAGACAGATCCAGAATCAGATCTTGGCGCTGCTGCGTAGAAGCTGTGTGACCCACAAAGTGTACAAGTCACTTAGTCTCGCTACATCTTATTATTCAGTCAGCTGAGTTCTGCGCTCCACCTTCCACTGGGCTAGGATGCCAGAGTTAGAAAAAATAAATGGATCCTAATCTTCAGGAGCTTATAGGCAGTAGAGCAGGGAGCCAATAGGAGAGCGTTTTCAATACCGTACCAGAAGCTTTAGGGCAGGTTGGTCTTGGGGACACTTTATCTGAAGACGGGAGACTCTTGAGACTGGTGTGAAGGCTAAATGAGATGCCCTGGGTAAAGTATTTAGCACGGTGTCCACTGCAGAAGGAGCAATAAAGCATAGTTATTAGGCAAAAATCTTCATACCTTGTGCTTCCTCCACAGGCTATCCACATGCCTCTTCCACAGACCTCCGTATTCCTGGTCTTCCAATGTTTCTCCTTCAGAGGCCATGACCACCAGACAAGCCATTCATGACTGCCCATGAGTCTGTACATATTCTTCCCTCAGATCACTTTTCTTTCCACACAATGTGAGTGACCACATGCACTACCCATTTAGCCTCACCATCGACAGGACCACCCCTGGAGTTGGGCTGTATCTCAGGACAGTCCATTTTGGCTTGCATCCACAGACGTAGCCATCTCATTTGTGACCCAAACTTGACTTGTTTCCTCCTCTGTCAGTTAGTCAAGAGCTGAGGAAGAGACTCCAGCACAGCCACCGTAGCTGACATGAAGGCCTTGGCCACATGCTCATGCAATTTACCTGGGCTCTCCATCCATTTTCACTGAGGTTGGATATACCAGATCCAACTTAAAGTGGATTGTTGCTGAGCTCACCTGACCTTACGGCCTGATGGGTCTAACAGAACCTAGCTCACGGCTGCAGGGTTGGTGACTTGATGTCCTATGGTTCAGCACCATAGGAAATGTCTACACTAGTTAGTGTGTCCAATATTCCAAGAGCTAACCTCTTAGCATGTTAACATTATTTGCCAGGGGCCTTGCCAGATGTTAAATCTTTTATCACAGGAGAGGGCTTTCAGATAGACAAACTCTTCTTTATCCCTTATTCCCCTTGGTTGAGCCCTCTCTGGATCCCAGGCCATACACCCCTTCCCAGCTAAGACATTTGATTAGATCCTGCAGCTGCTTCAGGGCTGTTGCAGTTATCTTTTATCTCTCCGCAGTTCTAGGGGTTGACTGGGTTGAGGGAAGCAGTCCTTGCTCTGGGTCACTCACATGGTTATAAATACACACAGGCTTGGGCTGGAGTCATCAAGTCACTCCATCGTTCCATTTATAGGAAATGACCAAAATAGAAAAGAAAGGGAAACAGAAAGTGATTGCTTATAGCCAGGGAAAGGGGAAAATTGGGGGTGATAGATAAGGGGAGTGGGATTTCTTTTTGAGGTGATAAAATGTTCTAAAATTGATTGTTGTGGTAGTTGCACAGTTCTGAATATACTAAAATCATTAAATTATATACTTTAAACATATAAATTGTATGGTATGTGAAGTCCATTTCAATAAAGCTGTTACAAAACCAATACAAGGAAAGCAGGGTCAATTCTATGTTTGAGTAGGACCATTCTTGGGTGTCAGGAGCTACTTTCTTCCTTTCCCACATGGATCCATGGGAGGTCATGGGAGCAATTCAGTGGGCTTGTGAACCCCTGAAATTGTGTGCTGTATTTCAGAGTGAGAGTATGAATTTTACAGAGGGAAAATCTATAAGATTTATTAGATCCTTTAAAGTGCTTTGTACCTAGAAAAGATTAAGAAACACTGGCTTAAATGAAAAAGTGAAAAAAAAGTTACCCTGAAACTCCAGACATTTTTAGGGCAGTTATGAAGGATGATGCAGGGCTGGGAGCCATGGTGAGAGGAAGAGGAAACTGACCTAAGAGACGAGTGCGTGGAGTGGGAGGATGACTTCACAGTGGAGCTTGTACCTGCATCATCAAGGGCCACAGAGATGGCAAGACAGGCCAGAGCTAGATTGTTGGAATTCATGAAATATTTACTTTTTGAGGATCAGCCATCAGAGTGGGATACTATCCCAGGGGATATTTTTGTTAAAAATAGAAAATGGCGTTCATTTTTCCCTGAATTGTTTAGTCATTGATCTGCTTGAAATACCTTATGGTTTTCGGATGCTTTGAGTCTGTGGGTTTGAGGAGTGACGTTTCCTTAACCAAGGCAGGGTCAGGATACAAAGGTCTGTGGTCTCTGTGAGTGACTGAAAAAGCAAGGTAGAGTCTGGGAGCCTCTTCCCAGCTGGCTATCCCAGACCAGCTCCCTGACTCACCCCATCCATCCTTCAGGGAGCCTGGGAGAGTGACAATAAATGGAAATGTTTAAAATTCCCAACCGAATGTTTTGTGAAGCAGTCACCAGAGAAACAGGAAGCTGCACACCTCATAGGTCCGCATCTCCACTTATGAGTGTGCTGCTCCCTTTTCTCAGCCAGGAAGAATTTGCTCACAGCTCTGCTTGATCTGAGAAAAGCCAGAGATGGATTTTCCTGAAATAGAGCAGTCTCCTCCCATTACTCTTCATTGATAGCGTGGTTCTCTGCTTCTACCTGCACCCACTTCAATGGGGAAAGCAGGGGAGACGTTTAGTACCCTCATGACTACTTTTGGAACATTCCAAAGCAACTCAGGGGCTCCGATTATGACTAAGGAGCATGATTCCAAGTGGGAATCTGTTACTTACTTGCTATCCAATCTTATTCCTCTTAAACCCCAAATATTAGAAAAATACTGTAGAAATAGTCATAGTACTAGCTAATATTTACTGAATACTTAACATATATTAACTACTTTACACACATCAGCTCATTTAATCCACACAACTGTATTCTGTAAGTGTTATTATTATCATCATTACCACCATTTTGCAGATGAGAAACTGAGTCATAGATAATTCCACTATAAGTACTACTGTTACCTATTCCATATGTATTATATAACTCTATTATGTAAGAAATGCTATTACTGCAGCATTTTACTCACTTGCCCAAATCACACAACTGAAGCTCTAAAGAGGAAGCAGCTGTTGCATTTTGGGATGTTGCCTTACTTTTCATTAGCAGCATGCTGCTGACCAGTCTGAGCCTTTGTGTTGAATACCAGAGGCTCAGAACAGCTACAGGAGCTGTGACAATGTGCTTGGTCATTTCTCCTAGTGTCTCCAGCCATCAGCACGTGTTCTCCAACAGCAGGGCTGGTTGGAGAAAGGGGATGATCCAAGACCTCAGCAGGATTCTTCAATGTTTGGGGACCTGGAAAAAGATTGTTCTCATGGTGGAAGGTGTGTGGTGGGGCAGGTTTGTGGGATGGAGGGGCCTGGAGAGGGACTGAATTTGCCAAGAATTTCTGATTTGATCCATGGATATGCAGACACTCCCAAACCCAGGTGATCCTTAACTGGCCCCAGGGTCAGTGTGAATGAGGCGTGAGGGCCTTTGGCTTTTGGACGGCCCCTCATCAGCCTCACTTTGACTCCCATGGGGCTTATACTTTCTCCACCCCTTTGCCATTCTTCCTATTGTTTGGTCTTTTCTGGGAAAATGTGCTTGATTTTTCTCAAACTGGAAAGGATCCTGTGAAGTAATGATATTAGTCAAGGGACTTTGGCTCTTCTGTTACCTATTTGAGCTATTAGCATTAAAACATTCTGATGCCCAGGTGTGGATCTCTCACAGCAGGATTGCAGCATGAATGGTGGGCTGGTGATGTTGGAGTTGGGATGAGGAGGTGTCCCCAGTCAGGACTCCCCCTGATGCCTCAAATCTGGCATCTTCTTCCTGCTCTGCGCTTTACAGCCCAGTGGGAGGAGGATGGTTACCATTCCAGCGAATTTTCCATTCAAGCTTTTAATCTGTTGAGTGTTTCAATTATGTAAACTTTACCTCATCATCTACAACCTGTTATTAATAAACTTGTCAGGCACAATGATAACACAGACGGCCAGAAAATATATATCACAATACAAAAATGCCTGTGGACCCAGCTTTGGGTATGAAAATCCTGTGAAACTAATACTGGCACTGAAGGGACTGAGGTGTCACCATATGGTCATAGATGTCCTGAACAGATGTCATTTGGAGAAAGAGGACTTGGAAGGAAAAAAAAAAAAATATATATATATATATTTATATATATTTATATAAAAATATATTTATATATATTTATATATATATATAATTATTTGCAGGGTGGGGGTGGGGGGTGGGGCGCTGATAGGAAATATTGAGAAAAAGGAAAATAGCTTCCATGTGGCCAGACAGGGAAAGTAGGGCTGTGTTTTTTGAGCAGAAGTAAGGCAATTTAGAGTGGCTAATGGGCTGAGGGAGAAGATAGTTTTCTTGCAAATGTAGGTAGAGAGAAAAGAGCAGATTCTCCATAAAACTTAATTCCTGGTTTGAACAGGAGATTTAGCTAAATATAACATTAGCTATGAATCAGAGATAATATGATATTATATCTATCATGGAGTTTCCACTTCTTACCCAATGCATTTACTTTAAAGAAATATGAGCCTGAAATGTGATGTTTAATTGAAATGTACTTAAATTTAATTTGCCTGCCACAGATTATATTTTACTTAGAAATTGAGGCTTAAGGATATGTGGTTGTGCTCCTTGGATTTCTCTGAAAGCTGTCACTCTCACCTTTGGGATATGTGTTCCGAGGATGATGTGTAACGTGACAGGTGCCAGTTTACTGCTCACTTGAGCTTCGAGGACAGCATGACGACACTCTTAGAAATGGGCCCCAAACCAATGGGCAAACAACCCCTGAACTGCCAGATCATTTTCCTTTAATAGTGTAAGTTTGCATATCATGTGGAAAAGAGATGGTGACTTTTCATGATGGGAGCAGGCTGGCATTGTCAGGATGATGTGTCTTGACACACCAGGTGGTGCTGAAGCAGGTTTTGCTTTCATGAGGTCTAGAGGCTGTGTGACTCTGGGAGGGACTGCAAGGTGAGAAGCGAAGGGAACAAGACATGCAGGGGTAAAGTCCAGGACCACAGAAGTGCACTCTCTAAGGAAGGGCAGAGCAGGTCAGATGCAGGGAGTCAGAAGCCCAGGGCCTGCTGGGGGAGCCAAGCATCAGGCTGGAGACAGTAAACAAGATTCCTAGAAGAGGAGCAGCATGAGGTTAGGGAAGGAGGTGGTTGGAGGGCAAGCAGTTTCAGTCAGAAACCATGAGAATTATTCATGCTGCCTAGGAAGTGAAGGGCCTGCTTCCTCAACAGCCTAATCCATGCCAACGGCAAACTGTTTTCGGCTGAAGAATGCAGGCGGACCCTCTGAGTAGAGAAAGGGACTTTCAAGCTACAAAAAAGGAGTGGAAACAAGAGAAGAGCAGAAAGGGATGTTTGGGAATGAAAATCTTTCCCAGGCAATTGAGAAAACTCAAATTATCTAGTGTTGCCTGTTGATTTTATTAGGCTTCAGTCTGTGTATGGTGCCACACTTGAGCTTTGCACCTGAAACAGCAAGTGTTCTGGACTGAAGTAAACCAGGTGATGGAGAAGGAAGGATAGTGAGCCTGTCCAAGCTTCAGGGGCATGATTGTTGACTTCCATCATCAATAAGATTGGGCTCTCGATACTTCATGTACTCTAGTTTATTCATTTCCAGGATGCATCCGAAGAGGTGGCTGTAGGGGAGGGAAATCAAAGCACATGGAGGTAAGGAGGGATTAGTGAGCTGGGGGTGGAGATGGAGAAATGACTCAATAAAGAGAACAATCACTCTGACTGCAGTGGCGAACTTGCCAACAAGGGGACTCTGAAGACTGTGGATGCCTGTCTAAGCTTTTGATCTACACAGACCCACCTGGCCTTTATTGTTACACAATCTTCTCAGTGTCAGCTGAGAAAGTCTTTCCCTTCGTCTAAGGGAGCTTCTATTGGGACATGTTTAAGTCACAGCAGTTAAACACTGAGCCCATTGCTTGAGCCAAAGAGCCTAGATGCTATAACAACAACAACAACAACAACAATAACAACATCACAACAGCAAACAACTATGCAGCACTCGTTACCTGCCAGGCACTATTCTATGTACTTTGTGTAATGACCTTACTGAATGCTACACCATCCTTAGGAGGTAAGTAAAATTCATATCCCCATTTTACAGCTGAAGAAACTGAGGCTCAGAGAGGTTAAGAAACTTGCCAAGGTCGCAAGCTTAGGCTGTGTGCTGGATGCAGATTTGAGCCTAAGCAGTCTGACCCCAGAGAGTACACTTTTGACCAAATGTATGATTCGAGTATATTTAGGTGTTGCCAAGCCACCTGGCAGAATTAAATATGTTCCTGGGCAGCTGTGCACACTTTATGAGGTGTGATAAAAAAAAATACGGTGAATGTTGCTGCTGAGCGCCATCCAAGGGTTCTTCAATATGGAGGCAGTGGGTCAAACCTTAGTAACAGTGTGTGACAAGTTTCAACTTGTTTAGTGCAGTTAGTCAGGTGTGAGCTATGGTTGGGAGAAGGTGTGTTTTAAAGAGTGCCATAAATCATCCTCCATTATGACGTGTCACACATCACTTCTGGTGTATGGCAATTTCTGTCAAATAAAAATATTATGGTGTGTCCTCATTCACCTTATTCACTGAATCTGGCACTGAGAGAATTCTGGCTCTTCTCCAAAGTCAAAATTATTTAGGACATTGAGGCAGCCATGAAAGCATAACTAAGCATACTCATGAAAGAGGCTTCAAAAAGTGGCAAGAACTATGGGATGAGTGTGTTTGGAGCGAGGGGGAGTATTTTGAGGGGGATTAATGGCAATGTGTCTTTTCCTGTAATAATTTGTTTTAATTTAAGCATTCACCATAGTTTTTGATCACACGTTGGTATGTTCCCCCATGAAGCCAGGCTGCAATGTATGTCAGAGGCCAAAAAGAGTGTGACAGCCAGTAAAATTTCAGTTAGAAAATGTACGTTTTAATTCTTTGATCCCACAAAGCCATATGAAATTCTGGCTGTCAATTTAAATTCTCTTAGTCTCAAATTCCACAAATAGAGATAATAATACGTCTCTTGCCTACATCACTATATTTTGGATAATATCAGATGAAAACAGTTTAGAAAAGGGCTTGGTAAATTGTGAAACAGCATGAGATGTAAGTAGTAATTATGGCTCTGTGGCGACCTCTTATCATGGCATAATGAATGACCAGCCTAGAGTGAAACCGTAGTACCTTTGTCACTTATGAGAGCAGCATATTAATTTTTCTACATCACTGGAAAAGTAAAACCAAGAAGCATCCCAGCCCTGCAATTGAAGCCTGGAGTGATGGGCTTGGGTCAGAGAACATATTTACCCTGACCCATCATGATAACTTAATTAAGTTCTCTTTGGGAAAGAACATAAAAGGTTAATGTACTCATGGATAATGATGACATTAAAGGGCACTGGTGAATGTCCATCATCTTTGAGTTTAGTCCACTACATTCCTGGCACTATCTCTTAGCAAGCTTCCAAAGCGCACAGATAACAGCTGGACTTGGGAGTCTTTACTCCTAAGACAGGCAGAGTCCCAGACAAAAACTTTCTTCTTCCAAAAACTAATGTGAGTACCTCTAAACTCAACACCACAAGTTTAAATTCAATTCACATCAATGTGACTAAATCTTCTACTAATGACTGTTCAAAGGCTGAAGAGGAAGGTATTGGTCAAGTTGGAAAACTCCCAGGAGATACATCAGTTTCAAGTCATAGCCACAAAGACATCATCCAACTGGCTTGATGACTTTTCAGCAGACACATGGAAAACATAAGACATAGAGAGCAAATTTGAGTGAAAAATAGGAGAAAACATATGTTTAGAAGAAAAGATATTCTGAGGAACATTCATTTAAAAATATGTCATTGAAAAGTTCCAAACGTTGTTGGTGAAAACAAATATTCTATATTTGTTAGATAGAATGTTCTGTACTAGATCCATTAGATCAACAAATCTCTGAGACCCAATAACATAATTATTCAAGGAACTGGTTATCTTACTAGTGATTTGTAGGCTCAGCCTATCAATTTTTAATACAATTGTGTTAAATTCTTTGTTGACCTGTCCATATCTCTTTCTAATTTCATTAATTTAGGATTTGTTCATTTTGAGGATTTTTGCTTAGGCACATACAAATTTATGATTACTATAATGTTATGAAGATTGTTCTATTATTATGTTGTGCTTCTATTTATCCTTATTAAGATGTTTTGTCTTAAATTAAGTTTTCTGATATCAACACTGTTATATCAGCTTGTTTTGAATTACTATTTGCATAAAATATCTGTCCATTCTTTTAATTTCAACCTTTTTGTATATTTTAGCCTTAGGTGCATATCTTATAAGTTGCATTTTATATCCTATTTTATTTTACTTAACAGCTAAGTTCTGCCTTTCAATTAAGTATAATCCATATATATTTATTGTGATTAATGATATATTTGGATTAATACTGACAATATAGTTTTATATATTCTGTGGAATATTTTAATTCTTTGCCCATTTTTCTCCTTTCCTGTGTTCTGTTGAACTACAAAGTTCTTTTTAAAATATTATTTTCTCATTCTCTCTGTTGGATTGGAATACATGGGTTATATATTTACTTTTTTAGTGGTTATTTTAAATTTCTAGCACATACGTTGAACAACAATGGATACATTTTTCCAACAAAATCTAAAGTAATTTGGTATACTCTCTCCTAGTTACCACTACAAAGACTTTCACACATTTTGTCCTTCTATTTCCGTCTTGTTATTGTTGTCTAGAGTTTAATTTTGCCCTTTAAAATTTTGTACTTTTTCAATGAAAAGATAATAATCACCATAAATTAATATGAACAGCAAAATCAGAAAGAATAATAAAAACTAAAAACATAAAAAAGATTTAAGAAAATATGTGATCACTTTTATTTGTTAAATTTTATTCCATATTCTCTATTCTTGCTTTTGTTTTTTCAGAAGCACAATCCCTGGAAGGTCTTTTAGGGAACTCTGTAGGTGGTACACTTCCACAACCTTTGCAAGTTTGAAAATGCCAGTATTTTTCTTCCACTCTTCAATAATAGTTTAGCTGGATATAGACTCCAAGCTTGATGGTTGTTTTCCCTTTACCCTTTGAAGACATCTTTGAGAAGACTGTTATCTGATTTTCATTTCTTTTTAGGTAATTACTTTTTTTTTAAGATTTTTTTAATTGGGGAATTGGGCTAGGGAAACAGCATTGGGGATTTGGGGAAGGGAAACAGATGAGTTGCTATCCTCTTGCTCCTCAGTCCACTTGTGGAGGACGTTGCTTCCCTGGCCCACATTGGTATCATCATTGCGCTCTTCCCGGATGAGACAGATCCGTCACTGGCGTCTGAATGGCCACTCACAGCGGCTCTTGGCAGGTCACACGGGCTGCCAGCTGCTCACGCAGGCTGCCGGCCACACATTGTAGCTTATGGCAGCCCACTGCAGCAGGGGCTGCAGCTATGCCGTCTTGGGGTCTCACAGCAGCCCAGATCCAGGTGGAGCTGTTGTTCACCATCTTAGCTGTAGAGGGCAGTATCACTTGCCTTCATATGTGGGATCCGAACCGGGGCCGCTGGGGTCGTAAGCCAGCTCTTAACCAATGTGCCACTCGGCCGGCCCACCCTGCATCTTTAATAAGAAATATAATGGCCTTGGATTCGTGTATTTAGGGGAAATAAGGTGAAGCAACTGAATCTTTCTGGGTAGATTCAGGGTAGTGAGAAGGGGACAGCTTCTGCGAGATGGGAGAAAAATCCAGGATTCACTGAAAGCAGAAAATCACAGTCTAAATGACCTGTGGTCATTCTGTGCCATCTTGTGCCATGACTCCCAGAGAGTCAAGGTCTGATCTAGAATGTTGTGAGAGAGGGGCCACATGGAGAAGGACTAAAGCACCCCAGCCCACAATCAGCACTACAGCATTTTATGTGTGTGAGAGACCTTCAAGGATCTTACAGCCTAGCCCAGCTTAACCACCCATTGGATCAACCCATAGGAGACAGCCCAGCAGATACTACAAGCAGCAGAGAAACTACCCAGATGAGTCCAACCCATGTGGGGGCCATGACAGAGAATACAGCATCACTCTTTCAGGTTTATCAATACTGAAGAGGTTGCCTCACAGCAACATTTATCTTAGAGATGTGAGCCTCAGACCTTGTTTTCTCAGCAAAAAAAGGCAATACCAGTTTCCAGTGTACTCCCCTTTGCAATTCATTGACATCTGTCCCATTCTCAGGATGGTCACACCAGACTTTGATTTCTCTCTAGGGAAGAGCTTGTTTGTTTGTTTGTTTGTTTGTTTTGTTTTCAGTTGAGTCACAAGTGAATTTTGAAGGATTCAGGGCCCTCTTCTTGTAAAATGATAGCTGAGTATTTCATGACAGATATAGCAATAAAGCGGGGTATTTTTTTAGTTATTGTATTTAAACACAATAAATTAGCATATGTACAGATACAGATATATTGTTTTATTGTGTTTACTTCACAGAGCCATTCTCTTTCTTCACTAAAATGGAAAAAGGAGAGAGTCAGGAATAGAAATGCTGATAGAAGTGCCCCATGGGAAATGAAGGTGGGTGGAGGGCCAGCCTTGAAGCTAGGGCCATCACCCCTCCTCTTGATTCCCAGGCAGCCCCTGACAGGCCTTTAATCTCAGCAGTCATTTTAGAGACTGCTTTTCATGGCCAAGGTACTGGGTGTCCTCTTACCTGAAGCCCAGGAGCAGAGGTGGGGCAAGTTGTACACCCCATCCTCCACTGTATGGAGCCCTCTGCCAGGCACACAGCAGCTTACGCCAGCAGCTGTTTGCATCCTACACAATGTGCCTGGGCTCCATGGGGCTGTGATCTTCATGATTGACACCCTTTTATGTCCTTTGACTACCTTTAGGTCACTATGGTCAATACGCTTCTGCTGGCAGTATGCACAGTAGACCCTATCTGGTGAAATTTGCCTCAGGTCTCCTTTTCTTTCATGTTGTCATGAGCCAATGAGTTCTTGAACACTTGTCTTCCACAAATGCACTTTATAATCACGTGGTCTGAATCACCTAAAACTATCAAGTTGTCGGTAAAGTCATGATGCATGTTTGCAACAGATGGCACTAGTTCATTTTTGGAAGTACTAGAGTCATTCACATCTATGTTATTGCTATGTCATTCAACAACTGACAGTTCTAGCTTCATGCTAAAAAAAATTGAGTGATTTGGTTGAGTTCTGGAGATTTTACAACTAGTTGAAGATGGAAGACCGAACTGTGCATTTTTGCTATATTTGCTGTTTTACTATCATAAAGGGAGGAACGCACGTCAAGCTTGTGAAAAGTTGCATAAAGTTTATGGAGACAATGCTCTACAAGATATCAGTGCCAACGATGGTTCACGTAATTCCATGCTGGTGATTTTGATCTCAATGATGCTCCTCAGTCAGAGAGGCCCACCGAGGTTGATGACAACAAAATGAAGGCATTGAGTCAAACCCATGTTACATGACATGAGAGATTGAAGAAACATTGAACATCCATCATGCAAGTGTTCAGGACCACCTGAAAAAGCTGGGATACATAAGCAAGCTTGAAGTTCATTTCACAGCACGTATAAACATCTGCAAAATGCTCATTAAATGTGAGGAAAACTATCTGTTTTGAAGCGACTGATAACTGGTGATGAGAAGTGGATTGTTTACAACAATGTGTTGCACAATTGGTCTTGGTCCTGAAGTGATGATTCACCTCAAATGACATCGAAAGCAGACATTCATGAGAGGAAGGTTATGCTCTCAGTGTGGTGGGATTTTAAAGGTGTTGTGTTTTTCGAGCTCCTACCAAGGAACCAAACAATCAATTTGAATGTGTATTGTCGGCAACTGGACAGTTTGAATAAATCCACCATCCAGACATGTCCAGAGCTTGTTAATTGTAAAGGAGTTGTGTTCCATCACAACACAAGACCACACACAAGTTTGATCACCTGTCAGAAATTATTGGAGCTTGGATGGGATGTGTTGCCACACCCACCATACTCACCTGACCTTGTGCCATCAGACTTCCACTTGTTTTGCTCTCTTCAAAACTCCTTGCATGGTATAACGTTCAATTCAGATGAGGTTGTAAATCAGAACCTTGTTCAGTTTTTCACAAATAAAGATATATATATATATATATATATATATATATATATATATATATACACACACACACAGAACGAGGAATTATGAAGTTCACTGAAAGGTGACAAAAGGTTATCAAACAAAACGGGCAACATATCATTGATTGATCTTTGTTCTTTATATAAATGAATGACCTTTGAAAAACATAGACAAAATATGTCATGACTTTTCTGACAACACAATATTTCACAATGTTGAAGTGATTCAAAACCTTAATCATCAGGACTTCACAGGATAGTCTCCAGAGGTTGGAGGAGTTATGCTGGATTTTGTTAATGATCTTCATGGCCTTTTTTCCTAGTCAGGGTGTGCCAGGTCAACTTCACCTTGGCAAAGCTACCCTTGGTGATGGTCTTGAGAAGCCATATATTGCCAGTATGAGTTTCCTCCTCAACAGTGATGGCTGAGGGGCCCTGCAGACTGCTAACAATACTAACCAACAATACTAATTAACAGTACTAACAAACTGAAGAAAGAAAAAAATGATTAGAAAAAATAATAAGGGGAGTTCCAGTAAGATGGCGGAATAGACGGACGCTCTCCGAACTGCCTCCCAGGATCACATCAAGATTACAAATAATTTATGCAATATTTAACCTCAGAAGTCCCCTGAAAATTAGATGAACAGAACCTCTAAACGAAGGACCTAAAGAGGAGGCCACATCAAGTCTGGTAGGAGGGGCACAGATGAGAGAGGGCAAGCCCCATGAGGGACGCCCCAGCTGCGTGGGGAGGCTTCTCCGGTTGGGGGAGAGATCCTCCAGCTGCACACCAAGCTCACCAGCCCAGAGTTGCTTTGCCAGGAAGAGGAGTTCCATGATAGTGGGGAGTAGAAATTAGTGAGGACTCTCTTTGCTCGACTCGGTGAGGCTGGGGGCAGCTGGAGAACCAGTGGGGCCGGTGCATGGGGTCGCTCGCCGGCAAGCACTCACCCGGTTCTTGTTGGAGGGAGTGGCTGTATGAGCCAGGCCCAGGAGCCAGTGGGAAGGGACTGAACTGAGCACCTTTGGTGCAGAAGCTGGAGGTTTTGAGACTATTGTTCCACTGATGCGGAGCTTGCACATAAGCAGTGTACAGGAAGGTGCCATTTTTTCAGGGTTTGGCCCTCCCACGGAGGGTCAGATCCAGGATCCCATTGGTCTGGTGAACTTGGCGCAGGAGTGCATGCATGCGCGCATGCAGCCTTGGATTCCCACCCTCCGCCCTGCTTGTGTTGCGTTGCCAGGGAAACGCCTGGCGGGTGCCCTCCAGCGCCATCAGGCTGCTCCCTGAGACTCAGGAGTGTGCAAGCGGCCTTGGGTAGCCACCCTCCACCCTGCTTGTGCTGCGTTTCCAAGGAAATGCCGGGCGGTGCCCTCCGGCTGCATCAGATTGCTCACTGAAATGTGCATGAGCCACCTTGGGTCCCCACCCTCCATGCTGCTTGTGATGCGTTTCCAAGGAAATGCTGGGTGGGTGCCCTCCGGCTCCATCAGGCTGCTCACTGAGACGCAGTAGTGTGTAAGCCGCCTTGGATCCCCACCCTCCGCCCTGCTTCAGCTGCGTTGCCAGGGAAACGCAGGGCGGGTGTTCTCCAGCTGCATCGGTCTGTTCACTGAGACTCAGTAGCAGACAACCTGCAACAACCTGTGGAGATTTTTTTTTTTGGGGGGGGGAGTGAGCACGATTCCAGAGCACACAGCAGCTAATTGTGGAAAGCTCACTGCAACCCTGAGAAAGTGGTCTGCAGATTAAAGAGGATGGAGAGCCCCCCCACCTCTTTCTTTTATTTTTTCTCTCTTTTTTTTCTTTTCTCTTTTCTTTCTAGGTGATCTATCTAATACATTGAAGCATTCACAGAACGACAGCCAGAATGAAAAAACAAAGAAACATGTCCCAAGTAAAAGATCAGAAGAAAACTCTAGAAATGGAACTAAATGAAACAGAGGTATCCAAACTTTCAGAGACAGAGTTTAGAACACTGATGATAAGAATGTTTAAGGAACTTAGCAAGGACATAAAGCAAGATAGGGAAACCATAAAAAACAACCTGTTAGAACTAAAGAACACAATAACTGAAATGAAGAACACACTCGAAGGAATCACCAGTAGAGTAGATGAAGCAGAGGAGCGGATCAGTGAATTAGAAGACAAAATAGCAGAAATCACCCAGCTGGAACAACAAAAAGAAAAAAGAATAAAAAAGAATGAAAATAGTTTAAGAGACCTCTGGGACAACATGAAATGCAGCAATCCTTGCGTCATAGGAATACCAGAAGGAGAAGAGAAGAAGCAAGGGATTGAGAATGTATTTAAAGAAATAATGACCGAAAACTTCCCTACCATGGTGAAGGAAATCGACATACAAGCCCAGGATGTACAGAGAGTTCCTAACAGGCTGAATCCAAACAGGCCCACACCAAGACACATCATAGTTAAAATGGCAAAGGTTAAAGACAGAGACAGAATCCTAAAAGCAGCAAGAGAAAGACAGCAGGTTACATACAAAGGAACTCCTGTTAGACTAACAGCTGATTTGTATACAGAAACTCTGCAGGCCAGAAGGAAGTGGCAGGAGATATTCAAAGTGACATAAAATAAAGGTCTACAACCAAGATTGCTCTACCCAGCATGGCTATCACTTAAAATTGAAGGAGAGATAAAGAGCTTCTCAGAAAAGAATAAGCATAAGGAGTTCATTACCACCAAGCCAGCATTGTAGGAAATGTTAAAAGAGCTTTTTAAACAGAAGAAAGGGGAAAACAAGCTAACCCAGGAAGACAAGAAATACAAATAACAAAATGGCAATAAATATACACCTATCAGTAATTACCTTAAATGTGAATGGGCTAAATGCTCCAATCAAAAGACACAGAGTGGCTGAGTGGATAAGAAAACAGGACTCATGTATATGCTGTCTACAAGAGACACATCTCAGATCAAAAGACACACATAGACTGAAAGTAAAGGGATGGAATAAGATATTTCATGCAAATGGAAATGAGAAGAAAGCTGGAGTAGCAATATTTATTTCGGACAAAATAGACTTTAAAATGAAGACTACAATAAAAGACAAAGAAGGGCACTACATAATAATAAAGGGATCACTTCAACAAGAGGACATAACCCTAGTAAACATCTATGCACCCAATATAGGAGCTCCTAAATATATAAAACAGATTCTGACAGACATAAAGGCAGACATCAACAGTAACACTATCATAGTAGGGGACTTCAACACCCCATTGTCACCAATTGACAGATCCTCCAGACAGAAAATCAACACGGACATAGTGGCCTTAAATAACACTTTAGACCAGCTGGATTTAATTGATATTTTTAGAACATTTCACCCCAATGCTACAGAATATACATTCTTCTCAAGTGCCCATGGAACATTCTCCAAGATAGACCACATGTTAGGCCACAAAACAAGTCTCAACAAATTTAAGAAGATTGAAATCATATAAAGTGTCTTCTCTGACCACAATGCTATGAAACTAGAAATAAATTATAAGAAGAAATCTGGAAAGCTTACAAATACATGGAAGCTAAATAACATGCTTCTAAATAGTGAGTGGGTCAAAAATGAGATCAAGGAGGAAATCAAAAGATACCTCGAGACAAATGAAAATGAAAACACCACAACCCAAAATCTCTGGGATGCAGCGAAAGCATTCCTAAGAGGAAAGTTAATAGCAGTGCAGGCCTACCTAAAGAAGGAAGAAAAATCTCAAATCAACAGACTCTCTCTACACCTAAGGGAACTCGAAAAAAAACAGCAAAACAAGCCTAAAGGGAGCATAAGGAAGGAAATAATAAAGACCAGAGCAGAAATAAATGAAATAGAGAACAAAAGAACAATACAAAAGATCAATGAAACCAAGAGTTGGTTTTTTGAAAAGATAAACAATATCGACAAACCCTTAGTACGATTAACCAAGAAAAAGAGAGAGAGGACGCAAATTAATAAAATCAGAAATGAAAGAGGAGAAGTGACAACAGATACCACAGAAATACAGAAAATTTTAAGAAAATACTCTGAGCAATTACATGCTAACAAATTCGACAATCTGGAAGAAATGGATAAATTTCTAGAAGCATACAATCTACCCAGTCTGAACCAAAAAGAAACAGAAACTCTGAACAGAGTGATTACTGCCAAAGAAATTGAATCAGTAATCAACAATCTTCTAATGAGCAAAAGCCCTGGACCAGGTGGCTACACAGGTGAATTCTACAAAACATTCAAGAAAGAATTAGTACCTATTCTCCTCAAACTATTCCAAAAAATACAGAAAGAGGGAAGACTCCCAAACTCTTTCTATGAAGCCACTATCACCCTGATTCCTAAGTCATACCAAGATATTACAAAAAAGGAAAACTACAGGCCAATATCACTAATGAACATAGATGCAAAAATTCTCAACAAAATACTTCGGTTTGCTAAAACCGAATTCAGCATCTCATTAAAAAGATCATGCACCATGATCAAGTGGGATTCATTCCTGGTATGCAAGGCTGGTTCAATATCCGCAAATCAATTAACGTAATACATCACATTAACAAAATGAAAAATAAAAATCATATGATCATATCAATAGATGCAGAAAAAGCATTTGACAAAATCCAGCAGCCATTTATGATAAAGACTCTTAACAAAGTGGGAATAGTGGGATCATACCTCAACATAATAAAGGCCATATATGATAAGTCACAGCAAACATCGTTCTCAATGGGGAAAGGCTGAAAGCTTTTCCCTTAAGATCAGGAACACGACAAGGCTGCCCGCTTTCACCACTTCTATTTAACATAGTTCTGGAAGTTCTAGCCACAGCAATCAGACAAGAAAATGAAATAAAAGGCATCCAAATTGGAAAAGAGGAAGTAAAATTGTCATTATATGCAGATGACATGATACTATATACAGGGAATCCCAAAGACTGCACCAAAAAACTGCTAGAACTGATACACGAATTTGGTAAGGTAGCAGGATACAAAATTAATATTCAAAAATCAGTGGCATTTCTATACACTAACAATAAACTATCAGAAGAAGAAATCAGGAAATTAATCCCTTTTACAATTGCTTCAAAAACAATAAAATATCTAGGAATCAATTTAACTAAAGAAGTAAAAGACCTGTACTCACAAAATTATGAGACACTGAAGACAGAAATCAAAGAAGATACAAATAAATGGAAAGACATACCATGCTCATGGATAGGAAGAATTAATATAGTTAAAATGCCAATACTTCCTAAAGCAACATATAGATTCAATGCAATTCCAATCAAACTATCAAGGACATTTTTCTCAGAAATAGAACATAGAATCCTGAAATTTATATGGAGCCACAAAAGACCCCGAATAGCTACAGCAATGTTGAGAAATAAGAACAAAGTGGGAGGCATCACACTACCTGACATCAAAACATACTACAAGGCTACAGTAATCAAAACAGTATGGTACTAGCATAAAAACAGACACATAGACCAATGGAATAGAATAGAGAGCCCAGGAATAAACCCATCTATATACAGTCATTTAATCTATGACAATGGAAGCAAGAATTTACACTGGAGTAAAGATAGTCTATTTAATAAATGGTGCTGGGAAAATTGGACTGACACGTGCATAAAAATGAAAATAGACCACCTACTTACACCATATACGAGAACAAACTCAAAATGGATTAAAGACTTAAATGTAAGACCTGAAACTATAAAACTCCTAGAAGAAAATATAGGGAGTAAGTTTTCAGACATTACCCTGAGTAATATTTTTACTGATATATCCCCTCGGGCAAGGAAAATAAAAGAGAAAATGAACATATGGGATTACATCAAACTTAAAAGTTTTTTTCACAGCAAAGGAAATCATCAACAAAACAAAAAGGCAGCCTACTGAATGGGAGAAGATATTTGCCAGTGATATATCTGATAAGGGGTTGATATCCAAAATTTATAAAACACTCATGCAATTCAACACCAAAAAAACAAACAACCCAATTAAAAAATAGGCAGAGGATATGAGGAGGCATTTCTCTAAAGAGGACATACAGATGGCCAACAGGCATATGAAAAAATGTTCAACCTCACTAATCATCAGAGAAATGCAAATAAAAACCACAATGAGATACCACCTCACTCCAGTCAGAATGTCTATCATCAACGAATCAACAAACAACAAGTGTTGGCGAGGGTGTGGAGAAAAGGGAACCCTGGTGCACTGTTGGTGGGACTGCAAATTGGTGCAGCCATTATGGAAATCAGTATGGAGGTATCTCAAAACACTGGAAATAGAACTGCCGTATGACCCAGCAATTCCACTCTTGGGAATCTACCCAGAGGAATCCAAGACGCTAATTCGAAAAAATATATGCACCCCTATGTTTATTGCAGCGCTATTTACAATAGCCAAGACTTGGAAACAACGGAAATGCCCATTGGTAGATGAGTGGCTTAAGAAATTGTGGTACATTTATACAATGGAGTATTACTCCGCTATAAAGAAGAATGAAATCGTGCCATTTGCAATGATATGGATGGACCTAGAGACTATAATGTTGAGTGAAATAAGTCAGTCAGAGAAAGACAAATACCACATGATCTCACTGATATGTGGAATATGAAAAACTGAATGAATGAGCATAAGAAACAGTAACAGTCTCATAGAGATAGAGGAAAAACAGGGTTGCTAGTTGGGAGGGGAGTGGGGATGAGGGAGAAGGGGAAAGGATTAGACAGCATAAATAGGTAACTACAGTATTGTCACAGGGACATGAAAGACAGTTCGGGGAATATAATGTTGTTAAAATTTTGTGGGGTGTCAGATGGTCACATGTTTTGTTAGGGAGACCACTTCATGGATGGAGTAGAGGTTGATCACTGCACTGTATACCTGAAATTGATGTTGTATAATATTGTATGCCAACTGTAATTGAATATATAGATAGTCACAGGATGTGGATTATACGGTGAAAGGGAGTCAAAGGAATTGTAATAGATAGTATGATATGGGGGGAGGAGGGGGAGGGGAGAATTGGGGGAGGGGGGTTGTCACTTTGAGGGGTAGAAAGTATAACTATTGCACTTTGTTGTACACCTGAAGCTAATTAAAAATATATATAAATAAAAAAGAAAAAAAAAGAAAAAATAATGACTGAAAACTTCCCTACCCTGGTGAAGGAAATCAACATACATGCCTAGGAAGTGCAGAGGTTTCCAAACAAGCTGAATCCAAACAGGTCCACACCAAGACACATCATAGTTAAAATGGCAAAGGTTAAAGACAGAGACAGAATCCTAGAGGCAGCAAGAGAAAGACAGCAGGTTAGCAGGTTACATACAAAGGAACTCCTGTTAGACTAACAGCTGACTTGTCTACAGAAACTCTGCAGGCCAGAAGGGAGTGGCAGGAGATATTCAAAATGACACAAAATAAAGGCCTACAACCAACATTGCTCTACTCAGCACGGCTATCACTTAAAATTGAAGGAGAAATAAAGAGCTTCTCAGAAAAGAATAAGCTTAAGGAATTCATTACCACCAAGCCAGCATTGCAAGAAATGTTAAAAGGCCTTTTCTAAACAAAAGAAAGGGGTAAACAAGCTAACCCAGGAAGACCAGGAATACAAATAACAAAAGAGCAATACATATGCACCTATCAATAATCATTTTCAATGTGAATGGGCTAAATGCTGCAATCAAAAGACAGAGAGTGGCTGAGTGGATAAGAAAATAGGATACATGTATATGCTGTTTACAGATGGAATAAGATATTTCATGCAAATGGAAATGAGAAAAAAAAAAGCTGGAATAGCAGTACTTATTTTGGACAAAATAGACTTGAAAATGACTACAATAAAAGACAAAGAAGGGCACTATAATCCTAATAAACATCTATGCACCCAACATAGGAACTCCTAATTACATAAAACAGATTTTGAGAGTCATAAAGACAGAGATCAACAGTAACACTATCATAGTAGGGGACTTCAACACCCTATTCCCACCAATGGACAGACCCGTTAGATAGAAAATCAACACAGAAAGAAGGGCCTTAAATGACACTTTAGACTAGCTGGACTTCGTTGATATTTTTAGAACATTTCACCCTGAAAAAACAGAATATACATTCTTCTCAAGTACACATGGGACATTTTCCAAGACAGACCATGTTAGGCCACAAAACAAGTCTCAGTAAATTTAAGAAGATTGAAGTCATATCAAGCAGATATAAAGGAAAAACTGATGGTTGCTGGCTGGGAGGGAGTGGGCCTGAGGGAGAGGGGGAAGGTTTTGGACAGCGTAGGTGGGTGACTACAATGTTGCTGCAGAGATATGGGGACAGTTCTGAGAATGTAATTGATAATGTTGTGAAGAAAGTATTATGTTAAGTGAAATAAGTCAGTCAGAGAAAGACAAGTACTGTATGATCTCACTTATATGAGGACTCTGAAAAACTGAATGAATGATCAAAGTAAACAGACTCATAGATATGGCGGAAAAACTGAGCGTTGCTAGTTGGGAGGGGGTGGGGATAAAGGCGAAGGGAAGGGATTAGACAGCATGAATAGACAACTGCAATATTGCCACAGGGATATGAGACACAGTTCGGGGAATATAATAATGTAAAAATTTGTGGCAAGTCAGATAGTCACATGTCTTGTTAGGGAGACCACTTCATGGATGGAGTAGAGGCTTGATCACTACACTGTGCACCTGAAGTTGATGTTGTATAGTATTGTATGCCAACTGTAACTGAATATATAGATAGTCACGGGATGTGGAGTATACTGTGGAAGGAAGTCAAAGGAATTGTAATAGATATGTATGATATGAGGAGGGGGGCAGTGGGGTGGCGAACGGGGGGAGGGGGTTGTCACTTTTGGGGGTAAAGAGTATAACTATTGCATTGTCTTTTACACCTGAAACTAATTTTTAAAAAAAAAACAACAAAAAAACAACAACTCTGTGAGACCCTGCCCAGTTTCACCAGAATTAGCATTTCTCTCCTTGTCCCTGCGAAATCTATAAAATCACAATATATTGTAATTTTCTGCTTACAAGTCTATTTTCCCAAGCAGACTTTAGGAGCTATTTGAGGGCAAGAAATAACTTTCTGTATATCCATCTTCCTGATCATTGCCTGTCAAAAGTTGTCAAGAAATATTTTTTGGATGAGTTTTCAATGGCAGAAAGAAGTCATTATGGTTTAAACCTAGTCCCTTTCTTCTTCTAAATTTTTATTTTGAACCATCCTCCACTGACAGCTGGAGCTGTGTTTAATTTAGTATTGTTAATACTTTTTTCCTCCCAAGAGACTGCAATCGCATCTTACAAAGAGGAACCAGCAAATCCAGGTCTGTCCTCTAATGTGGACTCTGACACTCTTTTGCCAATGACTGGGTTCGGCAAGTTCTCAGCCTTATTCAGCAACGGCATTTGCCCTGTTGCATTTTGAAGCTAACACAGAGAAGACAATCTGTCTGGTTTTTATTGGTTAACACTTCACTTGTCAAAAATGTGTTTTGTAACACATAGTCCCTGTCCAAGAGGTCTTGTGGGATTTCCAGAGCTTTTCCCACACCCTCAGAAAAAGAAATGGTATTATGCCAGAAAGAAATTATCCTAATTCTCAAAAAGAACTGTTCTTGTATAGGAATCTTCAACCCACAAGAGTTCACTTGGGGCCTGACGTTGGCCAACACTTGCTTCCATGGAGCCTGTGCCTTAGGCTTTAGGAGACAAATGAGCAGCAGCACCTCCTCCCCGTCCCAAGGCTGTCTGCCTCGAGTCAGGATGGAGAAGGCCAGGGCACTGATGGGACAGTGGATCCAGGAAATACCTGAGTATTTACAGACTGGAAATGCTTCCCAATGGCCATAAAAGCTTTATTTGCCACAAGGCAGGCAAAGATTCTTTTATTTTTTAAGCAAAATGAGGACAGGGTGGACTTCACCCCAAATTTTATCTTGCTACCAGGTTGAACTGGTTTGGAGGAAAAGACAGAAACAAAATTCCAGAAAAATGAACTCCCTGTTTGTTAACAACTGGAATAATTCAATGTAAAACCTAAGATGTTTAATCAGTAAAATGTCTTAAAAATGTTTTTGTAGAAACAAAACAGAACAAAACAAAACGTAAATGTTTAATTGTGTCAAAGAAAAAAACAGTTGGAAATGTGTATAACTCATAGAAGTAAAAACAGTGACTTAGTTATATTATATTATATTTTACCTGTTATTAGGATGCTGAATGCTTCTTTTTCTTGAGGAAGGTAAAACTGAGGGAAATATAAAGTGTTTTTCCCAGCATGCTAGCCTCATTGACACTGCCAGAGACCTGTCTTTTCTGGAACATTACCAGAGTCTCCCAGAATCTGATCCTGCTATTGTCAGACAACTTTATCTTAAGTGCAGACCTGGTCATACCAGTCTGTTACTAAAACCTTTGAATAAGTCCCCATTTAAACTATTTTACCTTGACCTGTAGAGCCCATTATTATTCACTACATATAGCATAAGGGCCCACAAGCAGCCAACCTACACTTCTGTCCATCCAGGCTGAGGGAAATAGCTTATACATAAGACAATTAACAAGCCTAGTCAATATTACTAAAGAACAAAGAAAGGAATATAAATATAGCTTTTAAACTGGACATTAAAAATGGACGGTATGTTTCTAGTACCAGAAATGAAAATAATAGTATTTGAAATTTAGCCCTCAATAGACAGCTTAACTGGCAGATTGTTTGTTAAATGGCAGAGATTAGTGAATTGCAAGATAGAGCAGGGGAAATCACCCAGAAAGCATAAAAAAGAGGTGAAGATATAAAATGTTAAGAGATATAGGAGAGAGAAGATTCAACATTTGTCTACTAGCAACTCTCAAAGGAAGTAGTATACTCAGAGAGAAGAAAATTTGAAGAGATTATGACTGACAATTTTCCAGAATTGAAGGAATACTGAATCCTGAGATTGAAGAACCCCAGTTTGAGGACTGTAAACACAGACAAATTTTAAAAAGCCCAAAACCTACATATACATACACTGTAATAAAACTGTAGAACTACCAAAGGAAAAAAAATCCTAACAACAATCAGAAAGCGTAAACATTATCTTGAAAGAAACAAAAATTAGATCAACAGAAAGCTTCCCAACAGCAAAATGAAACAAATTAAAGAGAAAATGTCCTCAAAGTGTGGAGGGAAAATCACTGTCATTTTAGAATTATGATATTATGATTTAATGGTAAAGGTAAAAAGAAAAAAAGGTATTTTTTGACAAGAAAGAATTTATTACTCACAGGTCTATTACTGGATGTACTTCAATAAGAAGTGGATTTAATTCAAAGAAAGGTTGAAATGCAGAGATGAACTGGAATGATATTTTAGACGTGGAATCCACTTTGCCTAACTCCCAGAGAAGGTATCCTGATAGAGTGGAAATATGCTGTTAGGGAGTTAATTAGAAGTTCTCTCTTCAGTTTTCTATTATCATTTCAATACTTTCTCAGTGTTGACCAGATATCAGAGAATATTTATTTAGCTCTTACCACACTGGGTTACTGATTTCTAGAAGCTAGTGCCTTCAATAAGATTTTGGAATTTAAATAGCTATTTTGTGTCAAGGTAGAATTTGGAGGAACTTTGATTATATTCTGGAAATACCTTAGCAGAATTCATTTATGGAAAAAAACACTGGTTCACCATTTTCATTTCTGTGTTCTAAATTTATAATCTACTCCTAAGTTTCATAAGGATTGCTTTAGGGGCCATTTTATTATTATCAGGATATAGAAAGAGCATGACAAAGAATAAGCAAGGTTATTTTTAAGGCTCCACATGTTAGCATTATAAACTTGGGCAAGTCACTTAGCTTCTGTGAACTCTAATTTTCCTCATCTGTAATACTGAGACAATAATCACTTCCTCTGAATTATGATGATTAAGGTGACTATTGCATATGTATTCTTCCCAGCTACACATCATATCAGAAAACCCAGCACTGCCTCCCAGGAGACTTATCCCCTCAGACACAGAGGTGTGAGTGTAAGTTGCACTTCACCTTGACACTGTGAGCTCATGGCAAATCCCCTGTCATCCCCCCAGCACCCTGCCCATTCCTTCTACCTCTTACAGAAACTGAGATTTCAGGTCATGGGAATGGTGTTGCAGGCAACTTTCCTTGACTCCCTGTGGGATCTAGATCACAATATGTGGTGCCTGAGTGTGTTAGAAGGAAACCCTCATCTGGAATGAGTGTTGTCAGAAAATTTCTGGTTGTGGGCACCATTCATCCTAACCTACTGAGTTTCCCACCCTTGGTGTGCATCATAGAAGTGTGGCTTTCCTTCTTTTTCTGGTCCGTTTCCCCCATAGAGTCTGTGACTCATTCAAATAACACACATGTTCCTCTCACGGAAACCAATATTTATTCACAATCATCAGTGATACTTTGCCTAACCCAACAGTGGATGGGTTTTAGCTTTCTGAAGAGAAGTAACTTACATCACTAATTTAGGAGACAGAAACTCTCCTGAGGCATCATCTTGAAGTATAATGCACTGTACTATGGAAAAAAGGTTCAGAATCCACTATTTGGGTCTTGTGACTGATATATGAATGGGATTTAGGTGCTCCTTATGTGTTTCTTCTCTAGCTCACTGGTGAGACAAGAATATTTGTTTATATGATATGAAAGGACATAAAGGAAAAAGGGAGAAAAAGAAGAAAGTGAAGAAACCTAGAATGTGCCTTGTATGTAGTTGGTGTTAGGTACAGTGGAAGTTCTGTGCAGGTGTTATCCTATCATACTCCCATTTTACAGGTGATGAATCAGCTACTCTGGGAAGCTGAGTCACTGTAATGCTACAAGTCCAGTGTTTTTCTGCTGAACCATACTGGGATACCATAATGCATTCAGCTTTTAGTTTCTGTTGGGGAGGGAGCACCATGTGCGTCACAGTTTAGATACTCAAAGTACACAATCTCTGTTCTTTAAGGACTTATAGGCTAGTGGGGAATTAAAGATTGTAAGTGCTAATTCATGAATGTGTGATATAGACCCATGGTTCTCAGAAGGCAGCCTGACTTTCCCAGAGCACATCTGGAAATATGGGTGATTTGGGTTGCCACCGGAGGCTGGCATGTGCTCCTAGGATGAGTGGGCAGAGACCAATGATACTAAATGTCTCCATTGTGTGGGATAGCTGGGCAAAAGGAAATGTTTTTCCTACCCACGTGCCAATACCTTGCCTGCTGAGGAAACTTGTATAGACAGAAAATGCTCCAGGAATTTGGGGGCAGGGGGGAAATTTTAGCTGGGTAGGTGAAAAAGTTGTCATCAAGATGGAGCTTGAAACTGCTTTTAAGGAGGGGCTAGATTTTGAGAGGCAGGCATGCGGTAGGAGGTTTTTCCAAGTATTGTGTTGTCAGAAAAGTCATGACATATTTTTCCTATGTTTTTCTTTTTTTTTTATTTTTTATTTTATTTTATTTTATTTTTAATTAGTTTCAGGTGTACAACACAGTGCAATAGTTATACATTTTACCCCTCAAAGTGACAAACACCCACCCCCAATACACCACCCCACTCCCCCCCATATCATATATATCTATTACTCTTCCTCTGACTCTCTTCCACAGTATAATCCACATCCCGTGACTATCTATATATATTCAATTACAGTAGGTATACCACCTCCGCTTTAGTAATACAGTGCAGTGATCAAACCTCTACTCCATCCATGAAATGGTCTCCCTAACAAGACCTATGATCATCTGACATTCCACAGAATATTTACAACATTATTAATTATATTCCCCAAACCGTTTTTCCTATCCCAGTAGCAATATTGTAGTTGCCTATTTTTGCTGTCTAATCCCTTCCCCTTCTCCCTCATCCCCATTTCTCTCCCAATTAGCAACCCTGATTTTTCCTCTATATCTATGAGACAGTTTCTGTTTACTTTGCTCATTCATACAGTTTTTCAGATTCCACATATGAGTGAGATCATATGGTATTTGTCCTTCTCTGACTGACTTATTTCACTCACCATTATAGTCTCTAGGTCCATCCATATCATTGCAAATGGCACGATTTCATTCTTCCTTATAGCGGAGTAATACTCCATTGTATAAATATACCAGTTTCTTAATCCAGTCATCTACCGATGGGCATTTTGGTTGTTTCCAAGTCTTAGCTATTGTAAATTGTGCTGCTATGAACATCGGGGTGCATAACTTTTTTTGAATAAGTGTCTTGGTTTTTTCAGGATAAATACCTAGGAGTGGAATTGCTGGGTCAAACGGTAGCTCTATTTCCAGTTCTTTGAGATACCTCCATACTGACTTCCATAGTGGCTGCACCAATCTGCAGTCCCACCAACAGTGCAGCAGGGTCCCCTTTTCCCCACAGCCCCGCCAGCACTTGTTGTTTGTTGATTTGTTGATGATAGCCATTCTGACTGGAGTGAGGTGGTATCTCATGGTGGTTTTTATTTGCATTTCCCTAATGACCAGTGAGGTTGAACTTTTTTTCATATGCCTGTTGGCCATCTGTATGTCCTCTTTAGAGAAATGTCTCTTCATATCTTCTGCCCATTTTTTAATTGGGTTGTTTGTTTTTTTGGTGTTGAGTTTCATGAGTGTTTTATAAATTTTGGATATTAACCCCTTATCAGATATATCGTTGGCAAATATATTCTCCCATTCAGTAGGCTTCCTTTTTGTTTTATTAATGGTTTCCTTTGTTGTGAAAAAACTTTTAAGTCTGATATAATCCCATACGTTCATTTTTTCTTTTACTTCCCTTGCCCGTAGGGATGTATCAGTAAAAATATTGCTCAGGGTAATGTCTGCAAATGTACTCCCTATATTTTCATTTAGGATTTTTATGGTTTCAGGTCTTACATTTAAGTCTTTAATCCATTTTGAATTTGTTCTTGTATAAGGCGTAAGGAGATGATCCAGTTTCATTTTTTTGCATGTGTCAGTCCAATTTTCCCAGCACCATTTATTGAATAGACTATCTTTACTCCAGTGTAAATTCTTGCTTCCCTTGTCATAGATTAACTGTCCGTAAATGCTTGGATTTATTTCTGGGCTCTCTGTTCTGTTCCACTGATCGATGTGCCTGTTTTTATGCCAATACCAAACTGTCTTGATTACTGTGGCCTTGTAGTAGGTTTTGATGTCTGGTAGCGTGATCCCCCCGACTTTATTTTTATTCCTCAGAATTGCCGAGGCTATTCTGGGTCTTTTATGATTCCATATAAACTTTAGGATTATATTTTCTATTTCTGTGAAAAATGCCCTTGGTAGTTTGATAGGAATTGCATTGAATCTATATATTGCTTTAGGCAGTATGGACATTTTAACTATATTAATTCTTCCTATCCATGAGCATGGTAGGTGTTTCCATTTATTTGTATCTTCTATGATTTCTTTCTTCAGTGTCTTATAATTTTCTGAGTACAGATTTTTCACTTCTTTGGTTAAATTTATTCCTAGGTATTTTATAGTTCTTGACGCAATTGTAAATGGGACAGTTTTCTTAATTTCTCTTTCCATTAGTTTATTATTGGTATATGCAAATGCCACCGATTTCTGAACATTGATTTTATATCCTGCTACTTTACTGAATTCGTCTATCAGTTCCAATAGTTTTTTGATGGAGTCTTTGGGGTTCTCTATATACAGTATCATGTCATCTGCATATAATGACAATTTTACTTCTTCATTGCCAATTTCCTATATTTTTCATTGCTAAAATGCGTCATGACTTTTCCAACAACCAAATAGATAGTAACTGCATCTTTTTTTTTCCTGGCACAGCACCCCAGTGACATTAGGCCACTACCTTATGTGAACTTGGGACCTGGGATCTCCCATGGTGGTGTGTATTTTGAACACTCATCTATGCTTAGGCCACACTCACATGGAGAATAACTGTTCTCTGAGGAAGAGGAAAAAAACAAGGCATGAGGATAGATAGGGAGACTCAAGGTGTGAAAATATTGGTTTTACTGGGGAGCATAAAAAGAACCATGGGAACCCAAGTTGAAAAGCCTAAGGGCAATCAAAACTTTAACCTCTATGTTAAAAATATAGAATTTTATTTGGAGGCAGGAGCATTTTTTTTTTTTTAAGATTTTATTGGGGAATTGGGGGAGGGGAACAGTGTTGGGGAATCGGGGAAGGGGAACAGACAAGTTGCTGTCCTTTTGTTCTTCAGTCTAGTTCTGAAGAACGTTGCTTCACTGGCCCATGTTGGTATTGTCATTGCCCTCTTCTCGGGTGAGGCAGATGGATTGCTGGCCGCTGGATGGCCACTCACGGCAGCTCTTGGCAGCTCATGCTGGCTGCTGGCTGCTCATGTTGGCTGCTGGTCACTCATTTATGGCAGCCCACTGCATCAGAGGCTGCAGCCTACACCATCGCCGGCGACTCATAGCAGCCCAGCTCCAGGTGGAGCTGTTGTTCACCATCTTAGCTATAGAGGCAACCAGGTGGAGCTGTTGTTCACCACCTTAGCTATGGAGGGCAGTGTCACTGGCCCTCATATATGGGATCCAAACCAGGGCCCTGTTGCTCAGAGCTGGCGTCCCAAACCAGCTCTTAACCGATGTGCCACTTGGCCGGCCTGATGCAGGAGCATTTTTTTTTTTTTTTTTTGGTAGCTGAGCCATCTTGCCACCTGTTGGAAGCTCAGCAGAAGCTCAGCTCGGGCTGGGCATTGAACTGCCATTGCTCAGAGCTCAGCTTACATTCTTGAGTGAGCTCTTAACCAACTGAGCCACTTGGCCGGCCCAGGAGCATTTTAATTAAAGGCTGCAGAGAAGACATTTGAATGGGGGAAAGAATGGGTAACTAGTTAAGCAACTTGTACATGTGGATATTCATATAGTTCAAAAGTAGAACAGGGGTTGTGGTAGATAGAATAATGGCTCTCCAACGTTTTCATGTCTTAATCCTCAGAAAACCTGTGAAGATGTTACTTTACATGGCAAAGAAATTTTGCAGGTGTGATTAAATTTAAGATTTTTGAGATGAGGAGATTATTCTCGATTACTTGGGTATGCTCAATATAATCAAAAGGTCCTTATAAAGCGAAGAGGGAAGCAGAAGTGTCAGAGTCAGAGGTTTTATGATGGAAGCAGAGGAGAGAGAGAAATACAGACAGATAGAGATAGAGTCTGAGAGATGTGAAGATGCTTTGGATATTTTGTTTTGGGTTTGAAGATGGAAGAAAGGGCTATGAGCCAAAGAATGCAGGTAGCCTCTAGATGCAAGAAAAGACCAGGAAATGGATGCTTCCCTAGAGCCTTCAAGAAGAATGCAGCCTTTCTGATTTTAGGACTTCTGACCTCCAGAACAGCAAGATAATAAGTTTGTGTTGTTTTAAGCCACTAAGTTTTGGCAATTTGTTATAGCAGCAATAGAAAATGAATACAGAATTATTGAGAGCTGAACTTCTTTCCAAATGAATTCTGGAGATATTTTCAAGGAAAAAATTAAATGAGATTGATGATTGAATGAGGGAGACAAGAATGAATACTAAAATATGACTTTAAGTATTCCAGCCTGGCTGGCTGAGAGAATCAGGGCTTGATAATGACAATGAGGAAAGCTGGGAAGGAAGGACTGGTTTGGGTAGAATGGTAATACGTTTGTTTCAGAACATGACGAATTTGAGATGATAACATCTAGAAAGAAACTGTTTTTAGAGATTCTACTGGAACTTAGGGGAAAAATAAATGTGTAAGTGGATTTGCCTAATGGTGAGAAATAAAGCTGGAAAAGTGCAAAATACCTCTGAAATAAATATACATTTCTGGGGAGAGAGAACAGGAGAACTGGAAAAGAGGAAAAAGAAGGGGAGGGAAAGGAAGGAAAACTGAAGGAATTTATAAAAGGCTAAGAATGTTTTAGAAAAGGAAGGAAAGAAAAATGATTAAAGAGGCAAGAGGGAAACCAAGACAACTAAGGGCTGACAGTCAAAGAGGGAAAGTTTCACACAAAGCTGGTTAACCATAGTGTAGAGGGGGTGAGGAGGATGGCAACCAGAGTTGGTGGTCAGGAGTTCCCTGATGGCCATTTCATTAGATGTCTGGAAATGAGAACCATGACATGCAAGGTTAGAGACAAATCAAACAATAAGAAGAACAATGATTACAATAGTTGATATTCATTGAGCATTTACCTTCTCGCTCTCAGCTGCAGTCTCAGTTCATGCCCTCTCATCATATTTCATTGAGAAAACTAAAGCCAGCCAGCAGACATGAGAACATTCCTTGTTTTTCTATCACCCAAACCCAAACTCACCTGCCTTTGGACATCTCTTCTCCTCCTGCCTCATGCTATGATGCAGAAATTCCAAGGCAGATGCCACTGCTCCCCTGGGGCTAGACTCTTCTCAACATCTCGGTGATTCTGCCCTCTGTATTGTCCCAGCTGTCTCTGGTATTGTCAAGAATCATTCCCAGCATCAAACACATTTTTTACTATCTCCTATTTTAGTTTTTGTTTTTTTGTTTTTGTTTTTTGAGGGCAGTGTCACTGACCCTCATATGTGGGACCGAACCGGGGCTGCTGGCTTCTGAAGCCAACGCTTAACCACTGCGCCACTCAGCCGGCCCTCTATCTCCTATTTTAGAAAAAAGAATTTTTAAAAAAAGATTTTATTAGGGAATTGGGGGGAGGGGAACAGCATTGGGAAATCAGGGAAGGGGAACAGACAAGTTGCTGCCCTTTTGTTCTTCAGTCTAGCTGTGGAGGACGTTTCTTCACTGGCCCATGTTGGTATTATCGTTGCTCTCTTCCCAGGTGAGGCAGTCTCTCTCGAGCTATTGGAAGGCTGCTCACGGTAGCTCAAGGCAGCCCACTACAGCCTACACCACCGCAGGCAACTCATGGCAGCCCAGCTCCAGGTTGAGCTGTTGTTCACCATCTTAGATGTAGAGGGCACAGCATCACTGACCCTCATGTGGGATCTGAACCTGGGCCCTGCTGCTCAGAGCTGGCATCCCAAGCCAGCTCTTAACCAACACGCCACTCGGCTGGCCTAGAATTTTTTTTTTACTATCTCTCATCATCTCTCTTACTATTCCTGGACTGCCAAATTCCTGAAGCTACAGCCCTCCTACACTGAAATCCGTTGGTTAAATTCTTCCTCAGCTTAAATATCATAAAACTACAGGCCTTCTTTTTGTCCTTATTTAGCTGACCTCTCAGTTCAGGCATGTACTAGAAACAGTAACACTTGCTACCTGGGCCAGGATGTGACAAAAGCAGAGCACCGCCTATCAAGGGGAGCAACACCGTTCAGTTCCTGCTTTGCTAGGAACACCCAAAGTCCTCCAAGAAAGAGATAAAATGCAGTGTTACCTGGGAATCCATCACCAACAAGACCTGGTAGGAGGGAACCCTTGGGGAAAACTCTGAGACTCTTATTTCCACCCTTCCTCTTCAGACAATGGTCTCATGTCTCCACACATGCAGTCATCATGATGACTGGCACGTGATCACCATGCACTGACTGGTGTGCTGACTGAGAAGCTATATGGGATCTACTCCAAGAAACAGAGTGGAAAGTGCACGATGATTATGAAATGTCTAGCAGCTTGGGTCTTGGTGAAAAAGCATGGAGGAGAAGGCCATAGCATGGTTCGTGCAACGTCCAGTCTGGGCCCAAAGAAGGAAAAAGTGAATCAGAGCTTTAGAATTTAGAGCTGGAAAAGATCTTATATATTTCTAAGTGTTTCTCAGATCCTGTCTCACAGGATGCGCAAGTATAACAAAAATTCTCTAATCAATTATGTTTGGGACATAGAAAACTACATTCCCCTAGGGAAGGTAGAGTTCAAAGCATCTGAGAAACCCTATGGTAATAACACCTGTACCTGAGATTTTCCAAACATAATTTGCCCATTAAACACTACTTGCCATCCAACAGAACTGTTGTTCTGAAGAATTCATTCGGGGAATCGAAGATCTAGTGTTATCCCTACATATCACAAAGAGTAAACTAAGGCTCATGAAAGCTAAGTGATTCATCCAAGGTGACAGCTAAAGACCTGATTCCCAATTTCAGTGGACTTTATAAAGTGGCCCTTATCATTTATACATTTTAAAAGTACATATTAATAATTATTATGCATATAGTAGAATTAAAAGTTATGTATCTAATAACCATTTGCTCACCAAAGTATTAAACCCAAACACCTGAGAAAAATACTTAACAGCAAAAAGGTTTTTGAAAACTAACTTTCACTTAAGTAGCAACTCCAATTCCTGCATACATTCTGAATACTTCATATTACTTTTTTTTTCAACCTGTAATTTTAGCATATGTAACTTCTATATTTGCTTTCATGTGATATAACCATTGACAATAATTTAGCACCCATGAAGCTCTACGCACTGTGTGAAAAGTTTTGTGTGCATTTTCTCCACCAATCTTATCAATTCTGTAAGTCAGATGACATTATCACCCCATTTGAAGTTGTAGAAGTGCAGACTCAGAGAAGTGAAGAGCTTGGCCAAAGTTGCAGAGCTCATAGGTGAGGGAGCTGAGCTGTTGACCCAGGTCTGGCTGACTTATAGCCTTAACCACTATGTTTTCATAATATTCAGGAAGCTGTGTGGACTTAGAAGATTCCATACTGACATCTCAAAGCATTCCAAATCACCAGCCCCCGGAAGGAAAAGCAAGTGATTCAATGGCTAAAGAATTCATACTAAGGCACTGATGTGTTGAGCAAGCCTCCAGCCTGCTATTTATCCTACAGCCATTTATAAATCATGAAGCCTTAAGAAAGATAGGACTTTGTATAGTCAACTTTGGAAAAAACCACAGAAGCCAGAGTTGCATCATCGGGTTAGGTCTCTGATTGACCACTTGCTTTGTCATCATTTGACCAGCTGAGTAAGACAGGGGGCCATGAGAGAAAACATCAGGGACCTACATGCAAACACACAGGCATGTTATTCTTTGCTTCCCTTTTCTTGGTGACTTCTTATGGACTTCTGTGGGAAAACACTCAATTCTTAAGTTCCATTGACTACTGAGACAAATAAAGATATTTGAACTAACTCTTGCTAAGAAATAATAATTCAGAAAGACACAGGCCCTGCCAAAATTGTACTTGTGAATTTCATTTTGTTTTCTTTTATGTTTTCTAAGTGAAATTGCCTCAGAAAATTGGAGAGCCATCTTACCTTCCATGTGTATTATTTATTAGATACAAAAATAATTTCTTTAGTTATAGGTAGAAATATGTGGTTAACCTTTAAGGGAAACTATATCAGAGTAATAAAATCTTCCATTTGTAGAGTACTCCATCACACAAAAACCACAATCACATCCATTTCCTCTTCCTCACCCTCATAAGAGCCATTGAAAGTTGACATGGCTGCTATTGTGAATCCTTTTCATATTCATTCATTCATTCATTCATTCATCCATCAACTATGTATTGAATGCCTATTTTGTGGCAGAAACTGTCAATGCACTATTAGACGAGATAGGCAGGTTCCATGCCTTCGTGAAGCTTGTCTTCTACCAAAGGTGGCAGACAATGAAAGAATGAATAGATAATGAGTAATTAAATAAGAAAAAAAAGGAAGACTCCTAAGTACTATTCAGAGAATTCAAATAGGTGGAGATAGGTAGATAGATGATAGATAGATAGATAGATAGATAGATAGATAGATAGATAGATAATCAAATTGACAGAGATCCTGGGCAGCTACTTTAGATGGGGTGGGCAAGGAAGGCCTCTAGAGCAGGGACAGTATAGCCTGGCCTGAGACCTAAATGGTAAGGAGCTGCCACTGCAAGGATGGGGTCAGACATTCCTCACGGACAAGAAAACTGAGACTCAAATAGATTCAGTGACTAAAGGATTATATAGTTAATCCATGATAAACTTGGACTTCAATTTTAAGTTTCTGAGTCCAGGGCCAGTGCTATTTCTCTCCACCATCTACTTCAACAGTGAACATGGCAGAATATATAAATAATCACTGCTTTTGTACAGTGGGAGAGTTGGGTTAAGCAATATAAATGGCATTTTGATAGTTTAATACTTACACATAGATTTTTAAATTACTTCTAAATGAGTAAGAAAATTGTAGTGTGAAATTTAAAAAATATGTAGTTAAGCTCAACTCCTGAATGATTGCTTATTTTCTGGTCAAAAGGAACTTCTACCAAGAGTTTCTTTCTTTCTCTATCTCTCCCTCCCTCTCACATTTAAGTATCAGCCCTGTCTATCCTAATTCCTAGAATTTAACAATTTTTAATTCTGTTTGCTAGTTGCATGCTGAAATGCTTCAAAGTATCTGGGCTTCTATTTTTGCAATATATTAACAGGATTACAAGGTAAGCCATTTTGGTGGAATACCATTATTATAGCTTCAAAAATATATGCTGGAGTTCATGAGCATATATATTAAGGAATCTTTTAAGAGAAGCATTGACTAGGATCTCTTCAGAATGGGTAAATGAAGATATATATATATATATATATATATATATATATATATATATATATATATGGCTTTGTTTGGACAAAAAGGTTTCATTCAAACTGGGAAAGACACAAAAATATCACAACTAAAAAAAATATTTTTTAATTAAATAATAGCCATTATTGGTCAAAAACTTGTTTAGTTTTTATTGATATTAACTCATATACTATACAATTAACTATTTTATTTTACTTATTTCTTTTTTTTAAGATTTTTTTTAAATTGGGGAATTGGGGGAAGGGAACAGCATTGGGGAACTGGCGAAGGGGAACAGACAAGTTGCTGTCCTTTTGTTCTTCAGTCTAGTTGTGGAGGACAGTGCTTCATTGGCCCATGTTGGTAGCATCATTGCGCTCTTCTTGGGTGAGGCAGATCGGTCGCCGGCCTCTGGATGGCCGCTCACAGTGATTCTTGGCAGCTCACGCGGCTGCCGGCTACTCACTGTAGCCTATGGCAGCCCACTGCAGTAGGGGCTGCAGCTATGCCATCCTGGGGACTCACAGAAGCCCAGCTCCAGGTGGAGCTGTTGTTCACCATCTTAACTGTAGAGGGCAGTGTCACTGGCCTTCAAATGTGGGATCCGAACCAGGGCCGCTGGAGTCCCAAGCCAGCTCTTAACCAACGCGCCACTCAGCCGGCCCAACAACTAACTATTTTAAAGTGAATACTTCAGTAGTCTTTAATATATTCACAAGATTGTGTAACCATCACTACTATCTAATTCTAGAACATTGTTATCCCATTTTAAAAAGAAACCCCATACCCATGAACAGTCACTCCCCATTCCTCCCTTCCCTGATTCCTGGCAACTAGTAATCTTTCCTTCTCTATGGATTTGCCAGTTCTGGACATCTCATTGAATGGAAGTATTACAATATATGGCCTTTTTGTGTCTAGTATCTTTCACTTAGCATAATGTTTTCAAGATTGGCATATATGGGTGCTTTATCACTTTTTATGGCTGAATAAATATGGATATACCACATTTATTTATCCATCTATCAATTGATAACATTTGGGCTGTTTACACTTTTTAGCTATTAAGAATATTGCTGCTATGAATGTTTGTGTTCAAGTTTTTGTGTGGACATATGGTTTCACATCTCCTGGGAATATACCTGGGAGTAGAAATGCTGGGTCATATGGTAACTCTCTGTTTAACAATTTTTTAAAAATAGAATTTAACTTTTAAAAAAAAATTATTGGGGAACAGTGTGTTTTTCCAGGACCCATCAGCTCCAAGTCAAGTAGTTGTCTTGAATATAGTTGTAGAGAGTGAAGCTCCTTGACCCATGTGGGAATCAAACTGGCAACCTTGGTGTTATGAGCCTGCACTCTAACCACCTGAGCTAACTGGCCGCCCCTCTGTTTAACTTTTTGAATAATTGCCTAACTGTTTTGCACAGCAGCTGCACCATTTTACATTCCCACAGCAATGAATAAAGATTCTTATTTCTCCACTTCCTCACCAACACTTTTCTTTCTTATTAAAAAATTACAGCTATCCTTGTAGGTATCTCATTGTGTGTCTCATGAGTAGTATCTTGTTGTTCTGATTTGTGTTTTCCTGGTTACTAATGATGCTGAGCATCTTTTCATGTGTTTATTGGCCATTTGTATGTCTTCTCTGAGAAATGTCTATTTAAGTCTTTTGCCCATTTTTAAACTGGATTGTTTTTTCTTTTAAGCTGTAAGACTTCTTTGTGTATTCTAGATACTAGACCCCAATCAGGTATACATTTTGCAGATATTTTCCTTAATTCTGTGGATGTTTAATTCCATATTTTGGAATAGATTTGGATAGTTAATATAGTAGATATGTGTTTTCTCCTGCACATGTCTTTTTCTTTCTTATTCTTTATCTGAAAGTACTCTCCTCTCCTCTTGTATCCATGAATTTCTAGCTAATCATCCTTCATCCCATCCCCAATGCCCCATCCTCTCAAGTCCAAGATGGGCCAATTAAAATCCATTGCCAGAATTTTTCACTCTAGTTGGAGGTTCAAGATCCTTTTCCTCTCTGCTGGCAAACCTGTGAATATATAGCAACCTGACTGTTTTCTTCACTTTCCCCACATGGCAGAAAGCCCTTCAGCAGTAGGAGAGAGTGAAATTCACAAACAGAGAAGCAAAGCAAGTAGGGACAGAGCTGGGGCTGTGTCCAGATCCCTGATGCATTAGCCCCCAGCTATACCTCTGCCCTTCCTTGTTATGTGAGAAATTAAAGTCCTTTTTAGTCTTGACTGAGTCAGATTTTTATTTCCATCACTTGAAATTTAATGCTTCCTGAATAATGCAGTTAGTATATGGCTTATCAAAGATTACTAGCAAGTGTTGCATAGGGAGAGTTTGTAATACTTAGTTTGTGGGAAGAAATGCAAGGAAAATATAACAACTGGATTGAAATTGGGAAATTACAGTCTAACATATCTGGGGAAACAGGATAAAAATGTCTGAGTTTATGGGAAAGAGACTTGTAGGGGAAAGAGTGATTCCAAAGTAGTTGCAATGAGTAGTAGATGACAGTGAATCATACCATATGAATTGATGATATGAAAGGACAAGTAACACTTTGAGGTATGGAAGAGATGACAGTCAAAGGTATTGTGAGCCACAGGTATTAGTGTGAAACATACTTTGCAGAGCCCTCCATCTAGACCAGTTATTAGAGCCAGTAGGCACATGTGCCCAGTCTTTCTCCATCTCCCTTCTGTGTCATCAATTCTGTTCCTCCCTTACCAGTCTATCCTTTGGTCCTTTTGTTTTAAGGACTGAGAAAACCATGTAGATATTAGGGATCTCTATAAGTGAGATTTGGATTTTAGGCAACCAAAAAAGTAGTATTATTTGTAAATCACACAGACAGAAAATAGTAAATTCTGCCTTGTTACTGATCTCCATGCTCTAACCTGAGGACCATTTCTGACCTATAGCCTTCTTGCTCCTTTGAGTTCCATATTTTCCCTTTTCGAGGTTATAGTTCAGATGTAAAGATCTTGATCAATGACTTTGGGCAATTAGGTGAGTGAATGATGAAAAGAAAAAGAAAACAGAGAAGAGAAAAATTTAAAACACTAGCAGTTAAGCTGTTATATTTTAACTTGCAAATGACTTAAAGAAAAGACTCTCAGACTGAATAAACAAAAATAAATCTTATATTGTGGCTGAAGAGCCTGCTTCCAAGCCCACTGATGTGGCTGTTGTCATGAGGCCTCGGTGCCTCGTGTGGGACTCTGCATAGGTCAACTGTAGTATCCTCCTAATAATGGCACCTGGCTTTACTCAGAGTGAGCAATCCAAGAGAGAGAGAGCAGGATGAGAGCTGAAATATCTTTTTTGATCTATCATCAGAAGCCACATTCCTTTATTTCTATTGTAGCATGAGCCCATCCTTAAAGGAGGAGAGGAATTAAGGTCCTCAACTCTTGAAGAGAGGAGTATCAAAAACTTGTGGAAATATTTTAAGACCACAACAGGTAGTAAATATTAAAGATAGTTATAATGAAAATGCAAAGATAACGAACTATTAATTTAATAGAATAAGGGAATAAAAAAGAGGAGACTTTTATTAGCAGTAGAATAGGCCATCCAATAAAAATGAGGAAAGAATTATATCTTTAATTATTTAAAGACTATAAGAGTTGGTATACTTACACAAGCTCTCTTCACAGTTTCTTCTCCCGATTACTTTAAATAATTATTTTATTGAAAAATTATTTATTTTACTTTTTATTGAGTATATTCACATGTTTAAAATAATTAAATAGTGATAAGATCTCGTGATGAAATAGAGTCCCCTGCTTCAAGCCTTCCAGCTGATAGTCCTGTTTTCTAGAGGTAAAGACTTAAGCTCTTGTGGTGATTTCTTATAGAACTTAACTCCATGTCTCCAAATATGATATTTTAGTTTATAAACTAGAGACATTTTTTATTTACTAATTGTTACAATAAATGAGGATCTAGCTCTCTTACACTTTAACTTTATTTGATTCCTCTGTCCTATCCGTGTATTACAGAAACCTTCTTACCAACATAATTAGGACTGGTCATTGATCTTTAATTTGAAAAACTGGATTAAAGCAGGTAATCATAAAAACTACATGTAAAATTTCTTATATATTTTATATTAATAAAGCGTTGGATCTTTAAAAAAAAAAATTGGGGAATTGGGGAGGGGGACCAGTCAAGCTGTTGTTCTTTAGTCTTAGTTAAAAGATGCCAGTAGCCATCTGGCTGCCTGTCGGCAGCTCATGGCCTCTAAGCTCAAGGTGCTATGTTACAATCTTAGTTGTGGGTGGGCATAACTACCATCCCACCCATGTGGGAGTGGAACCAGCAGCTTGTTAAGTTCAGCCTTAGTTGAGGGCGGGCATAGTCCATCACTGAACAGGTAGTCTTGTTGTTAGGAGTATGTGCTCTCACCAGATGAGCCATCCTACCACCTGTTGGCAGCTCACTGGCAGCTCAGCTCGGGTGCAGCTCACTGGCCCATGTGGGAATCGAACTGGCGGCCCTGTTGCTCAGACTCATGTTATTAAGCTAACTCTTTACCAACTGAGCCACTCTGCTGGCACTGCATCTGATCTTTTGATGTAGAGCCAAGGACTTCTCCTTGAGTATGGATCTTGCAGGAAACCAATCCAGAGCATATCTTCTATGATAGACTTCCAGTTTGGGTTTCTTTAAAGTAGTACAAAAATTAAAAACATTTGCAAGGCAAAATGAGTACAAAATGCTTCTAGAGCTTAGATTTTTCTCCCTAGTCTTTAACACATGTCTTTCTGATATGAAGGGGGTGTGTAAAAATGGTAGTGATTAGGCAATGTGTTTAAACTTAAGTGGCTATCAACTTTAAATAGACTGCTATAAATATAACTTTGTATATATGAAGTACAATATAACCACAAACCAAAAATCTACAAGAGATATAAAAAAAATAAAGAGAAAGGAATCCAAACACAATAATACTACAGAAAGTCATCAACATACAAGGAAGAGAGCAAGAGAATAAGAAGGAACAGAGAAGAACTACAAAAATAATAAGAAAACAATTAATAAAATGACAATAACTACATATTTATCAATAATTACTTTAAATGTAAATGGATTAAGTGCTTCAATCAAAAGACAAATGGATATAGAAGATGTGGTCTATAGACACAATAGAATATTACTTGGCCATAAAAAAGAATTAAATCTTATTATTTATGACAACCTGGATGGACCTAGAGGGTATTGGGCTAAGTGAAATAGGTTGGACAGCGAAAGACAAATATCATACGATTGCATTTATATGTGGAACCAAAAAACAAAATAAATGAACAAGCAAGAAAGAAGCAAATTCACAGCTACAGAGAACAAATTGATGATTGCCAGATGGGAGTAGCGTTGTGGGGTTGAGTGGAAAAGGTGGAGGCCAGGGCCAGCAACAAGTGCAGGGGGTCAATGTAGGGGAACTGCTGTGGCTACAGGATCACCATAGGTGAACAGCAGTAGAGGCCAATGATGCAGCTTGAACTGGAAGCATGCAGGTACACAGCTAGGGGCTAGCTGCAAGTAACGCCCAGTGACAGGAGGCAGGGCAGGAGCCAGGTCTACAAGCAGTAGCAGGGTGCCCTGCTGTTGGCATGCAGTCCACTTGCTGCAGGATCTCACCATGGATGCACGGTAGTCCTGAGCACACACATGGTGTGGGGTGGGGGTAAACCAGGGGGCTGTAAGCTGCCATTTAGCACTCACTTAGCTGTAAAGGCCTGGGCTGGTTGCCAGTGCAGTTCCCAAGGTCTGGTGGTGCAAGGAGAGGAGGCACTTAGGTGGCCATGTTTGCAAGTGCAAATGCCTGTGGGGTGAAAAACAGTGAAGTATGCAGGGGTTCAGGATAGCTGTGCTGGCTGTTGTTATGTTCAGTATCAAGAGTGCTGGGGTTCTCTGCAGAGCAGGCCTCTGGGAACTGTAATGACCCCTGCTGAATGACTGATGTCGGTAACCTCTGCTCTTCTTCCTTGTTCCTAGCCATCACCACACATTTCAGCTTTACCATTTTATTCAAATGGATTGACATATGTACAAAGCTATTCACTAAACCATTGTTTGAATAGCAAGTGAATGAATACAAATAAACAAATTTGATAAACCTTTCAGAAATGAAGAAGTGACAATCGATACCACAGAAATATAAAGGATAGGAAAATGCTACGAACAATTGGACAACCTGGAAGAGATGGATAAATTCCTAGAACTATACAATCTTCCAAGGCTGAATTAAGATGAAACAGAAAATCTGAACAGATGGATAACTACAAACAAAATCAAATCCGTAATCAACAAATAACTCCTGAACAAACAAAAGTACTGAACAAGATGGCTTCAAAAAGGAATCTAAAGGTTCTGTACAATCTCTATCAAAATACCCAGTGGCACCTTTCACAGAACTAGAACAAATAACCCTAAAATTTATATGAACCCAAAGACCTTGAATAGCCAAAGCGATCTTGAGAAAGAAGAACATAGTTGAAGGTATCACACTACCTGATATTAAACTATACTACAAGTCTATAGTAATCAAAACAGCATGGTATTGACTTAAAAACAGATACATAGATCAATGGAACAGAATAGAGAACCCATAAATAAATCCACATCTATTATATATGGTCAATTAATCTACAACAAAGGAGGCAAGAATATACAATGGAGTAAAGACAGTTTATTTAATAAATGGTGTTAGGTAAACTGTAGAGATACATGCAAAAAATGAAACTAGACCACCTTCTTACACCACATACAAGAATAAACTCAAAATAGATTAATGACTGAAATGTAAGACCCAAAATTATAGAACTCCTAGGAGAAAACATATGAGGTTCTACAATGAAGTTTGCGAATTCATCCTAGAAAAAGTGCTACATAATTCATCTCTGAATATCACTACGGTCACCTTCGAAGTACTCCCCTTGGGAAACTATGCACTGATGCCAGCACCTAGGCCACCCTTCAAAGCAATTTTGGAACTAACTCTTTTTCTGGAATGACCATCAGAGCTGTTGTCATATTAACCTTGATGTCCTGAATGTCATGAAAATGACTTCTTTCAATATTTTCTTTATCTTTGGGTAAAGAAAGAAGTCATTGGGGGCCAGATCAGGTGAGTCGGGAGGGTATTCCAATAGTGATTTGTTTAGTGGCTAAAATCTCCCTTACAGACAGTGAGCTGGTGCATTGTTGTGATGCAAGAGCCCTGAAAAATCCAGGTCATCTAACCTATTCACACAGTCTTTTCAGTCCTATCAAATAGTCAACTTGGTTAACTCTTTGTCCAGTTGGTACAAATTCATAATGCATAATCCTTCTGATTTCAAAAAAGTTTAGCAAGATCTTTGCAATAAGTTCACAAACTTAATTGTCGAACCTCATACATAAAACTACAATGTTTTTACACAGCAAAGGAAACCATGAACAAAATAAAGAGAGTCTTCTGTGTGGGAGAAGACATTTGCCAATGATATATCAATAAGTGGTTAATATCCAAAATATATAAAGAATTTAACATGAAAAAAAAAACAATCCAATTAAAAAATGGGCAGAAGACCTGAACAGACATTTCTCCAAAAAGGACATACAGATAGCCAATAGACATATGAAAAGATGCTCAAGATCACTAATTATGAAAAAATAGAACTACCTTATGACCCAGCAATTCCACTTCTGGGTATTTATTCAAAGAAATCTAAAACAGTAATTTCAGAAGATATATGCACCCCTATGTTCACTGCAGCATTATTAACAATAGCTAATAGCTAATGGGAACTATCTAATTGTCCATTGATAGATAAAATGATAAGGAGGTCGTGTTACATATATACAATGGAATATTACTCAGCTATTAAAAAAAGAATGAAATCTTGCCATTTACAAGGTATTGAGCTAAGTGAAATAAGTCAGACAGAGATAGACAAATACCACATGATTTCACTTATATGTGGAATCCAATACACAAAATAAATGAACAAACAAAACAGAAAAAGATTCATAGATACAGAGAACAAACTGATTGTTGCATGATGGGAGAGAGGTTAGGGGGATGGGGGAATGAATTAAGCAGCACAAATGATCAGTTATCAAATAGTCATGGGGTGTAAAGCACAACTTAGAGAATATAGTCAATAATATTGTGATGGTATCAGGTAACTGCAAGACTTACCAGGGGATTACTGAATAAATTATATATGTGTGTGTGTAATCACTACATTGTGCACCTGAAACTAATATGATATTGTATGTCAAGTGTAATTGAAAAAACACATTACAAAAATATAAAAACAAAGGAATACAACCAGATGAAATATTGTTAAAATTGTGTCTTTCCTCACCCTTCTCTCTAATAAAATAACATAAAATAAAATCAACAGCCAGCTTGTAGCCCATCACCATGTTTCCTGCGTAGTGTGGGCTGCACTTTCCCTCCGTGCTCTGCCTCATGCATTCCAGTCCAGGTCTCCAGCTTCTTTTCTGGATCCAGAGGGTAGGATGCATATTTGATCTTTCTTTGTGTCTGCCCAAAGTAGGTATTTCAGCACTTATTGGGGTTTTTGGCTGCTTAACCTGTTGCTGAGATGACTGGTGAAGACAATACCCTGTGCAGTATCCCCACCAGCTCCTCAATTATTTCCTTTCATTTGTACACAAGATTTCTATTCTTATATGTGGGGCGGAGAAAGGAGGATGCTGCTTGCAGTTTGAGGGAAAGAGAATAAGGAAGGTAGAAGAGGATAGTGTGTTTTTCAACCACACTGGGTCTCTTTGCTAGGGTGGGATGGGGGAACTAATAAGCTATTAGAACTGTACAAAAATGTACAGTTCTTTGGAAATAAGAGTCACCTTTTTCAACTGAGGTGATAAAATGTGGAGAGAGTTCAGGGATGCCAACCTCCCATATTGGTGGCACCTGACCCAGAGCTGGTACCTCAGGAGCCAGCAGGAAGTGCCTTTGGGCAGCTTGGAGGCTGCAGAGGCTGTGTTGACATCCAGGGCCGAAGTGGAAAAGAGGGGGATGCTGCATGAAGCAGCAGCAGAGACACCAGGGTGTGGGTCTCACGTGTCCTTTGGGGCTCCCAGGGATAAGTATTGCAGGATATTTTTACTGAGAGCAGGGCTGTGTGTGGAGGAGGGTGGTGGGGTGCCAGGCAGAGGAAGGCTTGGAACTACTGGAATTTGGGCATTAATATGAATCTGATCCATGGTTGTATCCAGAGTGACCAGACAATCTTTGGGTTTCCAGTTCACATTTATTGAAATAATTCTTAATTGAAATATAATTCCAACTCTCTCCACCATTGATATTTTTAAAAGCAAAAGCATCCTTTCAATTTGAAAAGACAGTTTTCTTAAATTAGAGAGTCTGGTCAGTTCCACCAATTCTTCAGCATGAAGTGGATGCCCCTGCATTTCCTGCAGCGTCCTGACTCTGTCCCAGCTTCCCTGGCACTGTGTGTGTGCTCATGGCTGCTTTCCTCATCCTGGAATCTCCACCCCACCCCTGGCTCACATCCATCCACTCTGCAACCTGGACAATTATTTTTCATATTTGAATACAACTCAATTTAAAAAACAACAACAACAACAAAAAACATTTCCTACCCTTTCCTGTGCACAGATGGAGTTTTTATTCCTTCTCTGTGCTCCCCAAGTATGCTGCATCTACTTTTGTATTGGGTTGCATTATAAATCCTGGTTTATAAGACTCTGTACTGTGGACTTTTGGAGGGTCAAGGTCATGTCTTACTGAGTCTTATTCTTTGCAACGAGTGTAATTTTGGTAGCTAGTGGCATTGCATTGAGTGTATGCACAATAACGGCTTCTATCTCCATAGTATACAAGGTTAATGGTGTTGGTCCCCAGGGGAGAGTGCCACTCTTCTCCCTCTCCATGCCTTGCCCCTCCCCAACATCACCCATGCAAGGTGGTGTGTGGAAATGCGCTGGGGTGGGGGGTGGGGGACATTGCTTGGTTTTAGTCCTAGGCTTTGATTTCTCATCTCTCTCTCTCTCTCTCTCTCTCTCTCTCTCTCCCCCCCCCCCCGTTTCCCACTACCTCCCATAATTTGGACACCAGTTCTAATGTGTGTTATCTTCCCTCACAAAAAGCAATACACTGACACCAGCTGGATGTTCTACAATTCAACTCAATTTCGACACTATCTACCTGGATGTAGTGTTAGATCCCACAGGTTAAGTAAGGTTCAGCTCTACAAGACTGCATGCCTCACTTCTCCCATTTCAAAGATAGATTGCAAGTTCAGGTAGTCACTGTGCTTCTGACCAACCTACTGCAGGTCAGAGTTTCCAGGACTCCCTCCTTGTGTCTGTTACCATAGACAGGAAATTAGCACAATGGGGAGATGGGCCGGGGGAAGGCAAGGAGGAGGTGGGGGGAGACAAAGGAGGGAGGAGATGAGATCACCCTTAAGGAAAAGTGCAGCTACCAGACCAGCCAAAGCTAGATCTCAGTGGCGGAGAGCAGATCCAAGACACCACCTTTGTCACTTTAGGTGAACTTTAGCTAATTATAATGGATTATAATATTAGCATTGTGAAAATCTCCACCCCTGTGCCGCCATAACAGTTACAGTACAGCTAAATAAAGACAAAAATCCCTCCTTCCTACGGGAAGGAATGGTCATCGAGGATCTGCCTAGGAACACCTAATGTTGAATATTTCGTGCCTTCATTGTAAGTGTAATAAATTCTCCAACCCCACTTTTGTTTGGAGCAGCTGCTCTTCTCTGAACTTGTCCACTTTGCCATCTTGAGAGTGTACTATTTGTTCTATTAAAATAAATCTACTACTTGCTTGGCTTATTCTGTGCTTCCTTGAATTTTTTTCCTGTGACAAACTCCAAGAACCCATTTTCCAGCAACAGCTCTGATTAATTTGCTAGAATGGTTCATAGTACTCAGAGAAACATTTCACTTACTAGATCACTGGTTTATTGTAAAAGGATGTAACTCAGGAACAGCCAGATGGAACAGGTGCATAGAGCAAGGTACAGGGAAAGGGGGCAAAGCTTCCATGTCCTGTCCAGGTGGCCACTTTCCCTCCAATCTTCAACTGTTCACCAACCTGAAAACTCTCTGAACCCTGTACTCTTGGTTTTCTATGGAGGCTTTATTACACAGGCATGATTGATTCAGTCATTGGCTGTAGGTAACTTTGCTCAATATTCAGCTCCTCTCCTCTCTTTTGAGGTTGAAGTAGGAGAGGACTGAAAGTTTCAACCCTCTAATCACATTTGGTTCCCCTGGCAACCAGCCCCCATTCTCAGTTGACCCAGGAGTTTTCTAAAAATCACCTCATTAACATAACAAAAGACATCCTATGGCTCTCAGCACATGGGACATTTCAAGGTTTTTGGGAGCTCTGTGTCAAGACAAGATCAAATATGTACTTTTCATTATAAATTAAATCTCTCTCTCTCTTTCTCTCTCTCTCTGTCTCTTGTCTTTCTCTCTTCTTTACTCCCTCATGTTCATTAACCTTGTGTGGTCAGAAGGCCTGAGCTGCTCTAATGGAAAATGGTTGCTCAGCTGTGGAAAAGTCCAGGATAGGTGGACAGACCTCCTTTTTCTTGGAGGTCAGCCCCAGATACAACATTTGTATGGTGAGAGGGTGGACCCAGGGAAAAGGAGTCTAGCCTGAGCAAAAGAGAAAAAACAGACTTCCCCCTGGTTGGGCCCGGTCCTACAAAGGACCGCTCTGGGTTTTGTTTAATGTGAACTTCCCCTACAATTCCCTGAGCTCCACCAGCAGCATGGCATCTGAAGGCCCCAGAACAGTGCTTGTCTCATGGTGGGAGCTCACGGAACACCAACTGATTACATGAGTGAAGTTGAGGGGCACTCATCTTGTGTGCACACATCTCTATCTGGAGCTTCTTGGAAGTGAAGGAAGGAGTCAGAGGGGAAGGTGTGGCTAGGGCAGAACAAGGTGTATGGAAGGTTCTGGATCCTTTGTCACCACCATTCTACTTCAAAATGTCTAATAGGCCATATACTGTTTTATGTTCTGCTAACAATAAAATGGCATTTTAAAAGTTCTGTACTTGAGATTTTTCTTGAGGTTTCAGTATTTTTAGTCAGTTGATTGTTGTCACCACAGCTGTGAGTGTTTTGCCTTTGGATACCCTTGGTCATTTGCAGAGTAAAAGAATTCATGAGACTCAAAAGGAATAGAAGTTAGAAAGTTTATTTAAAAGAGACGTTGGCAGAGAAGCTGCTATGGGAAGAGTTTTAAGCAGATTGCTACAGACAACTGCACCCAACTTCAGGTTAGCTTTTTCTCATGTAGAAAAGGGTAGAAAAATTTTCTTACAGCAGATGTGACGTCCATCTGACATATAGACTAAAGTCATTTGACTGCCATGTGCAGGCTATATAACTAGTTTCTTTCTATGCATGCTCTTACCCATAATGCATACAGAAAACCCCAAGGTGGCGGGGATGGGGGCGGAGCAAGCCATAATATTCATTTTATTTTAATGGTATTATAACGAAGCTGGAGTTCAGGCTAAGGGCAGGTTCCAGTAGTCTGCTCAGGCATCAAAAAGTAGATCACTCCTGTTAGGGTGTTATCTCCTCTTTCTAAGGGTGTGAAATAATAATTAAAAAGCAGCTAGTTCAATGGTTTCTCCAATGACTCTGAGCAAGCAAAAGTATTTCAACCAACTGAAAAAGTTGCAGCTGCCTTCAAAGGAGTTTTTGGCCCAATTTTCCCAGGTAATTTAATAGCAGCATTCTTCCCATTGAAACCCCTGTTGTCAATAAAGCTGCAGAAGGGTACAGACTGTGTACATGGTGAATAACTGTCTCCAAATCTTCAGTGTTAGTTCAACAGTAAGTCCTTGGCATCAAGAGATTCTCCCCTGCCATTCCTCTGTTGTTAAAAACCACACAACTGTATCCCAATTCTTCACTAAGATGGATCATATGATTTCTTGCTTGTTCCAGTGAGGCCCGGCAACAATAAGATAAGATAGTAGGTCTGATGCTGGCATCCATATAATTCTTACTGTTATTATTATCAAATCAGTCCAGTGATAATTGTCCTCCATCTGCAGTTTTAATAAGCCCATTCCTGGGCCGCCCGAGTGGCACATTGGTTAAGAGCTGGCTTGGGATGCCAGCGGCCCCGGTTCAGATCCCACATATGAGGGCCAATGACACTGCCCTCTACAGCTAAGATGGTGAACAACAGCTCTACCTGGAGCTGGGCTGTGTGAGTCCTGGCGCCATTGTAGGCTGCAGCCCCTGCTGCAGTGGGCTGCCATAGGCTATGTGAGTGGTGAGCAGCCAGTGTGAGCCGCCGGCAGCCAGAGTGAGCAGCTGTCCAGAGGCTGGCAACCGATCTGCCTCACCTGAGAAGAGTGCAGTGATAATACCAACATGGGCCAGGGAAGCAATGTCCTCCACAATTAGACTGAAAAACAAAAAGACAGCAACTTGTCTGTTCCCCTTCCCCAATTCCCCAATAAAATCTTAAAAAAAAAAAAAGTTCATTCTTGTACTGCACCAGGGGCTTAGAAGTGATGAAACGTCTCAGCAGTGTCTGTCCTCGACTCTCCCAGCATGAGACTGTTGGGTATTCTGTCACCACGGGACAGTGGTCCTGAACAAAGTAGCTGAAACTCTCATTCCTGGTCACTAACTGGGGCTTCTTGGCAATGCTGCTCAGGTAGTAGCAGACATAAGTGACGCTGAAACCAGGATCAGGGATATGCCCACTTCAGAATCAAAGAACCCAACCCGGACTTCGTTCTCCAGGTAGAGGGAGAGCTCCCAGGAGAGCACCTGCAGGTTCATGGCTAAGTGCTGCATGGCCTGGGGAGCGCTGCATGCTGGTCCTGCAGTGGGAGGTGCAACTGGTGGGCTTACTTTTATTAACTCTTTTTCTGCCTCATCAATGAGCAGAATCACAGGCACATTATGAGCTAGAACAGAAGACAGGCCATGGCTCCTTGGCCTGAGAGTAACTTTAATAACAATATCTCATAGTTCTCCTAGGCCTTGTATGAGATAACACCCTTCATATATGTATTAATGCCATTCTTGCCCATACTGGGTCCTTGTAACTGGCCAGCTTACCCATCTTCCCGCTGGGAATAGTGGCTGCTAACATTCAAGGCTGTCCCCTCCTCTGGAGCTGATGGAAGCCCTCTGGCCTGAGAAGTTGCACCTCCTTTTTTCTCCCCACCCTCTGAATATGTCTGATCCACAGGGATTCTTCCTTTTGCTTTTCTTGCTTTAATCTTCCTTTCCCATTCATCATTTTCCAGAATTGCCCAATGGTGGTTAAGCATGGACAAGGACAGTTATTCTAGCTATGTGTTAAAATCATATGGGAAGTTTCTTCCAGTACAGGCTCTCAGGCCCCACCCAGAACTCCTGGATCTGCATCTCACCTGTTGGTTCTTATAGCCAGCCTTAGCCCAGTCTGGGCGCATTCACCTGGCATCCACTCTCCTGGGTATTGAAGTTCTCACTCTACCACTCCCAGCTGGGTGACCTAGGTTGAGGTATTTAATCTCCCCTTGCTTCCATTTTCCTTTCTATGAAGTGAATGCCACTTACCAGGAAGCATGATATCTGGATAGAATGTTTATGAGTTAGGAAGATTTATCTACTTATGAGTGAGACCAGGCTACAGGGAGTTAAATAAAATGAGTTTATTTCATCCCAAGGCACACAAGGTAGACTAATCAGGGCTGAAAGGTGGATTTGTGACATTGTCTGTGACCTTGGCTCTTCCCAACTCCCCAGTATGACATTCTCAGGGTTATATCATAATCCAAAATGGCTTCTGGAGCTCCAGCTATCACATCCATGTTCCAAACAGAAAGAAGGAGAAGAAAGGAATGTGTGCCTCCTCCTTGTTAAGGAAACTCCCAGAATCTTCACATCAGTTTGTCAATTATATTGCAGAAGGCAGATCTAACTCATATAGACACATCTAGCTGTAAGGAGGCTGAGAAATGCCTTTTACTCTAAGAAGCAATATTCTGGAGTAAAATGGGAGTTCTATTACTAAGGAAGAAGAATTGACATGGGGCCCCACCACAGTGTTCACCATAGGAAAGATCTGAAGTCAGCCTTCTTGTATGCAGACCCCAGCTCCACCAGCTGCTAGCTTTGGGAAAGTTACTCATTCTTTCTTTGCCTCAGTTTTCTTGTCTATAAAGTGGTGAAAAATAATATTACATATGTTGGCTATTATAATAAAATATGCTTCAATATAAAGCACAGCAACTGGTACACAGTAAGTACTCAGTAAGTGTAAGTTAACTTATTATTTCCCATTTCTTCCTGTATTCTGTGCCATACCCTTTGCTAATACCAGAGAGCTCAAAGAAGAAACCGAGACTGGCCCAAAACTATTTCTCCCCCATTTGATTCTAGTGCCACGAACCTCTCCACTCATCCCGAGGTCCCTCCATTTGTGTCACTTCAGTGGTAATGGGATGTGACTCCAAAGTGTACTGCTCTTCCCTGAGTCATTTGGAGGAACTCAGCTTTTCTAGCTGATGAATACGGAAGTCACCAGCTGCTTGATAACTAAGCACCTGAGCCGGACTCAGAAGGAATCCCGAAGGGGGCAGGGACGGTCTGAAAATAAGGCTGTGGAACGCTTGGGGCTCCTAAGCGGAGGGATGCTGAACCATTCCGGTGCCAGGCTCACTTTGCCTGCTCTGTCCTCTTGCTTGCTGGTGGCAGACCCTAGAGGATGCAATTAGGATAGGAAGGAGGTGTCGTGGGTTAGCTGGTTCATGGGATTTTCTCTCCTGAAGGCCGTGTGTGTGCACCAAATATGCAGGGGCCACATTCTAGCCAGGACCTGGCCAAACTACATATGCCTGGCCCACAGAAACTTGCTTGTACAGGCGGCAGGGCCTGGTCTCCAGGGAGGAGCCCTCACACCAGCAGGCTGCAGATGGTGGAATGGAGAGTCCCTCAGGCCTGTTCAGGCTGTGTCCCACCTGCGAAAACACTCTCATTTTCTTTCTCTGACTAAGGTGAACTTCTGAACAAAAAATTTTTATTTTTTATTTTTTATGAGGAAACCCTTTGCATTTGGAGTCCTTGCATTACTCCCTCCCCCCACCCCCATCCTCTCCAGAGAAGAGTAGGAGAGAAACCTTGGGAGAGGGGACTATTTCTGGAAGATAGCACTGTGGGTTTTCTTGGTTTAGCTACTTATAATAACAATATAAAACCCCTGTATATTAATTCCTGCTTCCATAACAACAATCTGGTTCAGGCGTTTGTTGCTTCTTTCAGACTCTCAGCCCTGCCATCAGTGCTCAGATGTGCATTGTTTACCAGAAACCCTGTGTTAGAAGTGAGGATAACTAAGGACTTGGCAACACATATTTTATGTTGAGTGTGAAATGTGTAGCAAACTGTGTTTGTGTCTGTATATTTCTGGATGAGGATGTGGTAGCCTGGGGAAGATAATAAATGATGTGATCTTTACCTAAAAACTGTTTAGAATATTATTGGAGAGATAAGACAAGCATCCTTAGGGAGCACTAAGGGAAGGAAGGGTCCACTGGGGGTGTTTGACTAACATGGAAAAATTTTCCCAAATCTGTCCACTATCTGGAGTTAATCTTAAAGGCCCAAGCAAGAGGCACCAAGCATTTAATTTGAGATTTAAAAAAAAAAAAAAAAAATGGCTACTTGGGAAGCACTGATTCAGGCAGAAACCCAAATAGTGTTCTGATTAAGAGACAAAGACAAGGGATATTTATGAGACAGGGGAGGGGAACAATTACATCAATAGAAGGAAGGCATTTCTATAGGTGCAGATAAGCTGACATAGTGATGTTAATTCCAAAGATTTAGTCTTCAGTCATAATATCTGCTTCCTTGTTATCTTTGCACAATTGTTTGGGATACAATGCTGTTTTAGGCCCAGTCCAAAGGTTATTTTGTCCAGTTTTAACTTTCCAAAGGTTTCAGGAGTAATATGGGAAAGATAGTTCCTCTGGGATAGCAGTTCCAGGTGCTGCTGGGAGGCAGGAGAGAGCAAGGTCAGGAGACAGGTGGGCTGTCCTCACATTCAAACTGAGAGGCCATTTTTCCGCATTTCCGTTTCACAGGTAAGGATACTGGGAATGCAAAGGTGAGCAGCTTGTCAAAGATGCCGTTAGCAACAGACTGGGTCCACAGCTCTCCTCTTAGCCTAAGAGAGCCTAATCTGAGGTTTCGGGATCCAAGTCACAGCCCAACGGCAATCAACTCCAGGTCTAAAATTTGTCTTCTGAAACTCCATCTGCTACCTTCAGTTTGGCATCAGCAGAGTGAGGAATGAAGAAGTGAGGTTGGAGAGACAGATCTTACTGAGCTCTACAGAAGGTGTTGGGCTTGAGGGGAGCATGGGGGTCAGCAGATCACACTGATGATTTATAGCCTGGAAGGCTGATTTCCCTCCTTGCTGCTAAAAAGAATTTAGAGTAGCAAAAAGGATGCAAAGCAGCAAGTAAACTAAAACAAGTGAAGAAGTAAGGCAAAGGGAAGATAAAGAGAGAATGATGAATCCGGAAGTGAGGTGCTTGCCCACAACACAAACTGTCATTTCCTGTGCATATGGAGAACAGACCATGCATTTGGCTCTACACAAAGGAGTAGGGACAGAAAACCAGTCATCTGATCCGTGGCATCCATAAGGGAAGTCTCTTTGTACAGAGGAGCTAGATTGAGAGTTGTTACTTAAAACTAAAGAATCCCCAACAAAGTTCTTGCCTTCGCACCTCTCCACTCCTCTCACCCTCACCCTCACCCTGGACTTGACCTAAGGGAAAGCAGAGGAAGTACGTACAGGAGCCTAGTCTACAGCCCTACAGGCATTTTGCTAGTTGTCTGTCTCCTGAGGGGGTGAGGCAGGAGCTGGGGCAGGGCCACCGAGGCTGCTGCTGAGATTGCGCTGCCTACCTGGCAGCTTCAAGGAAACGAAGCCCAGAAGGCATCAGATTGCCTTCTTTTGAGCGAGGGCAGCTGGTGGCTGCAGGGGAAAGTCAGCTTTCTGGGCGGTGGTGTCGGAAGAGGCCTGGCTGGGTCAGCCCGCAGGCTTTCCGGACTCCTCTCTGGAACCGCCCCATGAGGGAGGGAAGAGAGCCAGGGCCATGGCTCTGCAACACCCCTTTCTGGGCGGTCAGTTCTTGCAGCAGCAGTGCTAGAGCAGAAACTGCCCCAAGGCCAAGCAGAGGGAGTCCGGAGAGTGGAGGTCCCTTTCAGAAGCTAAGGCAAACAAACCAGAGCAGTTCAGGCTCTGCACCTGCAACATGGGTTAACTGTTCTGTTTCAAGTGTTTTGTGATTAGAAAACTATGACTTTGCTGCCTGCCTTTAATTCCATCATGAAACTGCAGCAACGCTGAGATTTACAGTAGAGGGGAAAGCGAAGGAAACTAGTCCCCTCTCTTTCTACTCTTTTCTTACTTTTTACTCACTATCCTCCAGCAGCCTGGGCTATAAGGCTGAATAGAGATCACCCCCAAGAAGGTTCAAATGCTGTGTTTGTGGTGTCCCCAGGAAACACCCTCACTCACTCCTAAGGAGGCCTAGCTCCTGCCTCCTGCCTGCAAGGGCACCTTCCCCAAGGCCATTATTACCAAAAGCACTTAAATCAGCTTCTGACACTGCCTAGTGGGGCTTTCACAAGGAGTCCAGTCATCCTTTGTGGAGGCCACATTCACTCAGAGGTCTGTCCCCAAGCCTCTGTCAGGTGGTAGGGAGGGAGCCTGGAGATTCTGGGCACATAAGGCCGATTTCAGGGGGTGAAGCTCCCTGCTCCGTGCTAGGCCCAGCTGTCAGGAAGGCAGAGCCAGAAGTGGGGGAGGGGGGGTCAGGAATACTCTTCTTCCTCCAAGCTCAGAGCTCCCAGGACCAGGCTGGGGCCATTAATATCTGTGCTGAAAGTGATGGGCTTCTTAGTCCTGGCTTTCAGCCAGCAAGGGAAGGACATGGGTGTACTTAGGGCCTGTAAGGCCACTGTTGGTCAAATCCAGATAGGAAGACACTGTATGTGAATTTCTGTGCAATAAATATGTCCCCAGATTAATAAATTTTCAGCAAAAGCGAAAGCTAAAGATTTGGGAGAAGAATTCATTTCCATTCACCAGGTAGAGATTTAGGACTTGGTATGCAGTCATAGCCATACTTAACCTCTGATCAGAGGATATTGGGTCCTCCATGCCATCGCCCCAACGCCCCCAGCACATGTGCGAGGGCACTCTCTAGCTGTCAGCAATGCAGGTGGTTCTTGGAGCAGGAGATAGGAGTGAGGAGAAGTTGAGGGGAGAGAAGTGGGGAAGAAGGGATATCTGGACATCTCTTTCCTGGTACTACACAGAAATCTCTAACTCAACAAACACAAATTCCATTTGCTGTCTTTATTCCCCAGACTGTTCCTCCTTCCCCAAAACCCCTCTTCCCTGTCCCCAAACCCATGGAAATCCAATCACTAGGTCTGACCAAGTTGATGTCCAAAGAACATCTAGTCTAAGAGAAACCTTATAAGAGTTTTTCTGAGCCAAACTGATAACAATTGCCTGGAAGCAAAATCTCAACAGATTGAGAAAATGCTCCAGAGAGTGTCAGTTTTGCAGCTCATTTTATACATTAGAATCAAAGGAGGAGACATAAGAAGGGGTGCATGAATTCCATTGGTGGTAGGAGAAAGTAGAGCGGGCAAATCTCTGAATTGGATAAAAAGCAACAATGGAGAGACACATACTTTTTTTACATTGGTGGGTACAGGACAGTTAATAATTAACATTTTACAGCACATGGAGATGGTATTTGGGGAACAAGATAACAGTGATGACAGGTTCTGTAGCCCTCAGCTCTGGTGCTGTGGGTTGGGCCCTGAGGGGTCTGGACAAAAGGGATCACTCTGACATTCCAAGGATATGTTATCTGAGATGCAAAAAGATGATACACAGGCTCACCTGAGGTGAACTTTTATCAAGGAAGCTACAAGCCAAGGATGTGACTTTCTGCCATGGCTCACCTTTAGTTAGGAATTTTTATGTTCAGACCATCTTATGTGATTATTTTCATTCTCTGAGTTTGTAAGGTCCATCATGTAAGCTTCCCATGAGCTTGTCAGGTTTAACATGTGCCCCCTTTTTCATCCACAGAGTCTATTGTTCTCAGTCTCAGTACTCCACACATCCTCACCTCCAGTTTCTACTTTCTGGTTGATGTCCCCTCCCTCAATCTTACTCACCTTTAGCCACAGCTATCTTTAACTGTGACTCTAGAAAAAGTGTTTCCATGTTTCCTCTGGTCTCCAGGGTGAATCCAAAGCTTAACAGGCCTTAACAGATCACAAAAGGCGAGTTAGCTGGCTCTGTTTGCTCCAGTCCATCTCTGCTGCTCAACCTGCCACACTCATGCCACCAGCTTACTGGGCTGCCTTCAATTTCCAGTCTTCTCTCACCTCTGAATCTGTGTACACACTGTTCCTTCTACCGGAACAATCTTCGTCTTTCTTATTTGGCTAATTCTAATTCCTCCTCCAGCTGTCAATGTAAGTATCTAACTTCCTCTAAGAGGCCTTTCTTTTTTTATTTTTTATTTTTTTATTTTTTTGAGGGCAGTGTCACTGACCCTCATATGTGGGACCCGAATCAGCGCTGCTGGCTTCCCAAGCCAGAGCTTAACTACTGCTCCACTCAGCCAGCCCTAAGAGGCCTTTCTTAATCCCCCAACTATCAATCTTTGACCCCTCTTCCCTGTTCCTTTGGAACCCTTAACTTCTACTGTCTCCTGATTACTTGGAAGTCATTCCTAAACTCTGAGAGGGCAGGGACCATGCTTACACTGTTCTGTGGAATTTCTAGATTCTAATACAGGAATAAACATACAGTAGGTGCTTTATAACTATGTCCTGAGAAATGATGGAGTGGATTACATGCTGTCTATAAATTTTCCAGTGACCATGTGCCATGAAAAGATCAAGAGCCCTGTATTTAAGATTGAGATTGATTTTAAGGAATTAGCTCGCTTTACTGTGGGGTGTGGCATGTCTGCATTCTGCAGGGCAGGCCAGCAGGCCGGAGACCCAAGGAAGAGCTGGTGTTGCAGCTGGAGTCTGAAGATAGCCTGGATACAGGATTTCCTTTTCCTCTGGGACTTCGGTCTGTTTTCTCTTAAAACCTTCGACTGGTTGGATGAGGCCCACCCACATTCTGGGAATAATCTGCTTTACTCAAAGTCTATTGATTTACATGTTAATCACATCTAAGAAATACCTTTACAGCAACATCTAGGCTGGTGTTGGACCAAATACTGGGTTGTCAAATTTCATGGTTTAGAATAGACAACAATCTTGCCTCCTTCCCTCACTCTTATTTTAACGATGCTGTGCCCCAAAGGGAGGGTTAGGTGGTAGCTGAGATCCCACATGCTGGTGCTGGGCATCTTCTGTTCCTTCCACACCCATCAGTGGCGGGGATGCTCCTGGGAAGGAAGACACTCTTTTTTTCCCCCTGTTCCTAGAGGCTAGCCCTGTGTGACTCCTTCATTCCACTTCCATACCATGTGGAAAAGGGGTGGAAGGGATTAGAATTGCTGAGGTTGTTCATGCGGATGGAAGAGTGAAACCTAGACTGGACCTGGAATTCTGCACTCCTAATGATTTTTGTCACTGCCTTTGGAATCACTGAAGGCCAGGGCAGAGATTTGTTTTTGATCAAGAGCCCCTGAGCAACTTCTCTTTGTTCACAGGAGTCACTAGTATATGTGCACATATGCTGCTGTGTGTTTGGCTTTTGTTCTCATTTCCTTGAGACAGAGATAATTTTGTGTGATAAAAAAAATGTTTAAATGCGAGACTCATAGACCTTCTATTTTAAGAAAAACTGGAGCTGTTTTCTTTTGTAGAAAAGGAAGAAAAAAATTGTCTATCATGTGTGTGGTCTGAACACAACCCTCAAAACATCTCAAAGGTTATCCATCAAGGTTTTTAAAAGGAAATATATTATTCTTAATTGTTCTTATCTTTTTAGTTAATAATACTTTGTAGATTTATTTTTTAACCTGTAATCTTATGCCAGAAGGGGCCATTTAGGTTTATTTTTATTTATAGGCTGAAACAAAAACAAAATATATTGGACTTTGTTTACTATTTTAAATTTTATCTTCTATTACTTTTCCTTTCAACTTGAAAAGAAATTTTGTACTACAGATCAGCATTTGGCTCTGGGTCTGTTCTCCTTTCAGGCCAGTGGGGAATGCCTATGAGAATTCTGGACCAGCAGGCAGCCATATATTTCTTCCTTAATCCAGTGTGCGTGGGCAAAGTATCAGGCAAAATATAAATAAAATGTTCAGACTCCACATATGGTATTTTGGGTTTAAAAATCCTTCCTAAACTTTTTCCATTCCTATCAGCAGTTTTATTCATTATGGGATGTCCAGCAACTCTCCTTCTGAATTATTTGAGAAGCAGCAAAGACTTCTCGTGAAAAGAACATGTTGGCTCTAAGATTTGTGCAAAGATTGAGTGCCTGTGGGAGAGTAATCTCATATTGCCTATCTGAAATTTTCAGTGGGGTTTCCTCTGTTATTGGCTGTCATATTCTCTTGTGCATGGATTCTTCAGAAGTGTAGTCCTAATGATGAAAAAGTGTTTTCCCCTTTACCTTCAGTGTACCAGGACCAAGTCTGTCCGTGGGCTAATGAATGGCTTTTCTTCTTCCTGTCTGTATTCAGCTGTGCTTTTACTAATTCGGGGGTTCAGAGCAGGAGATCAGGCCAAAAGGTATAATTTAAAAAATTTAAAACTGCATCATACTCAGTTTGCCCCTGGAAACTGAAGTTACATGTATCTTTTTGCCTCTGTGTGAGAGTGGGCTTTGGCCAGATGGTAGAAAAAGCATACCTCAGATCAAAGAGAGTCAATAGACAGATGTGTCCTGGGAGGCAGAGTGCCTAGACATGTCCTTCTGGGTGGCCTCATCCATAAGAACAGAGAGAAAGATCCCATGCTTGCTACATAACCTCAGAAGCAGACCTAGCCGCTGAGGTTGGCAAAGGGCAGTAATGGCATCTTTTGAGCTGTGTCACACACACTCCCCTCTGCTTGAGAGTGAGCCCTGCCTGGAACATTATAACTGGGTGTTGAATGTTTAGACAAATCTAGATGGGCAAGTGCCAGACCAGATTGTGCCACACTCTTTTCTCATCATCTTCCATCTATAATTATTACCAAATCACCCTGATTCTACTTGCTCACTGCCATTCACACCTGTCCTTTTCCTAAAACTGTGCTGCCTCTGCGTGGATCATTCGCTATCACACAAGATGGGGGTGTGTAGCTAGTCAGGTCACATTCACTATCCTCAGAGATGGTTCCCCCTTGTAGCTAATACACCAATAAGCTTCATTTTTGGGGCCACTCATGTGCTCAGGATCCTTCTAGTAGCTAGATGAGCCCTAGCAAGGGTCACATGGTCATACGTATTTTAAATGTATTAAGAGTAAGCTATGATTGGTTAAGACTGTTTTCTCTTTCTGTTCCAACTTCTCCCACCTCTACTTTTGGGGTGTTAGTGTAGTCATAGTGTAGTCACAGGCATTTTGGGCTCCAGCTAAAGGGAAGTTGAGCTAGAAGTACATTTGGTTTGGGCTTTGTAAGGGTTGTTTTTGTGGTAGGTGGTAATTTCTAAATGCAGTTTAGTTATTGCTAGCTGCCATCTTGGTGCAGGATTGGTTTCTAGGAATACTGCCCTGACGCACTCAGCTCTGTGACACGACAGATATGAGTGTGTCCTACAACATCTGACACAAGAAGTTTGTGCAGAGTCAGGAGAAGCAAAGTTTAAAATGTACAAAGCAGAAAGCTGGTCTGTGGAAGATTCTTCCAAACATCTCATATAAAATTGTAAGAGGACTTTGTTTTCAATAACAATTAGTCAAAACAGAAGTTCTCTGCTTTCAGGAATGTAGTACATTGTGGTATGTATACAATTATAAAGGCACCATATAATTTTTTTCTCTTTTGAATTCTCCTTGTTTTGCAATTTTCATGTTTTAAGCTGTGTTTGTGGGTTTTCTTTGTTTTATTTTGTTCTGACCATTCTACAATTTGTATTTTGTTGTAGTTTATTTTCTCATTCTCAATATGTGTTAGCTTTTGTACCCAATTATATATATTCTTAATTTTGAATTATTTTGCTTACTGAGAGCTCCCACAAAGTCTGGACAAGCCACTACCATCCTCCATATTGCAGTCAGGCTGGTCTTCTGGAAGTCAGTCTGCCCTGGTTATGGCACCCTAGTTTCAATCCTCTGCTGACGTTCATTCCTTCACTTGCACATACTGCCCTCCTCATTGGCCCTCCTGCCTCTCACGTCCTGGGCACCAGGGAACTTGCACACCTTTGGCTCCTGGAAAGTTCTGCCTTGTGTGCTCTTCACCTCTTTGGACAATGTGGTTCCCTCTAATCACAATGGCCACTTCAGTGTGTTTTGGTTTGTTTGTTGAGTAAACTTCTGTCCATCCTTCACAGTGCAGCAAGGCAGGAAATCATGCAGGTAAGTTGGAAACCTGCTAGGACTAGAGTTGGATAGAGTGGCCTGAAAGTCTCTAAATATCCACAGCTGGCTTTTGTGAGCTGGCCTTGGTAACAGGAAGGGGCAAAGAACACAGTGGCTAGCAGGAAGTGTGTCACACATCCTTGGTGACTGGCTGCTTGCTTGGCACAGAGTAAGTAAGTAGGTGCTAAACTTGAGGTGTTGGGTTATGCAGGAAGGAGGGCATGCCTCCCGTTCATGACCTTCTGGTTTCTCCTTGGTCTACAGCCCATGGTGTCCTCTTGATGTGATGGCTATACAGTCTGGGTGCAGGGCTCAGTCCATTCCTCTTTCTGCCACGCTCACCCTCGTGTCCATACTTCCTGATATTCCTGTTTTGTTCCTTCTTCCAAGTCTAGAGCTATGGAAATAACCTGGACAGAGTCATTTGTTTCTTCTTTACTCTTCATTTACCAAGGTTGCCTCACTATTTTCCCTATTCTTAATTAGTCTGCCAAGATAATGGTGTCTATAAATAGACTTTGTCTTATATTTGTGACTAAAGGGTCCGAATCACATGTGGGAGAACTGAGCAGATAAAGCAGTTGGAGATGGTCTTTGATTTCATGTCACAGTATTATTAGCAGCAATGAGTATGATAAAAGCAAAGGCCGATTATTATTCACCTCACTGACTGAAAGCCTTGTCAGGTGAACATTGCTTCATTATTTAGTGTGTGTTTTAATGAGTCACAGAACTGTTATCCTAAAATAAGCCAGAGTTTTATTAACATTTACAGATCATTCTCTCCTCTTAGTTGCTTTCCTGTTGTCTGGCTGTGTGAGTATATCATCGAACTTTCCCTTTAGTTTAGAAATTTTACATGTAAGGAAGATTATGCCAAGATACCCCCCACCAACCCCACCGACCCCTTAAAATGCACACTAAGTATGAGGAAAGATACAAGGAGAATTTAGGCAACTTCCAGACTGAAAAACAAACAAACAAAAAAAACAAATGTAAAATCTATCATTTTTTAAGCATGCCCTTGGGCAACTTTGCAAAGCTCTCTTGTGATTAGCTTTTTTTGGGAAAATGAAAGAAGTTTCCTTTGCAATCCCAAGTTTATGCACTTTATTCCTTCTGGATATCCAAGTGGCCATGTGAAGCTCACTCTCTGCCATCTCTCTGCCTGGTCAGGAAAACAAAATGCTGCACCTCTCCTAAATCCCAGGAGCTGCAAATCTGTGTAGATAAATCTGTTCTTCAAATTTGCTGTCTCTGATGCTACTTTATTTAGATAAACTAGAGAAGGAGTCTTAAGGACAGAGCCTGGTATGTACTGTCCTCAAAGAAAGCAGAAGTTCACCATTGTTTTGTCAACTTGATCATGAGGAGGGAATCAGGTAGGAATCTGGTCCCCCTGCCTCTCCTCTCCAGGTTCCGGGCTTTACCCATGAGATCAGGTTGGAAGTTGGACCACCTGAGTATATAGTGATCAGTCAGGGTTGAGAAGTCCCCAGGACCCCTTGGCTTACTTTAAATGCCTACCAGGTGATGGAGCTTTAGAGCCACTGGGACTGACATGAGATAGATGACAATTTCCCAAATACAACTTTGCCCAGCTGAACTTCATAGCAAATGTCAAATACCAGAGAATCAAAATCATCCAGGCAGTCATCAAGAGTGAAACGCTTTCAAGGACATTTATTGTTATTCCAACAAAACTACAGTCCACTTGTCAGTTCCACCAAACCCTGATTTTGCTTTCACCCCTTGTAAGTAATAAGAGTTACGGTTAGGATCAAGAACGCGGGCTGGGAGTGTAAGATCAGTGACAAGCCACCAGCACGCCTCCTGGAGAACACAGAAAGGAGGCTATTTATTTTATGCAAAAATAGTTATAACTCTTTCATGTGCTTAGCAGATCTATTTTGCCTCCAAAGATAAGTAGCCTTTTTTTTTTTGTTTCTGGCAGATAATTAATAGTTTCTTATCTATATTTCTCTTGTCCAACCTCTATTGCTAGGCAGAGAAGAAAAGCATGAGCATGTTTGATATGTTAATTATAGAGTTATGACATTATAAAATATAACCCAATACTGTGGCCTTAAAGATTCTGAAATCTGTGCCAAAAATGAATCATAGAAGGATAGTCACCACAAAATGTTCGAGAAGTGACCATTTCTATTCATTTCTTATTTATCCATCATTCCTTTGAAAAGAGCTAATGTAATTCTTTTACTTTCTTCTATTTATCCACTCTTTCAATTTATATATCAAGTGCCTATTCTCTGTGAGATGAAGGAAGTGGGCACACAACCATAGTGTGGGTATTGTGAGGTTAGTGTGTGGGTAGTGCTTTTCAAAAGCAATAAATATGAGGTCTGACAATTAAGTTTGCGAACTTGTTGCAACAATGTTGCTAACCTTTTTTTTCTTTTCTTTTAAAGATTTTATTGGGGAACTGGGGGAGGGGAACAGCGTTGGGGAACTGGGGAAGGGGAACTGACAAGTTGCTGTCCTTTTGTTCTTCAGTCTAGTTGTGGAGGACATTGCTTCACTGGTCCATGTTGGTATCATCATTGTGCTCTTCTCGGGTGAGGCAGATTGGTCGCCAGCCTCTGGACAGTCACTCACAGCGGTTCTTGGCAGCTCACACTGGCTGCCAACTGCTCACGCTGGCTGCCAGCCACTCACTGTAGCCTATGGCAGCCCACTGCAGCAGGGACTGCAGCCTACACCGTCGCCGGGGCTCACACAGCCCAGCTACAGGTGGAGCTGCTGTTCACCATCTTAGCTGTAGAGGGCAGTGTCACTGGCCCTGATGCGGGATCCAAACCGGGATGGCTGGTATCCCAAGCCAGTTCTCAACCAACATGCCACTCAGCTGGCCCATTGCTAACCTTTTTTGATGTCAGAGGGGTTATTCATTATGAATGTGTACCAACTGGACAAACAGTTAACCAAGTTTATTATTTGGAAGTGTTGAAAAGGCTGCATGAAAAAGTTAGAAGAAAATGACCTGAACTTTTTGCCAATTCATGGCTCTTGCACCATGACAATGCACCAGCTCACATGGCACTGTCCATGAGGGAGTTTTTAGCCAGTAAACAAATAACTGTACTGGAACACCCTCCCTACTCACCTGCTCTGACCCCCAATGACTTCTTTCTTTAACCAAAGATAAAGGAAATGTTGAAAGGAAGACATTTTGATGACATTCAGGACACCAAGGGTAATATGATGACAGCTCTGATGGCCATTCCAGAAAGAGTACCAGAATTGCTTTGAAGGGTGGACTAGGTGCTGGCATCGGTGCATAGCTTCCCAAGGTGGGGTACTTCGAAGGTGACTGTAATGATATTCAGCAATGAGGTATGTAGCACTGTCTCTAGGATGAGTTCGTGAGCTTAATTGCCGGACCTCATGTACTAAACGCATAAAGCTACTTGCTGGCATATGGTTTTAATGGGTCCCAGAAGCCTGCATTAGGGATCTACTCACTGTCCTGGACTCCGAGGCCCTGAGAGCAGATGACCAGCCTGAGAGGAGCAGCCAGGAGCAGCAGGCAGGATGGCCGCAGCCTGAGAATTTCTTGCTACTTTACCTGTGAGGGGAAGGAAGGTCCTGATGAAGAGGAAAAGGGAAGTTTTTCCTACTTCCAAATTTTGTAGTAACCTGGCTAGGAGTTTAAGCCACTTCTAACCAGGTTACTACAAATGGAGCAGGCTCCTTTTGTTTTGCTTTTTTTTGGATTAAATCTCTGCCACTGTCTTCCACAAAATCTGATGTTTATCTTCCTAGTAAATCTCATTGCTTCCAACAAATTGTCTTCTTTTTTTAACTTGAAGGAGAGGAGTTTGAAACAAAGCATTTTTTTTTCATATTTTATATCTGATATTCATTTATCTAAATTCATTTTTATTCAAAAATGAATAAAAATAAAAACCATTCTTCCCACTCTCCAGAACAAATCTCCCCACCATACACCATATAATCAGTCCCTGCATGCCCCGCACACCTCCAGGCCAGCACCCCTTTCAGAGAACAAGTTGACTTGCCTCCCCGGCAGGTGGGTCAGTGGAGGCCAGCCAGGGTGGTGGGACTGCTGCTCTTCCAGTCCTTCCACATAGTCAGGTACCTTGATTCTACATTAAATTTCTCCTCTGGAGCCCTCTCTAAAGCATTTCCCTGCTGTATCCATCTTCTCATCTCTTTCCTCTCCATCCTCCTTAGTTCACAGCTGTGTTACAGAATCTCTCCACCATGGGCGCAATCCCCACCAATATCTGCCCCCCAACCCTGACCTTCACAGAATATCCAGCTAGCTGACCTGGATGTGGCACATGCTACATATGATTTCTCCAAATGGTTGGCCTTTGGCAAGTCCCAAATTGTTTTTTGGCAATCAGAGGATATTTAATCTGCATGCTTAGGCTCATTTGCAATTACAGCAAGTCCTCAGAACCTTGTGTTGTAAGGCTTTTTGGATGTTCATGAAGTCTTATGGACTTTTTCATAGTACTTTAAAAACATTCTTTCTTGAACCTGGAAGTAGCCTTTGGCTGGCTAGCCATAAACTGACTTCAGCATGATACTGTGGTTTCAGTTCAAGATCTAGATTAGCCCAGAGGTATTTTTTCACCTCCCTCCCCTGTTAAGCAATCTTTGCAGTGGGCTTGGTTATTGCATTCCCACAGGAAGTTATTTAATTAGGACTGCTTGTGCCTGGGGGATAGTTCTCACAGTGTGTCAGCAGTTACAGGGTGGGCTGGGCAGGTGAAGGGGGAAGCCTGGAGAAGGAGGCTTTAGAGTTTTAATCATTTATGGTAATTCCTGAATATTAGCATGAACGTGAAGAATCCCAGATCCAATCATCCCAATTCCTGATAGGAAGCCTGACCACCGGGAAGTTCTTAGACACACACATACCCATCAGTGAAATTCCAGTAGAATATGATGGTGGCAAAAGTGGGGTGCGTGTATGAACGTAGGTCTTTGGGGATGGAACTCATGGTCAGTGGAGCCACCTGTGGAAATGATGTGCAGACAACAGAAGTGGGGGTTGGAATTTCCATTCCAGGCCATTGTAAGAAAAGTGAAGAGAATAGTTTTACGAGCTCTTGCTTGGCTTGGGAGGGGAAGCTGCATACAGAATGCAGTGTAAACTGGCTTTGAGAAGTCTAGACTCACTGGGAGGCTGCAGACAAGGAATTTCTATAGGAGGAAGAGTTGGGTAGCAAATGTCCTGAGTCTTCCCAGAATAACTTACTCTAATGGTGCTGATGCAGTGCCTAGGCATGGCATCCCAAACAACCAGGACCTAATACTCTGTCTTCACAGAATTTCAGTGGAATCATAGGTCTGCCATACAGCCAGCATGTACAAGTACTACCTGGGATCCATTCTGACTGTGCATTGACTATGCCATCTCAGTAGTTAACTATTTTTGAGTTTTCTTTCCTGATTTAAACTTTGTAATGTTGTCTTATATACAAGTTTATAAGAGCATAGATGAGTTTCAAGAGTAGTTCTTTTGATTAGTTCCAATACAAAAAGTGTGTCTTCCAGCAGAACAATGTTATACAGAAGACATAGCAGGAGTCACACAAGGAGAAGTTGTGAGAAAACAAAAACAAACAAACAATAAATTAATAGAGAATAGACATCCATATTTATCATGATTAGGAGAACTAAGATACTCTCTTACAGGTCACCCTCCATTCATCCTATCCCTGATTCAACAGTGTGGAGATTTGAATCTCGTGTGGTGTCAAGTGTAAGCCTTCTCTCCAGGGAATGAAGGTTGCTGGGTGTGGCCAACCTGATGAAGAGAAGAGATGTTTGGAGAGCTGTGGACTTCCTCCCAAAGAAAGCAGCAGTTAGCTCAGCATCTGGCTTCGTCACCTGAACCTTACACTTTCTCACCACATTTTTAACTTCTATGCCCCCCTCCAAGTCCAGCTAATGACCCATCTTTCCATGAAGCCTCCCTTGGTCTCTTCAGTTCATGTGCACTCCTTTTCATCTCTATGCCCTGGTCACTCACAGTCCATGACATTTTACTGCATTTACTTGTATTGCTTTTCTCCTGTTTATAGACATTTGCCTGAATACCCAGTCACATTCTCCAAGACTGGGACTGTCTCTGCACCTCTTTGGTTTACGCACAACACTTAGCCCAGAGTCTTCATTATCTGACTCAGAAGGCCCTGAGTCTCCCTGAGCTTCCTGAACCCTAAAGTGACTCCAGGTGGTTACAGTGACCACAGTTTTGGGTGGATTGTTTAGCTGAATAAGAAAACAGACTCCTGGGAGGAAGAAGACAGGACAAGGGCCTCAGCAGAAATGAGAAATTGAGAGTCATCCTTGATGGGGACAGGGTGGTGGTGTGTGGTTATGTGTGATGGTGGACCCAGGCAAGGGCACTTATCTGGGTGTCCTGTGCACTAGGAGAACTCAAAGATTGTGGCAGAACAAAAGCCACCTGGTCTTTTGGCTTTAGGTGTGTTTGGCCAGACAATAGGAGGCAACCTGGAAAAGCCCATGTTCCATCCCTGAAGCTTGTTTTCCCCCCACCTGCTATATTTCACCCCAGTCAAGATGCAGATCAGCAACATGGTAAGTGTTGACAGTGTTTCCCCTGTCTCCCATCTCTCTCTCATGCAGACAAACACACAAGCCACCCCAATGTAGGATATGATTATACTTAACATCATCATCATCATTTTAATTTAACTCTACTTAAAGTATACATTCTTATGAAATGAGCTTTGTCCACTCTCAAGTGTAAAGTCATTTTAGGTCACTATATGAGCCCCACTATCTATATATAATACCACCTCCTCTTTCATTGATTATTTCTATAATTTTTACTGTACCTATAACTCCATATACTTTTATATCAGGAACTATCTATGCCCAGCAAAGTGTACCAATAATAGTTTGCAAGAAGTGTGAGTAGCCAACTGTAATGTTAACTGTCATGAAGAGGTCAAATAAAAGGGCAGAAAAATTAAGGTTAAATTTGGAGATATGGATATAATTGCTAATCTGGGCAAGGGAAGGGAAAGAGGCATCTTTGTGGAGGAAGTGAGAATGGAATTTTTTGAAGAGTGATTTAGAGGTGAAGAAACTAGACAGTTGTGAGGACAACTTTCAAGAATGTGTAACTATGAAAGAGAGGAGGGAAATGGACAAGCAGGGTTTCTGCTGTGCTCTGTAGCATCTCTCCTCAACTCATCTTCCCACCATGTTGCAGGACTCATTTACTGTCTTCTCTTCTCACCCAGATTATGGTCTATCTTCCAAAATATCTGTTCTTTTGTAAAGCTAAGAACCTCTCTTCTTTATACCTAATCAGACTCAGAGCCTCCCTTCCCACTGCCTTTCCCCAACAGTTCACCATACTACATCCTGGTATCATACCATTAGAGTGATCTGCTAAACCGACAAGGAATCCATACATTAAAATAGGCAAATTCAGATGAAGATTCAAAATTAGCTTTTTCTTTTCTTTAAAATATTTCCAATCAAATAAAAATACTTAGGTCTCCACCTCCACTATTCTCCATAAGTAAAAGAAAAGAATAGAAAATTTTATTCTCTTATGTAGCAGATGCCCAAGGGCTGTGTGTGTGTGTGTGTGTGTGTGTGTGTGAGAGAGAGAGAGAGAGAGAGAGAGAGAGAGAGAGAGAGAGAGAGAGAGAGAGAGAGAGAGAGAGAGAGAGAGAGAGAGAGAGAGAGAGAGAGAGAGAGAGAGAGAGAGAAAGAGAGAGAGAGAGAGAGAGAGAGAGAGAGAGAGAGAGAACAGAATGCACAGGCTAGAAAGGGCTGAAATTCAGTTAAAGGCACCTCTTTATGTAATTATTCTGATCTCCAACTGCGTTTTTAACAGGCCTGTGTAGAAGCAACCTGCATCCTCAGATTCCAAGGTAGACCTGAAAATTACTTGGCAAGACATACAAGACATACAAGTAACAACAATTTGTGCTTTTTTTCTTATACATTTGTTGCAATAGATTTTCCATTTATCTCAGGGTTTTCTGGATGCACAATCTTAAGTACAAGGAATTTTTTTCTACTTACTTGCCAGGGGTTATATATTAATTTTTATTTCTTGTCTAATTTGCATAGCTGGGACTTCAGAGATATAATAAATAAAATAAGAAAGAACCGACATCCTTGCTTTGTTACTGAATTCTCATGTTTCAGCATGAATTATGATATTGACTATTAGTTTAGTATCCATATTTCTTATGTTATGGAAATATCCACTTATTTTTTAGTAGAATTTTTGTTTTGTTTTGTTTTAGTATTAAGAATGGGTATTAAGGGCCGGCCGAGTGGCACATTGGTTAAGAGCTAGTTTTGGGATGCCAGCAACCCCGGTTCGGATCCCACATATGAGGACCAGTGACACTGCCCTCTACAGCTAAGATGGTGAACAACAGCTCCACCTGGAGCTGGGCTGTGTGAGCCCCGGCGACGGTGTAGGCTGCAGTCCCTGCTGCAGTGGGCTGCCGTAGGCTACAGTGAGTGGCTGGCAGCCAGCGTGAGCTGCCAATAGCTGCAGTGAGTGACAATCCAGAGGCCAGTGACCAATCTGTCTCATCCAGGAAGAGCGCAAGGATGATACCAACATGGGCCAGTGAAACAATGTCCTCCACAACTAGACTGAAGAACGAAAAGACAGCAACTTGTCTGTTCCCATTCCCTGATTCCCCAACTTGTCTGTTCCTCTCCCCAAATTCCCCAATAAAATCTTAAAAAAAAAAAAGAATGGGTATTAAATGCTCAAAGATGCCTTTGCAGGATCTATTGTAATGCTAATATGATTTTCTACTTGCAGCAACTATGATAAATTTTGGACTTTCTAACCTTAAACCATTGCATTCTTACAATAGGTCAGCTTACTCACAAACAATTATTGTTGGTTGTGTTTTGGTTAATAGATTTTGTTTAAAATGTTTAAGATTATGTAAGACAATTATTCATTGTCTGTATTTAAAAAGAAATGCTTGTTTTCTTCTATTACATTGTCAAATGTTAACATAACACCTAACTGAAATAAAGTAGATTACTTCTTATAGTTTTCTAAGTACTTCATTATTTATATGGCATATTAGTTGGGGTAATACAAGCTAGCTGCTATAATAAACACCCCCCAATCTTAGAGCTTTAGCCCAGCATGTTTATTCCTCATTGCTGGTCCAGTTGGATGTGGGTGAGTATAGTGTGTGGTGAGCTTGCTCTCCCAGGCTCACAAGAGCAGACTGCGAGCATCTTCTCCTGACAATGTGCTCAGTGACATCAGATCGGTTGTCAAAAGTCAGCCATAGTGGGTGTATTTACCTTAAGAAAGATCATGGAAGGTCCTACAGGGACTTTTAGCGATCAGGCCTAGAAGTGGCATCCTTCATTTCTGCTGACATTCCATTGGCCTGAACTCGTCACATGGGGCCCCTTGGATGCAAAGAATGTGAAAAGTCTAGATGTTATTCTTGTATGTGTACCTGTAGGTCTCCTTTGGGACATTTGATCTGTCCCACAGATCTCTCGATTCTGGTACAAGGACTAAATATCTTCATTACTAAAAATTTTTATTACACATTTTAGATCAAGTTCCCCCACTTGTTTTTTTCCCCCAATATTTTATTTGCTATCCTTGCACATTTGTTCTTCCATATTGATTTTAGAATTAATTTGTCAAATTCCAAGAAAAAAATCTATTTGTATTTCATTTAAATTGCGTTTAGTTTATAGATTATTTGTGGTAAAATTGACAAATTGATATAGATATTACACTAATTTTAAATAACTCCTTAATTTCTGGAATTAAATCTCTTAGCTAATTTTGCATTATTCTTTTAATATACTGTTGAAATTAAAGTAGTATTTGATTTAGAATTTTACATGTAATTGACAAATGGGAATTGGCATCTTGTCTTAGTTCTTCTCTCTTTCTGTTCTTCCCCTCTCTTTTTATATCATTGTCAGATTTTTACTGTTACCTTGAGTAAATTCATTGAGAATGATCTTGTCCTTTTCTATGTATTATAACAGTTCAAATACCCTGGAAATGATCAATTCCTTGAAACCATCTGACATTGTTTGCCAACTTCTAAAATGTATTCCAGAGTTCTTCGCTTATTTGTTTTTCTACTTTCTGAATCAATTACTTCAGTAATTATAGTTTTAAGAAATTATTTCTTCAGATTATTTTCAAAATTATTAGCATAAGATTGAACAGAATTATGCCGAGGTGAGGGAATGGGGGATTGACTGAGAAAGGGCATTTTCTGAGATAGTAGAAATGTAAATTTGTAAAAACTTAGTAAAATTTGCACTTAAAATCAGTGCATTTTGTTGTATACAAACTATACATCAATAAAGTTGATGTCTTTAAAGAAGGCATTTTTTATATTAGTTGTTTTCAATGTGTCAGTCATATATAAAATGTAGTTGTATTTCTCAGCCATACCTTTGTGGTAAAAATGCTTTATCTTACTTCTTTTATTTTATTTATTTATTGTCTGTCTCTTTTTAATGTTTCTGTGCTGCTTCTTTTGTTTCTAGCTCTTGTTGTATATATTGTTTTCTTCCATAATTTTTATTAGATAATTAGAAAGTATAAACACAGTTTTCAGCTTTACTAGTATATATATACATTCAAGTTAAGGGGAAAAAACAAACACTGGTTCCTCTAATTATCAATGTCAATAATTAAGCAGTATCATCTGTTCTCCCTGATGAAGAAAGTAACTTCTTCTCACTCTCCCCATCATTATTCTCTTGTTTTTAAGGTGCAGCTTCCTCAGAACTGGTGCTCAATAAATGCTTGAATGAATAAATAATTAGAAACGAGACAGATGTAATGAATTAGTCCTTCTCAAACATCAACTATAAAATGTATATATCCATAATGTACCATCTTTAAGTGGATATTTCTCCTGATGCAAATGGCAAGTTCACTGACACAATGCACACTATCGTGCTAGCATTCAGAGTACTCCATGCATGTTTATAGAGTGAATAAAAATTGTTAACAAGAAAAATATTTTCTTTTTTTATTAGTAGGACATCACAAATAAAGAATAAGGAATAAATGATTGTCTTGGAGGAAGTGGAGAAATGGGAACCCTTGTGAATTGTTGATGGGATTACAAATTGGTACAGCCACTATGGAAAACAGTATGAAGCTTCTTTAAAAATCTAAAAAAAGGTATAGATATAGATATATATATGGAATATTATATAGCAGTAAAAAAGAATGAAATCTGGTCATGTGTGACAACATGGATGGGCTTAGAGGGTTTTATGCTAGTGAAATAGGTCAGATAGTGAAAAACAAATACTATATGGTTTCACTTGTATATGGAATCTAAAATAAAAGAAACCAATCAACAAAACAAGATAGAAACAGACTCACAGATACAGAGAATGAACTGTATGATTGCCAGAAAGAAAGGTGGATGGATAATAAAGGTGACAGATGGGTACTAGATTTATCATGGTGATCACATTGTACATAGATGTACAATCACTGTGCTATACACCTGAAACTAATATAATATTGTATGTCAATTATACTTTAATAAAATATATATATATATATATATATGATTGCCTTGATCTCAATCTGTTGCTTGTTGGATAGTAGCAATGGAATGGAAACTTTTATCCAGCTTGACATTGACTAGATAGTGTGTCTGTTTTACAAAGTGTGCAAATTAGTTTGTTATATTTAATGTCTAAGAGGAATTACATTCAGTCTCTGAAGACGGAACTTTAGTATACTTAGTGCACCACCATCATCTGCCCACAAACGATAATTTGCAATGTAATGTGCAATAGGGCAGCCAACTATCCTGGTTTGCCAGGAACCAAGGGATTTCCCAGGATGAGGGGCTTTCAGTGCTAAAACCAGAGGAGTATTAGGCAAACCAGGAAAGTCCCAGGCAAATCAAGATGAGCTGGCTATCCTAAGTATAGAGCCGAGCACATGTGCCATGTATACAATATACACAGTAAACTACCTATTACATAGCAATGAAGAATTAATGAGACCCAGCTTCACTTGACAGTTTAGATCCAGGTTATGAGTTTACTATAGCAGTCTCCACAACAGATAAGATTTATACATTAAGTAATTTTTTAAATAGTGCAAGAGTGTTTTGACAGATGGTCTAATCCACATCACTAGTAGTGTTTACAGACAGGGTGCCCATGTTGCTCATTTTGCCATAGTGATTACCCATCATCACTCAGGTTTGTAAGGCCGTGTTGGAACCTACAGTCTCTCTCCGACTCTGGTCTGCTGTCATCAGAAACACCAAACATTTACCAAAAGTGCCAAGTCATTGCACTCATGGGGTTAGTTCATTTCGAAAACGGAACTGGACTTTCTACCAAGAACCAGAAAAACGTTGAATACATAAAACAACAACAAAAAAACTTGTGATGTGTTTTCAAAACCCGAAGCCTCTAACCCTGATCTAAACCAGACTGTTTTCCTCCTGGTTCCCTCCCTTTTTTCCTTAATTAAGCTAACTGGAAATGAAAGGCTTTCATCAGACCAAAACGACAATCATTCTACCCTAATTTCTAGTACAAAACAGAGAATCTGGTCTGGAATTGAATTTGAAATATTAAAGAAAAATGACTACCAGCTTAATGCTGTCACGTCCCGTGTTTATTTTTCTTTCTTTTATGTCTGATGTCAAGGAGAAAATAATGTCATCTGCTGGAAATGTAAGCATGTTTGCATTTTGAGATAATTAAAATTAATGTTGGAGGGCCAAAGTAACACCAAACAATCCCTGTGCTTCCCATGTGTGTAAAACATTTTGTAATGACTTTCACTTAATCTGGGAGCCTGGCCGGCTGCCGCAAACCACGTAGATCCAGGCGCCAGAGTCTCTTTTTCAAAAAGAAAAATTTATATGTTGGAAGTTAGAAGTTAGGGCATGGGGAAAACAGAGCTCTGCAAATTGCTTTATCCATTTGGGTCTTTCTTCCATCTCTGTTCCTTCTTTTCCAGCGTGGATGCCAGTGCTTCTAGCACACGCAGCGATGCTCCTTCACCTCACAGCTAGTGTAAAAGCAAGGCTTCCAGAGAAAGGCGCAGAAATGAGTTTTCCTTAAGGAGCTGTAAACTCAGGGAACTCGGTGCTGAGCCATCATCTGTGAGATTCATTCAGTGAAAGGCCCAGACACAATGGTCATTTGTTGTGGGGCAGACAGTAGTTGACAGGATGTTTGACTTTTCAACAGACTGTTTGGCCAACTGTACATAGTCAATGGGATTTGTGCATAAAAATCTCTTGTTTAAAATCTTTCAATAGCCTTCCAACACCCACAGAGTAAATTTCAAGCCCCTAAGCCCCCTCTGCATGAGGACCAGTGCTTTTCTTGCAGTGGGTCATCGTTAGCTCTTGTTTTATTTTGTTGTTGCCAATCCCACATGCCAAAGGTCACAGGTATCAAATGCCTTGTGGTTCCCTGAACACATTGTGCTGTTCCAGGTACACATGCCTCCCTCCAAGTAAGAAATTCCCATTTACCTTCATGCATAACCAAACACTTAGCATCTACTAGGTGCTCAATAGATTTGTTGAATCTATTCCCAAACTCAGCTCCAACATCATTTCTTCTGACTCCCCCAAATAGAATAAAGACTCTATTCTCTGTGCTCTTAGAATTCTTTGAATGTGCTTTTGTGCACAGTGGTTCACATCCAGGCATGATTTCTCCTCCCAGAGATATCTGACAATGTTTGAAGACATTTTGGTTGGTACCCTGGGGGGATACTACTGGCAGCCACTGAGTAGAGGCCAGGGATGCTGCTAAAACCTGCCCCCCCACATCACACAGGACAGCCACTCACAGCAAGGAAATATCTGGCCCCAAATATCAATAGTTCTGAGGTTGAGAAACCTTATTTAGCAGAACTCATGGTTTGGAATTGTCATCTTGGGGATGTCTGCCTTGATGTCAGAGACTGCACTAAGTTATCTTTGCATTCCCACTGTCTAGCATAATGTCTGGCCTGCCCAAGATGCTCAGTGAATATTTGATGAAATGAATGAAAGGAGAAAGGAATGATGCACTGCCGAAGTACTAAGTAGTGATCATTTTGTAAGGAATTATGAAAAATAGAGACATGTCTGTTCCTGTTAGAATATAAGCTCAAAGACATTGCCTGGATTTGAGGAAATGGCATCTCTCCATTTTCCATTCCAGAGAGATTTCTTTCCAATGGTGCATAACCTTACCAGCAGTGCCATGTTGGAAAGTACCTTAAAGTACCTTCTGTCTTGGGAGAAGTAGCTTCCACCTCAGTGCACTTTCCTCTGCCTCTAAAAAGTCACATTGAGGCTGACATTCTATTTTCATGCCAACTTTTTAATTGGTGCCAGCTAAAGCATGTTAGAACACCCCATAAATAGATCCCATTGGGGAGCTTTTCAGAAGTGTTGTTTTGATACCTTCTCCATGCATATTCACGTGGACTCTAACCATTTGTGAGAAACTATTTGGAAACACAATTTGAAAGCCCACCCACATGATCCTGGCACCTCTTTTTTCTTGCTGATGGTAGTAGACTAAAATTGGTCTGGTTGTGACTTGACCCACCCCTCTGATTAATTAACTAGATTATGTTTAGAATAAGAACTTATTCAAAATGGTCCATGAAGTCTGTGTTCCTCAGAAGTCTTAGTGGGAACCTCCTTTTTGCATTGCAATACCTCTGTAGCATTGTGCTTTGTTTGGAAATACTGCAAGCAAATTATGAGCATAATTAGTGTTTGCCATATTGGAAATACGAGGGGTACGATTTTTATTTAAGGTTTGTCTTTCAAGGGTGTCTTCCCAGATGGATCACCCTGCTTTGCTGAATATTTTAGTTGGGGTTATCCTTATTAATCAAATACAAACATTAACAATTCTGTTTAGACTCTCACAGAATTAACTTCACTCCACATGGGCAAATTTCCTTCATTTTTTCCTTGAGAGAATTCTAGCCAATAATCTCCTTAAAATGTGAATTTATTACATGAAGACTATGCATTTAGCTTAATAAAAAAATGTATGAAGCTCAATAAATATGTTTCACAATAGTCCTTTGTTTTTTTTAAAAAATTAAGAAATAATTATTACATATTACTCGTATGATGTGCAAACAACAGATGGGGATTCCAGGAAGGAAAACACTTAGAATTTACATTCTAGCCAAGAGGCCTTGATCAGGACAAAGAGGCATAGATGCAAAAGGCCTACACATGGAACGTGGCAGTGAATAACTGCCAGGTGTTATTTAAGTGGTAGAGAAATGAGTTCAGAAAATGAGGAAAATGTAAGTGTGGATTAAAGTCCTTAAAGAAGCCCCATGGAAGAAGTAGAACAACAAATCGTTTTTCATACCCTCTTCCAGATCTCATGTTACTTTGTTTCTCTATTCTGTACCCTCAGACCAGTCTTGTGTTGGGTTTGTTTGTTGTGTGTCTTCTCTGTTCTCAGACAATATCACCTCATGGAGAGCAGAAGCCATGGCTGCTCATTGGATCTCTATAGCAGAAATTGCAATGTCTGCTACAGAGATTTCAGTGGATTTTAGTTGAAGAGAAAGTGATGACTATTCTGGTGTTACTTTCTCATACACACTGGGCAAAAGTGCCCAAGTAATGACATAGAAAAGAAAACTAGACACCACAGAATGTATTGTACTCCACAGCATCAAAGGGGAGGCACAGTCACCCACAGAAGTACAGGTGTGACTCACTAACAGTTCCTTTCTGTACTGTACCAAAACCCAGTTGCTTATGCCCCTTTCTGGCATTACAGAGGATGAAAATTTGACCTGTGTTCTCACTTAAAATAGTTTATTCAGTTTTATTCTCCCGCTGAAATTCCTAAAATGACTAAGTTTGAAATAATTTAAAAGCCACATTAAAAATAAAATCAAAATCCACAAGTCAATGCCTTCATCTCTTTCTTCACGGCCTAATTCACAACTTCTTTTGAGTCTGGAATTGACTCCAAGGCAACTCTGTAAATATTCCGTATTTAATTGCAGTTTGTAGTTTGAAATCATTATTCATGCTCATGAATTGCATTGAATTTACACATAAATTTTACTTGTCTAATTTACTAATTACTAAAAGGAGTAATGTGACGGCATCATAATCTTGGAAAAACATCTCAAACGTTTTTGCACACGTTTTACATTTGGCATAACCTAAAACACATTTTCCCACAATACTTTTTCCCTTAACTCTTAAGCCCCTGAGTATTTTAATGGAAACACAATACTTTTTATCTGGATTCATTTACACTCTCATTTACTCATCAGCATGGTGTTTTGTAAGAGATATTTAATATTCTCCAAGAGCTCTTTTTCCTTCTGCACATTTCAAAGTTTTTCCTGTAGGAAACACTGTGTTCCAAGCCATAAATTGAGTCTGAATCCAGAGAACAGGAGTTGGGGAAGCCATAAATTCCAATGAGTTCCAAGTGGTATTGGTCTTAACTGCCCATTATCCATATAATGTGGTTACCAAAATGACAACTGACTACCCTGAGCAAAGGAGACTTTAAGTCTGGCAACATTGACTTAGAATCAGTGCTCATGCTTAGGAAAGAGTAACTTGTATCCTTATTCTCACTTTGTTGACTCTGGGATGGCTTCTTCTTCAGGAAACAGGTGTCACAACTGAATGAGTCCTCTCAGGGAGTAATCAGCTTTTCCCTTGGCTATGACCACTGAACAATACCATTGCAGACCTAACCATTTCTTCAAGTGACTCAGGCTCCGAGTTAACTCTGTCAAATTTCTTTTTTATAGAAAATATTAACAATTAAATCTAGTGATATACATATCACTACTGTATCTATCTATCTATCTATCTATCTATCTATCTATCTATCTATCTATCATCTATCTATCATCTATCTATCTATCTATCTATCTATCTATCTATCTATCTATCATCTATCTATCATCTATCTATCTATCTATCTATCTATCTATCTATCTATCTATCTGTCTATCTAAATTTATTTATTGGAAGGAGACCATGGCCAGGAAAAGTTGAAAATCCAGCTCCTTAAGACATGTGGCCAAAGGAACAGTGTAAGGAGGCTACTAGGAGTCCAGAACTGTAAATGGACTGGACAAATCACAGAACACAAAGTACGACTGAGTGGATGCCCAGATATAATTCCTTAAACGACCACCCTTCTACCTAACTAATCCCTGGTTTATTCTTTTTATTTTTTCTTTAATATGAAGATTGTGGCCACCATATTTCATTTGGTTTTAAAAGTTACTTTATATTCTTATAGTTGATTATTTGTCTGTAGAATTAGCTATATTATTAGAGCTTTCAGGTTTCACATTAAAAACTTACTATAACTTTCTGTACATAGTGTGTTCATGGCTTCTTCTGAGACTTTGGGTTCCTAAAATGATGAAACAATTTCTATAACTGACTCACCCTGTTCATGAGGGACCAGCCTCAGTGTATCACAGTATGGGTTCAAAAATCCTGCTTCAGTCTGAATGCTTATAGTTGTTGGACTTTTTCTCTGTGACAAACACATCCTAATACCTGAGAAACTTGGCTCAAAATGGATCAGATAGTTTCAACCTTTCAAATATTTAGTTTGCAATCAGAAACAATTTTTGTTTCCGCCCTCCCCCTCCCACAGACCTCTCTCCCCCCGCCCACCTCCTAGTCAAGCCATTGTTCTCAGTCTAGTTGTGGAGGATGCAGCTCACTGGCCCATGTTGGTATTATGATCATTGTGTTCTTCCTGGCTGAGGCAGTCAGTCGCTGGCCGTTGGATGGCTGCTCACAGCGGCCCACAGCAGCTCATGGCAGTTCACGCTGGTTGCTGACCACTCATGGCAGCCCAGCTCCAGGTCAAGTTGTTGTTCACAATCTTAGCCGTAGAGGGTGCAGCTTATTGGTCCGTGTGGGAATTGAACCGGCAGCCCTGTTGTTCAGAACTTGCACTCTCACTAAATGAGCTATCTGGCCACCCCCAGAAACAATTTTTGAAGTCATTGTTTGGGCAATCAATATACTTCCCCAAACATATGCACATGAAACCAGCACATAATTGTTAGATAAATAATCATAAATTTATATTTTTATAAAAATTAATGGAATATATTTAAAAATTGATGCTAGTTTGTTTTGAATCACTTAAATTTGTGTATTTTAAATATGGCAAAATTTTCACTGGGATTTCCAAGTGACCAGTGATGCTGAAGGCTCAGATTCGAGGTCTGTAATGAGTGAACACAGAAGCTCAAAGGCCACCTGACAATTTTAAGCAAGGCAAGAGAACCCACACATCCACTTATCAGTGCACAGTGCTTCTCGGCCTCCCTAAGTAAAACTCACTCCTTGCAACATCAGCCCTTGTCAGAATTTTATCTTGCATCTAAAAAACAGATCTACTCAAGGGCTGCAAATAAAAGACAGCCTGATTAAAGGCATGTCCTCCAGTTCTGCGGTTTATTGGCACACTTTGCCAACAGGGGTCCAAAGTGCTCATTCTCGGGAATCATCACATCCATGTTCTTAAGGGTGAAAAGTCCTTGCAGAGACGAAAGTCACTAATGTGTTCTTTCTCTTTTCTCGGGTTTTACAGGGTCAAGAGAAAAACCTGTAAACAGAGCTTGCTTTAATCATCTGCCAAGCATTTGGACCCAAGGGGAGGAGATCTTATGGGCAGTCCAAGGGAAAAAGTTTACGTACAATGAGCAAAAAAATACTCCAACAAGCACCTTCTCCATAGGTGTACACAGTTTCAAATTTTTAAAAGATTTTATTGGGGAATTGGGGGAGGGGAACAGCTTTGGGGAACTGGGAAAGGGGAACAGACAAGTTGCTGTCCTTTTGTTCTTCAGTCTAGTTGTGGAGGACATTGCTTCACTGGCCCATGTTGGTATCATCATTGCTCTCTTCTCAGGTGAGGCAGATTAGTCGCCGGCCTCTGGATGGCCACTCACAGCAGCTCTTGGTAACTTACATTGGCTGCCAAACACTCACGCTGGCTGCCGGCCACTCACTGTAGCTTATGACAGCCCACTGCAGCAGGGGCTGCAGCTATGCGGCCCCTGGGACTCACAGTAGCCCAGCTCCAGGTGGAGCTGTTGTTCACCATCTTAGCTGTAAGGGCAGTGTCACTGGCCCCCCATATGTGGGATCTGAACTGGGGCTGCTGGCATCCCAAGCCAGCTCTTAACCAATGCACCATTCGGCTGGCCTTACAGTTTCAAATTTTTAAATATCTAGGATGACAGTATTCAGAAGGAAATATGCATTAAGAGTAAATATATGTTATTGGTAAAGGGCATTGAAGCAATAGAATATTTCATCTATTCTCAATAGGGTGCCACACAATCCCACAAATCAACATGGGTCTGAAAGATCACACTTTGGTCAAATAAGAATTTGAATATTAAATGCTTTAAAATGTGTTTCTCACCAATTACAGCATTTTGCATAGAATCATAAGAAAGATTTTACGGTTTGAAAGTGCTTATCATCATAAAACAAGAAGGTGAAAGGGACCTTGGAAATAGAGCAGTACAACCCAATACAAATGAGAGAGTTGAGACCTTGAATTGAGTTTCCTGAAAATAGCAAAATAGTTATATTGCAGATTTCAGTGCAGAACTGGATTTTATGACTTCCAGTGTAGTCTTTTTCAGTTTATTTGGGATTAAAGTGTGAATTCTGATTTGAGAATTTATAAAAATAATTTACAATTCCACTATCAGATACTGTCTGTGTACTCTGTGTACTGCTATTTCATGAAGGTAAGAGAATTTCTTCCCTAAACTATATGTGACCAAAATAATAATATGACTATCAGAATCCATTACTCATAGAAAGTATGATTTCAGACACTATTTTACATAAAATGTTATAAGTGAATTTTAATAGACTTTTATATTTATTCCATTTACATAAAAGAATAATTAAATACTTGTATGACTAACCTTGGAAAAAAGAAGCCATTTGTTTAGTCTGTTTCTTTACCTGTCTCATGTGTAAAACAGTCCTTATTTGTCATGCCTGGTGTGGGAATTCAATGAGAGAGCACATACAAGGCATCTATTAATAGAACTGTCAGGCATATAGCTACTCAGTGAATGCTTGTTTCCTTGAGGAATATCAAAATCCTGATCTCTATGACTTGGCTACTTTAGCTCCTTTTTGAATGAAAAGGCGTAACCTCGTTGATACACAGAGTCCAGGAATGAATTCTAAGACTGTGGTTGAAAATGTACATACAGTTATTTTTACTTTTCTTTGGCTTTGTCAAAATGACCACATGACCTCAGACCTCCCACTCTTTGTGTGCTGGCTTTTATGAGGCTGGCTTTCAATTTTGTTGGATAAAAAAGAGCCCAACATTCAGTTCTCTGTATTGCAGTTCTTCCATCTAATACACACTGCACTGAGCTGAATGGTGTCTTCCCAAATGCATAACCACTTGCAACCTGTGAATGCGACCCTATTTGGAAATAGGGTCTTTGCAGATATCATCAAGTTAAGACGAAGTCATGCTGCATTAGGGTGGACACTAAATCCAGTAAACACAGAGGGGAAGTGGGGCATGTGAAGATGGAGTCAGAGATTGGAGTTATTCTGTCACAAACCAAGGAATAAATGACTCTGCCGAGTCCTTGACTTAAGACTTTAGTTTCTAGAGTGATGAGAGGATACATTTCTGTTGTTTTAAGCCATCCAGTTTGTGCTAATTTGTTTCAGCAGCCCCAGGAAACTAATACAGTAGTTCTCCCTTATCTGTAAAGGATACGTTTCAAGACCCCTAGTGGATGCTTGAAACCACAGATAGTACCAAACCTGATATCTACTATGTTTTTTCCACCACATACATGCCTATGATAAAGTTTAATTTATAAATTAGTAAGAAATTAACAACCACTAGTAGCAAAAATAGAACAATTATACCAACAGACTATAATAAAAGTTATGTGAATGTGGGCTGTCTTTCAAAATATCTTATTGCACTGTACTCATCCTTCTTGGGATGATGTGAAATGATAAAATGACTTATTAAGTTGAGAACTTTCACCTTCTCACTTAAAGGAAGCACTTTATGGCTTCTCTGTGGTATATCCTAATTGCCAGCATCACTACTCTTGTGCTTTGGGGCCATTGTTAAGTAAAATAAGGGTTACACAAGCACTGGGGTACTGCAATAGTTGATCTGATAACCAAGATGGCTAGCAAGTGACTAATGGATGGGGAGCGTGTACAGAGTGGAGACACTGGACAAAGGGATGATTGATGTCCAGGTTGGGACAGAGCAGGATTGCACAGATTTTATCATGGTACTCACAGTGGCACACAATTTAAAACTTATGAATTATTTATTTCTGGAATTTTCCATTTAATATTTTTGGACCACTGTTAATCACAGGTAACTGAAACCAAGGGCAATGAAAGCACAGATAAGGGGGGACTACTGTACACTCGTCCATACAAAGGTCACAGGCATTTGTACCAATTATGTCGACCATCCTCTGTATTGTACCAGTTAGACTTAATTCCTTTAGTCATCCTCATTTTGGCCTAAATATAAGACTTGGGTTTCTGTAATCTACAACAATCCTGTTACTTCCTACAGAGAGAAAGTGTGGAAAAATTAGGTCACTTCTAGTACTTTTCCAGGCCGTCCAGGCTTATTTTTTCTCCTTGGACCTCACCAATTGGGTCCTCTCTGAGATCAGATAGGTTTTCAGTCTTAATGAAGCATAGAACTGCAAAATCCAGAAGGCCTTGGAGAAATATCATTAGTGAGCAACGTCTGACAACTGGGAATTTCAGGCGAGGAAACATGGTTAATTGACCTGGTGGATAATAAAGTGGTTTCAGGTTTGGAACTTCCCTATTTGAGCTTCCCCACTGACCCTGTTTTATATGTGTGAGGTGGGTTTCTATTCCCCAAAGCATCTACTCCCATGGGATTTTTCAGTAAATGGCGGGCTAAGCCTGTATGTGCAGATGTAAGTAAGGGTCTGGCTTCATTCATGCAGTGTTACATTGGAATACAAAGAGCAGTATATTAAAGTATAAATAAACTTCCTGAGAATTTACTGGAAGTAAAACTAATATACATACATAAATATATAAATATTAATCTATATATTCCATTTGAGTCTTCCATCCAGTTTTTATTCTATTAACAGACTACTGCAATAATCTTCAAATAGGGCCTCTCTTTCTCATCCAAACTGTCCTTTCAACAAACAGATCTGTGTGCAGCCCTGAATTGGAATGAAAGTTACAAAAAATAAAGAAGGCAAGACTTCTGTCTTTGACAACCCATGTTTCCATAAGGAACACACACACAATTATAAGATAAAAGTGTAAATGTAAAGGACTATGGTTAGATAAATTAATTTTTATTGAGAGATTAAGATCAGTCTTCAGGGACAAATGAACTGGTCTTACAAAGTGAGTTGGTGTGAGAAAGAGAGAGAGAACAAAACTAAGGATTTTAAATCCATGTCCTGCCCAAGAATTGCTGTGGTCAGACCACATTAACCTACCTGCAGCATCTCTCTCACCATGTCACTCCCTGCTGATAAAACATCACTGTCTTCCCATCTTGCCACTCGTTGCTTCTGCAGTGAATCCTGACACTGCAGCTGGAATTTAAGCCCTCCTACAATCTGAGATATCTCAGTATTATTCCTGTTACCTTGCTACCCCATTCTCTCATCCTCTGCTCCTTCTGCATAGTACTGCTTAGGACGTTGCCATCATGACTCCAGGCTTTCCCAGTCCTACACCCTTCACCCTTCTCATCTCCACTGCCAATGCTTCAAAACTCAGCTTGGTATCACTTCCTTCATTAAGTGATACTTGTAGCTGTCCTTCCCTCAGCTACAAGTATTCTTCAAGTTTCTAAGTTGCCAAAGCACTGCATCTATTTTTCTACCATGATGTGAGTGATATATTGTGTTATATTTCTCATATATTTGCTGCCCTCACAATGATGCTCACCTCTGTGGTCTCTACCTGGTACCCAATGACAACAGACATGGACAGTGACTTCCTCAGATCCATGAAGTGGGAGAGGGAATGACCCAGTACTTCTATGTGGAAGTTTTAAGGGACTCCATGTGGTGCTGCCACGAGGCCAACATGTCTCAGAAGGTGCTGCTTCTTCTGTCTGGTTCCAGGAATCTTGGCAGCATGGAGCAGAAATGTGGTGACTCATGGAGGACATGTTGAAAGCCCCCTAGGACTTGTGGTTGTATTATCAAAGTGTAGTGTATTGTAAGATGATTTACAACAGGTTCTATATTCTGTCTTAAATGATCAATGAATGTACATGTATCTTCTTTTCCCAATTAGAGTCTGAGAGCTCCCTGTAGAATCTGTATGTAGTCCTTCTTTGAATTCATTCAGCAGTTGCTTATTAAACATTTACTGACTCAATTAATAATGAGTGAATAATTGTAGGAAGTGTGTGTGTGTGTGTGTGTGTGTGTGTGTGTGTGTGTGTGTGTTAAACTGGCATGAACATGCAGGGTGGGGACAGACAGACAGTAAGGAAGAGTGGAAGAACCAGCTTATCTTCTAGTTCTAGTTAGGCCTGACTTTAACCTTACTGCTCCGTGCCTGCTGGACTATATTATCAATTAGCCAGTTGGATATATATGTTTCTTCATTTAGAGATTCAGGTTATATTCTTTAAGATAAAGAGAAGAATTTATTTTGAGAGGATAGATTATAAAAAAGGCTTAACCAAACAGTTAGCTTGACAAAGTGACATATCAGGATAGAGATATATTAATATAACCTGATATAATAAAAATGTGTAAGAATGTTCACTGGGTCTCCTTGGAGTGATGGTGTAGAGCGGTGCTTCTTCAATTTTAATCTGCTTGTTAAAATGCAGATTCTCATAAGGTCGGTTAATGGGGAGGTATTGAGATAACACACTAGTAACAAGCTCTTAGATACTGCTGCTGGCCTTGGATCACACTTTGAGTATCCAAGTGTTGAAGATTTTTGAATTGAGTCAGCCATGGGGCAATATGGTTGATATCTCAAGCAAAAGGAAAAGCAGACAGGGACGGCCGAGTGGCACATTGGTTAAGAGCTGGTTTTGGGATGCCAGCGGCCCCAGTTCAGATCCCACGTGTGAGGGCCGGTGACACTGCCCTCCACAGCTAACAACAGCTCCACCTGGAGCTGGGTTGTGCGAGCCCTGGCGACGGTGTAGGCTGCAGCCCCTGCTGCAGTGGGCTGCCATAGGCTACAGTGAGTGGCCAGCAGCCAGCATGAGCAGCTGGCAGCCAGCGTGAGATGCCAATAGCCATGGTGAGCGACATCCAGAGGACGGCAACCGATCTGCCTCATCCGGGAGGAGCGCAATGACGATGCCAACATGGGCCAGTGAAGCAACATCCTCCGCAACTAGACTGAAGAACAAAAAGACGGCAACTTGTCTGTTCCCCTTCCCCGATTCCCCAATGCTAGTCCCCTCCCCCAATTCCCCAATAAAAATCTTTAAAACAAAAAAAAGCAGACAAAGTTAGTCCCAGTGCCTGATGGAGTATGGGACACAACTAACCTTTATAACAGTGAGTTAAATCTGTGTCCCTGTACCTTTCTCAAAGTCAGAAAGGAAATATTTTGCATGTGATGTACAGTGGACATCACAGCCAAGAAGTTAAAAGCACCAGGACTGCAGACAGAGTCTTGAGTTCAAATTTAAGCTCCTCAATCTAATGGCTGGTAATATTGAGCAACTTCTCAATCTCCCTGAACATCCATTTCTTAGTTTGTAAAAAGAAATAATATCAAAGTATCCCAGATACTGGAAAGAAGTGAGTCTTCCAATTATTTGGTAGCAGGATCAAGATATTAGAAAAGAAGGGGACAAGATGGCAGAGTGGGTAAACTCTGCTTGCCTCCTCTCATGACCACATTAAAATTATAACTTAATTATAGAACAATCACCCTGGAGAACCACCTGAGGACTAACTGAACAGAACTCCTATAACTAAGAATATAAAGAAGAAGCCATGTTGAGATGGGTAGCAGGGGCAGAGGCACAAAATGTGTTGGTTCCATATTCATATGTGGCGGTTAAGAATCAGGAGGTATATATCAGCTGCGGAGGTCCCTACTGAAGTGTGAGGGATCCCAGCCACCATCAGCCTCCTCAGTCCAGAGTACTAGTACCCGGAAGAGAAGTTCTCAAAATATCTGCATGTGAAAATCAGCAGAAACTTCCTTTGGGTTAGATGGAGGGCTGCTAGAGACTCAAGCATCCTCTTAAAGGTCCTAAGCATAGACTCATTCACTCACAAACACTCACCCGAACCTCCAGAAAAGGGAGAGAAGCTCAAAAAGTTCCAGGGATAAACAGGGAAGAACTGAATTGTCTAGCATCAGTGTGAGGGCTGGAGGAACAGCTCTCTCTGGGACTAATGTACCAAACATGTGTCATTGTTCCTTTGTTAAGCCCTCAGCCACACAGCCTGCAGGCATAGGCAGGAGCCAAACCTGAGTGTCCATTAATCTGGCTAACACCATGCTTGCCCCAACCTAGTGATCCTCTGAGACCTGGCCCCACCCAATTCACATACCAGCCTAAACCTCTTTCAGCAATTGTTCCACACAAGGGGCTAGCCCAGGCTCATGCTGCCGAGTTTTCTGAAATCTCTCACAACTCCACAAACCCCAAATAAGAAGTGGCATGCCCTGTACCCCTTGCTAAAGTGGCCTTAAATCTGGCACTAGTGGCAGCTGGCCTGGTTTCACAGCGTAGACACTCCTAGGTGCCTTCAAGCCCAGAACAGGCAGTTACCAAACACAGGTCACTTTGTAGCTCCTACCAGGTGGGCTCTGGCTGCACACAGACAACAGCTGACCGCGGCCTGCAGTGCAGCCATTCAAGAGGCCTTGGAACCAAAATACCTGGTGGCTTGCATCAGACCACACCAGAGCACTACCCAATTAACTCCACAAATGACACACTGAAAGGGTGGACTCAGCAGGCACTGGAGCCTCACTAAAGCAAATTCTGCCCCATAAGGTCAGCACCCAAACAACAACTTGTCAGCTATAGTCACAGCCAGTCCTTAGAGCTACTTAGCCAGAGTGTATATTCCACCCACTGACATGCCAACAGCAATCAAGGCTAAACTACAACAGGAGAGCACACATTGGTCACACAAGGGACACCCTTGGAACACATTTCTCAGGTGAACAGGGAGACTGTACCTCTGGGCCCCACATGACACCTACTACCTAAAGCCTCTGTGTCAAAACTGGGAGATGTAGCAGATATACCTAATACATAAACATGAACACAGAGAGGAAGCCAAAACAGAGAGACAAAGAAATATGTCCCAAACAAATGAACAGGGGAATACTTCAGAAAAACAACTAAATAAAATGGAGACAAGCAATCAATCAGATACAGAGTTTATAACACTGGTTATAAGGATGCTCAAGGAACTTAGTGAGAACTTCAACAAGGGGGTAGTAAGCATAAAAAAAGGGACACAGAAATCATTTAAAAAAAACCAAAACAGTCAAAATGAAGGATACAATAACTGAAGTGAAGAATATACTAGAAGGAATCACCAGCAGAATAGATGAAGCAGAGGATTGAATCAGTGATTTGGAAGACAAGGTAGCAGAAAGCAACCAATCAGAAAAGCAAAAAGGAAAAGGAATTTTGAAAAATAAGGGTAGTTTAAAGGGCTTCTATGACAACATCAAGCATAACAACATTCACATTATATGGGTACCAGAAGGAGAAAAGAGAGAGCAAGAAACTGAGAACCTATTTGAAGAAATAATGACTGAGAACTTTCTTAACTGGGTATAGGAAATAGAAATACTAATCCAGGCAGCATAGAGAACCCAAATAAAATGAACCCAAGAGGACCATAGCAAGACACATCATAATTAAAATGGCAAAGGTAAAAGACAAAGAGAGAATCTTAAAAGCATCAAGAAAAGGAAACTATTAACTTATAAGGGAGCTCCCATTACATTGTCAGCTGATTTCTCAACATAAACTTTGCAGGCCAGAAGGGATTGGCATGAAATATTCAAAGTGATGAAAAGTGAGGACCTACAGCTGAGACCACTTTACTCAGCAAAGTTATCATTTAGAATTGAAGGAGAAATAAACAGCTTCCCAGACAAGAGAAAGCTAAAGGAGTTCATCACCACCAAATCAGTATTACAAGAAATGTTAAAGGGCTTCTTTAAGAAGAAGAAGAAGAAAAAAATATGAATAAGAAACTACCTCAAAGAAAAAACTCTCACTCACAAAGGCAAACACATAATAAAATCAGTGGATCAATCAACAATAAAGCTAGTACAGAGGTTACAAGGCAAAAGTAGGAAGATCATGAATAATTAGAACTATAAATGAAGGGATACACACATACAAAAGAAGTAAAAAATAATGACAAAACATAAATGTGGAGTGGGTGAGTGAAAATGGTAGTGATTTTAGAATGTGTTCAAATTTCAGCAACCATCAACTTAAAGTAGACTGCTATAAACATAGCTTGGTATATATGAAGCATGTGGTCACTACAAACCAAAACTCTACAGAGATATACAAGACATAAAGAGAAAGGAATCCTGGGCCGGCCGAGTGGCGTGATGGTTAAGCGCTGGCTTGGGAAGCCAGCGGCCCCGGTTCGGTCCCACATAAGAGGGCCAGTGACACTGCCCTCAAAAAAAAAAAAAATAAATAAATAAATAAAGAGAAAGGAATCCAAACACAACATTACAGAAATTCCTCAACATATAAGATAAGAGAGCAAGAGAAAAGAAAGGAACAGAAAATTATAAAAACAACCAGAAAACAACTAATAAACTGACAATAATTACATACTTATCAATACTTACTTTAAATGTAAATGGTTAAATTCTCCATTCAAAAGACAAACGGATAAAGAAGATGTGAGATATATATAATGGAATATAACCTGGCTCAAAAACAAAACAAATAAAAGAATGAAATCTTACCATTTGCAACAACATGGATGGACCCAAAGGGTATTATGCTAAGTGAAATAAGTCAGGCTGAGAAAGACGAACATCATATGATCTCACTTATCTGTGGAATCTAAAAAACAAAATAAACAAACAAACAAAACAGAAACAAACTCATAGATACAGAGAACAAACTGATGGTTGCCAGATGGGAGGAGGTTTGGGGGCTGCATGAAAAAGGTGAAGGAATTAATACAAATTGGCAATTACAAAGTAGTCACATCATGGGGCTGTAAAGTATAGCTTAGGGAATATAGTAAGTAATACTATAATAACTATGTATGATGTCAGGTGAGTGTAAGACTTATGGGGGGGATCACTTCATAAGTTATATAAATGTCTAACCACTATACTGTACACCTGAAACTAATATAATATTGAATGTCAACTGTAATTGAAAGAGAAAAAGAAAAAGAAAGGAAATTCTTCTCATGCCACAACATCTTGAAGACAGTGTGCTAAGTGAAATAAGCCAGTTACAAAAGACAGATCTTGCATAATCTCACTTATATGCTATACCTAAGGTAGTCAAATTCTTAGAAACAGAAAGTGGAATGGTGGTTTCTAAGGGATGCAGAAAGGGGGAAATGGGAAATTAGTGTTTAATGGATACAGAGTTTCAGTTTGGGAAAATTAGAATGTTTTGGAGATGAATGTGGGTGATGGTTGTACAACAATGTAAATCTACTTAATGCTACACAATTATAAAATAGTAAATTTTATGTTATGTATATTTTACTACAATAAAAATATAAGATAGGAAGCTTTCTGTCTAGACATAAAGGAGTCTAGAAAAATGGCATCTAGATGCACACACAGACACACATACACTACATGAGGCCAATGGCTTAAAAAATACTAATAATGTTTAATTAAAATCTGAAGATATAGTCAACAATACCATAAAACTTTATTGACACACCAAAAAAAAAATAGTCTGAACAAATGAAATGAAACTATATTCATGTTCTGGGATCAAAGAAGAAAATATTGTAAAAGCCAGGTTTTTTTTTTTTTCTTTTTTGCATTAACTTTTGTGTTTAATGAAATTCTATTCCAAATACTAGCAAAGTAAACCCAACATTTACCTAGAAAGAAAAAATAGATAAAAGAATAGTTAAGAAAGTGTTAGAAAAAAACGAGAAATGGTTGTAGATTTACTCACCCTATTAGTTATAATCTATGCTTTAAAAAATTACAGTAATGAAGATAGTGTGATTCTAAGGCATGAGGTGATAATCGGAAGAGTAAAATACAAAGACGGGAGATAACAACATGGGAAAGCAGCCTTAATATAGAATTACTTTTGTTTAAAAATCTGTATATGTAAAGTAATGAAAGAAAGCATAAAAATATTAACAAAAATTACATGTAGTGTGTGGATTGCCAATGAGTTTCATATTCATCTACATATTTGCATTTTGTTAGTTATCAGAAATGATCAATATGGTTTTTAAAATCAATAAAGGGCGTCATTTTCTAAAAACAAATGAGAAGAAAGACAAAGGTCCCTGCCAACCCCAGGAGAGTACGAATCTGCTTTTTAGAAAGGCCTTCCATTACTCTGGCCTGGCCCACCAGCTTTGTGCTCCTTTCTCTACACTCCTGCTCCCACATTCAATGATGTGTGGGCAGAAAGGCAATAAAATGCTGATCTGGAGAAAATGATGTGAGATACAATCAGGGAGAAATGAAGAAGTAATTTTGAATGAAGATTGGAGAATTTGTCAACAAACTGGCGGAAATCCAGAGAAGAACCAAGGAACGACAGGCCCTGGGGGCTGAAGGTTGGACTTTCGAGTACAGATGAAAAGAAAACATGTTTGACTTGGCTGGACTCTAATAGAGACTTAAATACAGCACTGGAGCACAATCAAACTACCATTAACAAATGCCAGGCAGATCTCCATTCTAAGTGATGCTGAAAGGTCAAAACAACCTTTTAAAATTTCCAGTGCTTTTTAGTTCAACCTGAGGTTAGAGACCATATCTTCCACATAGCACAGATTGCTTTTGCATGTATGCCAAGAGCTTGTTTTCGATGTGCATTTAAGATGCAAATATTGTGGAGAGGAAATGGTCTCAAAAGGGTCCCTGTGACAGAAGACGCTGACAAGGCCAAAATGGACCAGGCATTTTCCCCAGGTTTGCATGGCACAGTGCTGTAATGAAATGGTTTATTCTTCCTGTGGTTCACTTTCCTGCTTGTTTATGTTTATTTGGGGAAACAGAGGGACACTTAGAAAGAGTGATGGTAAAAGAGAGAAACAGATACACAGAAAAAGCAAGGCCAAGAGAGTTCCTGAGAGAGATCCATGTAGAAATTGAGAGGGAAAGAGTGGCTGAGAACCAGCCAGAAAATTGTAAATGAAGATTGGGATAAATGCCAGAGCAGAGAAAATAAAACAGGTGATCAGAAAGCAGGGGAAGGACTGAGAGCTCCCAGTGATCCTTTCTGGGGTGGAGAGCAGTTGGAGATCTTGACTCATTGGTATTTGTCAGACCATTTAAAGGAGGACAGAGATCTGGGATAAGGCATCACCGTTTATTTTTAATATGGAATTGTATTTTGGTTACAAAATGGAAAAAAAAATGTGAAAGTAAAAGGGAGCTTAGATGGAGCTTGGGCACTCTGCATCGAGTCTTGAACGTCTCTCTAAGAAAGATCATGGATAATAGTGCAATGAACATAGGGGGGCATGTATACCTTTATGCTCAGTGAGATAAGACAGGCAAAGAAAGAGAAATACCATATGACTTCACTTGTATGTGGAATCTAAAAAACAAAACAAATAAACAGGCAAAATAAAGCAGAAACAAACTCATAGAAACAGAGCAAACTAATAGTTGCCAGAGGGGAATGGTGGGGAGAGTGAAAAAGGTGAAGGGAAGTAAGAGGTACAAACTTTCAGTTATTATATAAATAAGTCATAGGATAGGGCCTAGGAAATATAGTCAATAATATTGCAATAACTTCTCCCAATGACGGATGGTTACTAGACTCATTATGCTCATATCATAAGGTATACGTATATGCTGAATCACTTTTTGTACACCTGAAACTAATATAAAGTTGTATGTCATCTATACTTTAATAATCAAAAAGGAAAATGCAAAAACAAAGTGGCCTATCACTGGTCTGGGGCTGCTCTTTCTTGTTCCTATGGATGAAACTCTATAATGAGGAGACATTGTTAAGGGTTACCTGTCAAATGTGGGACATTCTTGTTCTGATTTCTTCACTCTGAGGTACTTAGGGTATGCCATAAGGACACATACTTGGGAGGTTTCTTAAATTTAGATGTTCAAGCTTGCCTCGCCCTCAGAAATGATGCCAGACTCCAGGTGTGATGGGTAAGGATCTGGCTTCTCCAGCACTGCCAACGGCATGCGTTTATGGTCTGTCTTGCATCATCATTGTCTGGTTGTATACAAACATGTCACTAAGTAACAAAATAAATATTTTTACTTACCTTTCTATGGTTTGATTACAAAATTATAAAAATCTCTTAAGGAAGGTTACAAATTCCCAAACTTACCTTGATTCAATTTTTACCTAAATAGCAATATTTCCATTCCACCTGGTAATGATGCCATGTCAAAATGGCAGAGATGCACTCACTGTGCAAGGAAACAATGGGCCACGTCTTGGAAAACTGCAGACCCATGATGCTGAGTCTAAGCATGGTACACCAATTATCTTTATTGGAGTTGCCTGCATTTGAGGATTAGCTGGATTATTTGCTTGCTGGTGGGGGTAAGTTCTTCTGGGTATTCTTAGATGTTCTACAACAAGGCAAGGATATGGAAGATAGGAAGAAAAAGAGTGGGGAGAGGTGACAGGGGTGGTAGTAATTTCTGTGTAATGCTCTCAGTCAGTGGGCCTAATTGCAGGTTAGTGCTCAGACTAGAGGCTGGAAGTGGAGGAAAGACTCATTGTCACCAACTCTGAGTAAGATTCTTGACCTTTTGCTGTCTTTTGCTGACTCACTTGCTGTGAGTAACCAACATGGAAAGGAGCAGTGCAAACAGTACCATGGTCACACTGGCCATGAGGTCATCTAGGTCAATACATGATGGGACTGCAGTTGAGAGCTTCTGTGACCTTCTGTGGCTTCCGTCATCTGGGGAGTTATTATCTTTGCAGCAGACAGCCCTGTCATTGTTGCTTTGAGGTGAGGAGGAGTGAGCCTTTGATGTGTAACTCCAGGATCACTGTGGGAGCAAAGAAAAGAGTAATCATTTTCACCCACCCACTGGATCCAGTTTTCTCCATAACAAGCAGCAGAGAAGGTTCTGTGTAGTCAGTTTTAAAAAAAATCAATTTTATTGCACCCATTTTAAGTGTGCAATTGAAGAATTTTGAAAAATGTATACACCTGTGTAACCACCACAATCAAGACAGAATCTTCATCCCCCCAAAAAGTTCCTTTGTGCCCCTTCCCAGGAAATTTCCCTCTCCCAGCCCTAGGCAACCCCTGATCTGCTTTCCATCACCATAATTTAGACTTGTATTTTCTAGAGTTTTGCATATAGATGCAACCACATGGTATGTATTCTTTTATGTCTGATTTTAAAATTAATTCGCTTAATTATTTTGAAATTCATATATTCCACAGTGTATTTATCCAGTCACCTGTCAATGGACATTTGACTTATTTCCAGTTTGAGACTGTTATGAATACAGCTATTATGAACATTTGTGTACAGATCTTTGTGTGGGCATAAGTTTTCACTTCTTGTGAGTGAATATCTTGGAAATGAGCTGCTGGGTCATGTGATGGCAGTTTTCCAGAGTGACTGCACCATTTGGTGTTCCCACAAGTAGTGTATGAGGGTTCTGATTTCTCCACATTTCCTCCAGCACTTGTTATTATCTGTCTTTTCATTATAGCCATCCTAGCAAGTGTGTACCAAGATCTCATCATAGATTTACTTTGCATTTCCCTGACCCTTAAGGATGTTGAGCATCTTTTCACGTGCTTATTGGCCATTTGATTACTCAGTCTGTTGGGTTTTTTTTTTTTTATTTATGAAATGTATATGGGTGACATTGGTTAGTAAAATTATATAGGTTTCAAGTGTACATTTCTATAATACATCATCTATATATTGCATTGTATGTTGGTCTTAGAAACAGAAGCTTTTTATTAACAAGGGAATAGCTATCTACCTAGTGATGTCTGTGGCCTTTCCATGTCAGCAGAGGAAGATGCAGTTTTGTTAACTGGTGCTGAGGATGACCTGGGGTTCACCTCGTGGGATTTCCTTGTGGAACTGACTAGTGGGATTGCTTTGTGGGATCACCTCATGGAATCAGTGTGTGATGCTGCCACCCCGTCCTCCTTGAGCCCTCACCTCTGTTACATCCTTTGCTCACAATTTCACTCTTCTTCCTTGGGTCACTTATAGCTTTTTAGCAACTTCTTTTCTCCTTCAGTGTTTTGCCTTGGATTTAATTGGTAAACATATTTGTTTTTGTAAAAGTAATTCACTAAGAGCTGCTCTGGTTGATCCACTCCTCACAGTCTCCACCTGTGATATGGTTCCTACTCTGATGACATAATTACAGCCTCCTGCAGTAGCTCTGAGAAGCACCACTCCAACCTCCTCTCTTGGACTGAGGCCTTCATCTCCCCAGCTGCCAGGCATGTTGCCTGCTGACAGTTCCCAGTCAAGTCCATGCCCTGGAGTTGCCCTCCCCTGACAGGAATTGCCTTGTTCTTGAGGGTTCCTGCTTGCAGTGCAGAGAATGGAAGGTCGATACAGGGAATAAAAGGTTCTGGCCCCTTTTCCTCAATTCAGGAAATATTTGAAGGGCTATGTCAGCTTTAAGCTTCCTGTGGGATCACCTGAAGGCAGTATTGCATATGCATTGGCATTTCTGTCTGCCCCATCAGGCTTCCACCTGTATGCAAATCTCTGTCTCCGAGTGTGTTTTCCTTTGTACATTAGCTTCCTGTGTTTGCAGTAACAAAGTACCACAAACTAGGTGGCTTAAAGTAACAGAAATTTATTCTGTTACAGTTCACAAGTCCAAAAGTCTGAAGTCCAGGTGTTAGCAGGGTGTGTTCCTTCTGGAAACTCTGAGCCATGCCTCTCTCCTCCCTCTGGTGCTGCCAGCAAACATTAGCCACCCTGGGCTTGTAGGCACATCACTCCAATCTGTCTCTGTCTCCCATCACCTCCTCTGGGTGTGTTTTTGAAAGGGCACTTGTCATCAGATTTAGGGCCCACGTAGGCAATCAGGATGATATAACCTCAAGCCCCTTAACATAATTATATCTGCGAAGACCATTTTTCCAAATATGGTCACATTCACAGGTTCGTGGCAGACATATCTTTTCGGGAGGGGCCACCATATAACCAACTACACTGGGAAACTGGCCTAGGACAGGGGCGTAATGAGCATATGAGGTCTGACAATTAAGTTCATGCACCCATCCTAGAAAAAGTGCTAAATACCTCATTGCTGAATATCACTACAGTCAACTTCGAAGTACTCCCCTTGGGAAGCTATGCACCAATGCCAGCACCTAGGCCATCCTTCAAAGCAATTTGGAACTCTTTTCTGGAATGGCCACCAGAGCTGTCGTCATATTACCCTTGATGTCCTGAATGCCATCAAAATGTCTTCCTTTCAATATTTCCTTTATCTTCAGGTAAAGAAAGAAGTCATTGGGGGCCAAATCAGGTGAGTAGGGAAGGTGTTCCAATCCAGTTATGCGTTTACTGGCTAAAAACTCCCTCATAGACAGTGCCCTGTGAGCTGGTGCATTATCGTGATGCAAGAGCTCCTTCGGGGGCATTTTTGCACACACCTTTCTCATGTCAAGATTTTCAGTGAAGATTTTCCTGTTTCACTATCAGTGTTTACTTGGTCTGCTATGCTTCTCATAGTCAGCCAATGATTTTCAAGCACGATTTGATGAATCTTTGTAATGTTTCCATCAGTTCTACTAGTCACTAGCCTCCCTGACCTCTCTTCATCAGTGGCGAATTCTCTCCCCTCAGAAAAACATTTAATCCATTTGTATGCTGTTTTCTTCATGACATTATCCCTATAAACTTGGACTAACATGTCCGTGATTTCACGTTCACTCTTGCCAAATTTAACAAGAAATTTAATGTTTGTTCATTGCTCTAATTAAAGCTCAAACATTCTTGCAACAGCACAAAAACATGCAATAACAGTGATGATTGCCACTCAGCAAGATACCACCACATATCAGCATGAACACAGCTGTGAGACACTGGTATACCAAGGTTATGAAACCTCACTGAGCTGTTTGTACAGTGCTGCCAAAGTAAGCACACAATGACAAGCTTGTGAACTTAATTGTCAGACCTCGTATTTTAAAGTGGGATTTGGGAGCTGGACCCACCACCAGCTGGCTAGTAAGGATGCCCCCATCACTAAGGGTGAGCAAAGTTCTGCTCAGTGCTTAAACTTTCACTGGTAGTGAACTGGGGTGGGAAGGAAATACACTGGAAGGTGCCTCCAAGATTCAAGAAAAGTGGTAAGAATAAGGAATATGGAACCAAACGAATATTGTATTGAGGGAAAAGCAATGAAAGCCTGAGAGTGATTAATCACCCATTTAAAGTGCAATATGAAAACCACAGGGCCTTGTAGGCAGCATAAAAAGCCTCATCTTCTGTATATCGAGGGCAGAAAACACTGAGGATAAGTCAGTCCTGGGACTTCATTAAAAGAGTAGCAGAGCTCCAGAGAAGGCTGGTTTCTTAACTTGGCAAGCTGGCTATGCCAGGGCAGAGCTCTGTCTGGAAGGAATGGGATGGTATGTCCAAGTTAATGCATTCAAAATCTTGAATTATCCCAGATTACATTAATATGTTGGGCTCACAGAATGGCCATTTCTCCCTGTAGGAGTCTAGACTATCTCCCCTTGTTTGAAGGTACTATGCAGGCCTCTGCCTAAAGCATCATGCTCCCCTCCCTTAGGTATGTCATATCTCCCTTCCTGGCCACCAGCCCAATCACTGGGCTAATATCACAACATGAAGAAGCTGGGGAATGCTGGGTTCTGTAAAGGAAGAGAAAGAGTGTACCTCCACAGAGCTGCAGCACTGCAGGGCTGTACCTCCACAGAGCCCACATGTACTGACAGGAAGCTGGAAGGGGCATATAGGTTGGATGCTGAGGGTATTGGCTCAAAGAAAGTGCAGCCTAAATTTGAAGAAGGTGAGAATTTCTCAGTAGGGAAACACTCTTTTGTGATGTAGGGGCTTTACCCGGGCATGGACCCTAAGAAACAATGTAACCTATTGCTACTGTGGCTCCTGAGGCTTAGAGAAAGTAGTGGTCACACCAAATGAAGTAAAAACCATGATTCTTTTCTTGTACACATGGACAAAAGGATCCAAAAGCTCAGAGAAATGGACATGCTGGAGTAAGGCCAGAAAACCCAGCCACGGTCTCTTCCTTAGGACAACCTGATAAGTGATAAGGAACATGGTGGTGAGAGCAGTGCAGCATCATTAAGAAGCCCCAGTGGGCAGTGCAGTTATGGACTGATAGTAGTGTGATAGCAGGATCTTGAGATAATAGAGGGAAGGTAGTGGAGCTTAATGGTCAGAAGCAAAGTGGCTGCCTGAATGTCACACCCTGGCACTGGCCTCCCACTGAGTGGGAGGGAGAGCATGTCAAAGAGAAGCTACCCTATTAATGACCTAGCCTCAAAAGTCACTTCTGCAACATTCCATTGGTTAGGAGGGCATCACTAAGTTTGGTCTACATTCAAGAAGGGGAAATTGGGTCTACCTTTTGAAGGGATGAATGTCAAAAAAATTGCATATATCTTTTAAAATAAGTGAAGAAACATTCGTAAAGGAGATTTGTGCTTCTTATCACAGCAGCTGAAGGAACTGTGGGTTCAGAAGTCATGATTCCCAAATGGGAACATTCTCACCAACAGACATGAAGCTTTAGCTGAAGCTGCTGCCCAGTCTCTGTCTGTATTTGCATCAGGAGACCAGCAGACAGGAGAAGGAGACAGCAACCTGGCCGGGGCAGCTAGCAGGTGTGAGGTAGAGAAAGGTAGAGCGAGCACGTGGCCCACGGGGCATTTCTTGATAGACTTCTGCCCAATTTTGTTAGTCAATGAGCAAGCATATTAACTGTGGCCCAGGGGGCTGGGCAATGCCACTCAGTGAAGTCACCTAGAGTGGGAAGGAGCTAGCCTTGAGTCAGGTGAATCTGGACAGGGTTTGGAGGAAGGAGATGAGCTCCCACGCAGTCCCTGAGACCACATGCTGCAGCGGGACTGCCTTCTATCCCACGGACTTCCCCTGTGGAATTGTGCCTGGAAAAGCAGCCATCCAGGGTTCTTGAGGGGCTTTGCCCCATCAGAGCAAACTCATCACATGAGGGAAGTGCATCGAGTTGCACAGTGATGAATATGCTGGGTGCACCTAGACATATAGCGCCTTCCTGACTGAATACTCCTTCCTCCTCCTGCTGAAGTGCTGCCTGCTGTGGCCCACAGCCACATCTATCTCCAGGGACAGCTTGTGGCTGAGAGAGCAGCCATGCCCGTGGCCATTACCTTCTTTGGAGACAGCCTACACATCTGAACAGCCATCCCAGCTCCAGAGCTTTATGCGGTATGAACTGGGGCCCTGCTGCATCTCCACGTACTTCCCCGCTTCTTCTGCACAGCCCTTTACCCTCTCTCCCTTGCAGCTGTTGCTTTCAAGTGCATTCTCCACTGTATCTTCTGATTGCTGATATTGATTTCAGTGCCTTTTTCCCAGAGAACCTTCTGAACTACCGTTTATGTGGTAGTTACTGTGCTATGCCATGGCTTTACACACATTGTTTCTCTAAACCTACTCAATAAGTCTATGATGTAACTCCCATTAGTATCCACACTGTACGGCTAGATATCATATGTCCAAGTTCACAGATATAATAAGTAACAGTTTAGTCTCAGTTCTGTCTCTAAAGCCTGAAGTCTCGAAGGTTACTTAGGATATATATTTTTTTTAATTTCATGGTCTTGAGACAATGATATCTATTTAACATCAATATTTTCTGATATTATGGGGTGTAGCGCCTAGATGATAGTATAGATATAACAGATGTATGGTTAGCTTTGCTGCAATAACAAATAGCCCTGAAATCAACAAATATTGGTTTCTTGTTCACATTACATATTGGTAGTGCTAAGTGGTCTGTTGGGACTTTCCCTGGCACAACTTCTCATTCTAGGACCAGTGCAAAAAGTTCAGCCTTATTTGGGTGTGTCCTTCTTATGGCAGAGGGAAAAGAGCAAGAGGGATCATGGAAATTTGTGATGGAATATGTTACATCTGCTCACATAAGCATATTACTCTGTGAGCCCAGAGAAGGTGGCATCAATGTGTCATTCTTATAGGGAAAGGGAAATAAATGATTATGAACAATATACTCTTTTACAGCAGATATCCATGTCAGGGCTATAGCAACTAATAATTCATTCTCACCAGCTAAACAATTTAAATTCAGAAATTACTTATGTAATCCATAATGAGGGGATATTCCAAATGCAGAGACGAGCTTGAGTAAATCCATGAGGAGTTCCTTCAGTGGAGAGGGGTTGGGGCAAAAGGAAATGCATCGGATTGCTCCCAGACCAGCCTTTGTGAGTTTGGGGGATTTATTTCCTCCAGGTTGGCCACCAAGAAAGACTCTCCTTCCCCAGCCAATGTTTTGCAGGTGTAAGTGAAACAGGATGCCTAGGTTAGCAGTGGTAGAAGAATGAGAAGAAGCATGGTCAAGTCTGTCGTTTTGCAAGAGAGATTTTTAATCTTACAATTTTGATGTGAAAACACTGATTTGAAAGTACCCTTTCCCCATTGTGCTTCGCTTTCTTTCAAACTTGGTACTACTGAGACCCACTGAACATGACTTGGCAAGCTGCCAAACTACATAGGTCCCAGTCAAGTGCCTAAGAATGGAAGTGAGCATGTGGTGGGAAAGGGTCTATGGATGTTTTGTGGAAATAAGCCCCTCATGAAGCTGCAAAAACAGTCACTTCTTCCTTGCTTTTTAAATCTCAATAAATTAGATTAAAGTCACCAGCTTTCTTTTGTTGTGGAGTTGGAAATTTTAATTCCAAATGGTTAGCTTTGACTAGAAACATTTTATTTTATTTTTATTTTTATTTAATTAAAATTTATTAGGGTGACAATGATTAGTAAAATTACATAGGTTTCAAGTGTACAATCCTATAATACATCATTTATATATCACATTGTGTGTTTGCCACCCAGAGACAGTTCTCCTTCCATCACCATACATTTGATCCCTTTTACTCTCATCCACCCCCCCTTACCCTCTGTTAACCACTGAACTAATTGTCTGTGTCTATGAGTTTTTGTTTCTCTATTTGTTTGTCTTGTTCCTTTGTTGCTTTCAGTTTTATATCTCACATATCAGTGAAGTCAGAACCATATGACTAGTAACATTTTAGGAAGTTAAAAAAGATTGTGTCTTTCACAGGAGAGCTCCTATGTTATAAGAGAGTTCCAAAAGATCAGAATTAAAAAAACAACAACATAATAACTAGCTTCATATTTTTAAATTGGTTTTATATCTGGGTTCTATTGTATGAAAAGAATTAATAATTTAAATATTATTCACTAGTATATTTAAAAACTAAATCCACTCACTTTACCATAACAACTTCAGCAACCTAAAGTAAAGCTGGTGACATTTGCAAATTCTCTGACTTAAATGAACCCTATAGAAATGAGTGTTTCCAATTCTATATTATTTTGCCTCACGCAGATCTTCCTTATTTGGGAGATACAACTTAGTGATTATTTGCATGAATGTTATCTGCATTTAAGCTCTGAGAGAGCTAGGAGGATGATCCATGCTAGCCAACACTTTTTTCTCTCTGTAGATGTGTCTGGTTCATCGCCTTATAGAGATTGGCTAGAAACGCATTTAGTTTTATGAAATTATTTAAAGTCAAGAATTGTTTTCAGAAGTCTGACATAAAAGCCAAAATGTTTTAGCTTTTTCACTTAAAAATAAATATAAATAAAAGTTGACTTTAAAAATGTACATTTTCTGAAGATGATTTTTGTAAGATGTAATGGTCAGAAGACAAGAATTGCCAAAGTTTTATATGCTTGGTAACTGGTGGGAAATGCTTTCTACTGTATAGACATGTATTTTCATCTACCTACTATCAATGAGATACTAGCTCTATTCAAGGGGAGGTGAGGCCAGCTCCTTGGAGCTGCATGAAACTTTCACTGAGGTACTATGTTGTGTTCAAGATGTGAAGTAATGACAGGTTATTCATATTTATGACAACTTCATTGCTAAGACACCTCTACCTGGGAACTCATCAGACATTTACTGCTGAAAATATTGCTTAGGTCAACATTCACATGCAAAGTTCATAGAAAAAGCAGTTCAAATTCAGGTGGAGATAAGTCAAATTCAGAACTAAGAAATTGATAATTTGTGGGTTTCTAAAGAAATCTTATAAAGTAAAATTAGTCAAGTGAGAAGATCTGAATAGACATTTCTCCAAAGAGGACATACAGATGGCCAATAGACATATGAAAAGATGCTCAATATCAGAGAAATGTAAATTAAAATCACAATGAGATATCACCTCACACCTGTCAGAATGCCATCATCAATAAATCAACAAACAACAAGTGTTGGTGAGGATGTGGAGAAAAGGGAACCCTCACGCACTATTGGTGGGAATGAAAGTTGGTGCAGCCACTATGGAAAAAAGTGTGGAAGTTCCTCAAAAACTTAAGAATAGAACCACTTTATGACCCAACAATTCCACTTCTGGGTATTTATCCAAAGAAATCCAAAACACTAGTTCAAAAAAGATGTAAGTACCCCTATGTTTATTGCAGCATTATTTACAATAGCTAAGATATGGAAGTAACCTAAGTGTCCATCAATAGATGATTGGATATTCAAAACTTCCTGACACTTGAATGAAACTTATATTCATTGGTTTTGTTTCATAAATTCAGCTTTACTCTTGCTTTTCCCCAGGTCATACCAGCCTAATGGTATAAATTAATTTATTTTTTCAGCCCCCATTTATCATTTATTCATTCAAGAAATATTTGCTGATTTTTACTACATATCTGGCAATATGATTCAGGAATAAACTCTTCAGGCTTAAGAACTAATTTGATAAAACAATTTTTGGTTGCAAGAAGTGTCAGTGAGGAAATAAATAGTGAAATTGGAGGGACTAAAAGGTGGCAGTGGTTAAAGCAGAGGAGGCTCATGTTATAAAGTGACAAGGAATGGCTATACTTAAAGCACAGGAAGGAACCAGCCATGCAGACAGCCCAGGGGGATGGCATGCTATGTGGAAAGAACCAAGCAGGAAGGCTCTGAGATGGTCAAGAGCTTGGCATGTTCTGGGAACAGAATGGATCTAATTTGGCTTCAGTGTAGGGGGCGAGATGAGATAGGTAAGAAGCCTAGATTCTCTTCGAAGTGCAATGGACACCCCTGAAGGGGTTTAGGTAGAGGAGTGATGAGATCTGATTTTCATTAAATCAGAATCATAACATTAAAAGACAACGGTTACTAGCTTTATCTATCCCCCTGAAAACATTGGTCTTCTACTCCCTACAATTTTCTCTTTTGTAGCAGAGAAATTAGAGAATCCTTAGAGATCCTTGTATGACAATTAAGTCTGACAATTAAGTTTGTGAACTTGTTGCAACCCTTTTTGATATCAGAGGGATTCTTCATTATGAATTTATACCAAATGGACAAACATTTAACCAAGTTTACTATTTGGAAGTGCTGTAAAGGCTGCATGAAAAAGTTAGATAACCTGAACTTTTCACCAATTCATGGCTCTTGCATCACAACAATGCACCAGCTCACACGGCACTGTCTGTGACAGAGATTTTAGTCATTAAACAAATATTGGAACACCCTCCCTACTCACCTAATCTGGCCCCCAATGACATTTCTTTACCTGAAAATAAAGGAAATGTTGAAAGGAAGACATTTTGATGACATTCAGGACATCAAGAGTAATATGACAAGAACTCTGATGGCTGTTCCAGAAAAAGAGTTCCAAAATTTCTTTGAAGGTTGGATTATGTGCTGACATTAGTGCATAGGCTCCCAAGGGTAGTATTTTGATGGTGACTGTACTGATAGTCAGCAATGAGGTATGTAGCAGTTTTTCTAGGATGAGTTCATGAACTTAATTGTCCGACTTTGTATGTGCTTCTACATTTGCAGTTCTTGGAGTCAGCTCTCCTCCATCCTGACATTCTCAACTCTCATAGAAACCTCTCTGATCATATTCTGGCTTTATTCCTCCTGGATCAAGATGTTCTTGTCACTTGGTTAATGGTATACTTCCTGGAAGAAGCTGTTACCCTATCATTTTTTCATGGTGTTACCTTTGTAATTGGTTTTATCAATGCTCCTTTGCTACATTTCTTCAGTTCCCACAAGGAAGAGAAGGACATACACTGCGTCCGCTTGTATTCCAGTGAGTGGATGTACGGGGGAAGGGTAGAACTGCCTGGCCTGAAGCAACCTGAATAGCAGATATATGGGAAGCACACACCTCCCAGGCTGGAGGTGAGGTAGATCCAATAGCACCTGTTTGAGTTCTTGCAATTCCAAGAATTCTGTTAAGGATACTCTCAACATAACTCTTAAGATTTCTGAATCAAAAACTATTAGAGAAACAGTTTATTTGTTTGTGTTCCTGGGATATGTTGGGGAAGGGATTTGCAGGTGATACTAATAAATGTGCTCCAGAGATGTCACACAGGATATAGGCAATAATTGTGATATCATGGTTTTCCATCTAGGAAGATGGAAGTCCAAGGAAAAAGCATCAGTTGTATTCAATGGACGTTCTGGGAGTTCATTGCATTTTAGGAGGTTGGGAGAAATCCCATGGGTCACCATTCCTCTCAGCAGAGGGAATCTGTCTATAGTTTTCATCCATATATCATGAATTTAGTCCTGGGTTTAACTAGACAAGGGCTGCCCTACTTTGCAATCTTCTCCACCCTTCTTTGTCACTTTCTGTAGACTTAAAACAACAACAACAACAAAAAAAAAACAGAATGAAAAGGGGGTATTTTAGTTAGAGTTGTCTTAGGAAAAATTAGTACAGGTAATTTATGGAAAAACATTGCTTTCCAATTTCAGAACTACTCAAACTATCAGGTAGATATATATAGAACACTTTATGATCTTGCAGGTCCTAGGATCTGGCTAAAAATGAGTTCTAGGGGTGATGCTTTCTCTCTCCCTTTTAAAATTTTTCTTCCCCAATCAGTTTTGTAAGCTTAACCAAGGATGATTATCAAGCAAGATTCTTAATTGTTGTCCTAGCACAGATTTTACTTCATTTGAAAAACATCCCTGGTGTTAATGAAATATCATTAATGAAAAATGATAGCTGAAATGAAAAAGTTAATGTTTCACAGATTAAAAGAGCTCACAAGGCATCTTTCAGGAAATGTTTTATAAAGTTTGTGAAAATTAAAAGAACACCACAGTCACCCAATGTTCTTGACATGAATTCTAAAGTAAGTAATTCCAAGGATTTTGTGTGTTGGACTGAAAGATCATTGTCCCCTTGAAGGAGATCTATATCAATAGAAGAGAACTGAGATTAGTGTAAGGCAAAACTTCTCAAATGTAAGAGGTATGAGGCTTGAAATTCACTTCTAAGTACAATCATTAAAAAGTGTTCTCTTGTGGTGGAACTTTTCTATTTTTTAAACTTTTTTTCTTAAGGCAATTAAAAACAATACAAATCTGAAGAAGAAAGTGGGGAGGGATAGCTGTAATTGTTCAGTCATTCTCTCCCTTCCTCCCTCTCTTTCTTTATATGTATGTATGGCTGAGTCTTCTTATCTCTGGGAGTCATGTTCTGTAAAGTCAACGAAAATGCCGAATTGACAAATATTGAGCCACTGCTTCTAGGTTTAGGAGAAATGCAAGCTTAGTTTCACAACATTGTCATCAACAGATTAATACATAATCTTGTTTTAAGATCCCTTATTTAATATATATATTATTGATTCATTAACATTGAACTCATGGCCAATGGCACTATAACTCACTATTGAATGAAGTCTATCTAACATGCATATTACTGCATTTTGGAAAAGAAAAATTCAGATTCTGGTCACTTAGATTTTATGAAACATGCTGGCACTTGGCATATGTGGATCCTCAAGACTCCTTGGATTCCAAGAAACCTTTAGCTCTTCGTAGGCTGGTCAAGCCTTCAAAAACCTTATCTAATACAAATTCCTTTACTTGGAAATTCTTCAGTACTCAGGTAGAGGTTATTAGGATCCTGTGAATTATTTGGACTAAATTAGGCCAAGAACTTAGATTATCTTCCTTTTAGAAAGGTTGAGAAGTGGGAATTTCCCATTATGAAAGGATTGTCATGAAGATTCAAGCAACATACTCTCAATTTGAGAAGTGTTGATGTAGGTTTGCTAAACTTCCCAGTTTACACTTTGTGGAATGACCTGATTTCCACGAACACAGATGACATTTCCCATTTCACTATAGCATGTTTAGGTATTTTTAAGGAACTAAAAATCGGAGACGGAGGATTCAGAAAAAACTCTCTCTGCTTTTGACTAGTTAACTTCTGCTTGTGTGCCCCTTCAGTTATAATTTCCTTGAACATTTTTCCTCCTCTTAACTCAAAAGGAAATGACACTTGACCTTCTTCTTAACAGTGACTCAAAAATGAAATAATATCAAAACGAGTAACTGATTTTATGTAATTGAGAGTAAGGTATTGTCAACTGACTGTATTTCTTCTGAAATTTCTAAGATTAGCCAGCCCAAAAGATGTAGGGTGATGTGGGTGGTGGAAATTACTTGATGGAACAATGAGGATAATGGTAACTTGTAGTTACCACTCTCCTGACTTGTCGGTAAGATGTTATCTTCAGGCATGGTATTGTTAATAGGCTGCAGAACCAACAGAGGGGTACATGGCTCTTTGACCTGCAGCATAGTTGATGCTCTGAGTTGCTGGAGGGCAGCTTGCACTGAGTTGATTGTGATTGGAATTTCCCTAGACGTCATAAGTTTTTGGTGGTTAATACTTACAATTCAGTTTCCCTTGGCTTGCACAATACAGACTCCCCAGTCCCATTTCAAACTTTTTCCCAGTTGTTACAGGAAGTCCTCAGACATGTCTTTTGTTAACTAGCCAATAATTCTCACTATTTTTTCAGTTTGGGCCCTTCTATTGATCACTGCTGATTCTAGGGTCACTTAATGCTGGCACCTGTTACGTTTCACTAGAAATGCAGGGGAGGCACCTTTCTTCCACCTCTTGGTCTCCTAAGCTTTGAAAAGTCATTGCTTCTCATATGTAAGTTTTCCCCATTTCTTTTATAAATAAAGCCTGGAAACATAAGTTTCTTCTACTTCTGCAAACAAGCATCTCACTCAGTTTTTTTCTCTAGTATATGGATTCCAAGGGCTACGCAACTCTAGCAGAGTTGCCTGGACATGTGTGAATCCTTATGTGGGCACAAATGCACTCCATGACACCCAACTCTAGGTTAACATTAACATTGGTGAGATAGATCATTTCCCTAATCTGCTCTCTGTGGCTGCCCATGGAAGGACACATCAGGACCTCTCTCTCCTCTTTTCTGAGATGTTATATATTAGTGTTGTTTGAAGTGTCCAGTAACTACAGAGCATTAGAAACAGAGTTATTTTACATGGATAGTCAATGCCCTAAAAGAAGTCTCTCAACCAAAAAAAAAAATCGGGAATATATTTGTCTGTTATGAACGAAGTGTTTACACATAAGATAATTACCTGTTTATAATCATAATATTAACAAACTTGAAACATGGATTCTTGGAGAAGAATACTTTATGAAATGAAAGTGGTAAAGCTATAGCTTGATTTCTATATAGATATTTTTTGGTGCCTTCTGTGATTTCTAAAGAGTTACCTAAGGCAGACAATAAATAATAGTGATAATTAGTTGCTTCCAAAAAAAGTTCATGTTTGGTGAAAAAGTTGAAATTTTTAGCTTCTCTCTCAGGCCTTGTTGAAGCCTGGCATTCTAATCTTGGTTAGGACAACAGTTTGATCTACCACCAGCAAATTGAGTGGCAGCAATTATCCTGTTAATTAGTCAATACTTTCTTCACTCTTTTCCTCTTGCCAACTGTGAGAACTGGACTAGATAAGCAGAGAAAAGAAATTGAAACTATGTAAGCACTGTTAGTGCATTTGCTTGACCTAACTTTCTAGAAGAGAATATATTCAAATGAAGAAAAGCAATGTTAGTAAAATTAAATGGGGTGTGTGATCTCATTGTTTTTTAGACCAGTGCCTCTCAAACTTTAACATACACATGCATCACCTGGAGATCTTGTTACAATGCAGATTCTGATTCAGTAGGTCTGGATTCAGTAGGGTGGGGCCTGAGACTCTGCGTTTCAACAAGGAAAGTTGATGTCAATGGTACTGTCCCAGGACCACACCTTTAATAGTCCAGAGCTAAGAAATGTTTAACTTCTCTTCCTCTTTTATTATTTGACATGTGACTATATCACCAACCATTTGGACCTCTGAGATTAAAAGACAAGAACAAAAAGTAACTGTAGCTTAGTTTTGCTAGTTATTAGCTATTGGGATAAAAACTTAATGAGTCTTAGTCTGTTCAGACAGCTATAGCAAGAATCCACAGACTAGGTAGCTTATGAAGAGCAGTAATTAATGGTTCACATCTCTGGAAGTTGGAAAGACCAAGATTAAGGTAGCATCATGGTTGTCTTCTGGAGAAGGCGTTTCCTGTTCACAGCTGGGGCCTTATGGTAATGTCCTCACTTGGTAGAAGGGGTGAGGGACCTCTCTGGTCCCTTTGATGAGGGCACTAATCCCATTCAGGAGAGCTCCTCTCTCAGGACATAAGAACCTCCCAAAGACCCATCTCCTAGTACCATCATCTTTTTCGGTTAGAATTTCAGTGTATAAATTTTGGGGGTATATAGTGGGAAGAAGCTACTAGAACAGTGTTTCTCAAATGTTATAGTGCCCAGGAATTATCTGAAGATCTCTTTCAAATACATATTCTGATTCAGTAGAAAGATTGGAGCCTGAGATGCTGCATTTCCATCAGGCTCCCAGGTGACACTGAAATTGTTGCTCTAATTTTGAGTAGTGAGGTTACTTACTTAGTAGTTAACAGAATTTACAACTCACCCATCCTTCTTCTGTTTGCTTGTCCTTGTTGAATTTTCATGTGTCAGAAATCTGAACTTTATTTAAATAGGATACTTGCAAAACTCTGGAGAAGGGAAAATGAGAAAAAGAAGGTGGGGTGCAGAGTGTCTATGTCAGGAAACAGCAAGTTGGGTTCCCTTTGATTTAAGTTCTTCCCCACATGGATTCATTTGTTGGTTGTTTCATGATGTTTGTACCTCTTTTGTGGCCCCCAAGCCCAGAGGTATCCAGATGGGTCATCATTCTGCTGCATATCCAGGCCCTTTAAAAGGAGGACAACAAATAATTTTAACCCAGGGAATTTCCTTCATGACCATAACTGCCTCTTCTTCTTCCTACCTTCAATAAACAGAAGTCAGTGGGGCTTCAGTCACCCCTCACTTCTGTTCAGTTCAAGTTTCTGTCTGCACATGTGTGTACATATCATTTGGAGACAAGCGGGAAGGCCGGCTTGGATTCGCCACCACTCCAAAGCGACCCCTCATTTCCCAGATGGGCAGGAGTGGCCGAGTGCAGGCTCCCACATGTGCCTAAGCACTGCTTCTTCTCAGTTCACTTCCAGTGCACCCTCACCTCACTCCCCATTACCCCCACCCTGTCACCACATGGCTCCTGGAGTCAGTCTGGGCTCTGACTGTTGGACACTGACTGCTGAAGACAAGCAACATAGAAAAAGCCAGGGTCATGTTCCCAGGAAATACTTCACCCATTTGCTTACTTTCCCATTAGACACCCATATACTTCCAGATGATCTTCTGTTTCTGTTCTGAACACATACACACATACATACACACATCACCTTTCTCTATTTCTTGTGAAATCATTGCACAAGCGTGAAAGCTGAAAAACATTCTACTTCCTTACCAGCCGGTTGAAAATTTCCTGATGACAGTCTGAAGCAACCACAATAGGCAATGAGTTAACATTTCAGTTGGGAGGATTTCCTCACCTCCCTCTCCTGTCAATGAGGCATAAACTTCCCAGCTGATTTCTCCATCTGGCCCTTCCATTCCTGGAAACTTGCTTCTTAAGAAGTCAATGGGAAGATGTGAAAAAGGAGTGTGCCTAGGCATGGGAGGTGGAGATGGGGCCCATGTGGTCTAGTGGCTCTCTCATGGGACCAGGAGTGGGAGCCTGCTGCCTATTTTTGAACATTGCCACTCATTCACCACAGGGATGCAAGCTCCTGAGTTCTCAAGATAAAATTAAAATGAAAATACAGAGGAGTTATAGTTCCTCATTAGAAATATTTTGAGCATGAACATTTCAATGACTGGTCACATACATAAAAATCTCAGCTAACTTTAGACAAAAAATATAAGCCACAATTTCAATAGAAAAAGCTTTTCTCAACAATTAATATATACAATATAGAAAACAGCAATAGCAAGATCTGATTTCTTAAATGTTGAAGGGTAGACATCTCTCACTACTCCCTGCTCTTTCTCAGCATTGGTCTAAGGGGGTGGGCTTCATGTTAGGAGTCAGATACTGATTTAATTTTCCCAACCTGGGTGAGAAAAATTCTTAGAGTTGTAACTTCTTGTGAGTCAAGTTACCATGCCACATATAATAGTGTTGTGCAAAGCCAACTGCCACAATCAGAGACAAGGAATTAAGATTGTAAGAGTGAAGTGGATACATGAATCATCAAGGCTTCCCTCACTGTCTTTTACGCTGCAGAAAATATTCACTTCAGCATAGAATCCCAAGAACTCAAGGGAATCCAGATTCTACGATCATATACCCCTAACACATCTTTGCAGAGTGCGGTCCTCATTGAGACTGACTCAAGCAGAAACATCACATTGTTTAAGCAACGTGCATTACAAAAAAATAATTATTTCCCTTACTTTGTAGCATTGATGACCATAAAGATCTGACCCTCTTCTCATAGGAGCCAGAAAAAACACTGTTGTTGTTTCAAGTCAGGCTGAGAGGGTTACTTACTGGCTGGTTGACCAGTTGTAGCACTGGGCCCTTGACACGCTGCATCTGGGGGACATTGCAGCCATGGCACTTGTGCACTTTGTATGTGCAGTTGTCAGTTCCAGAGCTAAGTAACTCACATGTGCTATCTCATTTAGTCATCAGAGTCTCCCTGTGTGGTAGATATCATTATCCAGATTTTACAAATGAATAAACTGAAGATGGAGGAGTTCAGTGACTTAATTGAAGTCAGATAGCTATTAAATGAGAGAGCTAAAACTCAAACCAGATCTGTCAGACACCAATGCTAATGCCGGCAATGGCTACCATAAACTGCCTTCAGGACCACCTGAAACCCAGGAACTTATGCCCGAGACTCTATGTGGTCCAAGTTTGATTAACCTCAAAAATATGAAAAAATTAAAATTAAAAAGAAAACCTTTGTGCAAAAATATACAAAGTATTATTATGCACAGAAGAGTATTGAGGGTGTGTCCTTTTCAGGCACATAGGAGGCAGCCTAATGAATGTGATCCCTGGCATAGACCCAAGTTTGATCCTCATCTCTGCAGCTTACTGAGTCCCAGTTTTATATTCTGGAAACAAGTACAACGCATACCTCATATGGTTGTGGGGGGTGGTGGTTAAATGGAGGCCATCCATAAAGTGCTTAGTACATAGTATGCGACACATAGTAAGTGTCCAATAAATTGTGTGCATGTGTGTGTATGTGTGCATGTGTGTGTGTGCATGTAAGTATACACACAAAAATGTAAGTTAATCTGGATGGACCTGGGAAGGTCAAGCTCTTGCATCTTTTAAGTCATAAAAATATTAGTGACCCAGGTAGAGACATAAGAGACACATGATCTCTATATGCATATATTGTACACTCATGAATCTACAACAGGTCATGGCAGTATTTGATCTCTTAGATAATTACAAAGGATTCATCTGAGCTGAATTCTATTGGGAGAATCTCTTTATTTTTAATAAGAAGCAGCTAATCCTTAATGCCATATTATAAGGTGACAAATTAGGAGCAACATAGTAGTTAATATCTTTGGTGAAGACCTGTTGGAGAGTTAGAAATCATGCCCAACTAGATTGATCATTTGTGAAAACATTTGCTCAAGGATGCTATGTATGTATGTATGTATTAATTATTTCAGAAAATGAAGAACCTCTCTTTCGTGGCATAAAGCAAAGAACATGTTGACTAGCCCCCTGTGGACTCAGAGCCTGTGTTTGGAGCAGACTGCAATTACCTTTCCTTTGGCAAAGGCTAAGAGCAAGTGTCTTCATTCTGTAGCCAAAACAGACATTGAAGGTCACAAGATCTGGCATATTCAGTAATTGCTTTTCAGTGGCTTGATTCAAAATGTCCTTACAAGTACGATTATTAAGCCCCTGCCCTAAAGTCACCTGTAATCAGCTGAAGTGAAGCATAGGAAGAAGCAGTTTGTGGCAAGCGCAGTTCATTGTATTCTCATATTGTACTATGTTCTCCACAGAGTTTCCCCTTATCATGTCATTAGGAGCAGCACAATCAATTTAGCCTGTGAATTTTTAATGCATCATTCTTTTCAATTTTTGTTCCTAGAAAAAAAATTGTGTATTTATGTCTTGCATATGAAATGGTGGGATAGCTTGAACTCTAGAGAATGGCACTTGATCTTCCTAGTAGAAATTACTCATACCTCACCAAAGATGTACCATTGGCAAATAAGCATACGAGGTTTGACAATTAAGTTTGCAAACTTGTTGTAAAGCTGTTGCTAACCATTTTTGATATCAGAGGGATTATTCATTATTAAGTTATACCAACTGGACAAACATTTAACCAAGTTTACTATTTGGAAGTGCTGAAAAGGCTGCGTGAAAAAGTCAGACGACCTGAACTTTTTAGCCAGTGTTTCATGGCTCTTGCATCACGACAATGCACCAGCTCACATGGCACTGTCTGTGAGGGAGTCTTTAGCCAGTAAACAAACAACTGTATTGGAACACCCTCCCTACTCAGCTGATCTGGCCCCCAATGACTTCTTTCTTTTTCTTTTTTTTTTTTTTTTTAGCTGAGCCATCATGCCACCTGTTGGCAGATCAGCAGCTGCTCAGTTTGGGCTGGGAATCCAACCAGCAACCCTGTTGCTCAGAGCTTGCACTCTTGAGCGAGCTCTTAATCAACTGAGCCACTCGACCAGCTCAATGACTTCTTTTGAAGATGAAGGAAATATTGAAAGCAAGCCATTTTTTTTTTGAAATGTAAGCGGAAACCTAGAATCACGCATTAATACCTGTTCTTTGCAGAGGTAAGTATCCCAAGAGTTGATCGTTGGGCATGGAGGCCTAGGTTTTGTTTTTGTTTTTTCCTCATCTTTGTTTTTATTTTTTATTATTATTATTATTAGTTATAGATGTACAATACAATGCAATAGTTATCCTTTTTACCCTGTCCCCCCTCCTTTCCCCCTCCCCTACCCCCTCCTCTGCCCCTTCCTCCTCCCCTGTCCCCCCCACCCTGATATCATACATATCTATTACAATTCCACTGACGACATCCCCACACTATATTCCACATCCTATGACTATATATACATTAAATTATAGTTAACATCTAATATTATTCAGCGGCAGCTTCAGATGTACAGTGCACTGGTCAGGGCCTCTACACCATCCATGAACTAGTCTCCCTAACAAGACATGAGTCTATCTGGTCCCCTAAAAAAATATTTACAATATTATTGATTATATTCCCTAACCTGTCTCTTCTATCCCTGGGTAATATTGTAGTTACCAGTTTATGTTGCCTTGTCCCTTCCCCTTCTCCCTCATGCCCACCCCTGTCCCATCTAGCCCTAATCAGTTTTTCCTTTGTGTCTCTAAGATTATTTCTGTTTACATTGCTCATTTATTCAGTTCTTTAGATTCCACATATAAGTGAGATCATATGGTATTTGTCTTTCTCTGACTGACTTATTTAACTTAGCATAATGTTCTCTAGGTCCATTCATAGCAGTACGATTTCTTTCTTCTTTATAATTGTGTAATACTCCATTGTGTAAATGTACCACAGTTTCTTAATCCAGTCATCTACCGATGGGCATTTCGATTGTTTCCAAGTCTTGGCTGTTGCAAATAGTGCTGCAATGAACCCAGGGGTGCATATATTTTTTCGAATTAGTGTCTTGGATTCTTCGGGGTAGATACCCAAGAGTGGAATTGCTGGGTCATACAGTAGTTCCATTTCCAGTTTTTTCGAGATACCTCCATACTGACTTCCATAGTGGCTGCACCAATCTGCAGTCCCACCAACAGTGCAGCAGGGTTCCCTTTTCCCCATAGCCCCGCCAACACTTGTTGTTTGTTGATTTATTGATGATGACCATTCTGACTAGAGTGAGGTGGTATCTCATGGTGGGTTTTATTTGCATTTCCCTAATGATCAGTGAGGTTAAACATTTTTTCAAATGCCTGTTGGCCATGTGTATGTCCTCTTTAGAGAAATGTCTCCTTATATCCTCTACCCATTTTTTAAATTGGGTTGTTTGTTATTTTGGTGTTGAGTTGCATGAGTGTTTTTATAAAGTTTGGATATTAACCCCTTATCAGGTATATCATTGACAAATATATTCTCCCATTCAGTAGGCTTCCTTTTTGTTTTATTAATGGTTGAAAGAAAGCCATTTTGATGACATTCAGGACATCAAGGGTAATATGATGACAGCTCTGATGGCCATTCCAGAAAATAATTCCAAAATTGCTTTGAAGGGTGGACTAGGTGCTGGCATCAGTACATAGCTTCCCAAGGGGAATAGTTTGAAGATGACCATAGTGATATTCAGCAATGAGGTGTGTAGCGCTTTTTCTAGAATGAGTTCATGAACTTAATTGGCAGACCTTGTTTGACCACATGCTCCACACTATATGTCATTAGGCAAATAGAAAGTAAATAAAAAATGAGATACCACTACATGCCTATTAGAATGACCAAAATCCAAAACTCTGACAACACCAAATGCTTACAAGGACGTGGAGCAATAGGAACTCTCATGCGCTGCTGGTGGGAATGCAAAATGGTACAGCCACTCTGGAAAACAGTTCGGTGGCTTCTTACAAAACTAATTGTGCTCTTATCATATAACCCAGCACTCCTTCCTATTTATCCAAAGGAGCTTAAAACTTACAACCACACTCGGGCCGGCCGAGTGGCGGGGTGGTTAAGCGCTGGCTTGGGAAGCCAGCGGCCCCGGTTCGGTCCCACATGTGAGGGCCACTGACACTGCCCTCAAAAACAAACAAACAAACAAACAAAAAACAAAACAAACAAAAAAAATTTCAACCACACAAAACCTGCACAAGGATGTTTATAGCAGCTTTATTCAGTTGCCCAAACTTGGAAGCAACCAAAATACCTTTAGTAGGTGAATGAATAAACTGGTACATCTACACAATGGAATATTATTCAGTAATAAAGGGGAATCAGTTATCAAGGCACAAAAATACATGGGGGAAGGGGACCTTAAATTATATTACTAAGTGAAAGAAGTCAATCCAAAAAGGCTACATACTATGTTTCCATCTTTATGATATGCTGGAAAAGGCAAAACTATTGACACAGTAAAAAGGTCAGTGGTTGCCAGTGCTTGGGGAAGGGATGAATAGGCAGAGTGCAGGAGGATTTTGGGGCAGTGAAAATACTCTGTATGATACTATAATAATGGATACATATTTTGACATATTTGACCACACCTGTAGAATGCACATCTCCAAGAGTGAACCCTCAGGCAAACTGTGGACTTTGGGTAATTATGATTTGTCCATGTAGGTTCATCAATTGTAACAAATTTACCCTCTGGTGGGGATGTTGATAATGGGGAAGGCTGTGTATGTATGGGGACATAGAGTGGAGAAATATCTGTACCTTCCACAAGTTTCATCTAATAAATATGTCGTCAAATTCATATGCAAAACAAAGTCAACCCTCATTTACATATTTGAATTACATTCAAAATTTTGGTGAAGTTACTTGAGCAAATTTCCTATGTAGATACTTTGCTAGAGGAAATGATCAGAAGAAAAATTAACAAACTGTACAATTAAAAAAATAAAAAGTCTGTTCTAAGTCCAAAATATTATTCTGTAATACAAAATAAGATAACATTGTTTCATATTTCACAGACTGATATTCGATAATTTTCCTGAAGTAACAATAGAAGATTTTCTGGAAGACTTTATGAAATAATGGCTGCTGTTATTTCATTTACTCTTAAATGTATGCATACACTCACGAGGCTTCATTTCAAGGTCCAAAACTGTTCACATTCTTATTGTGACAGGTGGTCAACTTCCAGACAGACCATTAATTTCAAAATACCATACTTGAGCTGGCTAAATCAAAATCACTTTAAGCATATTTTAAAATTCAGATGACAGGGCCCTTCCCAGAAATCTATTGAATTAAAATCTGTAGGGTAAATGGAATCAAATTGATGGTGATGGAAGGAGAACTGACTGGGTGGTAAACACACAAGTGATATACAGATTATGTATTACAGAATTGTACACCTGAAATCTATGTAACTTTACTAACAATTGTCACCCCAATAAACTTTAATTTAAAAAAAAAATCTGTAGGGTGGAACCAGAAATCGATTTTTATGGTTCCCAAGGGTTTTGAGTGGCATACAAATTTGAGAACCATTAAATTCAGTGCTTCCTGTTTTGATTTTCTTAATTTATACTTAGAATGGGAAGGCTGACCTAACTTGGATTTAATGATTCTTATTCCAAAATTCTGTAGTTTTAAAAAAATTGTAAAACAATTGACACTTAATAGTACAGTATATAACTAACTAGGCCAAGAAATAGAATAATGTCAGAGCCATAGGAATCTCGCTGTGTGTTCCCAAGCACAATTCCTCCTTCCCAAGGGGATATACTTCTATCCTAACTCCTGTTATAATCAATTTCTACCTTTTGAAACAGTTTTATCACCTATGTATAAATCCCTAAACAATAGTTTGTTTTTGAATTATATATGAATTAATTTGTATTACATAATTTATTTTATATCTTATTTCTGTTGTTCAAATTATGCTTATAGGAGCCATCTCATTATTGTGTAGCTGTAGCTCAGGCCTTTTCTCTGATGAATAATATACTATTGTCTAAACAGACCACAGTGTTTTACCCATTCTGCTTTTGATGAACATTTAGGGTTTTTTCCCAAGTTTTGGATATTATTAGCAATATTGTAACCAGTGGTTTATCTTGGCACACATATGAGTTTCCTTTGAATTCACACACATGTGCATGCATGCACATGCACACATATAGGTAGTCCTTGCTTTGCACAGAACCATGTTAACTAAAACTTGAACATATCCAAACTGTGTCCTCATTTTGAGGGTATTGTGGTAACTGTTATCAGTGTTACAATACATCAGTTGCCATGGAACTGTGCAAAGTGAGAACACAGTTTTAATAGGTATACACAAGTTTCAGTTAACTCAGTATTGTGCAAAGTGAGCACTTGTTGGGGGCCGAGAGCCCCTCAGTGTCTGACAAGGTCACATTGCCACACTCAGCACTGGATGTTTGGGGTGCTGCCTTATGGTTGGTCACATAATATCTCCTGCTTCTATGAACTCATGTGCCTTTCCTCTACATTGGATCCTATAGGAGACAGTACTTTCACTGCATTTATGGCAAGTTCCTGTGGTACCCCAATGAGAGATGGCTGTGTAAGTCAACGATGGGGCAAGATTTTCTAAAAAAAAAAAAAAGGAATCTACCTAACACAGCCCGAGAGGACCCCTGACTGAGATACTGGGGACTCAAGCCCCTTAGAAACTGAGGCACAGACCTCTGGCCACTTAGATCAAAAAGCCTGGCTGTGAGAAACTGACAGCCTGCCTGTGAGAAACTGATGATAACATCAGTCCTTGAGCTCACTTGCCTATGGCGACTGCTGTGAGAAGTCTCCTTAAAGACTAGAAGTCTCCAGGCCATGAGTTTCGATATGAGGCAGCTTGCTGACCATGGGGTATGTTAATTAACAGACTTGTTTGAATTCTTTGTCTTGTACCTTGTTGCAGCAACAGATACTGAAGCTTTAACTGAGAAACAGATGCTACCCTCTATTGTAATAATATGTAGTCCTCCGAAGGATAAGAGAAGTTTGAGACTCCCCTTTTAGCTACTAAGTATTATATTCACATAGGAATAGACTTTAGATAATATTTACCCTAAACACAGCCACTGCTAGTCTTTTAGTAATAGCTCAAGTACATGTGCTGTGAGTCTTATGATTGTGTTTAGCTGCTAGGATTTAGGATAATTTCTAGATAGTCAAGATAGCTATAGTAAACATTCTTTAGGCAATATGTAGAAGTAAGTCAATCCTTAATATAAGATAGTCACAGTAAACAAACTTAGGCGATATACAGAAATATGTCAATCCTTAACATAAGAAAGTCATGATAAACATTTTTTAGGTGATATGCAGAAACTAAGTCTGGATCTCATAGAGATTATCATAGTAAAAGACAAGATAATCATTTAACTGAAGGGTAAGTCACAATGCACCCTGGAGAGAGCAATTACAGGGAAGTAAAGACTGTGAAAATCCTGGGAATAGAAAACACCAAACTCATGTGAAATGTTTTGTGATTGAGGTAATGGTCCAGCATCCCTATAAAAGGGGTATGCTGTAACAATAATGTGTGACACTCCTGCGAAACTCTTTCAGGTGTCTCCACTCTCTCTCTTCTTTTTTCTTTCTTTCTTTCTCTCTTCTTTTTCCTCGCCGACTCTGCCCCACCCGAGGGAATCCCTGGACTCTGTGGGGGCTGGCCCCCCACAAGCACTACCTGTAAATACATACATATACCTGGGAGTAGAATTGCTTGATCACAAGAATTCAACCAAACTGATTTCCAAACACCAAACTGATTTTCAAAGTGTTGTATTAATTTGCTTTTCTGTCATCATTGTATCAGAGTACCCATTTTTCCACATCCTTTCATACGCTTGGTATTTTCCTGATTAGTAGTGAAGGTGAGCACCTTGTTAGTGTTTTTGTTGGCTGCATGTATTTCTCTTAGGTGAAATGTCATCTTAAGTTTTTTTTATACTTCTGTTAGGTTGTTTTTCTTTCCCTTATTTATTCATAGGAGATCTATATGTGTTCTGATATGTTCTTTGCTGGTGTGTTATCAATAGTTTTTCAAGTTTATGGAATTATTTAATGAACAGAAGCTCTCAATTTTAAATGTGGTTAAATTTAACAATATTTTCCTTTGTAGTATGCTTTTCTGATTGCTTAAGAAAGACTATCCTACCCTAAAGTTTAAAAGATATGTACTGAAATAATTTTTTAAGGAATTTTAAGATTTTACTATTGACATTTAGACACTTAATTCATCTGGAATTGATTTTTGTTGAGATAGGAACCTAATTTCCTTTTTAAAAATCCATTGCATACAATTTTCCCATATTCATTTGTGAGTAGTGCTCCTTTCCTTAATGATCTGCCATGCCACACCCTGTCATATATCAAAAGTCCATAAACATCTATTTCTGTATTCTCTTTTCTGTTCCACTGGTTAATTTGTTTATTCCTAGACAAATACTACATTGCCTAATTACTGTAGCTTCACAATGTGTCTTTCATAATCATTCTCTTTACAGTTTTTGCTATTCTTAGTCCTTTGTTTTCTCATTTACATTTTAAAATTAACCTATCAAGTTCCATGAGATTTTAATCAAAATTATAAGAAATCTACAGATCAGTTAAGATCAAATTGACTTCTTTAGGATACTGAGTCTTCCTGACAATGAATAAAGTATTTCCCTCAACTTGTTCAAATTTTATTTAATATCCTTAGAGTAAGGATTATTTGTGTACAGGTCTGATACATATTTTACTACATTTTTTCCTAGAAACTTTATCAGTTTTTCTATTATAAATGTTATCTTTTTAAAATTATGTTTTTAAAGTATTTATTGCAGAACTGTTGGTAGGGAAACATTCCTTTTAAAATTAGGTAGTACAACAAGGAAACTACCATAACACCATCAGCTGATTTCCCAACAGAAACATTGCAGGCCAGAAGGGATTGGCACAACATATTCGAAGTGATGAAAAGCAAGGACCTACAACCAAGATTACTCTACCCAGAAAAGCTATCATTTAGAATCAAAGGACAGATAAAGAGTTTGCAGACAAGAAAAAGCTAAAGGAATTCATTACCAACAAACCAGCATTATAAGGAATCTTAGAGGGACTACTTTAATATGAAAATGAAAAATATGAATTATAAAATGGCAATAACTACATGTCTATCAACAATTACTTCAAATGGAAATGAATTAAATGCTCCAATTAAAAGACATAGGGTGGACGAATGAATAAGATCTGTATATATGCTGCCTGTAAGAGACTCACTTCAGATCGAAAGACACACACAAACTGAAAGTAAAGGGATGGAAAAAGATATTTCATTAAAATGGAAAGGAAATATAAAAAGGAAATATAAAAAGGCTGAGGTAGTAATACTTATACCAGACAAAATAGATTTTAAAACAAAGGCTGTAACAAGAGACAAAGAAGGACCCACTAATCCCACTTCTGGGTATTTATCCGAAAAAATCCAAAACACTACTTCAAGGGGACATGCACATCCATATGTTCATTGCAGCATTATTTACAGTAGCCAAGACCTGAAGGCAACCAGGTGTCCCTGAGTGGATGAATGGATAAAGAAAAGGTAGTACATATATACAATGGAATATTACTCACCCATAAAAAATGAAATTTTGTCATCTGCAAACAACATGGATGGACCTAGAAAGCATCATGTTGCGTGTAAAATGTCAGGCAGAGAAAGGCAAATGTCATATAATTTCACGTATAAATGGAATCTAAACAACAAAATAAACAAACAAGTAAAACAGAAACAAACTCAGAGATACAGGGAATATTTTGATGGTTGCCAGATGGGAGGGGGATTTGAGGTGAGTGGAAAAGGGGAAGGGGTTAAGAAGTACAAATTGGTTGTTACAAAGTAGTCATGGAGATGTAGGCTATAGCATAAGGAATATAGTCAATGATATTGTAATAACTATGTCTGGTGTCAGATGGGTACTAGAATTATCTGAGTGATAGATGGGAGGGGGGTTGGGCAGTGTGAAAAAATTGAAGAGATTAAGAAGTATAAATGGTAGTTATAAAATACTCATGGGGATATAAAATAAAGCACAGGAAATATAATCAATAATATGGTCATAACTATGTATACTGCCAGGTGGGTGCTAGATTAGGGAGGGGGACTCACCTCTTAAATTATATAAACTCTAACCACTGTGGTGTACATCTGAAATTAATATAAAATAATATTGAATGTCGATTGAAAAATTTTAAAAGAGGGGGAAAAGGTAAAGGAGAATAGAGGTTCAAGTCTGCTGGCATAAAACAATTAAGTCGTGGGGCTATAATGTACAGCATAGCAAATATAGCCAATAATATTGTGATAGTGGAGTACAGCATCAGTTGGTTGCTGGACCTATTAGGGTGATCATTTCTTTACATATATAAATGTTGAATAGTTATGGTATACACATGTAATTAATATAACATTGTATGTTAGCTATATTAATAAAAATCCTTTTTTAAAAAGAGTAGGTGGTACATATATACAATGGAATATTGCTTGGCCAGGGAAGGGAATGGGTTCTTGCCATCTGCAGCGGCATGGATGGACCTGGAGGGAATTGTGCTGAGTGGAGTATGTCAGACAGAGAAAGACAGATGCAATGTGATTTTGCTTATGTGGAATCTAAAGAATGAAATAAACAAACAATACAGAAAGAGACACACAGATACAGAGAACATTTTGATGGTTTACAGAGGAGGGAACTTCAGGGGGGTGGTTGAAAAAGGGGCATGGATTAAGAAGTACAAATTGGTTATTACACAGTAGTCATGGGGATGAAGGGCATAGTATAAAAATATAGTCAATGGTATTGTAATAATTATGTATGGTGTCAGGTGGGACTAGATTTATTGTGTTGATAGTTGGGAGGGGGGTTGAGGGCAGTGTGAAAAAGGTGAAGGCATTAGAAGTACAAATTGGTAGTTACAAAATAGTAAATTACAGCACAGGGAATATAGTCAATAACATGGTAATATCTATGTATAGTGCCAATTGGGTACTGAAATAGCGGGACCACTTCTTAAATTATTTAAATGTCTAACCACCATGCTGTACACATGAAATTAATATAAAATAATATAGAATGTCAACTGTAATTGAAAAATTAAAAAGGGAGGGGGGAAAGGTGAAGGTAATAATAGTTTCAAATTTCCAGATTACAAAACAGATAAGTCATGGGGATGTAATGTACAGCACAGGGAGTATAGTCAATAAAAGAGCGTGGTATGGTGTGAGATGGTTGCTAGATTTATCATGGTGATCACTTCTTTAGGTACATAAATGTTGAGTACTTATTTACACCTGAAACTAACATAATATTGCATGCTGGCTATATTTTAATAAAAATCTTTAAAAAAATAAATAAAAAGATGAAATCTAAAAAAATAAAATTAGATATTATACAAACATTTCCTTTAAAATTAGTTAGTACACATTGGGTATCTTAAGCACAATAATATAAGAAAATATATTAAGGCATTAGGTTTGGAGAAGAGGGTCATTATTTACAGATAATATCATTGTATACATAGAAAACACAAGTGTATTTATGTATAAATTACTTTTAAATAATAGATGAATCATCAAGTTGACCAGATATAAGACTAATATATAGAAGTCAATTGCACATCTTAGTAATTCTTAGATTCCGTGTGATTAAAGTGTAATATTTAGCAGATATAAAGAGAAATAGGTCCAGGTACAATGGCATTCTGTGAAAAGGCACTCTGTTTTATGACTGTGGTTTACTATTTAACCACTCACTATAGAAGCCAGAATTCTTAAATTAATTGGAAGTTTGGATACAAGTTGGTATCTGTCTATACCAGTATACAGAGGGTTCTTTAATACAGAATTTTACAAAGACAACAAAAAATTGATTGAGGATGACTGAATTCACACTATGGAATGAGGATATATGCAAATTACCCAGCTATAATAAGAATGTTAATACAACACACTACAAGTAACAAAGTATTATTCTGAGTAGAACTGGTGTTTTATTCCAGAGCAAAGCATTATTCCTTTTAGTAGTACTGGTGAAACATAGAGGGATAGTAGAGTTTAGGGTCTCTGTCTAAATTCCATTCATTTTATTGTCATTTTACAGATTCCGGATTCTCTGTTGATCTCTTTCTGGATATTTGGTGCAAATTTGCACTGGAACTGTCACCTCTTTACATCAAGCGAGATAAAAAGAAATATTAGGTTTGTTTGTTTGCAATTGCTTGGAATTCATTATTTCAGTAAAGAGCCTGTATCCGAGATCCACGTACTTGTAGATTTAAAGAACTCTCCTTCATTTCTTCCTGAAAAATGTCAGCAGCTGCTGGTTATTACAAGGGGAATGGTTAGTCTCTCTCTCTCTCTCTCTCTCTCTCTCTCTCTCTCTCTCTCTCTCTCTCTCTCTCTCTCTCTCTTTAAATTGGGGATTTGGGGAAGATGAACAGTGTTGGGGAACTAGGGAGGGGTAGCAGCCAAGTTGTCCTTTAGTCTTAGTTGTGGAGGGTGCCAGTCACTATCTGGTTGCCCGTCGGCAGCTGGTGGCTTCTAGGCTCAAGGTGCTGCGTTACAATCTTAGTTGCGGGTGGGTGTAGCTACCATCCCATGCGGGAGTGGACCCAGCAGCCTTGTTAAGACTGCATGCTTTATCCACTGAGCCATCCGGGCGGCTGCTCAGCTCAAGGTGCTGAGTTCAGTCTTTGTTGCAGGCTGGCATATCCCACGATCGAACAGGCAGTCTTGTTGTTAGGAGCACATGCTCTCACCAGCTGAGCCATCCTGCCACCTGTTGCAGCTCAGCAGCAGTTCAGCTCTGGCACAGCATCACTGGCCTATGTGGGAATCAAACCGGCAGCCCTGTTACTCAGAGCTTGCGTTCTTAAGCTAACTCTTAACCAACTGAGCCACTTGGCCGGCCTAGTCTGTCTCTTAATGTAGGATTTCATCCGTCTGTTCTGACTCATTGTTTTTTCCTCTTCCCATTTTCGATGGGACCAAAGCAGCTTCCAGACTCCTAAGAGTTCTGATTCTACATGGAAAACTCCTTCAATTCATAGTGACCATGGTAGTTCATGGCGCCTCTTTATCTCAGTCACAAACTTTCAGTAATGACTTCATCCTATCATTTTACAGTGTCACCTTCCTATGCTCATTATTGGTGAGTTGCAAAATCTCTCTATAACTTTATTTTAAAAGTTGCCCAGTTCTTTTTAAATGGTTAATGTTGACCTAGCATTTAAAAATACAATAGAAAAATGCAGTGGCAATGAGAAGATAAAATGCCTATGAAGAAAATTAGAATTGTGCAAAATCTATATGAAGAAAATTTTAAATCACTTAAAGATATAAAGGAAAAATTGAAATCTTGGAAGGGCATATTCTGTTCTTCGGTAGGAAGATTCCATGTTCTAATGAGGTCAGTTCTCCCTCAATCAATCTATAAATTTATTGTGAGCCCAAAAAAATACTATTGGGATATTTTTAGAATTAGATAAACTGATTTTCAAGTTCATGGACAAAATAACTGTGAAAGAATAGGCCAGAAAAATCTGAAGAGAGAAACAAATTGGGAGATATTAGGAATATTTATGATATAAATCCACAGTAATTAAAAAGCCATGGCATGAGAATATAAATAAACAAATAGATCTATATAATTGCACAAAGACCCTAGAAACTGATCCAAACACATGGGGATTTATTGTATGAAATAGCTAACACTGTATATCAATGAGAAAAATATGGGTTATTAAGTGAATGATATTGAACATTTGACTCTTTTTCAGGGAAGTTTTTATATTAGATTCTTACCCATCTCCTTATATTAAAATAAATACAAAATGGATTCAAGATTAAGTGTAAATAAGGAAACTAAAAAAGTACTGAGAGAGAATTTTCAACTAATCTTGATAGGAGGAAGGCCTTTTTAAGCATGGCAGAAAAATCAGAGAAGAAAATACTGACAAATGGATAAATTTAATTACAAGACAATAGATTATTCCTATTTAAATTTCTTGTGCTATTTAAGAATATAATTATGAGGTTTTAAAAAAAGTATTATGAGTTTTAATGCTTAAATATTTTTCTATCTGAATAAGTATTTCTATACTTGCTAAAATAAAAATATAGTTGGGTAGAAGAGACTTTAGGGCCAGCTCAGTGGCGCATTGGTTAAGAGTTGGCTTGGGATGCCAGCTCTGGGCAGCAGGGCCCCAGTTGGAATCCCACATGCCGACCAGTGATGCTGCACCCTCTACAACTAAGATGGTGAACAACAGCTCGACCTGGATCTGGGCTGCTATGAGCTGCCAGGAGCGGCCGTCCAATAGTCGGTGAGGGACTGCTTCACCCAGGAAGAGTGCAATGACAATACCAACATGGGCCAGTGAAGCAATGTCCTCCACAACTAGACTGAAGAACAAAAGGACAGCAACTTGTCTATTCCCATCCATGATTCCCCAACGCTGTTCCCCTCCCCCAATTCCCCAATAAAATCTTAAAAAAAAAAAAAAAAAAAAGAGAGATTTTACTACTCCCTCAATTAAATGCTGGCGACTTGAACCACAAGGCAACCATTGTGCTTGATACAATTGAGTTTTATTTTAGTTTTTGTTTTTGGACAAAGTACTCAGAAAGAATAGACTCTTAAATTCTGGTGTTGTAAACATAAAGCTTATGACAATGTCACCTGGTAAGGAAATGGCATCTTTGGGTTTCATGAGAGTGATGCTTCAGTAAACCTTGCTGGAGAGAGAGAACTCTAACACTTTCTGTCTGATGCATTCAGTCATTCTGTCATGTCTTCAGCAAATATTTATTGCATGGCTATTTTGTGTTGGTGTTACTAGGCATGGGGAAAATTGTCATGATCCCTGACCTTGTGGAATTTACTGATTCTCAGAAAGAGAGTACAGGATTCCTCTCTGAATCAAAAACCAATATGTAAGTTGATACTTAGTATACTTGACATAATGTGAATTGACTGCATCTGTTTAAGATCAGCTTGGTTTTCCCAACAGATGACTAGGACCAAGAGATCGTGTCATTAGTTATTTTTTTTGAAGAACTGGCAGTTGAAAATGACCAACTAATTCATGTTATTGTTTAAATACATTATTATAAATGTTTTCCCAAATTCTGAACTTGATAATAATTTTGTGAGTTGCAAATCATATGTTTTAATTCAGTGCTTATTGTGAAAATGATAATCTATATGTTTAACTAAATAGAGTGGCAACTTTAACCCATTATCAAATTCATCTCTCCATCTATTTTTGTGGTAATATTACTAAATGAGGTGAAGAAAAATTATTAAACCCATCCATTTGGGGGTTCTAGATATTTTTAGCATCACTTATGAGTTTTTTGTTATTTGATCAAAGTGTTTATTAGGGTTAGTTAGGTGAGATACTACTAAACCAACATAACTGCATTCGTCTCAGTTTTCTTCTTTACATTAACTGGCTTAAATTTTTTTGGATGTTAATAGATATTCAACTAACTTTGCTAAGACAATTCAAATGGCTTTCCTTGTTTCTTGATACCCATACGCTTTCTCAGTGGCTTCTCCTTGTTGGAGGCCTAAAGTACCCTAACAAGTGATTCCAAGGTGAGTTGGGTACTGGGTAGCATTTTCAAAGCAGAGTGCTAGCCTGGTTATGTGTTCTGGTTTCCATACAAATAAATGAACCATAGATTATAAAACCCAACCTACAATAACAAGCACTAATATTTTAACAAATCGCCGACTGTTTTGAAAACTTGTTCAAATATTTTGTACCACTCACAAAAAGCAGTTGTAATAAACTGCTTGGTTATAAAAGTCACATAATGCATAATTATTAGCATTATCATGTTCATTTGTTCTCTCTTTTTGGAAACAAAATTCTTGGTTTGAAAAACAACTTTCTGGTGGCATTTCATATTCTGAATTGTGATGTGAATTTTAAGTAAAAAATAAACTTGGGGCAGTGATAAAAATGAAATTGGACCTTTTAAAAATAAGAGATTATAAACTATAATTTTAAATGAGTCACTGCTGATTAATAATAATTTTCATAGGGAATTTACTGCAATGCAATATGTATAGAAAAGCCACTATGGAAGCTCATAAAAGTGCTGTGGTTTGTCAAAATTTTAGATTAATATTTTGTAAGAGAAATGACTTGGAAACTATAAATATGTGTCTGGATTTAGCAGGGGGAGTTTTGGATTTAAAAAAAAAAGTCAAAGTTCTGACTTATTTATACTGGCCAAGATTTCAGTTTCAGATATCCTAAGACATTGAGTTCATATGCTTCAAATGCTGTTAGAAATGGATCTTCCAGCACCTGCTAAGACTTTTCCTTGTGCCCGTCCATAAGGTGGGTGTTTCAATTTGAAAAGTCACCCAGCATTACTTGGGAATCCTGCTGCATAATGGTCTTTGCTATCTAATAGCCACTGATCTCAGGGAGTCAACTACCAGTGGCATAGGTAACTGTCAAGATCAAAACCATACTCTGCTCTCAGGATCAACATCTAGGAACAATAAGTAAGTTGTTTGCCGATATTTTCCTGTATAAACTAGATGACAATCTCAGGCCATTTCTGGAGAGGGTGAAGGTTCGGATTAGGTCAGTGGCAATACTGCTCATGATGACACGGGAAATCTCCATGCAGGTAAGTTCTAAGATTGCCTTGCAACATTGATGTAAAACTCATCAATCAAGGGCCAAATGGAGATTTCACTAATTGGACCCAATGCCTACCAGGTGCAGGGAATGGTGTGAAAAACACCTAGCACCCTCTTAAAGTCCTTCAAATTAATTTCAGCTGTTAAACCCTCTGAGGCCAAATTATGCAATTTCTCCTGCTGTGAGGTTACAACCATCATATATTTTAATTATGTAGAAGAAAGTTAAACCACATTGGGTGGGGATTTACCAAAGACTTGGGAAAACAATCTAATTAGAACTTTAATTAGATTTGGTAAGGTTCTCTTTCCCCATAAATTCTCTTTTGGCTTTTCTGGGGTCACATGAACTGCTTTGGAAAATCTGTTCCAATTTTGAACAAGAGTAGGTACCACCATTCCACACTGTAAACTACCCTATTGTCAGAAGGAAACTCATGTGTCAGTTGATCTGGGTAGCAAATACCTGCAGATAATGTGGTGCCATCAGAGGAAACACACCTGAAAGAAGATAATCATAACTGTTATAATACTTTATAGTGGACTTTGTGGTTGACACACTCCCATCCATTCCATCCTTCAGATGATTAGTCAAACCAGTGTAGGTAATTTTTGCCCTGACCAGTGGTTGGATTAGGTTTATCAGGGCTAAACCAACCAGATCCAATGAAATTTGAGGACAGTTCAGGATAGCTTAAGCAATCTAGCTGAGAGAGGATAAACACAGCCATTCCCCCTTATCCCTGATTTTGTCCTCCATGGTTTCAGTTACTGTGGTCAACCATGGTCCAAAAAAAACAAATGGAAAATTTCAGAAATAAACAATTCATACATTTCAAATTGTGTACCAATTTGACTAGCATGATGAAATCTCATGCTATCCCATTCTGCCTCACTGGAATGTATCTCATCTTTTTTTTTTTTTTAAAGGTATTTTTTTCACCCCTTACAAAGTGACTACCCCTCCCCCCTCCCCAGTTCCCCCACTCCTGATATCATACATATCTACTAAATTCCATTGATGACATCCCCACACTATATTCCACATCCCATGACTATATATGTGTTAAATTATAGTCAACATCTAATATTAATCAGCGGCAGCTTCAGATGTACAGTGCAGTAGTCAGGCCACTACACTGTCGATGAAGTGGTCTCCCTAACAAGACATGAGTTCATCTGGTCCCCTAAAAAATATTTACAACATTATTTATTATATTCCCTACATTGTCACTTGTCTCTGCTATAGTATTGTATTACCAGTTTATGTTGCCTCATCCCTTCCCCTTCGCCCTCATGCCCACCCCTGTCCCATCTAGCCCTAATCAGTTTTTCCTTTGTGTCTCTAAGACTATTTGTGTTTATTTTGCTCATTTATTCAGTTCTTTAGATTCCACATATAAGTGAGATCATATGGTATTTGTCTTTCTCTGACTGACTTATTTCACTTAACATAATAGTCTCTAGGTCCATCCATATCATTGCAAATGGTACGATTTCATTCTTCTTTATAGCGAAGTAATACTACATTGTGTAAATGTACCACAGTTTCTTAATCCAGTCATCTACCAATGAGCATTTCAATTGTTTCCAAGTTTTGGCTATTGTAAATAACGCTGCAATGAACATAGGGGTGCATATATTTTTTCAAATTAGTGTCTTGGGTTTTTCAGGATAAATACCTAGGAGTGGAATTGCTGGGTCAAAAGGTAGTTCCATTTCCAGTTTTTTGAGATACCTCCATACTAGCTTCCATAGTGGCTGCACCAATCTGCAATCCCACCAACAGTGCAGCAGGGTCCCCTTTTCCTCACAGCCCTGCCAGAACTTGCTGTTGATTTATTGATGATAGCCATTCTGACCGGAGTGAGGTGGTATCTCATTGTGGTTTTTATTTGCATTTCCCTAATGACCAGAGAGGTTGAACATTTTTTCATATACATGTTGGCCATCTGTCTGACCTCTTTAGAGAAATGTCTCTTCATATCCTCTGCCTATTTTTTAATTGGGTTGTTTGTTTTTTTGGTGTTGAGTTGCATGAGTGTTTTATAAATTTTGGATATTAACCCCTTATCAGATATATCATTGACAAATATCTTCTCCCATTCAGTAGGCTTCCTTTTTGTTTTATTGATGGTTTCCTTGTTGTGAAAAAACTTTTTAAATTTGCTATAATCCCATATGTTCATTTTTTCTTTTACTTCCCTTGCCGAAGGGGATGTATCAGTAAAAATACTGCTCAGGGTAATGTCTGTAAATTTACTCCCTATATTTTCTTTTAGGAGTTTTATGGTTTCAGGTCTTACATTTAAGTCTTAATCCATTTTGAATTTGTCCTTGTATATGGCATAAGCAGGTGGTCCAATTTCATTGTTTTCCATGTGTCAGCCCAATTTCCCCAGCACCATTTATTAAATAGACTATCTTTACTCCAATGTAAATTCTTGCTTCCATTGTCATAGATTAAATGTCTGTATAAGGCTGGATTTATTTCTGGGCCCTCTGTTCTGTTCCATTGATCTATGTGCCTGTTTTTATGCCAGTACCATACTGTTTTGATTACTGTAGGCTTGTAGTATGTTTTGATGTCTGGTACCTTGATTCCCTTGACTTTGTTCTTATTTCTCAGGATTGCCAAGGCTATTTGGGGTTTTTATGGTTCCATATAAATTTTAGGATTATATTTTCTATTTCTGTGAAAGATGCCCTTGGTAGTTTGATAGGAATTGCATTGAATCTATATATTGCTTTAGGCAGTATGGACATTTTAACTATATTAATTCTTCCTATCCATGAGCATGGTAGGTGTTTCCATTTATTTGTATCTTCTTTGATTTCTTTCTACAGTGTCTTATAATTTTCTGAGTACAGATCTTTCACTTCTTTGGTTAAATTGATTCCTAGATATTTTATAGTTCTTGAAGCAATTGTAAATGGGACAGTTTTCTTAAATTCTCCTTCTGTTAGTTTATTATTGGTATATGCAAATGCAACTGATTTTTGAACATCGATTTTGTATCTTGCTACCTTACTGAATTCGTCTATCAGTTCCAATAATTTTTTGATGGAGTCTTTGGAGTTCTCTATATACAGTATCATGTCATCTGCATATAATGACAATTTTACTTCTTCCTTGCTAATTTTGATGCCTTTTAGTTCTTTTTTCTTGACTGATTGCTGTGGATAGAACTTCCAGAACTATGTTGAATAAAAGAGGAGAAAGTGCACAGCCTTGTCTTGTTCCTGATCTTAAGGGCTTTAGCTTTTCCCCATTGAGTATGATGTTAGCTGTAGGTTTATCATATATAGCCTTTATTATGTTGAGATATGATCTCTGTATTCCCACTTTGCTAAGGGTTTTTAACATAAATGGCTGTTGGATTTTGTCAAATGCTTTTTCTGCATCTATTGATATTATCATGTGATTTTTATTCTTCACATTAATTGATTTATGGATGTTGAACCAGCCTTGCGTACTAGGGATGAAACCCACTTGATCATGATATATGATCTTCTTAATACATTGCTAAATTCTGTTTACTAATATTTTATTGAGAATTTTTGCATCTATATTCATCAGGGATATTGCCCTGTAGTTTTCCTTTTTTGTTTCTGTCTTTATCTGGTTTTGGAATCAGGGTGATAGTGGCTTCATAAAAAGAATTTGGGAGCCTTTCCTCCTGGATTTTTTTGGAATAGTTTGAGACGAATAGGTGACAGTTCTTTTTTGAATGTTTGATAAAATTCACTTGTGAAGCTGTCTGGTCCAGGCCTTTTGTTTGTTGGGAGTTTGTCGATTACTGATTCAATTTCCTTGGTAGTAATCAGGCTATTTAGATTTTCTGTTTCTTCTTGAATTAGCTTTGGAAGGTTGTATGCTTCTAGAAAATTATCCATTTCTTCCACGTTGTCAAATATGTTGGCATATAGTTGCTCAAAGTAATTTCTTAGACTTTTTTGTATTTGTGTGATGTTTGTAGTCATTTCTCCTCTTTCATTCCTGATTTTACTAATTTGAGTCCTCTCTCTCTCTCTCTTTTTTTTTTAATGAGCCTGGCTAGAGGTTTGTCAATTTTGTATATCTGCTCAAAAACCAGCTCTTGGTTTCACTGATCTTTTGTATTGTTTTTCTGTTCTCTGTATTGTTTATTTCCGCTCTGGTCTTTATTATCTCCTTCCTTGTACGCCCCTTGGGCTTCTTTTGCTGTTCTTTTTCCAGTTCCCTGAGGTGTAAGGATAACCTGTTGATTTGAGATTTTTCTTCCTTCTTTGGGTAGGCCTGCACTGTTATGAACTTCCCTCTTAGGATTTCTATCACTGCATCCCAGAGATTTTTGGTCGTGGTGTTTTCATTTTCGTTTGTCTCGAGGTGTCTTTTGTATTCCTCCTTGACCTCATTTGTGACCTACTTGCTATTTAGTAGCATGTTATTTAGTCTCCATTTATTTGACAGCTCTCTGGGATTCTTCTTATAATTGATTTCTAGTTTCATAGCATTGTGGTCAGAGAAGACACTTGAAATGATTTCAATCTTCTTAAATTTATTGAGACTTGTTTTGTGGCCTAACATGTGGTCTATCTTAGAAAATGTTCCATGTGCACTTGAGAAGAATGTATATTCTGTAGCTTTCAGGTGAAATGCTCTAAATATATCAGTTAAATCCAGCTGGTCTAATGTATCATTTAAGGTCACTGTTTCTGAATTGAATTTCTGTCTGGAGGATCTGTCCATTGGTGACAGCAGGTGTTGAAGTCCCCTACTATGATAGTGTTACTGTTGATCTCCATCTTTATGTCTGAGAATATCTGTTTCATATATTTAGGAGCTCCTATGATAGGTGCATAGATGTTAACTAGGGTTATGTCCTCTTGTTGGATCGACGCCTTTATTATTATGAAGTGTCCTCTTTGTCCTTTATTATATTCTTCAGTTTAAAATCCACTTTATCTGATATAAGTATCGCTCTCAAGCTTTTTTCTCAGTTCCATTTGCATTAAATACTTTACTCCATCCCTTTACTTTCAGCGTGTATGTGTCTTTTGATCTGAGGTGTGTCTCTGGTATATAGCATATGCCGGGTTCTTGCTTTCTTATCCATTCAGCACCCTATGTCTTTTTTTTCCTTTTTTTTTATTAGTTTCAGGTGTACAACACAATACAATAGTTATATTCTTTAACCCCCAAAGTGACAACACCCCTCCCCCATTTGGCCAACCCACTCCCCCCCCACCATATCATACATATCTATCACAACTCCCCTGACTCCCCTCCACAGTATACTCCACATCCCGTGACCATCCACATATTCAGTTACAGTTGGCATACAATACTATACAACATCAGCTTCAGGTGTACAGTGCAGTGATCAAGCCTCTACTCCATCCATGAAGTGGTCTCCCTAACAAGACATGTGACTATCTGACACGCCAGAATATTTTTACAACATTATTATATTCCCCGAACTGTATTTCATATCCCTGTGGCAATACTGTAGTTGTCTATTTACGCTGTCTCATCCCTTCCCCTTCCCGCCCATCTCCACCCCCCTCCCAACTAGAAACCCTCAGTTTTTCCTCTACATCTACAAGTCTGTTTACTTTGATCGTTCACTCAGCTCTTCAGACTCCACACACAAGTGAGATCATATGGTACCTGTCCTTCTCCGACTGACTTATTTCTCGCAACATAATAGTCCCTTCACAATATTATCAATTACATTCTCAGAACTGCCCCCATATCCCTGCGGCAACATTGTAGTCCCATCTACACTGTCCAAAACCTTCCCCCTCTCCCTCAGCCCCATTCCCTCCCAGCCAGCAACCATCAGTTTTTCCTTTACATCTGCTTGATATGACTTCAATCTTCTTAAATTTACTGAGACTTGTTTTGTGGCCTAACAAGGTCTATCTTGGAAAATGTCCCATGTGTACTTGAGAAGAATGTATATTCTGATTTTTTTCAGGGAGAAATGCTCTAAAAATATCAACGAAATCCAACTGGTCTAAAGTATCATTTAAAACCCCTCTTTCTGTGTTGATTTTCTGTCTAAAGGGTCTGTCCATTGGTGACAATGGTGATGAAGTCCCCTACTATGATAGTGTTACTGTTGATCTCTGTCTTTATGTCTGTCAAAATCTGTTATATAACTAGGTGTTCCTATGTTGGGTGCATAGATGTTTATTAGGGTTCTAGTGCCCTTCTTTGTCTTTTATTGTAGTCATTTTAAATGCCATTTTGTCCAAAATAAGTATTGGTACTCCAACATTTTTTTTTCTCATTTCGATTTGCATGAAGTTTCATTTTTTTTTTTTTTTAAAGATTTTATTGGGGAATTGGCGGAGGGGAACAGCGTTGGGGAATGGGGAAGGGGAACAGACAAGTTGCTGTCTGTTTGTTCTTCAGTTTAGTTGCGGAGGATGTTGCTTCACTGTTGGTATCGTCATTGTGCTCTTCCCGGATGAGGCAGATCGGTTGCTGGCCTCTGGATGTCGCTCACCGCGGCTATTGGCAGCTCACGCTTGGCTGCCAGCCGCTCACGCTGGCTGCGGGCCACTCACTGCAGCCTATGGCAGCCCACTGCAGCAGGGGCTGTAGCCCACACCACCACCGGGGCTCGCACAGCCCAGCTCCAGGTGGAGCTTTTGTTAGCTGTAGAGGGCAGTGTCACTGGCCCTCATGTGGGATCTGAACCGGGGCCGCTGGCATCCCAAAACCAGCGCTTAACCAATGCGCCACTCGGCCGGCCCTGCATGAAGTTTCTTATTCCATCTGTAAACAGCATATACATGTGTCCTATTTTCTTATCCACTCAGCCACTCTCTGTCTTTTGATTGGAGCATTTAGCTCATTCACATTTAAAATGATTATTGATAGGTGCATATGTATTGCCATTTTGTTATTTGTGTTCCTGAACTCCCTGGGTTTGCTTGTTTACCCCTTTCTTTTGTTTAAAAAAAGCCCTTTTAACATTTCTTGCAATGCTGGCTTGGTGGTAAGGAATTCCTTAAGCTTATTCTTTTCTGAGAAGCTCTTTATTTCTCCTTCAATTTTAAGTGATAGACGTGCTGGGTAGAGCAATCTTGGTAGGCCTTTATTTTGTGTCACTTTGAATATCTCCTGCCACTTCCTTCTGGCCTGCAGAGTTTCTGTATACAAGTCAGCTGTTAGTCTAACAGGAGTTCCTTTGTATGTAACCTGCTGTCTTTCTCTTGCAGCCTCTAGGATTCTGTCTCTGTCTTTAACCTTTGCCATTTTAACTATGATGTGTCTTGGTGTGGACCTGTTTGGGTTCAGCTTGTTTGGAACCCTCTGCACTTCCTGGGCATGTATGTTGATTTCCTTCATCAGGATAGGGAAGTTTTCAGTCATTATTTTTTCAACTACATTCTCAAACCCTTGCTTCTTCTCTTCTCCTTCTGGTATTCCTATGATTCATTTATTGTTGTGTTTCACCTTGTCCCATAGGGGTCTTAAACTATTTTCATTGTTTTTTATTCTTTGGTCTTTTTGTTGTGCCAACTGGGTGATTTCTGCTATTTTGTCTTCCAAATCACTGATCTGCTCCTCTGCTTCATCTACTCTACTGGTGATTCCTTCGAGTGTTTTCTTCATTTCAGTTATTGTATTCTTTAATTCTCACAGGTTTTTTTTTTTATGGTTTCCCTATCCTTCTTTATGTCCTCGCTAAGTTCCTTAAGCATTTTTATCATCAGTGTTCTAAACTGTGTCACTGAAAAATTGGATCCCTCTGTTTCATTTAGCTCCATTTCTAGAGGTTTCTTCTGATCCTTTACTTGTGACATATTTCTTTGTTTCTCCATTCTGGCTGTGGCTCTGGGATTGCTTTGATTTATTAGATAGATCACTAGGAGAGCCCTGGCTGGATCATGCCGGCACACAGCTCACGGCCCAACACTCCCAGGAAAACTCCCAGTCTCAGCCTGTCCCAATCAGCCGCTCACAGATCAGGCCAAGCAGCCCGACAACCAATGACCAGCTTGGCAACTCTGCAAGCGCAGTTCGGAGAGCAGGGACCCGAGGCGGCTTGCGCACTCCTGCGTCTCAGTGACCAGCCTGTTGGAGCTGGAGCATGCCCACCAGGCCTTTCCCTGGCAACGCAGCACAAGCTGGGCGGAGGGTGGGGATCCCAGGCGGCTCTCGCTCTCCCGGGTCTCAGTGAGCAGCCTGTTGGAGCTGGAGGGCACCCGCCCAGCATTTCCCTGGCAACGCAGTATAAGCTGGGCAGAGAGTAGGGATCCAAGATCGCATGCGCACGCGCACGCACACACGCGCTTCTGCGCCAATTTCACCAGACCAATGAGGTCTCGGACCTGATCCTCCATGGGAGGGCCCAAGCCCGACAAAATGGCGCCTGTCCTACACCACTTGAGTGCAGGCTCCACACCACGGGAACAACAGTCCAAAAACCTCCAGCCTTTGCACCAAAGGTGCTCAGTTCAATCCGTCCCCTCAGACTCCCGGGTCCAGCTCACACAGCCACTCCTTCCACCAGTAACCAGGTAAGTGCTCACCAGCGAGCAAGCCCGTGCGCCGGCCCCACTGATTCTCCAGCTGCTCTTAGCCTCACCGAGCTGAGCAAAGAGGGTCCTCACTAATTTGCTGCCGGCTGTCTTAGAACTCCTCTTCCTGGCAAAGGAACTCTGGGCTGGTGAGCTTGGTGTGCAGCTGGAAGGTCTCTCCCACAACCAGAGAAGCCTCCCCACACTGCTGGGCCTTCCCTCATGGGGCTCGCACTCTCTCCTCTCTGCCCATCCTACCAGACCCGACACAGCCTCCTCTTAAAGTTCCTCGTTTAGTGGTTCTGTTCCTCCAGTGTTCCAGGGACCTACAGGGTTGAATGCTGTATAATTTACTTGTAATTTTGGTGTTATCCTGGGAGGCAGTTAGCACAGCGTCTGTCTATTGCGCCATTTTACTGGAAGACCACCCTATATCTTTTGATTGGAGAATTTACTCCATTTACATTTAATATGATTATTGATAGGTGCGTATTTATTGCCATTTTGTTATTTGTGTTCCTCGTCTTCCTTAGTTAGGTTGTTTTTCTCTTCTGCTTAAAGAAGCCCTTTTAACATTTCTTGCAAAGCTGGCTTGGTGGTAATCAATTCCCTTCACTTGTTCTTTTCTGGGAAGCTCTTTATCTCTCCTTCAATTTTAAATGATAACCTTGCAGGATACAGCAATCTGGGTTGTAGGCCTTCATTTTTCATCACTTTGAAAACTTCCTGCCACTCCCTTCTGGCCTGCAAAGTTTCTGTAGTAAAGTCGGCTGATAATCTCATGGGGATGATCTTGTAAGTAACTTGCTGCCTTTCCCTTGCTGCTTTAAGGATTCTGTCTTTGTCCTTAACCCTTGCCGTTTTCACTATAATGTGTCTTGGTGTGGGCCTGTTTGGGATCATCCTGGTTGGAACTCTCTGCACTTCCTGGGCTTGTATTTCAATGTCCTTAGCCAGGTTAGGGGTTTTCAGACATTATTACTTCAAATATGTTCTCAATCCCTTGCTCCCTCTTTTCTCCTTCTGGTATTCCAATGATCCACTGGTTGTTGTGTTTGATGTTGTCTCCCAGCTCTCTTCAACCATTTTCAATTTTTTTCATTCTTTTTTCTTTTTGTTGTACCGCTTGGGTGATCTCTGCTATGTTGTCTTCTAAGTCACTGATTCGATTTTCTGCTTCATCCAATCTGCTAGTCATTCCATCGAATTTATTATTTAGTTCAGTATTTGCATTATTAAGTTCTAGCTGGTTGCTTTTTATGATTTCTCTATCCTTCTTTATATTTTCATTAATTTCCTTGAACATTCTTATAATCAGTGTTCTGAACTCTGTCTCTGATAGATTGTTTACCTCTATTTCCTCTAAGTGACTTAGGAGGTTTCTTCTGTTGTTTTATTTGGGTTGTATTTCTTTGTCTCCCCATTCTTGTTTACTCTTTGTGCTTGCTTCAATATAACAGATAGATCCCCTAGGTCTCTCAGTGTTTTCTGGGTAAACTTATACGGTGTGTGTCCTTTATATTTGAATTACTCAATCTCTCTATTCTCTTGTGCGTGTATATCTGAGGTTTTCCTTGTGTTGTGTGACTTCACCTGTTGAAGTTTAGCTTTGCTTACTTTTGACTTGTCAGTAGGTGGGATTGACTCCCAGATTGATTAGCTGTGAGGATCAGCAGTATCCACAGTTTATGAACTGCTGTGTGAGGGTTGACCCTTCCGATGAGGCTTGGACCCTTTGGGCCCTAGTACCTGTAGCAACTTCCTTTTGTGTGTGACTCTTGTATGTCAAACCCAGAAATTCTCTTGTTTTATCTAAAGTTGGCCTGTGGGCATGATGATTCTTATGTCTCCAGTGCCAGTCTTGGCTAAAGTCCACCAAGCTGTCTTCAGGTTGTCCTCTGCTGTACAAAAATTCCTCTGCGTCTTGTGAGAACAAAGACGGCCACCTTATGCCTAGTGTGATCCTGGCACTGCAGGTTTGCTGTACATGAGTATGGTTGTTATGTGTGATTGGTAGTTTTCACAAAGTCACTGCCGTTTCTGCTTTCACCTGTCCCAAGGCAGGCTGTGCACCCTGCAGGCCCAATGAGTGTCTTTGGTCACCCTTTCCATTGACAGCCATGGAGAATGAGGGAGTTACTCACTGCCAAAAGCCAGCTGCCAGGAATCTGTTGGTGCCTCAGCAGCTGAACCTGCCCTGCCTCCCAGGCCTTGCTGGAAAGGTGGGGGCGGGGTAGGTAGTCTCACTCTGCAGCCTCTTCTAGGGCGGAAATTCTCGACCCCCTACGGGTATGAATACCTCGGTAGTCTGCCCCTGCTGCTCCATTCAGGAGTCAGTTTAAGACTCTGGCTTGGCAGGGGCCAAGGTTTCTGAGGGAGGGTGAGGGTGGGTTTTTATATCTGTAGTTTTTTTTCTGTTTGTTTTTTTTTGCTTTCTGTCCAAGAGAGGAGGAAAAATAAACAAACAAGCAAAAAACACAAACAAAACAAAACAACAACAAAAAACACCCAGTCTCAACACTTTTTTGAGCTAATGCCTTTGCCTCATACACTCCAGAGGAATTCCTGCTGCTCTCCCAAAGAGACTGACGGGGTTTAGGCGCTGCACACACCCTGCAGCGGCTCAAATCTCTGGTCTGTCTCCTGGGGACCTGTGTCTCTGCACAGCAAGCGCTGAGTCTCCCCCGTGTGGAGTATTCTTTCTTCCCCTGCTCGACCAGTTTCAGGGTTCTGCCTCAGAGCCTGCGCACTGAGGTGCTCTTGCTGCGCTCTGCAGGACCTGGTGAACACAGAGACTGATCTCTGAGCCGGGCAGGTGCAGGGATTGATCTTGCCCTGTCACTGCATGCTCTGTACCCTGCTTCATGGGGACCCGGGGAGCCTAGGTTGCAGCTGTACGTCTCCCCTCTTTCCTCCCCCTCTCGCTTGGCCTGAGGCTTCTTCCTCAGGCTGCAGATCATTGTGTTCTTGCTGTACTCTAGTTGGGCCGCGGGGCGCAGGGAGTGAACAGTGGGAACACTCACCGATATGCTCTCTGAAGCTCGGTGCTTCTGCAGCCGTGGGTGCGGGCTGCACCTCATGCATCTTGACACCTTCTTCCCCCACTCTCCCAGCCTGCCCACCTTCCAGAAATCATTGTGTGAGACTCAGTTGCTCTGTGTGATGAGTAGACGTCCCTTTGAAGAGTTACAGAAATTCAAATTGTGGATATTTCCAGGGGAGAACTCAGGGAGCTCTTCTCACAGCTGCTATCTTGCCTCCTCCCCAGAATGTGTCTCATGTTTTGTCCAGCATGTCCACGCTGTAGACATTCCCTGCCCACTAGTCACTTAGTAACCATCTCAGTTATTAGATCGACTTTGCAGTATCACAGTGCTTGTGTTCAAGTCACCCATATTTTCTTAATAATACACAAGAATAGTGAGGCTGGCAATTCAGATATGCCAAAGAGAAGTCGAAAGTGCTTTCTTTAACTGAATAGAAAAAAACTGAAATAAAAAAAATTGTATGCTGAGGTTGCGAAGATCTATGGTAAAAACAAATCTCCTATCAGTGAAATTGTAAAGAAGGGGAAAAAAATTAGTGCTAGTCTGCTATTGCATCTCAAACTGCAAATATTAAAGCCACTGTTCATGATAAGTACTCAGTTAAAATGAAAAGGGCATTAAACTTCTGTGAAAGACATGAACAGATAACATGTTCCACTTTGATGGCAATGTGTTATGCCAGAAAGCATTGAGCCTAAAGGAAGACATCAGCAAAGGGCTGCCGAAATAAGTGACACCAGCCATTTACTGCAGGAAAGGGATGGTTACACAGATTCAGGAATAAGTTTGGACTGAAAAATACAAAAATTACTGGAGAGGCTGCATCTGCTGATGAAGAAGCTGCTGCCACATGTTCAATAAATTTGACGAAGTTGATTAAGATTTGGCACTACCCGTGGTCTCGGGCATCCACTGGGGGTTGTGGGATGTATCTCCTGCTGATAAGGAACTACTGTGTATCTATACAGCTGTAAACACAAACACGGCTTCTAAGTTGGTGGGAATAGAGAGGAAATGCCTCAAACACGGTACATTTGCCTCCTTGCTCCTCATCCCTGTGCAACCCCAGACATGTTTTCTTAATTGTTGCTGGTAAGCCAGCCTCAGAATCAGGTAGACCTTGTTGAGATAGTAGAGCAGGAAGATGCAAATATGTACTTAGGTCTCCCTGATAATGATCAAGGGCTACTAAATCAATCCACCCTGAATTGATTGGGGCTCCCTTTAATGTGAGTTAATGTTTTGTCATACGAAACAGTCATGTTTCTGTACCTGTAATAGAAATCCTGATCAATATACACTAACTTTTATTAATTTGATTGACATTATACTGTTTTGGGGGGGTCTGTGTTGGTCAGTCACCCTTCCCTGTGTACTCCAATCTCTTGTCTGCCCTTCTGTGCTCCCTATGTTGGACTGTATCACCTGGGTTCTAGTGCTCTCTTGCTTCCAGTTAGGTTCAGCCAGTGAGGCACCAGTAAGGTATGGGAGGACAGAAGACACTGGGTGTTTCTTCAACATTCCCTCCAGCTTAGGAGTTACCTTTTTGTTTGCAGCTGCATTCCTTCATGACCACAAATCCTAGACGGGGACTCTCCTCCTCAGTCCCAGAAGCTATTTTCACCTTGTTTCTTCAGCCCTGAGGTGGTCATGGCTTTCCTCTGTTGCCTGCCTCTGGCTGCCCCCACATCTCTTATTCATTCCTGTAAGTTTGTCCACACCTCTGCAATGGCCTTGCGTTAAAGTCTTTCCATATAAACCATCTGCAGTGAATCCTGTTTTCTTTGACTGATGGCATTTTCTGTCCTTTATTTGCTAGAAGCTATAAAAATTCTCCAACTCTGAACTATAAATGAACCTATTCAAGGCAGAAGTTGGGGTTAGGTGAGAAATTGAAGGCTTTCTCCTGCTTATTGATGGACTTTGGATGTGTGAGGGATTGGGGATTTTTTTGTTTGTTTGTTTGTTTGTTTGTTTTGAGAGCAGTGTCACTGGCCCTCATATGTGGGACCTGAACCGGGGCTGCTGGCTTCCCAAGCCAGCGCTTAACCACCGCGCCACTCGGCTGGCCCGGGGATTTTTTTAATGCAAATGTTTTAGGATTTGGGGACTGTTCAGTTTCTGTTGCAACTATTAACTCTGCTATTTTAAACAAATGCGTGTAGATTGATTCTGATAAAACTTTAATTTACACAAACAGGTGGTGGGCCAGATTTGGTCCCCAGGCCACAGTTTTCCAACCCCTGAGTTAGTTCATTTAGTTTGTAACCTTGAAGTAAGAGAAGATGTTAGTCTCTCAGACAGCTACAAAAAAATAATGTTTTGTGAGGCATGCTTTTTAATTACAAGGTGCCTCTTGCATATGATAAAGTCATTCTGGGGAGATAAGTTTTACGTTGAATGTAGCATGAAAGGAAACCTTCTTTTGTCCACCAGCAGAGAGCCACAGCACAGATGCAGTGATGACCAGGATGGGAGCTTCTGTCCTTGGCTGGCCCTCCCAAATTCCCCTTGGAAACCTGAGTAGGATGGTTAAGGCCAGGTAAAGGCAGGGTTTTAGAAGCCACTACTACCACTACTGTATATATTTGGCAAGGACAGGAATAAGGCATTCTCCCAGAGTGGTTCCCGAGGGTAAAGGAAAGTTTAGATTGGTAAACAACTAAAATCTGAGGTCTTCCAAGAAGCCTTCTTGGATTTTCAAGGTCAAGACTGTCTCCCTCTGTGGCACTTCCCTAGGACTCTTCCTGTAGGTACTCATATCTGGAGAGGCTGTGTCTGCTGATGAAGAAGCTGCTGCTACATTTTCAACAAAGTTGACTAAGTTGATTATGATTTAGTACTATCTGTGATTTCAGGCAGCCACTGGGGTCTTGGGATGCTTGGCTGCATGGTAACTTTGCAGTGCATGTCTCTGCCCTCAGCTGCTAAGTAGTATGGACCTTGAGTACAGAAATAGGCTTAGTTCATCTTTCCATGTGCCATGAAACCTAGAAGCGGGCCTTACATGTGGTGGGTCCTCACTGCTTAATTAATTGAGCTAAATTTAATTCCTAAATAATTATATTACAACTTGAAGGCACACCTTCAATATTGCTTGAGAAAAGAGCAAGGATGGAGGCCCACATACCACATGCCTAAGTATGCTACACATCAAACTCTATGGCCTGGCTTATCTTCTCCCACTGACCTAATAGCCTGCTCATTGGCAATCACCCTTGTGATTAGGGGACAACACTTTCCCCTCAGCCAGCTCTGCTGTCTTCAGCCTGAGAGGCTGCACAGATCTCCAGGGGCAGAGCAAGAGGGGAGCCAGTCCCCAGCTGAGGATTTCTGAGTTGTCCTGGGGAACCTGGGCTGTACACTGACCTAACTTCCTAGGGAGACAGGTGGGGTGGGTCCTTTCCTTTATAAAGCACTTGTGTGATGCAGGATGTCAGGTGGTTTTAAGGGCCTTCTAGGATCACACCATCTAAGTATAGGGAAGGAAGAGAATGGATAGCTGGAGAACTGCTCTGCTAGACATCCACTTTGGGCAATGGAGGGCATCCGACTTAAACAAGCAGGCAGTCTCGCTGCTCTCCTGGGACAGCGGCTGGGATCATAACCTACCCTCTCCAACCCTACACCCCTTCCCCAACACACACTTTCTCAACCCTGCTTCCTCAGGTCTGAGGATCCAGTTCAGCTCACCTGCCATATCCCATAATTCTTGTTCTAGTAGTTACTGAACTTTCTAAAATCTTTCAGCACAGACAAGGAAAAATCATGCATCTTTTGTTGTAGAGTTTGTTATACTGGGGCACACTGGACAGTGACCCTCTTAACCAGGCCTAGAACAGCAACCAAGAGAACCTCGAAGGTGCTCTGGAGGATATTATGTGCCTCTCCAGTGAACCTGCCTACTGAACGAGTCATTCCTATTGAAGCTTTTCACTAAGGTGGTGCAGACAGAGGTCACCTGCAGGGCTTGCTAAGATACAGACTGCTGGAGCCCACCTCCAGAGTTTCTCATTCTAGGTAGGTCTGGGATAAAATCCCCAAATTCACATGTCGAACAAATTTCCCAGGAGATGTTGCTTGTCTGGGGCCCACATTTTGAGAACCACTGGTGTATGTGATTGTATAGTCAGTGAAGACCCCAAAATAGCCAAGGTTCTCATAATTCCACATACATACCATGGATTACCCTGGCTGGCACTGGTCCTAAGATATTATTAGAAACTTGATCTTTAGTAACTGGGGAAAAAAGGAAAACATTTAAAACTGTAAGCAATTTCTAGTCTCTAAGGGTAGGAACATGAATTTACCTCATATGCAAATTATTGCTTTTGGTCTGGGAAAACCATTTCTCTGCCACTTATTTACAAAAATGCAAATCAAATATTCACTCACTATTCTAGATGGATATGTGAAGTGAGTAGTAACCCAAACACAGATATTTGAGACTGAGAAGTTAAGTGTACTATTTGATAACATAAATTTTGGGAGAAGACTGAGCCAAATTTCTGTCTGGGAGGCATAGTTGTCTGAGTGGGGAGGTGTTGGGGGTGCATGTTCCAGCATGCCTAGGCCTGTCTCATTCTAAGGACACTTTCCTTCATGCTGTGGCCTATTCTGTATAGGCAGAAGCTATTTTGCACAACTCCAGAGCTGACGTCCAAGGCCAAGGGAAAGAGTGGTGTCTAGAGATAAGCAATTCTCTCAGACACCTGACGTGTCCCCCACAGGGTTATTTATGTCAGAATAACCCCCATGTAATGAGGCTTAGTTACAGTTTTCTGATGTAATTTTTCTGCTGGGGGTTTCCTCTGGAGGAAAGGAATATTGACACTGTCAATCAATACTGACACTGGGAATAGGTTGTTCAAACTACGAAAATGAGGTAGGAGGAGGGAAGGAATTCTCCTCAGGACCTGAGGGCAGCTGGGTCTGGATTCTAATGACCACAGATGACCGTGGGAAGGGGAGGTGGGCATAGCCTGGATAAGGCCAGAAGGCTGCCTGGAGGGATCATTGGAGATAGGGCAGGTGTGCGGACTCTGAAACTCATCACTTCCAGTCCAGGTTGTACTTTCCTTCTCTAATACTGAGGTTTTGGTGAACTATTGTTCAAAGCTGGACTTTAATCTCTGCTGGTCCTTGAGGGGTTAAGGAAGGATGTGTTACCAGCTTGGAGCTAACTGGCCAAAGAGAGGGCAGGGCTCCTGTCCAAGGCTACTGCTCAAGTAGAGTCTCCCAATGATTGCTGCAGGGATGGAACAGAGAAACATGTGGGGCCTAATGTGTGTAAAAAGACAGCATGAGGGCAGGGGAAATTTTTTTTATAGGCAGCTTGGAGCTGAATGTCAACAATAATTTTGAAGCTGTGATATGATAAAACTGGATGTTTGAGTTACAAGTGGAGTAGAGTTGTTTGTTTGGTTATTAACTGGAGGTAATTTAGGAACAGGCACTCTATGTGAACACCCATCCACACAGAAAGCATTCCCTTTCCTTAATAGGAAAGGTCATCACAAGTACATATATCCAAATACCTACATCAGCAAGAAAATGAATGTTTTATCTGTAGATCTGAGCTAGGAAATCAAATTACATTGTATGAGCTTCAAAAACTCCTTGTAATTAGGCAAAATGATTTCCATCAACTCTATTAATCTCTCATGGCACATATACAAAAACCCTAAACATAGAAGGAAATAAAACCATGTTAGAGCAACATAAGGGGTTGGTAGGTGCAGAAGGTCACTAAACAAAATTAATTTTACTGTAATTTACTTGAGAGCTCCCAAAATAACAATCAAATAGCAGTTTGGAAGCAGATTTTTCCCCACTTCATCATGGCTCCAAGGTACTGACATTCGGGACAAAGCCATCCAGAAGGCGGGACATCCTGATTTCAGCCAAAACAAGCACACTTGTACAGAAAACCAAAACAATGTGGGAGAAGAAGCGAATGTGTAACACATGCTATTTCACTAAAACAGTGAATTTATATCTAGCACATCAAAGAGCTGGATTGAGGACGGCACTGTGTGGGTGCAGGAGCCTTGGAACCGATGAACAATAACTCACAGTGGGAGCATGGGGGCTTATGCAGCAGGTGGTCATCTAACACTTACCAAGAGGAGTAATTATTGTTCATCAAAGGAGTTTTCTATGCCCATTGGCTTCTTAATCTTCCTCTCATTTTTTTTTATTAGTTTCAGGTGTACAATACAATGCAATAGTTATACTCTTTACCCCCCAAAGTGACAACCCCCCTCTCCCAATTCGTCACCCCACTGCCCCCCCATATCATACATATCAATTACAATTCCTTTGACTCCCTTCCACAGTATACTCCACATCCCGTGACTATCTATATATTCAGTTACAGTTGGCATACAATATTATACAACATCAGCTTCAGGTGTACAGTGCAGTGATCAAGCCTCTACTCCATCCATGAAGTGGTCTCCCAAACAAGACATGTGACTATCTGACACGCCAGAAAACTTTTACAACATTATTATTTTCCGTGAACTCTGTTTCATATTGCTGTGGCAATACTGTGGTTGTCTAATAATGCTGTCTAATCCCTTCCCCTTCCCCCTTATCCCCACCCCCTCCCAACTAGAAACCCTCAGTTTTTCCTCTATATCTATGAGTCTGTTTACTTTGATCGTTCATTCAGTTTTTCAGATTCCACATATAAGTGAGATCATATGGTACTTGTCTTTCTCCGACTGACTTATTTCACTTAACATAATAGTCTCTTCACAACATTATCAATTACATTCCTAGAACTGCCCCCCATATCCCTGCGACAATATTGTAGTCACCCACCTAAGCTTTCCAAAACCTTCCCCCTCTCCCTCAGCCCCACTCCCTCCCAGCCAGCAACCAACAGTTTTTCCTTTATATATGCTTGATATGACTTCAATTTTCTTAAATTTACTGAGACTTGTTTTGTGGCCTAACATGGTCTATCTTGGAAAATGTCCTATGTGTACTTGAGAAGAATGTATATTCCGTTTTTTCAGGGTGAAATGCTCTAAAAATATCAACGAAGTTCAGCTGGTCTAAAATGTCGTTTAAGGCCCCTCTTTCTGTGTTGATTTTCTGTCTAAAGGGTCTGTCCATTGGTGACAATGGGGTGTTTAAGTCCCTTACTATGATAGTGTTACTGTTGATCTCTGTCTTTATGTCTGTCAAAATCTGTTAAATGTAATTAGGAGTTCCTATGTTGGGTGCATAGATGTTTATTAGGGCTATAGTGCCCTTCTTTGTCTTTTATTGTAGTCATTTTCAAGTATATTTTGTCCAAAATAAGTACTGCTACTCCAGCTTTTTTTTCTCATTTCGATTTGCATGAAATATCTTATTCCATCTGTAAACAGCATATACATGTGTCCTTTTTTCTTATCCACTCAGCCACTCTCTGTCTTTTGATTGGAGCATTTAGCCCATTCACATTTAAAATGATTATGGATAGGTGCATATGTATTGCCATTTTGTAATTTGTATTCCTGGTCGTCCTGGGTTAGCTTGTTTACCCCTTTCTTTGTTTAAAAAAGTCCTTTTAGTTGGTTAAGAGCTCGCTCAAGAGTGCAAGCTGAGCTCTGAGCAATGGCGGTTCCATGCCAGCCCAAGCTGAGTTGCCGTTGTTTGAGCTGCCAACAGGTGGCAGGATGGCTCAGCTAAAAAAAAAAAAAAAAAAAAAGCCCTTTTAACATATCTTGCAATGCTGGCTTGGTGGTAATGAATTCCTTAAGCTTATTCTTTTCTGAGAAGCTCTTTATTTCTCCTTCAATTTTAAGTGATAGCCGTGCTGGGTAGAGCAATGTTGATTGTAGGCCTTTATTTTGTGTCACTTTGAATATCTCCTGCCACTCCCTTCTGGCCTGCAGAGTTTCTGTAGACAAGTCAGCTGTTAGTCTAACAGGAGTTCCTGTGTATGTAACTTGCTGTCTTTCTCTTGCAGCCTGTAGGATTCTGTCTCTGTCTTTAACCTTTGCCATTTTAACTATGATGTGTCTTGGTGTGGACCCGTTTGGGTTCAGCTTGTTTGGAACCCTCTGCACTTCCTGGGCGTGTATGTTGATTTCTTTCACCAGGGTAGGGAAGTTTTCAGTCATTATTTTTTCAAATACATTGTCAACCCTTTGCTTCTTCTCTTCTCCTTCTGGTATTCCTATGAGTCTAAGGTGGTTGCAACTCACCTTGTCCCATAGGGCTCTGAAACTCTTTGCATTGTTTTTTATTCTTTGGTCTTTTTGTTGTGCCAACTGGGTGATTTCTGCTATTTTGTCTTCCAAATCGCTGATCCGCTCCTCTGCTTCATCTACTCTACTGGTGATTCCTTCGAGTGTGTTCATTTCAGTTATTGTATTTTTTAGTTCTAACAGGTTTTTTTTTTTATGGTTTCCCTATCCTTCTTTATGTCCTCACTAAGTTTCTTAAACATTCTTATCATCATTGTTCTAAATTCTGTCTCTGAAATGTTGGATCCCTCTGTTTCATTTAGTTCCATTTCTAGAGGTTTCTTCTGATCGTTTACTTGTGACATATTTCTTTGTTTCCCCTTTCTGGCTGTTGCTCTGGGATTGCTTTGATGTATTAGATAGATCACCAGGAGAGCCCTGGCTGGATCATGCAGGCACACAGCTCATGGCCTAACACTCCCAGGAAAACTCCCAGTCTCAGCCTGTCCCAATCAGCCACTCGCAGATCAGGCGGAGCAGCCTGACAACCAGTCACCAGCCTGGAAACTCTGCAAGTGCAGTGCGGAGAGCCGGGAACTGAGGTGGTTTGTGCACTCCCGAGTCTCAGTGACCAGCCTGTTGGAGCTGGAGCACGCCCACCAGGCATTTCCCTGGCAATGCACAAGCTGGGCGGAGGGTGGGGATCCGAGGCAGCTCGCACACTCCTGGGTCTCAGTGAGCAGCGTGTTGGAGCCGGAGGGCACCCGCCCAGCGTTTTCCTGGAAATGCAGTATAAGCCGCGTGGAGAGTGGTGATCCAAGGCCGCATGTGCGCATGCATGGACACACGCACTTCTGCGCCTATTTCACCAGACCAATGAGGTTCCAGACCTGATCCTCTGTGGGCGGGCCCAACCCCGACAAAATGGCACCTCTCTACACCACTCGCTTGCAGGCTCCACACCACGGGAACAACAGTCCAAAAACCTCCAGCCTTTGCACCAAAGGTGCTCAGTTCAGTCCGTCCCCACAGGCTCTTGGGCGCAGCTCACACAGCTACTCCCTCCACCAGGAACCAGGTAAGTGCTCACTGGTGAGCAAGCCCGGGTGCCGGCCCCACTGATTCTCTAGCCGCTCTTAGCCTCATCGAGCTGAGCAAAGAGAGTCCTCACCAATTTACTGCCGGCTATATTAGAACTCCTCTTCCTGGCAAAGGAACTCTAGGCTAGTGAGCTTGGAGTGCAGCCGGAGGGTCTCTCCCCCAACCAGACAAGCTTCCCACGGCTGGGGCTTCCCTCACGGGGCTTGCCCTCTCTCGTCTCCGCCCGTCCTACCAGACCCGACGTGGCCTCCTCTTTAAGTTCTTCGTTTAATGGTTCTGTTCATCTAGTGTTCCGGGGACCTCCAGGGTTGAATGCTGTATAATTTGCTTGTAATTTTGGTGTTATCCTGGGAGGCAGTTAGCACAGCATCTGTCTATTCCACCATTTTACCAGAAGTCCTATTTTTTAATTCTTTGAGGAATCTCCATACTTTTTTCCATAGTGGCTGCACCAATTTGCAGTCCCACTAATAATGCACCAGGGTTCCCTTTTCTACACATGCTAATAAACACTTGTTTGTTGATTTATTGGTGGTAATTATTCTGACAGGAGCGAGGTGGTATCTCATTGTGGTTGGACTTCCAATACTAAGTTGAATAAAAGTGGTGAAAGTGAACATCCTTGTCTTGTTTGTGACATGAAAGATGGCATCTGCTTGCTGGCTATTTCATTGGAGGGGTCAACACAGGGACAATGGCAGCTGTCCCACCAGCCCTCAACCTGGAAGCACACAACTCAGTCTTTCCCAGTGTGTCTCTGGTACCCCCAGCTGTTGTCCCTCTGCCAGAACCCATAGTAGTGCCTGCAAGTGAGTGAGTCTCTGTGTGGGCACTCTAAGAGGATGCCTGGGTTTCCAGAGCCCTCCATCTCACCCAGGTGGATGGAATCCCTGTTGATTTTTACAGACAGATGTTGTAGTGACTTCTCTTCCCTGCGTTGGTGCTCTGGGCTGGGTAGTCCAGTGTGGGGCTGGGACCGCTTATTCCTCAGGGGGGATGTCTGTACTTGAGATGTCCGTCTTGATTCTCAATTGCTACAAATGGCTGTGGGTCCAGCCTGTCTCCTCCCCTTACCATTCTCTATGTGGCTTCTTCTTTATATCCTTAGTTATAGGACATCTGTTCAGCTAGACTTCAGATAGTTCTCCAGGTTGATTGATACATACTTTAGTTGTAATTTTTATGTGGTCATGGGAGGAGCTGAGCACAGTGTTTACCTACTCCACCATCTTGACTGGAACTCCCTGTAATTATCTTTTAATCACACTTTTCTAACACAGATTTCTGAGAGTCTTACCAAATTTTCCTAGTCATCTTCCAGCCTCCATCTGAAGCAATAATTGTTCCCCTCCTTTGAACAGTGGAGACAGTGAAAAAAGTACGAGTGAAGTTTGCCCAAGGTCATGTGGTGAGTCAGCCATGAAATCAGGCATTGAAGTTTGGGCTCCAGACTCCCAACCAGGGTTTATTGCCTTGGCCATGAACTTTAGTGGTGGTGACTGTAAGATACTGTTCCTATAATACCAAACTGTGACATGTAGTAGAAGAATTATAGGAATGCTCAAGAACTGAGGATAGTAGAGGCTGGAGGCCACTCTACTTTGCTGGAACATCTCAAACTAAGTTTTTGTCAAACCCAACAGACACTGCAAATGTTTTCTCCTTAGGTTGTAAGATCCTGTTATTTCACAGGCTATCAGATAATTTTGATTAGCAAATCCTTTACTCATCAGTATAGTTGTTTTTCAAGGCTTATTTTGATAGAAAAAGTATTTGCGTTGATTTTTTTAAAGTATACTTTGAAGGAGTTTTCCTTTGAAGTTATGAAATTGTCTCTTTGGTAAATATGAATGGAATTTAACTTCTAATTAAAATCTACATAGGTAATTCATTAAGTTTATGCAGACTCTCATCTAGGACATCTTCATATATTTGGCAGCTTTCTTTTATAGTATTTATCAAAATATTATCTATTTGAACTACTGTCTTAAAAGAAAGTAGTAGAAGAGTGTGCCCAGAAACCCGAAACCATGTAATATATGAGGTCAGAAAATGAAGTTTACAAACTCATCCAAAAAAAGTGCTACATGCCTCATTGTTGAATACCACTATGGTCACCTTTGAAGTACTCTCCTTGGGAAGCTATTCACTGATGCCAGTGCCTAGTCTACGCTTCAAAGCAATTTTGGAACTCTTTTTCTGGAATGGCCATCAGAGCTGTCATCGTATTACCCTTGATGTCCTGAATGTCATCAAAATGTCTTTCTTTCAATATTTCCTTTATTTTCAGGTAAAGAAATAAGTAATTGAGGACCAGATCAGGTGAGTAGGGAGGGTGTTCCAATACAGTTACTTGTTTAGTGGCTAAAAACTCCCTCACTGACAGTGCCATGTGAGCTGGTGCATTGTCATGATGTAAGAGCCATGAATTGTTGGCAAAAAGTTCAGGTCATCTAACTTTTTCACACAGCCTTTCAGCACTTCCAAATAATAAACTTGGTTAAATGTTTGTCCAATTGGAACAAATTCATAATGAATAATCCCTCTGATATCAAAAAAGGGTAGCAACAAGTTTGCGAACTTAATTATCAAACTTCACATATGGGTCAATATAATACATTTGTACAGGCAGCCATTAAGTGCCTGCTTTTCAAGGCACCACACCCTGTGTTTGGAAAAATATAAAGCATGATCCTTGCTTTCAAGGAGTGTAGCTTTGAATGAGGAGAAAGAAACTCACAAAAAGATTATAAAAGTTATACTGGATACAAAGTACTATAAGAATATAGAGGAGGGAGAAATCATTTTATGGGAGACCAGAAAGGCTTCGTGGCTAAAACTGCCTTTGAACTATCAAGTGGTTGGGGATGTCACATAGGGACAAAAGGGCTACAGCTCTCACTTCAGGTGGGCTAAATGAAACACAAGCTAATTCAGGAAACAGTGATTAGTCTGATGAGACTGAAGCATGAGCTTTCTATCTTTGTAGCACTCTCCAAAAATGCTCATAAAGCATTAAGCACAGACAATCAATCACCATTTACCAACTATAAAGATCTGTGTGGTTCTTTTACAGCCCTCATTTTATAGCTAATGGATGGAAGGTTCTGTTACATGACACGTGCAAAAGACAAAGTGGCTGGTTGCAATTTAGAGTGTGATGACCTGAGTCCCAGGGACACTAGTTTGTATTTAGACAAACAGCACACCCTTAATCTTAACACTGTGCTCTAGGATGCAGATCTGCTTTTCATATCTGGAAATTTGCCTTTTCCTCTGTACTTGGGAATAATTTGCTATTTTATAACAAAAGTCCTAACTATCACTTTGTCTAGATTATGTTCAATCCCTTATCAGCATGTTCTCTTTCAGGTGGATGTATTAATTGACTGTAGAGGATCTATTATTATGGTGAGCAAAAGACTTGTGTTTGTTAGTAAAAGGCTATGTCTCCCTATGTATATGCAAGACTGACCACTGAGTGCTTGAAAGACAGGAATGGAAATTTCTGTTTCCATTTTTTTTTTTTTAAGATTTTATTGGGGAATTGGCGGAGGCGAACAGCATTGGGGAACCGGGGAAGGGGAACAGACAAGTTGCTGTCTTTTTGTTCTTCAGTCTAGTTGCGGAGGATGTTGCTTCACTGTTGGTATCGTCATTGCGCTCTTCCCGGATGAGGCAGATCAGTCGCTGGCCTCTGGATGTCGCTCACCGCGGCTATTGGCAGCTCACGCTGGCTGCGGGCCACTCACTGTAGCCTATGGCAGCCCACTGCAGCAGGGGCTGCAGCCCACACCATCACCGGGGCTCGCACAGCCCAGCTCCAGGTGGAGCTGTTGTTAGCTGTAGAGGGCAGTGTCACTGGCCCTCATGTGGGATCCGAACCGGGGCCGCTGGCATCCCAAAATCAGCGCTTAACCAATGCGCCACTCGGCCGGCCCTCTGTTTCCATTTTAATGTAAAAATAAGAAAGAAATGAAGCTTTACTAACTTATAATGTGTAGCCTCAGAGGTGTGTATGTCAGAGACTCATGTCACCTTATCCAAGTATGAGTATGAGATCAGAGGGAAACAGGCATGACCTCAGTCATTTGCTCTCATTGAAACTTGCATTTATAATCTTATTTTATTGTATTGTATTTTTTATATTATTGACTTTAAACTAAATAAGCAAGTATCTTAGAAGAAATTCCTGTGAAGAAATCATTAATTGAAGGCATTTCTGGTAATGCAAGTCCAAGTGAAAAGCATGAAAAATGGTAGAGAATTACCATTCCTTTAAGTCCTTCTGTCATAAATTTAAGTTAAAAAATGACTACATAGGGCTGGCCAAGTGGCACGGTGGTTAGGAGCTGGCTTGGGATGCCAGCGGCCCTGGTTAGGATCCCACATATGAGGGCCAGTGACACTGCCCTCTAAAACAACAACAACAACAACAACAACAACAACAACAAAATGACTACATATTCTGATCTGATAAGAAATTGGTCAAAATTATAATTACCAAGAAAATGTTTTAGATAAGAATTTACAAGACTTATTGTTAAGGTTAACCTGGCTCTAAGAATATATTGTGCCTATTTATTAGCTAATAATAACAGTAAGTAAATATGATTTATAAATAAATATACATATATTGAGGTATTTGCTTAAAATGTTAGAGACCCTGAGAAAGAGTATCTCCTTGTCTGTGTCAGGTGCATGATAAGATTAACAGTATCCCCATGAATGCTACTCACCATGTGACACCTACGGTTTCTGCCTATAACAAAATATGACCCCATGAGTCCCTTCCCTGAATCACCACTACTAAATTCTGGTGCTTCAGAATCCATTTTCTAGGCTTCATGCTGAGCATCTCCATTCAGCTTAGCATTCTATCTGTAGCTGTCTTAATTGCACCCTGCTTATCCTGCATTAAGCAATGGAGAGATTGGATTGTAAATATTATTTCTGTGGACATACTTTTATTCCATTATATTTTTATTTTATTGAGCTCTAAGTGAGAGAAGGCCTGTCACCTTATGTGCCACCTGCAAAGGGCATCTTTATTTATGTGGAACAAAATACGCTTCCAATCAAGTTATTGAACAAAGTAAAATAAAAATAAAAATGGACTCCTCTCTAAATTTGACCTTCCTATGCACTAGGAATTCCACTCGTAAGAGCCAGTGGCATGAATATGAAAATTAACCCCATGTAATTTTACTATGAGGGGGCATAGAGTTTCTATAAATAAGGGCAAAGATGTGTTTTTTCAATACCTAAATGGAGGTGTTGGAGCAGGTGATTACAATTAAGTGACTTGTCTTGAGTCAGCACTAACTTTTAGATTAGGTTCTTACAAATTCCTTTTCCTCTCCAGAATCCTTGGAGGGGTAAAAACCCTTAGTGCTGCAGACACAAATATGTATTTTACATTCTATAAATAGTTATAATTTTCTAATTCATTTTTAATCTCTTCCCCCTTTTAGCCAAGGGCCTTGGGTAACCAATATAATGCTCTGCCAACTCCTGAAAATGATAAGAAAAAGAACATAATGTTAATATTATTTGAAATCCATTAGCTTTGTAATGTGCTGCCCCTCCACCCCAGTGGCAATGACCATAAAATATTAGGTTGGTGCAAAAGTAATTGTGGTTTCAGACCGTGAATTTTAAATCATTGTAACTAGGTTCAAAAACATCTTTATGAATCAAAATAGGAACCATTACAATCAACACATTTTTGCCAATGAGAAAAAACTTTGTTTATTCCTGTAGCATAAAAACCCGTCCTTTGGGATTCAACAAACTCTTGGAAAGCATTTTCTGCATCCTGCTGTTTGTGAAAGCGTCTTCCTTCAAAAAGTTGTTGAGATGCTTGAAGAAGTGGCAACCCATTGGTGAGAGGTCAGGGAATATGGCGAATAAAGCAAAATTTCATAGCCCAATTCATTCAACTTTTGAAGCATTGGTTGTGCGATGTGCAGTCAGGCGTTGTCGTGGAGAAGAATTGAGCCCTTTCTGTTGACCAATGCCAGCTGCAGGTGTTGCAGTTTTTGGTATATCTCATTGACTTGCTGAGCATACTTCTCAGATGAAATGGCTTTGCCTGGATTCAGAAGGTTATAGTGGATCAGACTGGCAGCAGACCACCAAACAGTGACCATGATCTTTTTTGGGTGCAAGTGTGGCTTTGGGAAGTGCTTTGGAGCTTCTTCTAGGTCCAACCACTGAGGTGGTCATTGCTGCTCGTTTTATACAATCCACTTTTAGTCACACGTCACAATCTGACTGAGAAATGGTTTCTTGTTGTTGCGTAGAGTAAGAGAAGACGACACTTCAAAAATGACAATTTTTTTGATTTGCGATCAGCTCATGAGGCACCCCCTTATTGAGCTTTTTCAGGTTTCCAATTTGCTTCAATGCCAAACAACCACAGAGTGGTTGATGTTACTTCTTTGGCAACTTCTCATGTAGTTGTAAGAGGATCAGCTTCAATGATTACTCTCAATTGGTCGTTGTCAACTTCCAATGGCTGGCCACTACGCTAGTCATCGTCAAGTCTCTCGTCTCCTTTGCAAAAACATCCTGAACCACTGCACTGTACGTTCGTTAGCAGTTCCTGAGCCAAATGCATTGTTGGTGTTGCGAGCTGTCTCTGCTGCTTTACAACCCATTTTAAACTCGAATAAGAAAATTGCTCAAATTTGCTTTTTGTCTAATGTCATTTCCATAGTCTAAAATACAGCTAAAATAAACAGCAAGTAATAATTCATTAGCAAAAAAACATAAAGTGAGAAATGCGCATTAAAATGGTGTATAACATAACCACATCTATTTAAGAATGTATTCCAATATCAAAGGCAAATTTCAACAATGCAAAAACCACAATCATGTTTGCACCAAACTAATAATAGAGTGTAGGAATCTTAGTGTTCCTAGGTTAGGTGTGAAAGTCATATTATAAGATATCTAATAAGATGGGGGCACTGACAATGGCAGGCTAGAGATCTGTCCTGACCTTGAACTTCTCTCCTTTGATTTGGAGTGATGATTAAACCACACAAAAGAAAAGAAATACGGGAGAGGTATAAAATATACCATTTCATAATGGTGACCCTGAGTACTTCCATGGAGAATTCATGATGACAAAAATGCTTGTCATTAATTAGGTTCTCTCAGTGGATTACCCAGTAAATCAATGCAAAATGAATTTTATTGTTTCCTATCAGGTACCATCAAGCACCTGACTTGAATAACTTAATTTAGTTGAGCAAACTCCCTGCTTTACAGGGAGTCATGTATGCCCTCGGAGAAAGTGGCTCACTGTCCCTCTGCAATTTATATCACCATCCAAGAGCTGTTAACTTCCCTTCAGTGCCTTGCTTGTCTATGTTATGGAATGTTACCTTTCCCTTTTCATTTGCCATTCAAAGATGCTGAACTGTGCTTGGGAGGTCAGCTAGTGGAATCTCTCTCTACATCCTACTAAAAATTTCACTCTAACCCTTGGCTCCTTGCAGGATGTATCAAGTCCTAATTGAAACCCAGCAACTCTGAAACCAATTTAGAGGCCAGAGCCATGCCCCTGGAAAGTCTGGGAGACCCAAGCCTCTTAGCATAATGAATATACTTCTTTTTTAAAATTCCTGTAAGTATCATAGCAGCAAGGCCAAATAGATCCTAGCTGGCTTACCTGGAGCTCTCCATCAAAGAGAAATGGGACCAGGGAAATAGTCAATCATGCATGGCTAAACACAAGAGACAATAGTTTGGCAAGGTTGAGGAGTTGAATTTTTTTTTTTTTCATTTAATGGAATTAGAATTGGTTGCCATATGATTACCATTAACAAGATCAGGTATGAAAGACTGAATGCCACAGCATCAAACTCAAAAGGATGATCAAGCACACGCTATCCTAAATAGAGGCACCAGCAATGGCAATTAAAATCAGTGCCAAGGGACAGTTCTTAATGTGGGTAATGGCCCCCAACTGCTTCAAAGTGTCTTAAAACATCCTGATAATTTAATTTTCTTTTTCATAAGAGAATAATGACTAAGGATTTCTGGTCAAGATGACAGAGTAGATAAAGACTGTGCTTGCACCTCTCATAACCACATCAAAATTACAACTAAACTACAGAACAACCATCATTGAGAATAGCCTGAGTCTAGCTGAACTGAAGTCCTACAACTAAAAGCACACAGAAGAAGCCACTTTAAGACTGGTAAGAGAGACAGAGATGCAGAACAGGCTGGTCCCACACCTACATGGCAGTTAAAAATTGGGAGGGATATCTCGGATGTGGAAATCCTTCTGGAGAAGCAGGTGGTCTGGTCCGAAACCAGGCTCCCCAGCCCAGGGTTCCCATGCCGGGAAAAGAAGTTCACAAAACTTCTAGCTGTGAAAACCAGTGGGGATTGTGGCGAGCGAGTGATGAGTGAGATGGATGGCAGCTAGAGTCCCATGCATTCCTCTTAAAGGGCCCATGCACAAATTTACTTGCTCATGGACTCACTCGCTCTGAGTTCCAGCACTGGGGCAGCAGCTCAAAGGTGTCAAGAACATGTGGGGAGAAACTGAGTTGTCTGGGTTTAGAGTGAGGGCTGGAGGGACAGCTTTCTCCCAGGCAGTTTTCATCTCAGAAGGGATGGAAGAATCCATTATTTCTTTGTTTTGCCCTCCCCTCTCAACATGCAGACACAAGTGGCCACCATATCTAAGTCTACATCAACCAGGATAACACTGTTTGCCCCACCCTGGTGATTCTTAGAGACAACCACCACAACCAACTTGCAGACACACCCATGCCACTTCCAGTATATTTTCCACACAAACAGTATGTCTTGGCTCATGCTATACACTTTTCTAAAATCTCTCAAAAGTTCACAAAACCCAAAGAGCAGAATCTGGCTTTGGCATGTGCCATACCTCTTGCTGAGCAGCCCTAAGTTTGGTGCTAGTGGCAGCGGGCCTCTGACCATAGCTTAGCCTCTTGAGGCACCTCCAAGCCCAGTGTGGTAGTGACCATCTGTGGATGGTCTTGAGCTTTGTGGCTCAAGCCAAGTGGCCCCAGGCAGGGTGCAGGCAGATACTGAACTTGGTCTGTGGTAGGGCTCCTCCCCAGGAGGCTGTGGGGGCAGCATGCTTGGTGGCTGACTGTACACCAAGTCAGGCCACCACCTGGATGCCTCTGAGAAGAACACACCCTAAGGGCAGAATGGGAAGGCATAAGAGCCTGCTAAATCAAATCCTGCTCTGTAGGGTCAGCCCCTGCACAATAGCTCTTCCACTATAGACATGGCCAGCCCTCACAACCAATCAGCCCAAGGGTCAATCCCTCCTATTGATGTGCAAACAGCAACCAAGTTTCAACTAAAAAAGGAGGACTCACACAACTCACAGAAGGGACACACACAACTCACATAAGGGACACACTCAGAGCACCTGGCTCAGGTGACCAAAGAGACTGCACCACTGTGCCCCACAGAACACCTACTATTAAGGTGTCCTACTAAGGCCAATCTACTAAGTCCAGGAAACAAAGCAGCCCTACCTAATACATAGAAACAACACAGGGAGGCAGCTACAATTGGGAGACAAAGAAACATGTTCTCAAAACGAACAGAACAAAGCTCCAGAAAAAAAAAATGGAGAAAAGCAATCTAGCAGATGCAGTGCTCAAAACTCAGGCTATAAGGAGGCTCAATGAACTTAGGGGGAGAGTAGATGAACTCAGTGAGAACTTTAACAAAGAGATAGAAAACAAAAATGGAGGTAAAAAGCATTAAAAAGAACCAATCAGAAATGAAGAATACATTAGGGGAAATCCACAGTAGATTAGATGAAGCAATGGATAAAATCAGCTATTTAGAAGTTAAGGTAGCAGAAAACACCAAATGAGCATGGCAGAAAGAAAAAAGAATCCAAAAAATGAGGATAGTTTAAGGGGCCTCTGGTTCAACATCAAGAAAACCAACATTTGCAACATAGGAGTACTGGAAGAAGAAGAGAGAGTACAAAGAATTGAAAACCTATTTGAAGAAACAATGATGTAAAAATTTCCTAACCTGGTGAAGAAAGTAGACATATATGCCCAGGAAGTGCAGAGTGTCCCAAACAAGAACACCAAGACACATCATAATTAAAATGCCAAAGGTTAAAGACGAAGAAAGAATCTTAAAAGCAGCAAGAGAAAAGCAGTTATCTATAAGGGAGCTTCCATTGGAATGTCAGGCCAGAAGGGATTGACATGAAATATTCAAAATGATGAAAAGTAAGGACCTATAGCCAAGATTTATTTACCCAGCAAAGGTATCATTTAGAATTGAAGGACAGGTAAAGAGCTTCCCAGACAAGAAAATGCTAATGGAGTTCATCAACACCAAACCAATATTACAAGAAATGTTAGAGAGACTTCTTTAAGAAAAAGTAGAAGAAAAATAAGGATAAAAAATACAAATAATAAAATGGCAATAACTACATACCTATCAACAATTACTTTCAATGTAAATGGATTTAATGCTCTAATCAAAAGATGGGGTGGTTCTATGGATAAGAAAACAAGACCTTTACATATGCTGCCAATAAGAGACTCACTTCAGATTGAAAGACATACACAGATTGAAACTAACGGGATGGAAAAAGATATTTCATGAAATGGAAATGGGAAAAAAAAAGCTGGGGTAGCTTTTTATATCAGACAAAATAGACTTTAAAACAAAGGCTGTAACAAGAGATAAAGAAAGAGCTAATAATCCTAGTTCTGGGTATTTATCTGAAGAAACCCAAAATACCACTTCAAAAGGACATGTGCATCCACATGTTCATTGCAGCATTATTTACAATGGCTGAGATATGGAAGCAACCTGGCTGTCTATCAGTGGATGAATGTATAAAGAAGAGGTCTTACATATTTGCAATGGAATATTACTCAGACAAAACAAAACAAAAAAGGAATGAAATCTTGCCATCTGCAACAACCTGGATGGAGGGAAGTAAGTCAGACAAAGAAAGATAAATGTCATATGATTTCACTTATATGTAGAATCTAAAGAATAAAATAAACAAACAAAGCAGAAACAAACTCATAGATACAGAGAATATTTTAAAGGTTACCAGATGGGAGGGGGGTTTGGGAGCATGGGTGAAAAAGGCGAAAAGATTAAGAAGTATACACAAATTGGTTGTTACAAAGTAGTCCTAGGAATGTAAAGTATGGCATCAGGAATATAATCAGTAATAGTGTGATAACTATGTAGGGTGTCAGATGGGTACTAGATTTATCAGGTGATCACTTTGTATGTTATATAATTGTCTAATCACTGCATTGTACACCTGAAACTAATATAATGTTGTATGTCAATTGTAATTGAAATATAAAATAAATTATTAAAGTTCAAACCAAAAAAAGAGCATAAGGACTAAGAGTGTTGAGGGTGATGGGTGTGTGTGTGTGTGTGTTTGCACATGCATGTGTGCAAGCAAATATGTGTTCATGGCTACACCCTTACCTTTGTCCATGTATATTTGCCATAAAATTGAAAAAAGTACAAATTTTAGCTGGAAGGAAAGCTTTATAGATGGCAGAATTATAAATCACTTCAAGGAGTGATTTTCAGTTAAGACTTGTCAGCTCCATGTGAAGTGACCATGCCAGGCTTGCTATTCAGTTAAGCTTGGAGACCAGTCTTGTTTGTCATCTAAAATGGAAGTGATATGTTCTTGGGGATGAAATGTGAAATGGCAAGATGGAGTGTTGCTGTAACTGGCACTATTTTTGAATGAAACTAGAAGGAGGTGATTAGTATGGTGTAATATATAATATTGAATTTGAAGTGATTAAGCAGTTGTATACTTGAACTACTGTTGGTGGCAGAGCAGAATCAGAAATATCGTACAAGTGATATCTGGTCACCATGTTTCTATTCAATAAGGATCCATTTGCAGTTATGACTCCAAGCAGTAAGTTATTGTACCTGTAGTATGCTTTATAACTCTCTTTCCCCTATAATGATAACTCCAAGCCCAGCAAGAAAAACCAGACATAGATCTCTCAAGCTGACTTGAAAATCCATAGCACAGCAGAGTTAAAGCTAAAATTGACAAAATATAATGGAGGCCAACAAAGATACTCAGAGAAGTTCATTGAGAAAGACTCCTCTTTAAGCAAGAAGCAGACCTCCCAGCACACCAAGCCCAACACTCATCAATAATGGAGGACACACAATATCTAGACTAGATAAGAACTCATTTCTAGTCTCCACTTTTATTTAGTACCAGTCCCTTAGTGTAAAGGAATTGGAAACTGATATCACAAACCACTGCATCTATCAGAATTCACTGGTTATAACTATAAAACCTTGACAGGTGTGAAAGTTAGAATGAAAACTGAAAAATAGTGGGATTAAAAAAACACTTAAAATAATTTTTTAAATAAAAATATATATCGGTTGCCAAAATATGTTTTTTCTTTCCGTATGAACTATTTTATTGAGAATATTAAAAAGAGCTGATTTATGGAATAAATATAAGCAATGCCAGTTAAGAGTCAGAGAAAGTACCAGCGAAAGTGATTTGGATGTTCTCCACCCATTATTCGAAATTCTCCCTGAAGAAGCTTCTGTTCCCTTCAGGGATCGCACAGGCTAGCCCTTTGGTGTAACATCACTGCCACCTACTCTGTTCCAGAGCCTTCTTGAAGGTGAGGCACAGAGCCAGGGTTCGGCCTGTGTTCATTGTTTCCAGTGTAACTGAGAACCTTTATTCTACCTGGAACTGTGGTCCTCCCCTGCTTTTTTCATCTGTGGTCCCCCCCACAATGTTAACTGGTATTTTTCTTTCTTCATTTCACTTAAGATTTAAAATAATAGTAATAACACTGGGAAAATATATGCATTCAGAGAGCAAATCCCAGAAACTATTGCATTCACATTTTTGAAAAGTATTAATTTATTCCTCATTTTATTCCTTTGCATAAATGAGTTTTAATATATAATTTATATACATATAATTTACACATAGCTTTTATGTATTTAAATCTTGAAGAAATTGATAAATGGCTACAATTCTCACTATACAGAGTTAAAGATCTATTTTCTAAGTTTTGCCATGTGTTATACAAATACCTGAATCAGTAGGCTGATTTTCCCAGCCAAGATCCTATTGTACAGAGCAGGCAAAATGAAAATGAGTAGCACCCTTGGCAACACTCAGCTTAGTGAGGCTGATTTCTGTCTGGGTATGCAGTGTGCTCAGTGACTCCACCAGATGGGACACCTAACACCCCTCCCACCCCAACAAGCCCCTGACACCCCTCCCACCCTAACAGGCCCCTGAACACCCCTCCCACCCTAACACGCCCCTGAACACCTCTCCCACCCCAACATGCCACCGAGTAGGAGAGAAAGCCATGCAATAGATAAGGGCAAAATGAAGAGGACAGCATCCTCTTTGAACTTAAATTGTAGCACTCATGATAACAATAGGAAGAAGTTTCACTAATTTGGAGATGGAGTAGATTTAGGTGCCTCCTTGATTTACCGGAAGCAAAACTGAAGACCTATTTCCTTTTCCTGGCCTATAGATGTGACTTACATTCTCACCACATCACCCCCTTGCCACTGCCTGTAAGGGAATTATTAATTTCACTGACTTACACATTTGAAAAATTAAAAACAAAATCAAGGTTCTTGTTACTGAAGTCTCACTATCACTGCTCTGGTCTGTCATGAAAATGCCGTGATCAATCCCACAATCCAGCGTGCTATCCTCTCCTTCCATGTTCCTTGTCTCTGACGAACCTTAATCTGTAAATCAGTGAATGAAGGCATTCATTCAGCCCGGGCCTGATCTCCTTTTACTGTGCCTTCTGTTAACATTTAGCAGCATGAAACTTAAAATGCTTGTTGATGGCAAAGACTGAGGGAAGGTCCGCCTGTACATGTTACGTAGATCTTCCCACAAGCCAGTGTTCCTGTTTCAATAACTGGTTTCCATTTTCATTTTGTTATCAACATGTTTAACCTCCATTTCCCCCACTGTATTATTTTCTTGTGTTTTCCGTGGTGTTTCAGTACCAACACCTTGGAGTTCATCCTCCTTTCAGCAAAACTTCTCAGGAACTGGCCAAAATATGGACTGGACTACCTGAAGGCACCGTCGTAAGTTCAACATATGTAGAGGCTGCAAAAAGCATTTCTTCAATGCATTTCCTTTATGTTAATGTGCTTCAAAATCTAATAATATTTCATTTAGGGGAAAAGAAGTTGCTCCCTCTCAATGAAGCAAATCATGACTTTTCCATTTGCTAATGTGGGCATGGGTGCTGTCCTCCATAACTCAGATGCTACAAACACACCAATCAGCGAGATGTGATGTGAGTTATTTTCTTAATAAACAGCACATGATATTGTGCTGATTCAGCATGCTACATCATCCAGGCCCTGAGTGACCAATAATGTACATTTGTAAAGTTCCTGGCTGGTTTGGAAATATGGTTTATAATACTTATTTCCCTACATTAAGCTAAATTATTTATTTCAGTCAAACTTCTAGGCATTTGTGTTTAGGCTCTTTATGAAGAGCAACAAACTGTAGTTAAGAGTTTGGATTTGGGGGTCAGAAAGATCTAGATTAGAGGCCAGTCTCTGTTGTGACTACCTGAGTGGCTTTCTGCAAACTGTATGCTCTTGAACCCTCAGTTTTCTCCCTGAAAGTGAGATCAACAGTCAAAACTGCCAGTCTTTTGTCTTTGTTTTTTATAATATTGGATTAATTAATGCTGACAACATCAGCTGTATAGTTCCTGGAACCTAATTGGGACTTTTTAAAAGGTAACTTATTACTATATTCAGTTGATTTAATCTTAGGGCATGGTGGCAAGACACCATTCACAGGGTATTCAGGAAGTAGTCAACTTTTAATATTATTATAATCTCCTAGGAAAATATTCAATTTCTACCTTGGTCTTCTATGGCACAATGTCCTGTGGCTGTTGCCCTATATCTCTGGCCTCTCAGTGCTACCTCTTTCTCTCTCAGCCATTAAATGTCATCCTTGACACTGTCTTTTCCCTCTTCCTCAAGGCCAAGCCATTATCAAGGCTAAGGGACTTTTCCTCTGAAATCCACTCACTTCTTTCCATATTCACACCCTCTGTGAGAGCCCAGGACCCCAATGCCTCTTGCCCAGGCTACTCAGAAGCCTCCCTACAAGTCTTCCTGTAGTTAGCCTCCCTCCTTAGCATGTTCTCCACAGAACAGTGACCACTTAAAAAAGTACAATTTGAATAAATTATCCTAGGTCAAACCTCTGCTTAAATCCGTTCCTTGGCCTTGTTCTAAGAGCAAGGTTGCTCACCCGATCTTCGAGGCCTGTGAGGTCTAGATCTGCCCATCTCTCTGGCTTCATCTTGAGTCACTCTCCTTCTACATCCAACCATGCTGTCCTCCTAGCAACCAAGCAATGATTTCTTTACTCTTCATGCATCTACATTTATATTTACAAGCAAGAGAAAAGAATTAAAAATTTCCTTTGCTTTCCTAAGGGCATGAAGAAGCTTAGTGAATTCAGATTTTCTACAGACTTTTGGGGAGTCTCAGATGAAATGTCAAAAAAAAGCCCAATGTATTATTATGATTTGAACTAGGTCCAAACAACATTGGTATTTCTAGCAGAACTGAAATTATTAAACCAGCAGCCATTCCCTTAGCATGTGTGAACTTCAATTTCTAGGCCAAATTCTAGCTAGAAAAGTGCTGACATTTTGAAATGTTATATAGCAGAAGAAGGTAGTAGGGTGTTCTGTAACCTCAAAAATTATTTAGTTTGGGTCCAATCCCAGGTGTCACAGCATGTTTGTCAGGTGACAGTGAAATATCCAGAGGTGGATGAAAACCTCACCAGGAAGCCAGGAGCTTCAAATTCCCCTTAGAAGTGAGGATTTCAGGATCTAGAGCAGAAATCTGTTCTACAAATCATTTTTTGGTGACATCCCAACAGAGCTTACCTCCTTTATCCCTGCTGCTTGTTCTGATACCTCCACTTCATTCTCCTTCATGCTGGCAAGTGCCCAGAGGTAACCTCAGAGGGGGCTGGACATCTGTGATGAGAACTTGGGCTGGCTTTAAGCTGTAGAAGATACTGAAAACAGCTGCTGGTGGGCACCCAGCTACCCACAAAATCATACTTGATAGCTGCCCAGTATGGGAATTTCCAGTTTTTCTGATGTTTCTAGGTATCTTCTAAAATATACGGCCAATAGTGCAGTTGTCACATCCCTACCACCTCATGAGTGGAAAGTTTGTGGGAACATGGTGGAGGGTGGTTGACATGTCATGATGGGGCTGGGCTCTAATTAATTCCTTTTCTATCTGCATCTAAATTTTCCTGACAAGAGTGAAAATGCTTTTGAAATTGTTACTGTTTCCAATTTCAATCCATTTATTTCAACGATTGAAGACTTTGAGTATCAAAGGCGAGCTTATCTACAAATATTCATTGGCCATTTATTGTCATGGGAATTTTATGGTGATTTTTGAAGATTAAAGGTTAAATCGAGACCCTTTGGATTAGCTTGGCCCCTCTGTTATGTTCCTCATAGCACTTGCTGTTTCTCTGTTCGCAAAAGTTATCGCACCTGTAGTAAGGTTTAATACCCTTATTCCCTACCAGACTGGACATGCCTCATGTGGATATGAGCCCTGACCATCTTTTATCTTACTCCCTATTGTTTTCTCACATGTTGATAGGCTCTCTCTCTCTCTCTCTCTCTCTCTCTCTCTCTCTCTCTATATATATATATATATATATATATATATATATATATATATATATATATATATATATATATCTGTATGGCGACTAAAATAAAGCCCAAACCAGAATATGTCATCAAATGAGACATTACACAATATTAGTAGGGGTCTAAAATGGTGAAAATTACTATTGCATTTTAACGAGGGTAACTTAGAACCTCCTTTTACTGATGTAACAATAACTTATAACAGTAAAAAACAGTGAATGTGGCAAATGCTTGCAGTGTGCTAGGGGATGTCCTAGCACTTTACCTGTATTCAGTCGTATCATCCTCTTAACAGCCACAGGCCACAGATACTATCCTCAATTTACAGATGAGGAAACTGATGCTCAGAGAAGTAGACTTGCCAACTGGTAAGGGGCAGAGCTAGGGTTCATATGCAGCTCTGTTCTCTTAACTCTACTGTTTTAGAGAACTGAAAGTCAATGCTAAGATAACAAAATAAATAAATGAAGCCTAGTCTGAGGCCTGCTCTGTCCATTTCTGTTTCCAGAATCTCTATGGCTTTCAGCAGCAAATTTTCCTATACTTGCCCTCTAAGTCTGTCTGGTATTCCCATGTTACAGCTTCTTTCCTAACTCCAGCTTCCCTAAGTCTTTGTCAGTAGGAATCTAACTGATAAGGAGACCTAACTCAGGGAGATTTCACATGACTGTCCTCATTACAAATTAATTTTACCAATTCTGCTTTTGTTCAAATGTTCTTGGCTATTCTTACCCACTTATCCTTTTAGGTGAAGGCTCTAAAAGATTTACAATCATGGGGAACAGTTTCTTTTTTCTTTTTCTTTTTTAGAGATTTTTTTTTTTTAAATTGGGGAATTGGGGGAGAGAAACAGCATTGGGGAATTGGAGAAGGGGAACAGACAAGTTGCTGTCCTTTTTGTTCTTCAGTCTAGTTGTGGAGGACATCGCTTCACTGGCCCATGTTGGTATTATCATTGCGCTCTTCCCGGGTGAGGTAGTTGCTCGCCTGCCATTGGATGGCCGCTCAACACAGCTCACGGCACCGCACAAAAGCACTTGCCAGCTGCCAGCCAGCCCTACTGCAGCCTAAGCCATCTCCGGCGACTCAGGGCAGCCCAGCTCCAGGTCGAGCTGTTTGTTCACCATCTTAGCTGTAGAGGGTGCAGCGTCACTGGCCCTCTCTGTGGGATCCAAAACGGGGCTGTGCTGCTCAGAGCTGGCTGGCATCCCAAGCTCTTAACCAACATGCCACTCGGCCAGCTCACAGTTTCTTACATTATATCTGCTACCGTTTTTGGGCAAGAGGCCTTTTTTGCTTGACCCATTCTGTGAGACAAACTCCCCTGTAGCAGTATTGGGGCACCTATAAGAGTTCCTCAAAGGTCATAGCTACTATAACAAAACTTCATATTTGGATTAAAAGAAATGGATACAGTTTTCTTTGGAGATGTTCACAGAAATTCTGACTGCAGTTTTTGATGGAAAGAATCTCCTTCATCTGCTGGAAATTAGGTAGAGCCATTGGATTTGTTCTGGCCGATGAGATGTGAGGGCCACTTTTGGCAGCCCATTAAGAGCAAGTTTGAACTTCACCATGGCCTTGGTGTCCCCTGCCATATTTTAAACACTACTTCAGGTGGTGACTGTCCCATCAGCTGAGGTCCTGGATTGAGAATGTCATGCAGCAGAGCCTTACACAACCCTTAGTGTATGTGTGAAATGCATGAAAAACAAACCTTTGTTGTTTTAAGATTTGAGAGAGTTTGTTACCCTCTCGAACTGAGCCCATCCCTACTAAAGTGAAGGAGAAGCGGCAAGTGTTTGTGCATATGCAACAAGAAACACAGACCATACCTCCACCCAACTCAAACACTGTTCTTCTTTGCTCTCTCCTCCTCTTATACTGAATGATAAATATATCCTTTTAGAAAACAGATTCTAAGTTCAGATTCATTCTATCTATTGAAGGAATTGTCTAAAACAAGAGCTGACAGATTCATGGCAGGGAGAACTACAAGAGAAAAGGACACAGGTTGGTGGTCTGTGCTGAGATAGATGGGGTTGTGTGTTGGCCTCATGTTACCTAGGAAACAGGGACAAGGCCTGTTCTGGGCACAGACACACTTTTCCTTGAGCAGCACCTCTTGACTCTGTGCCCTGCCTTTGTGCTTCTTATCCTGCTCTCTTTCTCACATTCTTCCTGAGTGGTGCAGTAGAAAACCTGAGGGGCCCTAATTGCTCTGTCTTTGGGAATATAGACTTTAGAGCAACCAGCTATCTGTCACTTCTCATTTGAGTCTCACATTATTCTTTTAGCAGAGAGACTCAGACATTTTTAAGGTACTCTCTCATCACGAAGTTGTGATTTTATTAACCAATGTAGCAAAGTGAAGCTACTCATCTTTCTAGTTAAAAAGTCCTGAAATGAATGCTATAGCATCCAAATGCCTCTTGAAAATCACTTTTTTTGAGGGCAGTGTCACTGGCCTTCATATGTGGGACCCGAACCGGGACCACTGGCTTTCCAAACCAGTGCTTAACCACTTGGCCGGCCCGAAAATCACTTTTTATTCTTCAATTATAGTTAACATACAATATTATTTTAGCTTCAGGTGTACAACATAGACATTTATATAACTTACAAAGTGATCCCCCTGATAAATCTAGTAACCATCTGACACCATGCAGTAATTACAGTATTATTGGCTATATTCCCTTTACTTTACTTTACATCCCTAGGACTATTTTGTAACTACCAATTTGTACTTCTTTATCCCTTCCCTCTTTCCACCCATTCCTCCCAAGCCCTTAACAATCTGTCAAATATCAAAATGTTCTCTGTGTCTATAAGTTTGTTTCTGTTTTCTTTGTTCATTTTATTTTGATTTTTAGATTCAACATTTAACTGAAATCATATAGTATTAGTCTTTCCCTGAGTTACTTCACTCAGCATAATACCTCCTAGGTCCATCCAGATTGTTGTAGATGGCAAGATTTCATTATTTTTTATAATGAGTAATGTTCTATTGTATATATGGACCACTTCTTTTTCCATTCATCTACTGATGGACACTTAGGTTGTTTCCATACTTTGGCTACTGTTAATAATGCTGCAATAAACATAAGGATGCATATGTCTTTTCAAATTAGTTTTTGGATTTTCCTGGATAAATACCCAGAAGTGGTATTACTGGGTCCTTCCTTGTCTCTTGCTATAGCTTTTGTTTTAAAGCTATTTTGTTTGGCATAAATATTGATACCTTAGCTTTCATTTTTCATTTCCATTTTATGAAATATGTTTTTCCATTCTTTTACCATCAGTTTGTGTGTGTCTTTTGATCTGAAGTGAGTCTCTTATAGGCAGCATATGTAAGGGTCATGTTTTCTTATCCATTCAGCCACCCAGCCTTTTGATTAAAATATTGAATCCATTTACATTGAAGGTAGTTATTGATCGATATATAGTTATTGTCATTTTATTATCCATTATTTAGATCCTTTTTGTTTTTCTTCTTAAATAAGTCCCTTTAATATTTCTTGTAATTCTGGTTTGGTGGTGATGAATTCCTTTATTTTTTTCTTGTCTGGGAAGCTCTTTATCTGTTCTTTGATTCTAAATGATAGTTTTGCTGGGTAGAGTAATCTTGGTTATAGGTCCTTGCTTTTCATCACTTTGAATATTTTGTGCCAATCTTGTCTGACTTACAAAGTGTCTGTAGAGAAATCAGCTGACACTCTTATGAGAGCTCCCTTGTAGGTAACTAACTACTTTTCTCTTGCTGCTTAAGATTCTTTCTTTGTCTTTAACCTTTGGAATTTTCATTATGATGTATCTTGGTGAGGGCCTCTCTGGCTTCATCTTGTTTGGAACTCTCTGCATTTCCTGGGCATATATGTCTATTTCATTCATCGGTTAGGGAAATTTTCCATCATTACGTCTTCAAATAGGTTTTCAATTCCTTGCTCTCTCCCTTCTTCTTCTGGTACTCCTATGATGCAAATGTTGGTTTGCTTAATTTTGTCCCAGAGGCCCCTTAAACTCTCCTCATTTTTTTTTTTTTTGGATTCTTTTTTCCTTCTGCTGTTCTGATTGGATATTTTCTGCTCCTTTATCTTCTAAATCACTGATTCAATTCTCTGCATCATCTTCCCTCTAATATATTATTAATTTCAGTTATTGTATTCTTCATTTCTGACTGGGACTTTTTTATGTTTTCTATCTCCACTTTTATATTTCCTTTCTCTTTGTTGAAGTTCTCACTGAGATCATTGAGCATCTTTATTACCAGCGTTTTGAATTCTGCATCTGGTAGATTACTTATCTCCATTTTTTTTAGTTATTTTTCTTGAGCTTTATTCTTATTTTTCATTTGAGGCATGTTTCTTTTTTCTCTTAATTTTGGCGTCCTCCCTTTGTTTGTTTTTATGTATTACAATGTCCCCCAGCTTGTTAGAGTGGCCTTACATTGTAGATGTCCTGTGGGGCCCAGTGGTACAGTCTCCCTAGTCATCTGAACCATGTGCCCCAGGTATATTTCTTATGTGGGTTTTGTGTGCCCTTCTGTTATAGTTGACCCTGGTTGCTGTTTGCAATGTCAGTGGGATGGATTGACTCTCAGGTTCATTGGTTGTAAGTACTGGTCATGATTACTACACTGGAGGAGCTGTTGTACAGGGGTTGACCCTATGGAGCAGGATTCGCTTTATTGGGACTCTGGTGCCTGCCACATGTGCCATTTGAGTTTGTCATTTGTAGAGCTGGTTGGATGGTGCTCTGATGTGGTTTGAAGCTGGCCACTGGGTGTATTGGTTCTGAGGCCTCGTAAGAGGGGTTCTGGTGCAGTCCAAGTTTAGCTGTTGCCAGTGACCTCCCCATGGCCACTAGGTATGTGCTACAAAGTGCTCTACAGGTGGTTGCCACTTGTGCTGGGCTTGTAGATGCCTGGGAAAGGCTAAGGTGGAAACCGAGGCCAGCTTCCACTAGTGCTAGGTTTGGGGCTGCTCAGCAACAGGTGCGGGGAATGCCAAGGCCAGATGCTGCTTGTATGAAGTTTGTGAACCTTTGAAAGATTTTAGGAAAGTCTTCAGTATGAACCAAGACAGGCCATTCTCATGGAAAAGCCACTGGGAGCAGCTTGGGTCAGCCCACAAGTTGGGTGGAGTGGGGTCTCAGGCAATCACTATGGTGGGATGAATGGTGTTAGCCAGGTTGATGGAGACTCAGATATGGCAGCTGCCTGTGCTTGCAGGCTAGGTAGTGGGAGGGCTCAACAAAGGAACAATGGCTTATGCTAACACTTCTGTCTGGGAGAAAGCTGCCCTTCCAGCCCTGGCCATAAAGCTAGACAATTCGATTTCTCCCCTATGTCCCTGGCAACTTTTGAGCTGCTGCTCCAGCCTTGAAGTTCAGAGTGAGTGAGTCTTTCAGTGAGTAAGTTCATGCATGGGTCCTTTAAGAGGAACACCTGGGACTCCCACAAACTCTCTGTTTCACTCAGCCACAATCTCCGCTGGTTTTCACAGCCAGAAACTATCTCTCCCCAGCACTGGAACTCTGGTCTGGGGAGGCGTATGTGGAGTTTGGAATCCTTCCTCCTCAGGGGAGACCTCCAAAGCCAAGATATCTGTCCCTATTTTTAACCACCACACATGGTTGTGGGACTGGTGTGTTCTGCATCTCTGCTTCTCCTACCAGCCTAGATGTGGTTTCTTCTGTAAATCCTTAGTTATAGTTCTGTTCAGCTAGCATTCAGGTGATTCTCAGTGATGTTTTTCTGTAGTTTAGTTGTAATTTTGAGGTGGTCATGGGAGGTAGTGTTTACCTACTCCATCATCTTGACCATGTGGTTGTGTCCTAAATGTCTTTAATTATCTCAGATGACTATCCTTCTTACTCCCATGTCCGACTCATCTGCCCCTATACCCACAAAGAAAATGCTTGCTAATGTGGCCCCACTCTTCTTATGTTTAATGGCTTTACCTTTTTGCCACATTATGTTATTATTTACTTAATAATATTATTTACTAAATAATTATTTAGTACCTTCAAATTTAAAAGAGGACTCAAGGAGGAAAAGAAAGATGTGTTTATATTTCAAGATAAGAAATAAAATACATAAGGGATTTATCAAAGTAGCCCAGAGACAGAATGAAATAATTGTACCTTAAAATCTTTTTCTCTTGCTAAATGTAGATTAAAATATGATTTTTCTAAAACAGTATTTTGAAGTTTCATAGTATCCATAAGGCTAAATCAACTTAGTTCACAAAAAAACGGTTTCCTATACTGAAACTAAAACAACTTTCCCCCAAGACTCCTTATAGAAAGGAGACTGTTTGTAATAATAACATCTCTGTAAGCATGTGACAGACTTCACAGAATTGACACTTCTAATTTCCCTTACTATAGGATGGTGACATCACATAGGATTTCACTTGGCAAAACAATCCCTGTGTGGTAGGATAGAATTGAGTGGTGGAACTATGCTATCCAGGAACTCAGCTCTCTAACTAGCTGGCTAATCCAAGGATTAGTGTTAAACTATAAGAGAAAGATCAAACCTCTGTGAATTGCTGTTTAACTGGTTCAGCTTTTGAAAGATGTAGGGCAGCAGTGAATTTCAGAGCATCTCCTTAACTAAATACAGAGTATTGATATTCTATGTGGCTACTTAAGTATAGAGCCAGTCTGCTTAATGCAAACAATACAATGGAATAGGGTCAAAGGACAATTCAAACAGATGTCTAAATGGTCAAAAGATAAATAAAGTCACTGTTAGGCATTGTTGATGGGGCTACATAAATTAGTATAACGTTGGAATGCCTTTATTAACTATATATAGATATAGATATATAATAGGGTGCCAAAAAACTGTATACACATTTTAAGAAAGGAAAAAAAACTGTATTAAAATTGTAATATTTAATATATACTGACAACAAAAGATGAATACAAGTCATGTGTATACTTTTTCTTGGAGATATATATATCCCTTAATGGTTCCAAGCCTACAAGTCTTGTTAATGAAATAATTCTCTCTGCCACCAGTGTTGACATTATAAATATATCTGGTGTGTGCATACAAGCTCTTCAAAGGGAATTGTAGCAATTTCTATTCTAATAGCCCTACTTTGGAACATATTATGTCAAATTCTCTCCAGGATAGTCTGAGGACATTTTAATGAAACTAATTCAAGTCCTTCCTTTATGCTCATCTCTAGTGGATCCAAAGACATTGTCCCGGAACCCTGAGGTTCTCCCACCTTAAGGTGTGTTCTGTTTCTACTTGGACACTACACTCCTAAAGCAGGGAAAGACTTGGTCTACTCTTTTTATTCAGGAATATACATTTAGTATCTGAGAACATAACCTTGATTTCTTTTTATTAATTCTCCGAGAGGTCCTATCAGGACCATGTATAGATATTACTCAAAATATTGTACTTTGAACCCCATGTTTCCTGAGTTGGAAATGTAGATTAGCATTCTTGCTCTTCTTTGTCTCCAGGCACTTATGAAATACTTTCCTAATAATAAAGTTGGGAAAACAGGAAAGTATCTGGAATATGTGTGCTTTTTGATCTCTTGAAAGGTTTAATAATTTGGAATGCATTTGTTTATTATATATTTAGTCTTGACTGACATAAAATGTGGAAACATTTTTATATAAGTATTCTGTTAAGACAAAAAATACAATATTTTGCCCTTCTCCCTTATTATAGCCTCACACCTTGAGTATTTTTTGATGTGAATATGTGTGCATATATTCTTCTCCAAAATTAAAGTTCTGGTTGGAGCTTTCCCCTCTATCTCTTAAGTGCTGGAGGGGTGATGGGGTGGTGGACTGTGGAAGGCATTTCCTGGCTGTAATACAGACATACACATTTATTTTGCTTTTTAAATTCTTTCCTAGCTTAAATAAATCTAAAATAAGATAAAAATTGCCTTTCAAAATCTCTACTTGTACCTACTAGTTTGACCATAATCGAATAAATAGAAAAGTGTTGGTGAGGATGTAGAGAAATTGGAATTCTCATATATTGCTGATGTCTTTAATTTTCCCTCAATCTTTCTTGAAAAATAGACATTCTGGATACATAATCATAGTTGGACCTCCCCTCTCCAATCACCAACACTTTGAAGATATTATTCCACTGGCTTCTGGCTTCCATTATTACCAATGAGAAACCAACAATTAAACCAAAATTTAATTATTGTCCCTTAGTAGAAGAGCTACCTTTTCTCTCTGGCTGATGCTGCTGTTTATTATTATTATTAATTATTATTATTATGAGTAGTTGTAGTAATAAGTCATTGATGTTTTGCAATTTCACTGTAAAGTATCAATGTTTATTATTAATATTTTTATTTTTACTGCTTGGGATGCCTTGTGTCTTTTCTCAATATAAATTCTTTTTTTTTTTTCAGCCTTTCTGAAACATTTCTCACTCAGTATCTTTTCCATACAACCTTTCTTCCATTCTCTCTGTTCTTGGCTTCTGAGCTGTAATATGATATTTGTTTGACTTTCTCATTCTGTCCACCAAACCTCTTAATGTTTTCCAGCTTTTTGTGTGCTGTAGTTTAAATGGTTTCTTCACATCTATTTTCCAGTTCAACAATTTTCCTTAATTTTTAAAGCATTTTGTATAATTAATTTATGTATTCTGTCTTATAATTCTAGTATTTAAATTTCATAAGCTTTAAAATCTCTTGATGTTGTCTCCAATTTCTGTCAATTTTCACACCCGAAGTTTTCTTTTTTATTTGTATGTTTGGTTGATCTTAATTTGTGGAAAACTTGGAGGTCTAAATTGGGGGTTCTTACTCCCAGAGAAGACTTGTGCTTAATTCAGCTGGGGTCCTATTACTCTGCGACAAGTCTCCTCCTTGTGGGTTCTAGGCTTCATCAGAGTGTTTCGGAATCAAAGGCCAATTTCCATCTCAGGGTGTTTTGTTTTGTTTTCCTTTTAGTTCGAGGTATCTTTATAGTCTGTCAGCCCCACAATGCCATTTTTTAAGAATTTGTAATAAGAGAGTCACTTATGGTTCCTGTCCTCTGTATTGTTGGTGATGGAAATCTCTGCTTTATTTCAGTTTACTTTGCATTATGCCAAATTTATTTAGTAAATTAAAGGGTCAGGCACTAAACCATAGGAAAGATTATATCGTTTAGCTCACCTCCATAAACCAAAATCATTTTAATAACATGAAATAAAAAATACTTATATCCAGAAACTGACATTAAACTTTCTCTGTGAACATTCCTTTTATGTAGTCACAGAATTGAGGCTGGAATAATTTTTTTAAAGCAGGAGCTATAGTGTGTGTTTTGGGATATATCTCCACTGGGTAACTAACACTCCATCCTGTTTGTGTTAAAAGATACATTTTTAAATGGGGTAAATTTTCATTTTAAATGTGATATAAAATAAATCACACTAATTACTTTATTTAATTCATTGATTAATGGGGGAACCAGTAGGATGTTGCAATCTCTCTGAGAAATAACTGGAGAATCTGACAAATCTACTAGCCTGTTTTCTTCTCTTCCTGTGACTCAGTATCATTCTTGAGTACAAATGGTCCTGTCCAGTCTGATGTGATTTCTTGCTACTATTTGTATGCCACTGTCATTTTTGTACTACTTGCTCAGTGAGTAGTGAGAGTAAGGAAGGGAGAAGAGGTCCTGAAACTTAGTGGTATAGTTCCTCAAAAATGGTGCTACTACAGGCCAGTGTCTACATGGGCCACAATTGTTGTTGAAGAGACAACTATTCCCTGCAAATTGGACTTCAAAAGAAAATATTAGTCAAAGGAGAATGGGGGTTCTAACACCATAATAGAGAGAGCTGTGGAGCCTGTTGCTAACCAGATCTTCTGGAAGTAGTTCAGTGTTCTGGGGAAGTGGCTGTGTGAATCTAAGGTGCAGCAAGTTGGATGCCCAAGACAGTTCTTTTTAATGACATCTTTAATAATTAGGAGGTCTACTGGCTGCATCATTTCATTCATAATTCTATCTGGAGGTTTATGACTTGTCAACATCACTCTTCATTGCCCACCTTTCTCAATTCAAGTTGGCTTTCCCCATGAGAATAAAGTACTTGGGTAAATTTGATGTTCACATCTGAGTTAAGTACTTTCATTCTAAACAAAGATTTCAATATGTGCTCTTCAACAACTACAGTCAATGACAGGGAATTCTTGATTTTCTTTAATAAAACTGTGCATTTTTTTCATTGTTTTAATAAAATATTTTTAAGGAAGCAAACCTTAAGATGGTTATTGTCCATTCACACGATTATTTATATTTCCCTTATTTATATCTCTTCTAACATCATGCCTGAACTTGTTTTCCTATTCTGGTGTGTTTTCCCCGCTCCTACTTCTCTATTGCCCTCATTCTCATTGCCAGTGTTTCATTATCTCACCAACATCCACTTATGAAAGGAGATCTTTATACAACAGTTTTCTCCAAATAACTGCTTTGTCAATAGCCCCCAAGAGATTATCCTGATGTCCTTTACAATCGACTTTTTCTTCACTTCAGCAATTCAGTAAACCTTCAAAAGAACTTTTGGGAGCATCTCTTTTTTAAGGCCATTATCTGCTAATTGATGTCCATCTTCACCACTATGAAAGGAACAGATTCTATGGTCATATTTAAAAATGCCTGAGTATCTTGGCAATAAAATCTGAAGCTTCTCATCATCTTATAAGCTGCATATTTCCTCTTACAAGAGAAGAAATGTTGGATGAATGCTCTGCTTTTCTGACTTTGCTATATTTATTTATCATTTGACTATTTATTGAAAAACATTTATTGAGTGCTGACTATTGTAGATTTTTATATCATTTTGTAGCATATTGTTGATATTCTAGCATTATTGTAGATACTTGGGATAAAAAATGGAGATGATATCATCCCTAGTTTCCAAGAGCTCCTGGTCTAGTGGGTCCTATAAATACATAAACAAATGTAATATAGTGAAATTATTAATAGAGTTAGAAGAAAGTTCCCTGACATCAAATTGCCTTCTTTGGGGAGACTGGAGATGAGGGAAGAACACAGAAGAGAGGAGAGAGTCATATATTTATCCCATAAGATGTTTAAGCAGCGTTTTGAGAGGAGAATAGAGGTTCTCCAGGTAGGGCACACAGGTAAGGAGAAATTACAAGGAAGAAACAAAACAGCAAGAGGGAAGGTAAGGAGACATGGAAAACCATGTCATTTTGAAAGAAAGCTACAGTTGGCTGTAGTAGGGACTCTGCTTTGGGATATGAGGTGGATGGGTGAGAGGGTGAAAATGTATACAGGGCCCAGAGAGCAAAAATCCTTTTATATGACGCTACTGTGTTTCCATGTATTCTGTAGGTGATGATAAAATGTTGAAGATTTTAAAATCTCAGTTGGCTTGACATCTGAAAGCAGTTTGAAGGTCTAGTGGAGGAAAGAGATTCCTGGCACAAGGAAACCATTTACGTAGTTTAGGCAAGAAATTAGAGGTGAATGGGAGTGGAGATGAGAGTGCAAATTCATAAGAACAGGCATTTCATAAAGCTTTGTTGGGGGGTGGCTGGTTAGCACAGTTGGTTACAGCACAGGCTCATAACACCAAGATTGCTGGTTCGATTCCTACATGGGCCACTGAGCTGCACCCTCCACAACTAGATTGAAGTCAACTACTTGACTTGGAACTGATGGGTCCTGAAAAACACACTGTTCCCCAATAAAGTTAAAAAAAAAAAGATAAACAAAAAAACAAAGTCTTGTTGAGCCCAATCAGTCAGACGCTGTACAATTGGAAAAGGCAAAATGGAGTCTGGAGACTGATTAATTGTGTTGAGGGAGGGGCAGAGAAGAGGTAAGGGTCATTGAGAAAGTTTTGAATTAGGACATCTGTGTAAATTTCAGTGCTGTTAACCAAGATGTGAATTCAGAAGAAGGAAAAAGATGGGTTATGGCAAGGTAGGAGCTTAGTTCAGTTTTAAACATAACAGAATATGAGTTTCTGGGTGGTCATAAGAGTAGATAACCACCCAGTCCCTGGGACTCAAGAGAGAAGACAATGCAGGAAAGGAAAAGGGAAGAGAGAATTAGTTTTTATTCTAGATGCTAAGGTCTGTGCTAGGTGCTTCAGGCTAGTAAAGGGGGCTCAATGGAAAGGAATTCCAACAATTTATTAAAGGTATTGCCATTCAGAGTTCTAGTGGTTTCCTTTACTGGTCTTGATTTACAAAATTCACACGGGGCTCTCTGATAACATAGAAGTGATGCAAGAATTATTCCATAATTCTTAGCCAAAAAAATTAGTCATTATAAATATGAATATAGAGGTTATAACCTGTGATATCAAGTGGTCTGTTTAGTCGTATAAATTGGGTGTCTCCAGTGCTGAAATGTCTTGAAAGGTTAGAGGCAAATTTTCCATAAATACCTATTTAGACTGAACCATTGGTATTTCCCTCATGATGCTGTTTTTCCCCCCCCTCCTGACAAATCTGTACTGGCAAATTCATCATGATTGACAATTATGGGCTGTGGAGGACAAGGGAGCACACAGCCTGTGGATGGAATAGGGATGGTGTTACTCCTGAATGAACCTGGGAAATCAAGTGAGACTCAACTCTATCTTTTAGTAGCACCTGGTAAAAGCAGACACAAAAATAAAATCCAAAGGAACCTAGTGATTTCAGTGAAAGAGACAGAGATTTGAGCAGGGTACGTGGAAGCTGTACAGGGAATACCCAACCCAGTAACACATGGAGGAAGTCAGGGGTAGGGTGGAGAGTGCAGCAATGCATAAAGGAGTGATGTTTTCCCTGACTCTCTGATGGTAAGTAGTAATTAGCCAGATGAAAGGGTGTGTAAAAGGCATAGCAGTGAGAGAAAATGGCAGGAGTGGGGGTGTACAGATGCAAGACAGTCTAATGAGTCAAGGGCTTCATACTTCAGTGTCTTGGAGTCTAAAGTGTTAAAAGGAGATGTGTGAGAAACAAGCTGGAGCAGGAGCAGTAGGGAGTCTGGAGTGGTGAGTGGGTTAAGGAACTTGGGCTATCCCCACAGAAGGTGGTAGAAAGCCACTGTATGAATTGAATCAGGGGACCAACATGGCATTGCAGCAGTAGTGTGGAGGACAGATTGGAGAACAGCCCAGAGAAGGCAAACTTAGTTCTCACAGTAGGTCAGGCAAGAAATGTTGAAGGTCTAACTGAAGTCAGGGGTAAGAGTCCTGGAGAAGAGGGCAGAGCCAAAATATATATCAAGTGAGAAGAACTGATAGTCAGCTGAGACTTTGGTGCTATTGACCAAAGTGGATAATTAAAAGTAAGGGATATGGGAGGTAGAGAAATAAGATGAATATAGGTTTAGACATACTACATTGGAAGTCTCTGTGGACATCAAGAGAGACATCTAGTCTGAAAACAGAGATCTGGAGATGGTGATGACAATGGAGAAGATGGTGATAAACCTTTTCGGAGCACCTTCTCTGTGCCTGACACTGTACTATTTCACGTTAATTAGGTTGTTTATTCTTATTCTGCTTTATTCTTCTTCAGAGCCCCCATCACTGTAGCATAACAAGTCATCCATTTGTTCAATGTCTGTCTCACATTATAGTAGAAGTGCCACAAGGATGAGGATTTTTTATATATGCTTTATCAATATATACCCACTACATAGCACATAGCTACTGAAAAAGTCTTGGTGAATGAATGAAAGAATCTTCATGATAACTTTAACAAGTAGGGATAATTTCCCCTCATTTTATAAGTGTGAATACAGTCTTGACGGATAAAACATACTGTCCCAGGCCACATGTCTAATTGGTAGAAGTTCCAGGATTCTAATCTGAGTCTTCATGATTCCAAAAACTAGGTAGTCTCTTTGCCATGCTCCATACCACTATTAGCATAAATGACCATTGAAACTACAGGGAGATATCAATCCCACTTTCCAGGAAGAATGTCTAGAGTGAAAAAAAGAAGAGGAAATTCCTGGTAACCCTAACCAGGGGTTAGGGTAGAAAGAAGAAGAATCTCCAAAAGAGACTGAGAGTAATACCAGAGAAGAAAGAGAAAACCCTGAAAGGAACTGTGTTCTAGAAAACAAAAGAGAGCTTGCCCAAGTAAGGCAGTGGTCAGCAGTGCCAAACTCAACTAACAGGTCAGGTAGGCACTGCTCCAGAAAGTGTCTGTAAGTTGGGTATCTTCATGGCTGCACTCTGGCCTTGAGGAGTAAGAGGCAAGCTTTCTTTGTAGCAGTAGAGACCAGGATGAATAACTTCAGTGGGATAAAGGTGAAAGAAGGCAGCACGTGGATCATGGAAGGAAGTGGAGGCCTGGGATAGACCAGCTATCATCAGTTGTCTGTGAGAGTTAAGAGGAAAACAAGACAGTTTCTAGTAAGAAAGAGATGAGGAAGGGCTGGCCGAATGGTGCGGTGGTTAAGCGCTGGCTTGGGAAGCCAGCGGCCCTGGCTCGGTCCCACATATGAGGGCCAGTGACACTGCCCTCAGAAAAAAAAAAATAATAAAAAAATAAAAATAAAAATAAAGAGATGAGGAAAGGTTTCTGTATTAAGATGGGAGAAACTCCAACTCTTTGGTTTGCATTTGATGCAGAATAAAAATGGGTGTGTGTGTGCACACTCATGTGTGTGTACATGGTACATATATAGGATGTGTATGTGTATAAGGAGATGTATATATGGAAGAGTGTGTGTGTGTGTGGTGCATATGTGGGGTACATGTGGGGTATGTGTATATGTGAGGGTAGAATATATATATATATATATATATATATATATATATATATATATATATATATGAATGTGTACATGGAAGGGTGTATGTGTCTGTGAGGGGTATGTGTGTATATGTGGGGTGTGTATATGCAGAGGTGTTTGGGTGTGTGCGGTGTATATGTGAGTATGCAAGGGTGTGTGTATTTAATGAGTCAATTAATCAGTGAAATCTAATAATGCCTATAAACCTTGCTTTGTAAACTGTAGAATGAAAAACAAATGTAAAATGTTATTACTCTCTGCTTAGGTTCATCTTGGGAAGGTTGTGCCTTCAAAATCCCCACCTGATGTTGTATTACCAAAGGTACCTGCCATGACTGTGACCCCATCACTCCTCATTTCTCAGGGAACTGTGCATCCATGCCATCACTTATAGGGAATTATAGGGAGGAAATTGCCTTCTCTTACAGAGAGGAAGGACATTGTGCATTATTTATCTGCATTTTTGTCCAGTAGCATGTACCAGGAAGAGCCCTGGGAGGACTCAGCAGAATGGGCCCTCATCTCTCTGTGGGCCTGCCTCCTCAAGGAGTACTGGCCAGTTCTCCCACTCAGACAAAGAAAGACCAGAGATTGTCCTCCACTCTATTCCAAGGACAGGCTTGCCTGTGGACAGCACAGGCCACATAATTTATGAGACCCAGTGCAAAATGAAAATTATGGGGTCCCTGTTCAACAATGATTAGGAAGCCAAGGTGGTGACAGAGAGCATTAAGCAAAGGCAGGTATGAGAGCTAGTGAAATGCCATGCTGCCAGCCAGGCTCCACAAGATCTGAATGGAAGGAAGCTTCCATTCTCATCCTGTGTGACATCTTTGCCAACCTGGCCATGATTGAATTTCTTCTTTTAAAACTAGATGGTTTCCTGAGATCAGCACATACTCATTCTTCCTCGCTGGCAGGTCCTCTTCTCTCTCTTGTGAGGCCTCCTCTTTTTGCTCTCAAATGGCTTTTCTCTTTTCTTGCAACACCATCTGGGCAGTAACATGAATTCATGAATTTTCAATCCTGGGACTCCAGGCAGGAAACTTCCCAGGCTGACATATTTGGTGAGTTCCTGAAAATGTGAGCCTACATCTATTATTTATGTGATATTATATCCTCCCACAGGTGTTCATTCAATTTGCAAAGACTTTCCCACAGATGGTTACAAAGCATCCCAAATGCAGGTCCACAATCACTTATCCACAATTCTAGAAATTTTTTTTGGGGGGGTACTCTGAAAACTTGTTACTTTTGGTTAATTATTTGAACTGATATGAGACTATTTAATAGTGTTTATCCCACTTGGTGTGAATATTTACAAGTTTCACTGTAGAAAACTTAATGGGCTTGAGTGCTTCCCCCAGCCTCCACTGGGGGTGCTACCGAACTTACAGGATGTGCTCACATTACCTTTCTGAAAATACAAGAAATTCTAAAGTCTGACCTACATGGATTGTACTTCAATAATTGTGATCCAATATTAATATTCACTTTGGAAACCAATTTTCTCTAGTCAATGTGTAATCTATTATCATTTGATCCATACACAAGCTCTCTGGAAATGTAATTAAATGAACATATAAGCCATCCCTGTTTTTAATATTCAAATAAAGACAAAAAACATGGCTATACACTTCCAGGTATTTCCATTTCTTTGGTGACTGCATGGAATAATTGTTGGCTACACGGAACTTTAATATTTGTCTTATATTTTTAGTATCAATTCCTCATGAATTTATTAGTGTTTTATGGAGTTAGTAATTCTATATTTAAATACCATAATAAGGAGGTTACTGTTTTACAACATATGACATTACTGCAATCAACGAACATTTCTAATCTCTTTGGAAACAAATAAACAAACAAAATACATACCACTCAAACACATTAAATCTACAGGTAGAATTATTTAGGGACCAATAGCGGCATTTTATTTGCTATGGGAAGTTATGTGTAATGTGCCTGACAGGCATTTATAATTTTGTAACTAGTAAGCGAAAACTAACTTTAGCTATAAATTGAGCAAAAATATAAATCTCTGCTAAGTGAGGTTGATTTGAGCTGTTACCCCTCTTTACCAGATAAGCAAACTGAGTCATAGAAATAAATAAAATGCCCTTCAAACTTGAAGTTTACTGTTGGCCCAGAGAGTAACTCATTAATTCTCTCTCCAGCTCCTCCTCCTCTTTATTCTGCAGCTCAATGCAATAAGTTCATTCTTTTCTTACTTAGAATTTCTAGTCTCTTCATTGGAACTAAATATTTTTCAGTTTCCATGTGAAACACACACAATGTCTTTGGGATAATTGTTGTCTTCTTGGAGACAGAATTACAGATTTTGAAAACTATATGAGGCATAGGATGGTTTTTACTGGCCAGTCTAAGAACCCATTACTTGGCAGAACTATTGAGATTTAATACGATTAATTCTGAGAAAGATCTAGTGGCTATAATTATAAACACTACTAAAAATGAGTAAGATATAAAAACATTGCTTCAATTATGTATAAGTAAACCTCAATTTAGTAAAATGACTCTTTACAAAGCATCTGGAGCTAATGCTGGCAGGTTGGGGAATGACATAAATTTTGACTGAATTTTACAAAGGACTTCAAAATATAATCTGGTGTTCCTTATAATCTGGTGAGGTGAATTAGAGTTGAATACCATCTTCTAGGAGCCATATGCTTGGAGACATTTATACTATACCTATTGCAGAAATGAAGTCAGTGACAGAGCCAGAATTAAAACAGGGCATCTAAGGATCTCAGATCTGCTCTTACCCATTTAGCCATGAAGGGGTGAATTGAGTCAGCAGTGCAAACTCTGGGGGAGGGGCCCTAAAATAATTTCCTCTGACTATGCTACATTTTATCTTGCCACATGGTGGGTGACAGAACCTGTCCTCATTATCTTATGTCCAACCATGAGCCCTTGTGTAGGAGAAGTGAGAAAAGTGAAGTCTGTGGTGTGATTTTGATTGTCATGTAGGATGAAGATGTGAACAGCTCCCTCCTCATGGCCCAGGGCTCTGAGTGAGCAGGCCTTCCAGGATGGATCCCAGCACAGCACTTTTCCCTGCATGACAGCTCAGAGTGCACCTCCTACTTCCTTGGCCACAAGCACACAGCTTTAATAAGATATCAGTTGAGCAGCAGAATATTGGATATGACTTTTTAGCAGCATTCTGTGTCCCATAAACTCTACCTCTTCATTGTTAAAGAAAAGAGCACCACCTTTGGGGTCATGCGGTAGGTTTCTTTCATAGACAGTCTCCAAGTTTTACCTAAAAATTCTTCACTAGCTTGTGGTACAAAATCAGGTCTCATTTCTCCTAATATCCAACTCACCTTGACTCCAAGTCTTTGTCCTACTGAGGCTTTCCCTCTGGAAGTACCTAACAAATGCATTTTCATTAGAAGGGTATTAGCAGTAATTAACAGCCCTTTATAGGAGGAAAAGGGGGAGTTTGTCCATTTCCCATGAGAGAGACCCTTTTTCCAGTGTGGTTGCTACTGAACACTGTTGCCAGTAAGACAGGAAGTGAAGCATTCTAGGGTAATACCTCATCTGCTCTAGAAGCCGCAAGGCACCAAAGGGTACCCTGGCCCCACCCCTGGATCCAGGATGTGGAGGAAACTGCTTCTGCTCTTAGACGTATGCTCATCCATGGCCGCTTCTCACCAAACCAGACACAAGTTCCAAGATATAATTCATGCACAGGTGGTCTTCCCAGGGCACACCATGATGCCTGGACATGGGTCCAGAAGGGGTCACAGACCTGCTTTGCCAGCAAAAACTCTCCCTATCAACACAGGTCCTGATTTGGAGCTTGAATCCAACTTCTTAGGGAGCCTCTTTTCTTGTTGGCTTCTTTTAGGGCAACCTCAGGGCAGCAGACATCTTCTAATAGCTTAGAACCTCAAAGCTTCTATTCCTTTTCTCCTCAATGGCTATTCGGTCCTTAATATAAACTTACTGATGCAAATCAATGGAAAGGAGAGGGGCAATGCCCAGCTTTATTCACCTATGAAAGCTATACCTCACAACTTGCTATGCCAACAACAAAACCATTATGTGTCTCATGTGACATATTTAAAATGACTACCTATTTTTCCCCTGAACAGAAAAGAGGGATGGACTGTTATGTTGCTAAAACTAAAAATGACTAGAGCTGTTTAATGTTAGTTTTCTTAAAAAAATTAAAATTAAACAAACAGATTCACCCCACCAACTGGTACTGCTGTGAGCTTGTAGTCACCTCCATAGATACACTGTTTTTGAGGGAGATGATGGAAAATTCTGATAATCATGATATTCTGTGTATGAAAAAGTGACCATCAACACACTGGTAGATGTTCTGACCATGTTAGGGACCTGGAGAAAATTTATGGAATCTAACACAGTTGTGAAGCCTGAGTGTTGGATGAGGAAACCTCCACTTCAGTCATACAGAGCCTAAAGGATGCCTCACTGCTGGGCAATGAGGAGAGGGACGTGTGGGAGTCCTGCTAGCGCTCAAGTGGACTGGAGCTAAGAACATTCCATACACCCTTTCTGTTGACAAACTTAATCTGGACAGTTTGCATACCATTCCAGTTCACCTTGGGTGGAATCACATCTAACATAAGGCTACATTCTAAGATCAGCACATACGGCTAACATTATCTATAATGAAATTATCTTGAAAAATCCTACAATCTACGCATAGGTTCAAAATGTATTGTTTTGTGAGTATAATCTGAGCAAAACCTCAGATGCACACCTATTTCACCTGTTCTTGAGCAAATGCTTTAAGTGTAGTGGCAGGTGGAATCACCCACAACCTTGGAATGTTCTTGTTTCCTTCAACTGCATGTAATTCTAATTACATGAGTTGCATGTGCACATGATGTGACTATACTATAAGTGGGAAGGGAGAACATTTACATGTGAGGTCCTGAAAAAGTAATATCATACAGGGAATGGCAATATTGACCAGGAGGTACAAAAGGCAAGAAACTTCTAAAAGCATACTTTGGAAGCAGAAGAATTTTTTCTCTTGTGTTCTCGATAAACTGCTAGTCTGAGATAAAGCCAAGGGAGCTGAATAAGAGATTGACACAATTCTTGAAACACTTTTTAAGTTTGGTATTCGGGGCACCCCACCAGTTCTCTGAGTGTTCTGGTCATTCCCTCTTAGTCCCCTTTGTTGCTTCCTCCTCACTTCCAGCCTTGAAATGTTGGGACCACACGGGGCTTAGTGTTTGACTCTGTTCACTCCTAAATATACACTTGATGATCTCCTCCATTCTCACGACTTCACATCCATGCCATATACACCCTGATGATTCTGCATTTATAACTACCCCACAGAGCTCCTCCAGGAGCTCCAGGCCCAAACATCCAATTAACCTACGAACATTTCCACTTTGATGTAATAAGCATCTCAAGCAAACGTGTCTATCTAAAAGTGAATTGTTGATTCCCTACTTCCATCATATTTGCTCTAGTACTGGGTTGTCAGAAAAGTCATGACATATTTTTCCTATGTTTTTCATTGCAAAAATGTGTCATGACTTTTCTGACAACCCAATATATCATATCTGTCAATGGTGCCCCCATTCACCCAACTGCTCAGGTCAAAATATGAAGTTATTCTTCACTCTCTGTTTCTCTCTTACACCATGTCTAACCCGTAAACAAATCCTGTTGCCTGGATATTCAGAATTTATGCACAACCTGGGGCCTTCTTATCATCTCTTTGGGTATCACCCTGATCCAGGCCACTGACATCTCTTGCCTGGACCACTGACGTCTTTCCTTAACTGGCTTTCCTTTTTCTACTCTTGTCTCCCACAGCCATTAATTTCACGATGATCAGAGATGGCTTTTAAAGACATAAATCAGATCATGTATCTCCTTTGTTCAAAAGTTTCTGATAGTTTCTTCTTCTGGTTAGAATTAAATCACGTTTCTTTATGGCTTCAGAACGCCCCCTGATCTGGCCACTGTCTAGCTCTTCAACCACAGCTCATGCCTTTGGGCCTTTCTTTGACTTATTTCAATTCACTTTGGTCTGTATTAGTTCCTAGAACACACCAAACTCTACTTCATCAGAATGTTTTTATATATTTTTATTGATTTTATTTTATTATTTATTTTATATGCCAGTTCCTTAAGCTTGGAACCACCCTCTGCAGTTTCAACATAGCTGGCTCATAAAGCTACCCACACAGCAGAGGGGAGAGTGTAACCAAAAGAAATAACCAGATCTATCTTCAACTTTAGATTCTTAGTGTCATGGATCAAACCTGTGTTGGGAAGAAGAGACATGTCATTTAATTTAAATCAACTTTATGGTTGAGTCTTTAATCTGAATATATATATATATATATTATATATATATATATATATATATATATATATATATATATTTTATATATATATATATATATATATATATATATATATATATATATATATATATATATATATATATATATATATATATATATATATATATATATAAAACTGAGCCATCCTGCCATCTATTGGCAGCTTAGCGACAGCTCAACTCAGGCTGGGCATTGAATTGCTGTTGCTCAGAGCTCAGCTCGCACTCTTGAGTGAGCTCTTAACCAACTGAGCCATTCAGCCAGCCCTAATCTGAATATATTTTAATAATAAGAATATTATGGATTCTGCCCAACATGTTATAAGGTATAGATGGGAAATTTACCATAACATGGTTTAAGGCAAAGTTTGGAGGGAAATTAACAAAGATAGAATAAAAAACATTTTATGTTTATAGTACTTGAAGTTGATGCTTCTCAACCAACAAATTCTTGTGGTTTAGGAAACGCCATTGATATGTACATATCAGGACCAACCATGTTGCAAAATTTCCGTGTTGAACGCTTGGTGGTGAGCACACAATATGTTATATAGATGATGTATTATAGAAATGTACACTTGAAATCTATATCATTTTATAACCATTGCCACCGCAATAAATTAAAAAAAGAAAAAAGAAGTAGAACAAGAAAGCTGTCTCCATAGATGACACACCCAAAGAGCTGACTAGGCAAGCCCAGGGCCCTACTAAATTGAATCCAGCTCCATAGGGTTAGGTCCTGCATAACAGCTTGTTTATTGTAGTCACGGTCAGTCCTCATAACCAATCAGCCCAAGGGCTAATCCATCCCATTGACATTGCAAATAGCAACCAAGGCTCAACTACAACAGAAGGGCATACACAGCCTACACAATGGACACACCTGCAGCACCTGGCTCAGGTGACCAGTGAAACTATGCCACCAGGGCCCACAGGGCACCTACTACATAAAACCACTCTACTAAGACTGGGAAACATAGCAGCTCAATCTAATACAGAGAACAAACACAGGGAGGCAGCTAAAATGGGGATACAAAGAAGCATGTCTGAAATTAAAGATCAGAACAAAGCTCCAGAAAAAGAACTAAACAAAATGGCAACAAGCAATCTACCAGGTGCAGAGTTCAAAATACAAGTTATAAGGATGCTCAGTGATCTAAAGTAGAACTTCAACAAAGAGGTAGGAAACGTAAAAATGGAGATAGAAAACATAAGAGAAAAACTAGTCAGAAATGAAGAATACAATAACTGAAATGAAGAAAATATTAGAGAGAATCAACAATAGATTAGATAAAGCAGAAAATCGAACTGGCGATTTAAAACATATGAGGTCTGTCAATTGAATTCACAAACTCATCCTTGAAAAAGTGCTACATACCTCACTGCTGACTATCACTACAGTCACCTTAAAGTACTCCCCTTGGGAAGTTGTGCACTGATGCCAGTGCCTAGTCTACCCTTCAAAGCAATATTGGAACTCTTTTTCTGGAATGGCCATCAGAGCTGTCATCATATTACCCTTGATGTCCTGAATGCCATCAAAATATCTTCCTTTCAGTGTTTCCTTTATCTTCAGGTAAAGAAAGAAGTCATTGGGGGCCAAATCAGGGGAGTAGGAAGGGTATTCCAATACAGTTTTTTGTTTACTAGCTAAAAACTCCCTCACAGAGAGTGCCGTGTGAGATGGTGCATTCTCGTGATGCAAGAGCCATGAATTGCTATTGAAAGTTCAGGTCATCTAACTTTTTCATGCAGCCTTTTCAGCACTCCCAAAATTCATAATGAATAATCCCTCTGATATCAAAAAAAGTTAGCAATATTGTTTTGACTGTTGATTTGTACTGACAGAAATTTTTTGGTCATAAAGAATTGGCTGACTTCCATTCTGCACTTTGACACTTTATTTCAGGGTTGTATTGGTACACCCATGTTTCATCACCAGTGATAACACTACTCAAAACATTGTCTTGCCTCTCCAAAAGGTCTTGGCAAACTTTGACTCTCCTTTGCTTTTTGTTCATCAGTGAGCTCCTTTGGGACCATTTTTGCACACACCTTTCTCATGCTAAGATTTTCAGTGAAGATTTTCTTAAACTGTTTCTTTATCAATGTTCACTTGGTCTGCTATGCTTCTCACAGTCAGCTGAGGATTTTGATGCACAATTTGACAAAATTTTGTAATGTTTTTGTCAGTTCTGCTAGTTACTGGCTGCCCTGACCTCTCTTCATCAGTGACACGTTCTCTCCTCTCCGATAAACATTTAGTCTATTTGGACACTGCCATTTTCTTCATGGCATTATCCCCAGAAACTTGGACTAACATGTCCCTGATTTCTTTTCCATTCTTGTCAAGTTTAGCATAAATTTAATGTTTGTTCATTGCTCTAATTCAAGCCCAGACATTCTTGCAATGGCATGCAAAAACAATAATGAACACAACTCAGCAGAATGCCACTCAGCAAGATACTGCCACACATCACCAGGAACACAGCTGTGAGACACTGGTATACCAAGGTTATGAAACCTTACCGATCTATTTATGTAGTGCTGCCAATGCTTGTGATCTTAATTGTCAGCTCTTTTAAGGTAGCAGAAAACACCCAATCAGAACAGCAAAAGAGAAGACAATCATCCCTCAAATGAAGATAGTATAAGGTGCCCCTGGGAACATCAAGCATACCAACATTTTCATCATAGGGGTACCAGAAGGAGAAGAGAAAGAACAATGATTGAAAACCTAGTTGAAGAAATATTGATGAAAACTTCCCTAACTTGGCAAAGGAAATAGACATTCAAGCCCAAGAAGCACAGAGTCACAAAGAAGAAGAACCCGAAGAGGCCCACACCAAGATACATCATAATTAAAATGTCAAAGGTTAAAGACAACGAAAGAATCTTAAAAGCAGCAAGCAAGAGAAAAACAGTTACCTCCAAGGAAGTTCCCATAAGAGTGTCAGCTGATTTCTTAACAGAAATTTTGCAGGCCAGAAGGGATTAGCATGAAATATTCAAAGTGATGAAAAGAAAAGACCTACAACCAAGATTATCCAGAAAAGCTTTCATTTAGAATTGATAGATAAGAATTTCCCAGACAAGAAATAGCTAAAGGAATTCATCACCACCAATCCAGAATTATAAGAAATATTAAAGGAACTGACTTAAAAAGAAGCAAAAAAAGATCAAAATTATGAATAATAAGATGGCAATAACTACATATCATTCAATAATTATTTTAAATGTAAATAGATCAAATGCTCCATTCAAACAAGATAGGGTGGCTGAATGGATAAGAAAACAAGACCCATATATATGCTGCCCAAAGAGACACATTTCAGATCAAAAGACACACACAGACTGAAAGTAAAGGGATGGAAAAAGATATTTCATGAGAATGGAAACAAACAAACAAAAAAGTTGGGGTAGCTTTCTTTAGCAGATAAAAAATATTTTAAAACAAAGGCTATAACAAGAGACAAAGAATGACCCATTAATCCCACTTCTGGATATTTATTTAAGAAAACCCAAAACACTACCTCGAAGGGATGTGTACATCCATATGTTCATTGCAACATTGTTTACAATAGCCAAAATATGAAGGCAACTTGGGTGCCCCTGAATGGATGAATAGATAAAGAAGAGGTGGCACATATATACAATGGAATGTTACTCAACCATAAAAATATAATAGAATTTTGCCATCTGCAACGACATGAATAGATCTAGAGGTTATTATGCAGAGTAGAGCAAGTCAGACAGAGAAAGACAAATGCCATGTGATTCCCCACAGAATTTGAAGAACAAAATAAATGAACAAACAAAATAGAAAGAAACTCATAGATACATAAGACATTTTGAGGGTTGCCAAATGGGAGGGGGGTTGGGATGCATGAAAAAGAGAAAGGGAATAAGAAGTACAAATTGGTTCTTACAAAGTAATCATGGGATGTAGAGCATATCATAAGGAATATAGTCAATAATATTGTATAACTATCTATGGTGTCAAATTTATACTGGATTTATCAGGGTGATCACCTTGCAAGTTATATAAATGTCTAATCATGATGTTATACACCTGGAACTAATACAATATTGTATATAAACCGTAATTGAAAAATAAAAATATATATATATTTAAAAAGAGAGACAGTAAAATGGTATTGAAGGTGTGGAAAATATACCTAATGGGTTATATAGAGGAGTCTGTAGGTGATGGAAAGTAGAAGCAAGGGGCACATGCTACTCTTTCTAGAAGCTTCTCAGTGAAGCCAAGGAGACAGGGGGCAGTATTTTGTGGGAGAGTCAAGGTTAGGAAAGGATTGTGACTTTTCTGGTGTTTGGAGCAGAACAGTAGAGAATTTGGAATATTTGGAGTCTTAATCCAAGAGAGAGAAGAACCTGTGGCAAGAGAGAGAAAAAAATGAATTGATAATTGGAATAAAAAAATAAATGTTGGGAGGGAATAGAATTCAATGTGAATGGAGAAGAGGCTCATCTTCTGTGACAGGATGAAGAATGGTGAGAGATAAAGACAGATTGGGAAGTGCAGGACAAGGACATTTAGGGTTGAGTAGCCTCCACTCTTTTCTGAAAATTAAGAAGCAAATCAAGTCTTAAGAATACAGAAAGTAGTCAAGATTTGAAAAATCGATGAGGATTTAGAAAAATAAGCAAACTGCAGATAAGAAAGGACATTGTTGAGCATCCTGAGGTCTCATGTAAGACTGTCCCAAAGAATTTACCGTCAGCCAAGGAGCCAAGCAAGAGGCTTCCCTTCAGCGATGCTTCGCAGCTTAGGAGTTCGAGTCAAAATGAGTCAGCAGACTGTTATAGGATAGCTAGCTACTTGCAAGGCTTGTATAGCCAAAGATCAAAGGGTTGGTGGAAATGAGTATGTTGATGATAAGGTGGTTAAAATAATAAACAGTAAAGCCCAGACAAGTTAGGAAATCAATTGAAATAAGGAGGATGGAGAGCCTGATGAAATAGAGACAGAGAGGGAGTTTTAGGCCTGGGTGTGCTGACAGTGTGGAGTGAAGGCATGAAGGCAGTGGAGCACAGATGGAAAGAGAAAACTAGGTGGTTCACATGGGGCATTGAGGTCAGAGGTGGAGCAGAGGCCAAGGGGTGACTGAAGAAGATGCTAGAGCAGAGAGAGAGGGAGGCAAGTGCAGAGGAGATCAAAGGCCTATGAAACTAAGATATGAAATGCGGTGTCCAAATGGAAGTTGAAATCACAGTTTCAGAAGAAACAGATTTAAAGAAGCAAACTGATTTAAGGACCAACTTTGTTTCAGAGGCCATGGCTGTAAACCTAAAATGAATAGCATGGAGATAATACTTCACTGGAAATAAGAGAGCAGGCCTACCAGCTAAAAAACCTGCAGGATATGCACTATAAACTACATTAAATAAGTAATTTTTAGAAAAAGTTTTTCTAAATATTTGACCTGACTAGCAGGTCATTGTGAATTAGGTATGTTGAGTTTGTGCAGTTATCATTATTTTCCTAATAACCTATTAGTAGTTAGGAAGGAACCATGGAAGCCTCTTACTATTGATTTTTTACTTTTTTCTTGCTCCAGTAGAGGGCACTCAAAGCTCAAATAAAAGCATGCAATCATTTCACAGTAATTATTGTTTTATATAATTAAAGCTCATTTTAAATGAAAAAGAGAAGTTCTGATTTAATAATACAATGACTAGTCATGCATGTAGATTTCACTAAAATGAAATGATATTTTATAAGTGACTAAATGAGGACATGCTTCTTTCATTTTCAGTCAACATGCACTGAAAGTGGAAAGGAAATTCTCTTTTCTGAGAAACAAGAAGGGCTCTCTAAATGCACATCTGCAATGGACACCTGATCCTTAAGTTCGATTCCCATCTGAGTTCTTTGAGAGCGATTTTTAATAATCTGTGGGCTACTGGACAAATATCCTTGAGTGAAAAAAATTAGAGAAATGGCTAAATGATCTCAAAAGTAGAGAAGGCTCTCATGGGCAAATCCGTGCAACAAATGAGTGAGATCACTCAAAATGAGTCTGCAGCCACTGCATGGCCCACAAGAGGCTCATAGAGAAGCTTCAAGAAGACTTGTGTTTTAGAGAGCTGTGAAAATGCAAGTATTGTTAGTACTTGAGGGAAGACTATCTTCCAGCACAAGAATAACTCTGTGTGACTTTGGTTGCCAATTTGGCAGAATTGCAGTGGAAGATGTGAATAGTGGTAATGTGGCTGTCAACATTTCATCAAAGATTTTCCTAGAGCAGTTAGACCCTGGGGTCAAATGATTCTCCAGCTATCTTCTTTGCCACAAAGGGGCTGTCATGGTCCAAACACAGCAGCTTTTCCCAACACAGTGCAGTTTTCGGTTTGGCTTGACATCTTCTGTCAGAGTAAGGGCTCTTTGCAGGAAGTGAATGGGAATCACTCCCAGCATCCTGTAATAATTAGGGTCTATCAATATGAGTTAGCTTCTCAGATAGAGTGAAGGCTGCTAAAGGGAAGAGAGGATTCTATCCAAAAAAGTCTTTTTGGCAGAAATGGTGAACTTGGCATTATAAAGAGTATGTTATAACTTTATGACTTATTTATAACAGATTGTTTAAGTACTTGTAGCAATTCCCTGAAACTTTGTGATTTAAACAACTCCCCATCCTTGCCAGATGCAGAGCCCTCCCAGCATTTAGGAGCTCAGTGCTGTCCCCTCTGACATACCATAGTGCTGGGATTCTTTACTCACCTTACAGATGTGTCAGCTCCCTTCTGCTCAGGGTGCAAAAGCCACTGAGGCAAAGGTCTGAGAAGCTGTGCAGATGGAAATGTTTAAAAAGCACTGTTCCTTTTCCCTAATACAATAACATTACAATATAAAGGATTTAGAATTTAAGACCCTGAGGGTGTGCAAACATCAATGATGAAAATCAAACAACTTTAAGGTTGTTGGGTTAAATATAGAACATATATTTATGGCTTGGGTATAACTGTGAAGCATGTTTACCTTGTCATGCATTGTTGACAGATCAGGAGACAGCTGTCTCATTGTTTATTCTTTTTCTCAGCTTTCTGACTTTGGCTTGATTTATAGTTGTTGGTAATAAATTACAAGCTTGAGTCTAGTTTCTAATCCTCTGGCTAAAGATTTCACATTACCTGGTTAGGTAAGCTAAATGTTTTATTTAGAATGGCATCAAAATCATAATAAGAAAATCATTCAAATGAAAGTGAATGCCAGTGGACTAAAAATTAACAAGCAACTCCCTAGATGACAGCATGGTAGAGTGAAAAACACATAGGAGTCCCGTCAGCAAGTGTAGCTTCTATGATGTAAGCAAGACACATCTCCCCAGGGACTTCTCCAACCCAACCAAACAATTTCTAATTCTGTACCTCTACAGATGATTTTTGTATCACTTAGGATACATTCCACTGCAAGTAACCAAAGACCTAACTATAAGTGGCTTAATAAATAAAGGAATGTATGATCTACCTAACTGGAGGCATGGGTGCTGGGTAGTTCCAGGGAAGTTCATTCAGTAGCTCTGTGAATGTCAGTTGTCCTGCAATAATCTTGGCTTTTCCTTCTTTAAGGTCACAGATGACTTCTCCCAGTATCACATCCTCACAGTGACATTCAAAGACAGGAAGATAGGAATTTTCCTTATTTTCATTTTCTTAAGGGCAAGGAGTACTTTCCTAGAAGTTACAGACCTCACTCACTGGCCAAAATTGTGCAATGTCCATCCTTCAGAGAATCAACAGTCCAGGGAAGAGAATGGTCATATTCAGTCTTAATCAATCAGCATTCACCCCATACAGCAGCAGAGTCTCATCCTGTTCTGGAATATAAGGTGAATACAAATGAGATCAGGGTTCAGTGAGAAGGTGATGGTGGGCGAGAGTTGGGTAGGTCAGGAAGAATATCTATCGGTCCACTCAAGCTCTATTTGCATGTAAACATGCATACAGGACTCGCTTGTAGGTTTTAGAGTGGCCTTGAAAGCACAGTAAATACCACAAATAATAACTCTTTTTATCCACTTGACACAATTTCATTAGGTACATACGGTCCTCTTTACTGCACAGTTTAAAAACTGTCTTCTTTAGAACATATTCGCAGTTTGTTCACAGTACTTGGGAGCACGCATTAAATTCCTCAAGCAGGATCTCCTACACCTAGTGAATCTAATTGAACCCTGATTTCTGTAACTAATGGCTGGTAAAGCACGACACTAGTGCTATAGATTACAGAGGAAAACTGCTTGGTCATGCCTGCTCCAGCCTCACTAATTTTCTTCCCTGGGGAGGGAAGACAAGTGTTGCTTCTGCAACACATCATGTCAAATTGTAAACTTCATATAATCAGCTTTTACTGTCCTCGTGGTTGGATAATTTCCTTCCAAAAAGATCCAGAAGCCTCCCTTTGTCAGGTATTTTCTCCTCTTACCATTTCAGGAACTTCAATTTGAGATGGTTTTGCCCATTGGTGAGCATGATGCTCTGTCTTCTCTTTCTTTTATGTGACACTGATGAAACCAGGGATATTTTATGACCAGGAGAAATGTAATGTGGGTCCTACTTTTTATCCTTTAACCCCTGGCTTCATTATATTTGCCTGAAACCCTCCTGTTACTGGGGATGGAGGGGAAAATGGGGCTTTTCTACTGGAGTGGGACAGGATTCCTTCTCATCTTAAGTCCACCTGAGCTGGGGCTGCATTGTAGAGTTCTAGGAGATAGAATTATATTTATTAATTTTATATTATATTTTATAATTTTTAATTAAAATGTATTGGGGAGACAATGGTTAACAATAGTACATAGGTATCAAGTGTACAATTCTGTAATATGTCATCTATATATTGCATTATGTATTCACCACCCAGAGTCAGGAGATAGGAGACAATTTATTGAGTGAGAACTTACAAGTGTCAGGTGCTGGCTCTGTCCTCTGGAGGTCATTCAGTCTTCCTACTACCTTATGTGTCCACAGTTAGACCTAGTCAATAGTAGAGCCAGGATTCCAGGTTGGATCAGATTTGGAAGCCCAGGTCCATCCATTATATACCACTTTAAAGGAACTGCATTTTTTCATAAAACCAAGGTCCACTGTCAGAGTAGAACATCTGAGATTTTGTCCTTCTCCCCTATTCTCTCTGCAACCCAACCAACTTCTCTGAGGGCTGTTCTAAGAATATTCTTGAACTTGGAATTAGAAGCTTGTTTACTAATTCCTGTTCTTTTCCTTAGTATCTGTGTGACCTCAGACAATTCACTGAAGCCTCCCAACGCCTGGTTTACTTATGCATGGAGTGATGACAATGATAGTACCTCACTCACTTCATGGCAGTGGGAGTGGAAGGGAGAGGGATTGGTGTAAAACTTAAACTGGGTCCTCTTTTTGTACATGCTTTGGAAAAATTATAAGCTTTAATCACTTTTGATGCATTATTTTTAATTATTATTGTAATCTGAAGATGTTGGTATAGATGTTGGTTTACCCTTTTAGTTTTCAGGCTTTGGGTCAGCAACTTATTTAGGAAAATGTCAACTCCATGAATACTCAGTAGCCTGTTCATGGCACAACCCACAGCTGTAATCAGATAATTAGCTGTTTAATGTCTACCTTCTTCCCACATAAGAGGTGAAGTTGCCTGTTTTACTTGGAGCTCGTTCCCAGCACCCACCACATTGCTTAATGTATATCAATAGAAATTGAATGAATTTTAATGTCAAAGCAATTCTCAAAGTGTAAGAGTGTAGTTCTCTTAGCTTATATTATGTGCCACTGTGGTAGTTACTTTGGAAAAGGAGGACTTTTGGGGTCATGTCAAAGGTAAATGTTTTCTAATTAAATTTATTGGCGTAACATTGGTTAATAACGTTATAAATTTCAGGTGTACAACATTATAGTTCGACATCTGTGTACTCTATTCCGTGCTCACCACACAAAGTCTAGTTGCCTCCCATCATCATATATTTGACCTCCTTTACCCTCTTCATCCTCCCCTCCCCTATGTTACCTCTGGCAACCATCACTCTGTTATCTGTATCTGAGTTTGTTTTTGTTTGTTTTGTTACTTTTTATTTTATATTCCATATAGGAGTGAAATCATACTGTTTTTGTCCTTGCCATCTGACTTATTTCACTTAGCATAATATCAATATCTACCCATGTTGTCACAAATGGTAGTATTTCATCTTTTTTTATGGCCAAATAGTATTCCATTGCATATATGTACCATATGTTCTTTATACAGTCATCCACTGAAGGACATTTAGGTTGTTTCCATGTCTTGGCTATTGTAAATAATGCTTCAATGAACATAGGGGTGCATATGTCTTTACGAATAAGTTTTTTCATATTTTTCTGGTAAATACTCAGAAAAGGGATTGCTGGATCATATGGTAGTTCTACTCTTAAGTTTTTAAAGAACACTCATACAAGTTTTCATAGTGGCTGCACTAATCACTGTACACCTATTAGAATGGCTGTTATCGAAAAGAGAAGAGATAACAAGTGTTGGAAAAGATATGGAAAAAAGGGAACTCTCGTACTCTTGGTTGGAATGTAAATTAATGCAGGCACTATGGTAAATGGTTTTTGATACACACATCTCATAAAACTGATCTTTCTCTGCTATAAGAGGAAGAACTAATGCTGAAGACGTAAGCACAAGAATGCTAGATAGATAAAATAGATTCTAACTGATGGACTTTTTAGTGCTTCCCTAAAACACCGGTTGCCTGTATACTATACTCACACACAAAGATGTGCATACCTATCCCCTGTACGTGGGGTCATGTGCATGAACACATAGCACCGCAGTGGGGATCTTTGAAGAACATTACCTGGGAAGCAGGTCGACCCTGGGCATCCCGCTAATTTGACTGTGCAGCACTTCATTCTTAGCAGAGATGGGACGACCATGCAACCATAGCCTTGGGCCATCTCTGAATCCAACACTGCATCCCCAAGCTTCAATCTCAGCATAATCTCAAAAATTTAGGGGAAAGAAAATGTGTTTTTTTTCCTTCTTTTTCTAATAATGAATGATGCAAACCAAACTCAGCTTATATCTGATATCCAGGAACATGGTCTTGGACTTGGCTACCTGGAAACAGGACATTTGAAGCAGGGTCCTGCTGGCTTAACTTCTAACCATCAGCACAGAGCAGGGCAATATATGTGCACAAGACAAGCACCAGGTGGAGGCTTGAAAAGAAAATGGAAACATTCAAGATAGGAAAAATGGTTTATGACTAGGCAGCCAATCAAGCAATGGGATAAATTACTTGGGGAAACATTTGTGGCTCCAAATAGAGGCTTTTAGGAGAAAAGCGAGAACACATATTCCCATTGTTATTATTAAGCGGCTTTTATTGGATGTGGGCAGAGTAAGAGGTAACTTTCCAAATGCAGAAGCACCCCTAGTTTCTGTGGAAAAGTGTGGGTGAAGAGCTGCATTTTGGCAGCTCTGGATTGTGGCAGAACTCATGACTCATGAAGACCCTGCTGGCTGGCTAAATCTGTGGACCCATGGCAAGTTTACAAATTCTGGGATGCCTCCAGCTCAAAAGCCATGTCTCAGGCTGGTTGAAAACATTAATTATTATTGTGAGCATTAATGGTAACTCTAGTACACTCCAATTCTATGTGTTATTTACTTGTTGCCATGTTTTAAAACATTACTAATCAGACAAATCTTTTCTCTTGGGCATTTGATAGAGAAAATTGTGATTGGGAATAGCAATTAAGTCATAATACATACTACCTCATTTTGAACAGAAACAGGCTGGATGACAGAAAATTGTATGAATACAGGGGGGCAGGCTGGAAAGGTATATCTGCAACAGACAGAAAGGTAAGAAACGTCTAGAGATGCCTTTGTTTTTGTCCAGTATTGTATTGTATATTAGTAGGGGAAAAATTCGTTGTTCAAAATGCTCCATGAGGGCCGGCTGAGTGGTGCAGTGGTTAAGCGCTGGTTTGGGATGCCAGCAGCCCTGGTTCGGGTCCCACATATGAGGGCTAGTGACACTGCCCTCAAAAAAAAAAAAAAAAGCTCCATGAAAGCCTTGCATAGAGATCTGCCTTTCCTTAGAACCACTTCACTGATGGAAAATAGGAACACAGTTGAAGTAGTTTGTTGTTTCACAGAAAAACAATGCTCCTGACTCCCTTTTTGGTTAGCTTCAATATTAGCAGAAAACCAATCAAGAATTTAGGGGATGTTTTCATTATCTCTGATTTCACTGGGGCCTGATTGGCCAATCTATGCATTGACCCATGAAATAAAGTAGTGTTTTTCATTAGAACGAAGAAAGGAGAACACTTTATCTCTCTTTAACTTTGGACTCCTAGCTAGTCTACTGAGTAACCCCTCTTTCATGGCATAGGTAGGGCTTTCTGAAGGGTATAAAATATTGTCCTTTTTACCTCTTTCCCCTCCTTTGCTACCTCTTTCATCTTTCTGTGTTAATCATGAGACCGTCACTTCCAGAAAAGAAGGGGACAGGTATTGGCCCATTGAATCCTGGAAATATCATTCCCTTAATGAAGCTCTTGTTTAGGGTTAGAAATTGAAGTACCTCTATAAAAGTGCCTTGGGAATTGTAGGTTTTCATATACACTACTAGTACAGAATATCAAGAACAACACTTGGCAGAATCTAGGAATTGCTAATAACCTACCTTCCTTCCAGTGTATTTCACCATGTCACAGAAGTAAGAGAACAGAGCCAAAGGATCCACACACTGCCTAACTGCCTAACTGCAAGCATCAAATATGAATAGCTCTCTTTGCAAGTGAAGATGAAAAGGAAAAAAGAAAAGACCAGTAAAAGAACTACACAGTTGAAAAAGAAAAGAGCCCATGGCTTTTAACATTCAATGGAAAAGTGTTATTCCTATAATTATTTACTAACAGAAGAACATTTTAGAAATCTGGTAACCTAAAGTAGTCCAAGAAAAAATGACCTAAAAAGAAAGAGTGATGTAATAAAAAGCAACAGAATAATTTAGAAAGAAATAAAGGATGAAAAACGAGTTAAATGAGATTTAAGAAAGTATTGTAAAACAACTAAAATTGTAATAGTTGAATTAAAATCTGTACTAGAGGCTACAAAGAACAAGATTCATATTGAATAAAATAATTCAATGCTGATGAGAGTGACACACTTCCATAGCTCTATCAGCAAGAAGAAACATACCAAGCAAGAGACAAACACTGAGAGACAAAAGGGGTGGAGTTCATAAAATGGAAAGCCAATTATAGGAATTTAGATGTCCCTAGAGAGGAAACCGGAATAATTGTAAGAAAGATTTCTTGAGCTAAAAGAAACACCAGAGTGTGCAGATTGAAAAAGGCTAAACAGATTTCAGGAAATGTTAATAAAAATAATTACATGTAATTCCATTATGATGAGTTCTTGAATTATAAAGATAAAGAAAAACAAAATAAAACAAACCTTATAGGCATCCACGAAGAAAATGAAAAGGTAGTAACAACCTAACTCTAAAAGCAACAAAAAAAATCAAGCTGCCCTTGGACTTCTCCACAAGCAAACAAAAGGCCATGGATAGATAACATCAATTGTGTTTAGAGTAAGAGATTATTACTCCCTGAGAATTTGATTCCATCAAATTCTAATATGTGCAAGTTAATAAAATGTGTTATCACATACATTTTTGAAGAATTACTTGTAGACATATGCTATGGCACAATTATGGTACAATTATGAATGAAGGGTGGTGGTAAGTATTTGTAAAACATATTGTTTCTAAGGTAATTGAAATAACTTTATTTATTTAAAGAGAATGAAGCCAAACAAAATCACATGCTTGTGTCTCCAAAAGTTAGAGAGCTTTATGGGAAAACAGACCGACCTAGATCACAGCAAAAGGTACCCATTCTGGCCCTGGCAATTAACATGCCAGCTATGATAATTAACATACACTATCTTAAATATGAAGGGATGTCTTAGAATTACCTAGCAGAAGGAAAAGGGAAGGTATGAAAGATGAACAAATAGAAGAATGACTGATGGATAAAACAAATTATTCAGGGCACAGACCAGAAAGAATCTTTTCTATTTTAGAAGAAATTAAACCTAAAGACAGAAAAACAAACAAACAGAGACACTACCAAAGCTTTTACAAATTAAACATATAAATTAAAACAAAAGTAAAAGAAGGGCTGGGGAGTAAAGTTTGAGGAAGTCTCTCAGAGCAAAGAACAAAGATATGGAAAACACAAAAGAAAAAGAGAGAAGGAAACAATAGGACTGCTAATCCACAAGATCCAACCTCTGATTAATGAACAGTTGTGGATGTGGTGGCACAGTTTGCTTCTGTTGTGGTGGTTGTTATTGTTTGTGTATTAGTAAAAATAATAGCTAACACTTGTTGAGGGTTTTTATTGTGCTGCAACTTGGGCAAAGGTCCTAACGCACAATGTCTTGTCTTATTACCCTACCACTTTTTAAATGAAACCATGAGGCTAGACCAGAGAAATATTTACAACATAAATGATTATAATGGGTTTATTGATTGTATTTAGTTGTGGGGAATAGAAAATAGTCAAGAGATAACTCTTGGGTGCTTGGACATCAACGACTGGGATCAGAAATGCAAAAGTAGGAACTGATTTGTAGGCAAAAGAAGATGCTGAGTTGTAGGTGCCTAAAGGACATCCAAATGAATGGTTGGCTGTATGGTTCTAGAGCTCAGAGAAAAGGTTGGGTTGAAGAGAGATATAGGAGTCACCCTCATATCAGTTAAAACCAGAGTGGATACAATCACTCACACAGTCTCAGTGTAGGCATAGCAGAAGACCAAGGAGAAGGGAGCTGAGGGACAGGCTGGGAAGGAGCATGCGGTGAGTGGGGACAAGAGAGATGGGAAGGGAGTGGCCACGGATGGAAACAGATGCACTGGAATTTTCCATGTAGAGGACTATTGGTTAGCAGTGTTTGTCAGAGCAATTTTAATGACATTGTGGGAACAAGCCAGGTAACAGCTGAAGAATGAATGAGAAATGGATTCAGCAAGCTCTTCATCTGCTTCATGTGTGAGATGAATGAATAATGCCTGTGCCAACAGATATTGTAAGATTAAGAGATAATGTCTACAGAGTATTTAGCAAAGTGTCTGGCACATAGTTCACACTCAACAACAGCAGGATACCTTATATCTACAACTACACTTTTTTGTTTTTTAAGATTTTATTGGGGAATTGGGAGAGGGGAACAGTGTTGGAGAATTGAGGAGGGGGACCAACCAAGTTGTTGTTCTTCAATCTTCGTTGTGGAGGGCGCCAGTTGCCATCTGGCTTCCAGTCAGCAGCTTATGGCCTCCAAGCTCAGGGTGCTATGTTCAATATTAGTTGCAGGTGGACAAGGCCACCATCCCATGCCGGAGTGGAACCAACAGCCTTGTTGTTAAGAGCACACGCTCCATCCACTGAGCCATCCAGGCAGCAGCTGAGCTCAAGGTGCTGAGTTCAGTCTTGGTTGCGGTTGGGAGTAGCCCGCCATCGAACAGGTAATCTTGTTGTTATATACCAGCTGAGCCATCCTGCCACCTGTTATCAGCTCAGCGACAGCTCAACTGGGGCGCAGCATTCACTTGCCCATGTGGGAATCAAACCAGTGACCCTGTTACTCAGAGCTTGCGCTCTAAACCAACTCTTAATCAACACGCCACTCATCTGTTCCTACACAATTTTTTTTTTTTTACTAGTGTATTACAACGATTGGTTGCATGGATTTTAGACCTGGATAGACTTAGGTTTTTAGTTTAGCTCTGTTGTGTAAACTCGGACCAGTCACTTTGTTTCCGTCATTGTGTTTCTTTCACCTATAAAATGGATGTGGGGAGAGCGGTGTGGGGTAAAGAAGCATCTACCCTCTAAAATGATTTCTAGGTATTACCCATTGTTTTTTCCTATTGTGAATGGCATATTATTTTGTGAATATTTGTGTTGTGTCATCAGCAGAAATCTCATATTAGTATGTGAAATTGTCTGGCAATATAATGGTGAATACAATTTGGTTTCATATTGGTTTGGGTTTATTTTCCCTAGTAATCTCAGTTCCCCATATGAAGGGTAGGCTTCTTAAGTTTGAAAAAGGCAATGTGGGTTTCAGGAATAGGACTGGGAGAGTGGACATGGCCACAGGAAGAGAAGGAGAGGTGGGTGGAGGCCGACACTCATCTTGCAGGAGCTGTGGAGACTTGCAAGAGGCAAGACAGTGCCTGAAAGAGCAGCAAAGTGTCAATCCTTATGGGACCTCTTGGCCCACTGGTGTCCCAGCACCACCAGTGAGGACCAATGAATACAGGGGCTTCTTTTGGCTAAGACCCAGGAAACAGTGGAAGAGTGGGAGGGCAAAAATCATAACAAAGGTTTGGTTTTTCCACTGATTTGTGTTGATTTGAGAATGAAAGAAATGTAATGTGTCTTACACATTTGTGCTCTGAAAATCCATACCCATAGCACATGCATGCCATCGATCAAGAAATAAATGTTAATTTTGTTTCCATTTTTCTGAGTTTTGCTCATTATTTTTATATCTTGCCTCAATGCACTGACAAGAACTTGCAAAACAATTAAGTGGCCTCATGGTTAAGAATAAGGAACAATTTAGCCATGACCTGTGCAGACCAAGTAATACGAGTGGACACAGGCGAGACAGAAGCTGACCACACCTTACACTCTCCAGCTCACCCAAGTGGGAAAAGACATGCTCTCGGTCACCCCTCACCGCCCTCACCATACCAGAGTTCAGGCACAGGGGAAAACTGGGAGACTCCACAAGGAGTGAGGTTCATCTGCTAGCATGTGGTAAATTGAAGGCTCATGGTAGAAATGTAATGAGATTATAGAAAAACAAAGTGAGAGGCCTGTCTTGACCACCTGTGTGCAAATAACATTCCTCCCCGCTCCTACTTCAATGCTTCTGAGTTTTCTCTTCTGTAAAATCCTCATGAGAGCAAGCATAGTAAGAACCAGTTGAATGTTACTATGCTAACCAGGCCTCCAAAATTTTTTTTAAAAAAGTCATATTTAGTACTAATATCTATCAATACAGGTAATCATTTTACTTAAAAGTTTTCTTATGGTATTAGAAATGAGTACATACATGCCATATACATTGTATTTCAAGTATGAAAGTTTAAAGTCAAGGAATGTTTGCTTGTCAGCCTTCTGCACCATCCCAAATCAAGACCTTCCAAGAATATGTCCATTCCAGTCATCCCATCCAATGGGTTCTGTGCCTCCATCCCCCTTCCTCTCACTGCATCCTTTCCTACTATCCCACTCACCTGGCTTCATCATGAATAAACTACCCTTCACTCTGCTTTCACTCTCAGTGCTTCTCCACCATCTAATCTCTGACACTGAGTTCTCCTTGGACTCAATCAAGCAAGCATATTTTCCTGCAGCTCCCAAATCCTGGAGAGATGAGGGTGGACAGGAACCACTCAGGACTCTTACTGCTTCCTACTGCTGCTTCAACTAAGAAGGGAACAGCATTTAGAGCTAAAGTGTATGAGCTTTAGTACCAAGCTTTTTGGATCAAGAACCTAGCTCAATCACATCTTCAGTATATGTCCTCGGATAAATTATTCAGTCTCTCTAAGCCTCAGTGGCTTCATCTGTAAATAGCAACAGTAAGAAAACCTGCTTCAAAAGGTTGCTCAAGGATTAAAGAAGATTATATCAAGCACCTTGTTTCATGCCTAGTAGAGGTGAGTGTTTGTTGATTGGTAAGTGACAATGACATCATCTCCATCACATTTTCACTCTCACATAGAAACAGGGTTTTGAGGCCTTGGTTGTCCAGTTGCACATGTTGTGTGCCTTACGCCACCTCAGCATTTTTTTTTTTTTAATTCAGCCATCTTCTATAGGCCTTCGAATTCCTTAACGCCAAGGACTTTCACACTCATTCCACATAAGAAATCTATCCTATGGCCACACCTTGCAGTTTTTCACCATTTACAACCATTTGCCTTTTGAAATCTTAAAGTTCAATATTCCACTTGCTGAGAACCACTTCCTGTCATCTCTCCCTGTCTCACTGCAAACATACCATCTCACATTATTGAAACGTCTAATTCTTGCAGGATTATACGAAGGTCTGCTAATTAAGTTTGCGAACTTATTGGAATGGATGCTGCTAACTTTTTTTGAAACCAGAGGGATTGTTCATTATGAACTTGTACCAACTGGACAGCTAACCAAGTTTACTATTTGGAAGTGTTGAAAAGGCTGTGTGGAAAAGTTAGATGACCTGAATTTTTCACCAACAATCCAGAGCTCTTGCATCGTGACAATGCACGAGCTCATACGGCACTGTCTGTGAGGGAGTTTTTAGCCAGGAAACAAATAACTGTATTGGAACACCCTCCATACTCACCTGATCTGGCCCCCAATTACTTCTTTCTTTACCTGAAGATAAAGGAAATATTGAAGGAAGCCATTTTGATGACATGGCCAGAAAAAGAGTTCTAAAATTGCTTTGAAGGGTGGACTATGTGCTGGCATTTGTGCATAGCTTCCCAAGGGGAATACTTTGAAGGTGACCATAGTGATATTCAGCAATGAGGTATGTAGCACTTTTTCTAGGATGAGTTTGTGAACCTAATTGTCATACCTCATAAGATTTAAATGGTTTTCAGTGAAGTAGAAAGGAGGATAAATGAGCAGTTATCTACTATTTGAAGGCTAATAGTAGGCCTCACTTGTGCTATCCCAATCAAAAAATGAGTTAAAAGGAAAGACCAAAACAGGACCATATGCTTTATACATAAATTCTGTGACTAAAAAGAAGGAAACAAACAAAATAGCACAGGAAGCTAAACAGCACACTCTAATGCTACAGACTTGTTAAATCAATAATGTACTTACACATTCAAGAAAATGTTAGAAACAAATTAGAAATTGATAAAAACAATTGTCAAAAAAAAAATTCCTAGGACTTCCAATAAGATGGCAGAATAGACAGACACTGTGACAACTGCCTCCCAGGGTCACACCAAAATTACAAATAATTTATACAACATTCAACCTCGGAAGTCCCCTGAACACTAGATGAACAGAACCTCTAAACGAAGGACTTAAAGAGGAGGCCACATCAAGTCTGGTAGGAGGGGCACAGATGAGAGAAGGCGAACCCCGTGAGGGACACCTGAGCGGTGGGGAGGATCTCCGGTTGGGGAAGAGATCCTCTGTCCCCACACCGAGCTCACTAGCCCAGAGTTAATTTGCTGGGAAAAGGAGTTCTAGAAATTAGTGAGGACTCTCTTTGCTCAACTTGGTGAGGCTGAGGGTAGCTAGAGAACCAATGGGGCTGGCACATAGACTCGCTTGCCAATGAGCACTCACCCAGTTCCTGGTGGAGGGCGTAGCTGTGTGAACGGGGCCCAGGAGCCTGTGGGGATGGACTGAACTGAGTGCCTTTGGCACAGAGCTCGAGATTTTGGGGACCACTGTTCCCCTGGTGTGGAGCTTATGCATGAATAGTGTACAGGAGGGTGCCTTTTTTTCAGGATTGGGGCCTCCCACAGAGGGTCAGGTCCTGGACTGCATTGGTCTGGTGAAATTGGTGCAGGAGTGCATGTGTGTGTGCTCATTCATGCAGCCTTGGATCCCCACCCTTTACCCTGCTTGTGCTTCGTTGCTGGGGAAATGCCTGGTGGGCACTCTCCAGCTCCATCAGGCTGTTCATTGAGACGTGGGAGTGTGCGAACCACCTTGGGCCTCCTCTCTCTGCACTGCTCATGCAGAGTTGCAGGCTGGTGATTGGCTGTTGGGCTGCTTGGCCTGATCTGTGAGCAGCTGATTAGGACAGGCTGAGACTGGGAGTTCTCCTGGGGGCACTGGGGTGTGAGCTGTGCACCTGCGTGATCTGGCCAGAGCTTACCTGGAGAGTTTGTGTGGGCTGGTTGCCGGTGCAGGAGTGCATGCTACTCTGACTTTCCAGGGGCCACTGACCACATCCAGTCGTGCCTTGGGGGCCTGCCTGCCCACCTAGAGCTGTGTTGCCAGAGGCACCCTGAGCCCCTGGTGCCAGGCCTCCACCCACAGAGCAGCAAAAAACCCGCAACAACCTGTGAGGATCTTTGGTAGTGAGCATGGTTCCAGAGCACACAGCAGCTAATTGCAGGAGGCTCAATGCAAGCCTGAGAGGAAGGCAGGTTCATGACACGTTGAGGCCTTCTCCACCACAGCTGGTGCTGAGTTGCCCAGAGACTCTATATTGCTGAGCAAATGGCCTGCAGATTAAAGAGTATGGAGAGCCCCCCACTTTTTTTCTTTTTTTCTTTCTTCTTTTTTCCCCTCTTTCTTTTCTTTTTTTTTTTTGTAGGTGATCTAATACATCAAAGTAATCACAGAGCAACAGCCAGAATGAAGAAACAAAGAAACATGTCCCAAGTAAAAGATCAAAAGAAAGCTCTACAAACAGATGTATCCAGCCTTTCAGAGACAGAGTTTAGAACACTGATGATAAGAGTATTTAACAAACTTAGTGAGGACATAAAGAAGGAGTATTTAACAAACTTAGTGAGGACATCAAAAAAACCCCAACTAGTTAGAACTACAGAATACAATAACTGAAATGAAGAACACACTCAAAGGAATCACCAGTAGATTAGATGAAGAGGAGGATTGGATCAGCGATTTAGAAGACAAAGTAGCAGAAATCACCCAGTTAGAACAACAACAACAAAAAAGAAAAAAAACAATGAAAATAGTTTAAGAAACCTGTGGGACAACATCAATCTCAAAAACCTTTGCATCATAGGAGTACCAGAAGGAGAAGAGAAGAAGCAAGGGATTGAGAATGTATTTGAAGAAATAAAAAATGACTGAAAACTTCCTTACCTTGGTGAAGGAAATCGACATACAAGTCCAGGAAGTGCAGAGAGTTCCAAACAAGCTGAACCCAAACAGGTCCACACCCAGACACATCATAGTTAAAATGGCAAATGTTAAAGACAAAGACAGAATCCTAAAAGCAGCAGGAGAAAAACAGCAGGTTACATACAAAGGGACTCCTATAAGACTAACAGCTGACTTGTGTACAGAAACTCTGCTGGCCAGAAGGGAGTGGCAGGAAATATTCAAAGTGATGCAAAATAAAGGCCTACAACCAAATTGCTCTACCCAGCACGGCTATCACTTAAAATTGAAGGAGAAATAAAGAGCTTCTCAGAAAAGAATAAGCTTAAGGAATTCATTAGCAAAAAGCAAGCATTGCAGGAAATGTTAAAAGGGCTTTTTTTAAAACAGAAGAAAGGGGAAAACAAGCTAACCCAGGAAGACAAGAAATACAAATAACAAAATGGCAATAAATATGCACCTATCGATAATCACTTTAAATGTGAATGGGCTAAATGCTCCAATCAAAAGACATAGAGTGGCGGAGTGGATAAGAAAACAGGACCCATGCATATGTGTCTACAAGAGACTCATCTCAGATCAAAAGACACCCACAGACTGAAAGCAAAGGGATGGAATAAGATATTTCATGCAAATGGAAATGAGAAAGAAGCTGGAGTACCAATACTTATTTCGGACAAAATAGACTTTAAAATGAAGACTGCAATAAAAGACAAAGAAGGGCACTACATAATAATAAAGGGATCGAATCACGAAGAGGACATGACCCTAGTAAACATCTATGCATCCAACACAGGAGCTCCTAAATATATAAAACAGATTTTGACAGACATAAAGAGAGTAGCACTATCATAGTAGGGGACTTCAACACCACGTTGTCACCAATGGACAGATCCTCCAGACAGAAAATCAACACGGACACAATGGCCTTAAATGACACTTTAGACCAGCTGGATTTAATTGATATTTTTAGAGCATTTTACCCCAAAGCAACAGAATATACATTTTTCTCAAGTTCACATGGAACATTTTCCAAGATAGACCACATGTTAGGCCACAAAACAAGTCTCAACAAATTTGAGAAGATTGAAATCATATCAAGCGTCTTCTCTGACCGCAATGCTATGAAACTAGAAATTAATTATAAGAAGAAACCTAAAGCACACATGTACATGGAGGATAAATAACATGCTACTAAATAGCAAGTGAGTCAACAATGAGATCAAGGAGGAAATAAAAATATACCTCGAGACAAATGAAAATGAAAACACCACGACCCAAAATTTCTAGATACAGTGAAAGCAGTCCTAAGAGGCAAGTTCATAGCAGTGCTGGCCTACCTAAAGAAGGAAGAAAAATCTCAAATCAACAGACTATGTTTACACCTAAGGCAACTGGAAAAAGAACAGCAAAACAAGCCCAAAGGGAGTACAAGGAATTAAATAATAAAAGCCAGAGCAGAAATAAATGAAATAGAGAACAAAACAACAACACAAAAGATCAATGAAACCAAGAGCTAGGTTTTTGAAAAGATAAACAAAATCGACAAACCTTTAGCCAGACTCACCAAGAAGAAGAAAGAGAGGACCCAAATTAATATAATCAGAAATGAAAGAGGAGATGTGACAACAGAAACCACAGAAATACAGACAATTTTAAGGAAATACTACAAGCACGTTTGTGCCAACAAATTTGACAATCTGGAAGAAATCGATATATTTCTAGAAGCATACAATCTACCAAGTCTGAACCAAAAAGAAACAGAAACTCTGAACAGACTGATTACTACCAAAGAAATTGAATCAGTAATCAACAATCTTCCAACAAACAAAAGTCCTGGACCAGATGGCTTCACAGGTGAATTTTACAAAACATTCAAAAAAGAATTAATACTTATTTTTTTCAAAGTATTCCAAAAAATAAAGAAGGAGGAAAGGCTCCCAATCACATTTTATGAGGCCACTATTCCTCTGATCCGAAAATCAGACAAAGATATTACAAAAAAACAAAAACAAAACTACAGGCTAAGGGCTGGCTGAGTGGCGTGGTGGTTAAAAGCTGGCTTGGGATGCTGGTTCGGATCCCACATATGAGGGCCAGTGATACTGCCCTCAAAAAACAAACAAACAAACAAACAAACAAAAAAACAAAACTACAGGTCAATACCCTTAATGAACTTAGATGCAAAAATCCTCAACAAAATACTAGCAAACCGAATTCAGCATCACATTAAAAAGATCATATGCCACGATCAAGAGAGATTCATTCCTGGTATGCAAGTTTGGTTCAATATCCGCAAATCAATTAATGTAATACATGACATTAACAAAATGAAAAATAAAAAACATATTATCATATCTATAGATGCGGAAAAAGCATTTGACAAAATCCAGCAGCCATTTATGATAGAAAGTCTTAGCCAAGTGGGAATAGTGGCATCATATCTCAACATAATAAAGGTCATATATAATAAACCCACAGCAAACATCGTATTCAATGTGGAAAGCTTCAGGAACAAGTCAAGGCTGTGCACTTTCACCACTTCTATTCAACATAGTTCTGGAAGTTCTAGCCACAGCAGTCAGACAAGAAAATGAAATAAAAGGCATCCAAACTGGAAAGGAGGAACTAAAATTGTCATTATATGCAGATGACATGATACTATATAGAGAGAATACCAAAGGCTACAGCAAAAAACTGTTAGAACTGATAAACGAATTTAGTAAGGTAGCAGGATACAAAATAAATATTGAGAAATCAGTTGCATTTGTATACACCAATAATAAACTGTCAGAAGAAGAAATCAGGAAATCAATCCCATTTACAATTGCTTCAAAAACATAAAATATTTAGGAATAAATTTAACCAAAGAAGTAAAAGACCTGTACTCAGAAAATTATAAGATACTAAAGAGGGAAATCAAAGAAGATACAAATAAATGGAAATGCATACCATGTTCTTGGATAGGAAGAATTAATATAGTTCAATACTACCTAAGGCAATATATAGATTCAATGCAATTCCTATCAAACTACCAAGGACATTTTTCTCAGAAATAGAATATATAATCGTAAAATTTATATGGAACCGTAAAAGACCCTGAATAGCCATGGAAATCTTGAGAAATAAGAACAACGTGGGAGGTATCACGCTACCTGACATCAAATCATACTACAAGGCTACAGTAATCAAAACAGTATGGTACTGGCATAAAAACAGACACATAGACCAATGGAACAGAATAGAGAGCCCAGTAATAAACACATCCATATACGGTCATTTAATCTATGACAAGAAAACAAGAATTTACAATGGAGTAAAGATAGTCTATTTAATAAATGGTGCTGGGAAAATTGGACTGACACGTGCAAAAAAATGAAAATGGACCACCTACTTACATATATGAGAACAAACTCAAAATTGATAAAGACTTAAATGTAAGACCTGAAACTATAAAACTCCTAGAAGAAAATAGAGGGAGTAAATTTGCAGACATTACCCTGAGTAATGTTTTTACTGATACACCGCCTCAGGCAAGGGTAATAAAAGAAAAAATGATCATATGGGATTACATCAAACTTAAAAATGTTTTCACAGCAAAGGAAATCATCAATAAAACAAAAAGGCAGCCTACTGAATGGGAGAAGATATTTGCCAACGATATATCTGATAAGGGGTTAATATCCAAAATGTATAAAATACTCGTTCAACTCAATACCAAAAAAAACAGCCCAATTAAAAAATGGGCAGAGATTCCACATATAAGTGAGATCATATGGTATTTGTCTTTCTCTGACTGACTTATTTCACTTATATGTGGAATCTCGAAAACTGAATGAATGAGCAATGTAAACAGAAACTGTCTCATAGATATAGAGGAAAAACAGGGTTGCTAATTGGGAGGGGGATGGGGATGAGGGAGAAGGGGAAGGGATTAGACAGCAAAAATAGGCAACTGCAATATTGCCACAGGGATATGAAAGACAGTTCGGGGAATATAATTAATAATGTCGTAAATATTTTGTGGGGTGTCAGATGGTCACATGTCTTGTTGGGGAGACCACTTCATGGATGGAGTAGAGGCTTGATCACTGCACTGTACACCTGAAGCTGATGTTGTATAATATTGTATGCCAACTGTAATCGAATATATATATATATATATATATATATATATATATATATATATAGTCACTGGATGTGGAGTATAGTGTGGAATGGAGTCAAGGAAATTGTATTATGTATGTACGATATAGGGGGGAGTGGGGTGGCAAACTGGGGAGGGGATTGTCACTTTGAAAGGTAAGAAGTATAACTATTGCACTGCATTGTACACCTGAAACTAATTAAAAATAAAGAAATGTTTTTTTCACAATAAAAGAATTTTTAAAAAAATTCCTAAAGATATGGAAGGATCTCTCTATTTCTGGAAGAATATAAACCACAATTTTGTTTCTGATTTTCTTTGAATTATTATAATTTCAGAGGACCTTTTTACTGCCTTTCTTCTTTCTCTCCCTCCTTCCTCTGTCTTCTTTTTTTCTTCCTCTCCCTTCCATGGTGTTTGCATTTTAAAAAAATGAACATTTATGATTTTTATAATCATGGAAAACATTATTTAATTAATATAAATATTATTTAATGACATGCTATAATTAAATGACAAAAAAAAAAGAAAGAAAAAGAAGTAACTACAGGTAGAAAAACCTAGAATTATCTACAGTTGTCCTAAATCCCTGACACAAGGAAATGATATTTTAATCAAGAAGTGTTGGATACAGACTTGAGTCAAATACAAAAAGACAAGGAATAAGATGGAACTAAAGTTAAAATGTAACAATACATTAAAAGGATTATACACTATGATCAAGTGGGATTTATTCCAGGGATGCAAGTATGACTCAACATCTGTGAATCAATCAATGTGACACACTGCGTTTAACAAACTGAAGGATGAAAATCATATGGATCATCTCAATAGATGCAGAAAAACTATTTGACAAAATTCAACATCCATTCATAACAAAAACTATCAACACACTGGGTATAAAAGGAACATACTTCAGCATAATAAAAGCCATATATGACAAGCCCACAGTTAACATCATACTCATGATTAAAAGCTAAAAGCTAAAAGATCAGGAATAAGACAAGGATGCCCACACTTGCCACCTATAGTTAACATAAGTGAAAGTCCTAGTTAGAGTAACTAGGCAAGAAAAAGAAATAAGGGCATCCAAATTAGGAAGGAGAAGTAAAACTGTCTTTATCTACAGATAACATTGTATTATATATAGAAAATCCTAAATACTCCACCAAAAAACTGTTAAAACTAATAAACAAATTTAGTAAAGTTTCAGGACACAAAATCAATATACAAAAATCAGTTGTGTTTCTATACAAATAACAAACTATCAGTAAGAGAAATTAAGAAAACAATTTCATTTATAATTGCATCAAAAATAATAAAATCCCTAGGAATAAATTTAAACAAGGAGGTGAAAGATGTGAACATTGAAACTATAAGATATTGATGAAAGAAACTGAAGACACAAATAAATAGAAAGATATTCTGTACTAATGGATTAGAAGAATTAAGATTGTTAAAAATGTTCATACTAGCCAAAGCAATCTACAGATTCAATGCAATCCCCATCAAAATTCCAATGGCATTTCTCACGGAAATAAAACAAACAACCCTAAAATTTGTGTGGAATCACAAAAGACTCTAAATAACCAAAGCAATCACACTTACTAATTTCAAACTATATTACAAAGCTATAGTAATCAAACAGTATGGTGTTAGCACAAAAACAGACACATAGATCAATAGAACAGATTACAGAGCCCAGAAATAAACCCACATGTATATGGTCAATTAATTTATAACAAAAGAACCAAGAATATAAAATGTGGAAAGGACAGTCTTTTCAATAAATGGTGCTGGGAAAACAAGACAGCCACCTGTCAAAGAATGAAACTGAACTCTTATCTTACATTATACACAAAAATCAACTCAAAATGGATTAAAGACTTGTACATAAGACCTGAAACCATAAAACTCCTAGAAGAAAACATATGGGATAACTCCTTAGCAATAATTTTTTTGGATTTGACACTAAAAGCAAAGGCAATTAAAGCAAAAATAAACAAATAGGACGACATCAAACTAAACATCTTCTGCCCAGCAGAGGAACCCATCAACAGAATAAAAAAGCAACTACAGAATGGGAGAAGATATTTGCAAATCATATATTTGATGAGGGTTTATATTCCAAAATATAAATCAAAAAGAACCCTCCAAAAATCTCATACAAGTCAGTAACAACAACAAATTGCGATTTAAAAATGGGCAGAGAAACTGAATAGACATTTTTCAGAAGAAGACATTCATGTGGCCAAGGGCTGCATGAAAGGTGTTCATCACTAATCATCAGGGGAATGCAAATCAAAACCACAATGAGATACCACCTCATCCCAGTTAGAATGACAATCATCAAAAGACAAGAGATAACTAGTATTGGTAAGCATGCGGAAAAAAGGGAACTCCTGTGCACTGTTGGTGGGAATGTAAACTTGTGCAGCCACTATGGAAAACAGTATGGAGGGTTCTCAACACATTAAAAACAAAACTGCCATTTAATCCAAAAATTCCACTTATGGGTGTATATCTGAAGGAAACATGATCACTGTCTCAAAAAGATCCCTACATCTCCATGTTCATTGCAATGTTATTTACAATAGTCAAGACATGGAAACAACCTAAATGTCTGTTGATGTACGAATGCATAAAAAATGTGTTGTGGGGCCGGCCAAGTGGCTCAGTTGGTTAAGTGTTGGTTTAAAGCACGAGCTCTGAGCAACAGGGCCACTGGTTCAATTCCCACATGGGCCAGTGAATGCTGCACCTTAGCTGAGCTGTCACTGAGCTGACAACCGGTGGCAGGATGGCTCAGCTGGTGTAACAACAAGATTGCCTGTTTGATTGTAGGCTACGCCCATGCGCAACTAAGACTGAACTCGGCACCTTGAACTGAGCTGCCGCCTGGATGGCTCAGTGGATAGGGCGTGTGCTCTTAACAAAGCTGCCGGGTTTGATTCCCACATGGGATGGTGGCTATGCCCACCCACAACTAAGACCGAACTCAGCACTTTGAGCTGAGCTGCCACCCAGATGGCACAGGGAATAGAGGACACGTGCTCTTAACAACAAGGCTGCTGGTTCCACTCCCACATGGGATAGTGGCTACGCCCACCCACAACCAAGACTGAACACAGCACCTTGAGCTTAGAGGTCACAAGCTGCTGACGGGAAGCCAGATGACAACTGGCGGCCTTCACAACTAAGATTGAAGAACAACAACTTGGCCAATCCCCTTCCCCAGTTCCCCAACACTGTTCCCCTCCCCCAATTCCCCAATAAAATCTTTAAAAAAAAATGTGTTGTGTATATACAATGGAACATTATTCAGACATAAAAAAGGAAATTCTGCCATTTGCAACAACATGGATGGAACTTGAAGGTATTATGCTAAGTGAAATATCAGACAGATATTTCTGTATGAGTAAAAACTGTATGATCACACTTACATATGGAATCTAAACAAACTCATAGATAAAGAGAACAGGTTGCTTGTTTGGCTGAGGTAGGGAGTGGGGGTGGGGGAAATGGGTGTAGGTGGTCAAAGGTAGAAACTTTCGGCTATAAGATAAATAAGTCTGGAGATATAATGGGCAACATAAAGTGTTTTTAAAAGATAAGAATAATAAAAGTTAAAAGAACAGTGTTAAAATGGGAAAAATATATGAATGAAACGGAACAGAAAGCTCAGCAATAAATAACAACATATCAATGGAATGAAGTATGAAGCTTATATTTGTACACATTCAGTCAGTGATAAAAATGGCATTCCAAAAGGGGAAATCAATAAATGATGCTGATTAAATCTTTGGAAAAAAACTTTTAAAAGTTATAGCTCTTCCTTGTTCTGTATGCCAAAATATATTCCACATTTTGGGTGAGATTTTTTTTTTTTTTTGAGGGCAGTGTCACTGGCCCTCACATGTGGGACCGAACCAGGGCCGCTGGCTTCCCAAGCCAGCGCTTAACCACCGCGCCACTCGGCCGGCCCTATTCCACATTTTGGAATAAAGAATGAAATACCAAAAATTATTTAGAGGAAAATGTAAGTGAATATATATGTGATTTCCTGATGGAGAAGAAATCTCAACATAAACAGAAAGTCTGCTTAAAAATGCAAACTCTCTTCTGGTCAGACACACTACAAACAAAGTTAAAGGGTAAAGAACAAATGGGGAACAATTTAAAATAATATGTAGCAGACAATGGGTTAGGCTTCTTTTAATATAAAGAGACCTCATCAATAATAAAATACATTTCAATATATATAATGTAAACTGTATATAATAAAATTGTATTTAAAATATAAAACTATATCAGTATAGTTTTATAAATAAAAGACATAAACAATGGACAAAGCATATGAACAGTTAGTCAAAATAAAGTTCAAATCGACTATAAAATGTTTTATCTTAACCAATAATTAAAAAGTACAAGTTAAAACAAACCATATACCATATTTGGCTTTGGGAGAAAACTCTGATAACACCCAGGCCAGAACATGGGGAACAAGCCATGTCCTTACACTATTGGTTGTAATGTAAATAGATAAAAATCTTCTGGAGGGCAATGTATATGAAGACCTTAAATATGTCCATACTCTTAAATCCAATAATTCAACTTCTAGGAATTTATCTTAATGACATAATCAGAGATGCATTAAAAATGTAAAAATATTGTCTGCAATATTATTTCTAATTGCAAACTCTTGCAAACAACTTCAGTGTACAGTAATAGTAGACTGGCTTAAAAATCAAGGCACATCCATAATAATAGATTACACGCAGTCAATATTTTCAAGGACTAATTGGGCCATTGAAAATACTTACCATATAATGTTAATTGAAAAACATCATTTACAAACTTATATTTACAGTATGATCTCAATTTTGTTTGACACATACTCATATATACCAAAATTTTAATAATGATTATTTCTGGGAGGGATGATTATATACGATTTATCTTTTTATATTCATTTATATTTTCCACATTTTATTCAAAGAATGTGTGTCACCTTAAAATCAGGATAGATGCCATTTAAAAAGCAACAATTTTGTTACCTGTAGTTGGAGCCCCTTATTGCTACCTTAATAGGCTTTCTCTCTGTACAGAGGCACCAGAAGAGGTCGCTTCAGTCTCTTCCCATTGGCAATAGCTTCTTTCCATTGGTGGGTAGGTCAGGGCTACTCCCCAAGTCAGTAGGATTCTACCTCGAGGTGACTCACTTTCTCTGGTGGTCACATTCCTTTTCTGGGTCTTTCAGAAATTTTTATAAAAGTAGGATATGCAGTTTTAAATGACCCTGTGAGAATTTCCTCTGGTCATACTCTTAACAAACACCCAATGTTGATGGCTTGTGCTCAGTCATCCTTTTGCCGTGGTTCTACCTAGGCAGCTGCTAGAAATCAGGAGTCCCTTTTCATCAGAGAAGAGTGAGGCAAAACATGACTCAATTTGATGGCTGTGCCTTTTTGGCCACAAACAGGTTCATGGAAGTGGCCAAATTCACACCTACAACCTAACACATTCATGGACTCTACTTGAACCCTTACTTTGTTTCTTAAAAAGTCCATTCTACTCTTCACAGTATCAATTAGGGGGCAGTAGATCCCCTGCCATCCTTTGCTGTCTAAAGAATGCTTCTGATTCGGAAATCCTAAAGTTTCTATATACTGTATTAGTACATTACTTACCATGTAACATGGTCTGGCAACTACTTCCTGCACCAGCTGATGATTTTTGAGAGCCAAACTACTCACCTAGTAGAATGCTTATAATTCGATTCTGAGCAAAGGTGAACACAAGTAATGAATTATCCCGTGTAATTACTGCATTCTGCCTTTGCTGAGTTTCATCACTATCTAAATATCACAAAGCCCCAGCCTCTGTTTTGGTCTGCCATTCTGTCTCTCACACATGCCTAAGTAGACTTTATTTTGACTCCTTAAATACCCTGAGGATGGGACTGTACATAAAGGCATGAGTGAAGGCATCTATAAAATTGCTTCTGCAAGGGCTGCAAGACTCCAGTTTAAGAGGATGAAGTATAGCTCAGTCGGTGGTAAAAACATTTTTTTCCTGATACATACACATATGGAGATGCTACTATTTCAGCTATTTATCAGGTATATAAAAGTGGTGAGTGCTGAATTTGAACCTAGACAGTCCTGTTGCTGGACCTATACACTTAAGCACTACCTTTAAGTACTTCTTCAAATGGACTTTTTCACATTTCAGGTCCCTGGGGTACAGAGCCTATACTCTTGGTAATCATGTGGCCATGGGTAGCTGTGTCCACTCAGATTACTCAGGTCCTCTTTATGACGGGCTGTCCTCTCCAGTCTGATGCCACCAGGGCCAGAGGAAACCAAAAGTCGTTTGGGATGCTGTGTTTCTAGAGACTGCCTCCATCTCAAGGCCAGGAAGAAGCTGTTATGAGGAGGACCTGCCTTCTTGGGACAAGGACTCTTGGTGAGATTTGGCCTTTGTGCGCCACCATCTGAAAACTAAGCTTTTCTATGGGAATTTGGAGAAGGTTAGAGATGATTCCTCTGAGGGGGAAAGTGTGAAATGGTAATCACTTTCATATGACACTTGAGAAATGTTATAATAGAGCTGAGTAAATTGGAGCATGAGTTAGCCAGTCCTTTGCCTAATGATGTCACCCACTTTCTGCTTCCTCCAGTCTATGATTAATAAAAGGGGGATTATTACAGTAACTCACTCCTAGTGGGCAGCAGTGACATCAGCAGCAGCTGAGCAAACTGACTACATTTAGTTGTGCGTGTTGTCTGTGGGCATTTTTTTCCCCCTGTGACTAACATGAAGCTAATAGCATCTAATAAAACAAAAGCTCCTTGAAATTTGGGGAACTTGTTGGGTGAACTCTTTTCTACAGGGAGCACCGGTTTAATTATTCTCATTTCATAGTTAAATGATTTTGGAATTGGCCAAAATGACATGATTGGCTTTCTGCCCCTGTTTATTAAGTCATCACAAATTAACCCCTGGCCTTTGGGAGAGAGGTTTCCTGAAGCTTTTTTCCTTCTAATAGAATGGTTCTTCCTTCATTCATCATTCTAGCTCATCTTTAAAGAGAAACTCAGTGAGTGTTAAGAAAAAGAACTATGGCCATAAATTATTTTTTGAAATTCAAGACTAGCTGTGGAATCCAAAGGTTTCAGTTAAACACTCAGAGTATTGTGCTTAATTAGTTTGCTTTTCCAAGCTGATAAAAATGAACAGAAGTCCTGCTTGCAATTTTGCCTTTGCAAACTTGGCCTTCCTAAAATTAGAGTGGGGCACCTGGAAATATTTGCTAGCCGAGCTGAGCCCCTGCCACAGCACACTGCCAGCGCCCATGGAAGTGCACAGGAGCCCCAGCGCGTGAGGCGCTCCAACAGAGGGCGGAAACTTTGGACTCTTTCTATCAGGACATGAGGGAGGCAGCAACTCACTGATAAAAACAAAACAAAACAAAAAACACACACACAGGTCTGCCCCCAGCCTATTCTGTCTTCCCCTCTAAAGCTGTAATTTTGGAACAGGTTGTGAGATACCCTTGTGAATAGGCGAAACTGGATTCCTGTTTTCTTATTTAAGCCTGGTGGAATCTAGATGCTAAACCTATATGTCCTCAAATCAGCAACATGGAACTTATTACCCGAGGGGATCCAGGTGAGAAAAATGATTGCAACAGCTGTAATATGTTCTTTTGTGAGTACTTCTCATAATCTTCTGGGCAACAGGAAGATCAGCTGCTGAGGCAGATGTTTCCTGATTAGATCAGAACTGAGCTATGATAATCAATTTCAAAATATATGTTGGTCAGGAAGGACTTTGGGGGTGTAGTTATTAATTTGAGTTAGTGTTAGTATTGTTTTTTTACAGTATATGTTTTTCTATTAAGTTTATAAATGATTATTTCTCTCTATGTACTGAGTTTTTCACAAATACTAAATAGTTACTTCTTGGGAGGAAATCCAGGCATTTCTGAATCATTTGGAAGTTGATCAGGTCTTTGGTTCCAAAATGACCATTTACCTGAGGAGACTGTTTCACATGCTGGAGTTGAGACGGCGTCAGAGTGTCTAAGACGTTCCCCTCATGGCTCCAACCATCTTACAGTTTCTGATTGACCCTCTCCTTCTGGATGATCCAGGTCACTGAGAGTAAGTGATGACTCAGAGGAGTTGGTTTCAGCATGCAGGGATGGCATGTCACACATAAGCTAGTAATCCAGGCAAATTCCCTTTTTTTTTTTTTTTGTTTCACCAACATTTGTTGATTATTATATTTTCCATGATGTGGAATCCTTCATAATATTTCCCTCAGGACTAACAGGAGAGCAACATTTGAAGAGGCATGGTCTTCCTTTGACAGTCATATCACTTCCTTTTAAAGAGAAAGTTTGGAGAATATAATCTTGCTTGGAAAATGCATTAGGATTTAGCAAAGCACTCTGTTTTATCTCTTTGGATATTGATTGTGTGTCATTTCCCTAACGTATTAAACAAATAAAATCAAGCTACACCATATATGCTTGCTCTGGGAGAAAGGCATGGTAATCTCACTTTTTGTGAATTTTACTTCAGGGAATTCTCTATTGCATGGATTTATCAAATACTGAATTGCTAAAATGAATAACTCAATTCCTTATTCACTTACTCTTTTCCATGAGCCTATTGCCTCCTGACAACTCAGGTGTGGGCCAGCTCATCTCATTTTTTTGTTGATCACCAAGCTTCCGAATTTGGTTAGAACACAAATTGAACAGGAAGCATACTGAGGCCACACTGGAAAGGTGGTTGGAAGAGGTGCTTTCACTGTGCCTGTGTTGCTGGTGGCGTGGGCCTCCATTAATCAGGAAGCACAAGACACACGAGGAGGCATAATCCTAATTAAGATTATGAATATTCTGCATAGTTGCCAAGGCCCCTTGGGGCATTCATGGGAAGGGAATTAGATACAACTTTGAAAGTATGACTCCAAATCAGGGCTTCTCAACTGTGGAACAAGCAGCATTTTCTCTGTTATGCAGGCTGTATTACAGGCCATTTAACAGCATTCCTGGTCTCTACCCACTGGATGCCCCTAGTACCATCCCCCCCATCCCATTATGCAAGGCCAACAGGTCTTCAGACATTGCCAAATGTCTCCTTGGAAGCAAAATCACCTCTGTTGAGAACAACTGCTCTAGACAGAAGGATAACAGTTTACTTACTTCTTTCTCTTTTCCTAATCATTTTAGTTCTAGCCTCTGGGTTCCCTCTGTTCAGATAAGTCACTTCCAAATACTCTGAACACACAGCATGCATACATAGCACACAGTCTGTGGGATATTCCAGTGGTTCTCAGAGAAATACGAAGCTTAGGAAGGCAGTTTTGGATGATCTCTTTCTGACTTTTGGTTTCTAATGAATTCTGGAAGAATCTTAATCTCTCTCTCTCTCTCTCTCTCTCTCTCTCTCTCTCTCTCTCAGTGCTATTCATTTGTTGATTTAACTTAAAAAGCAAACAGCTTCTCAGTTCAATTTTGAATGTGACATGCTGATCCTTCTTTGTCCAAAATCTTTCTACCTAATGTCCAGTCCAAGTGCTGGGCAGGCTCAGGCTGTCCAGGGAACAGGCAGGTTGTGCCAACCCCATATCAGCCTAAACTATCTGAGGATACTCCCGAAATCTCCCTGCAACAAATATCACTCTGATCCTGACCACCTTTTCTGGATTCTGAGCTGCCTCTCAAGGGAGTCACCGCTCCCCACCTCGGAAAGGTTTTCCTGCCTTGAGCCCAGAATAACATGTCAGCTGTTGTGAACACCTTGAGTCCTTTTGATTTCTCTCCACAGTCACGTTTTATGTTCAGTTTCCCAGACAGGATGAACCAGAAATCATGCTTTTTTGGAAACAGATTTTTCATAGGAAGGAATTAAAACACCCTGAGTTGTCAGCAGCCTAGTCCGTGCTCTGAACACCCAGACGCGTGCCATTTCAGCTGAATCAGAGTACAGTTTCCCAGTCACCTGCTAGGGCTGTTCACGTTCCTGGCATGTATTTTGCAGTGAATAACAGCAATGCATGACCTGCAGCTAAAATAACAGAGCCATGAAAACACCCCCCTTTTCTAGGGCTGTCTCCTTGTTCCAGGAACAGTGAGCAAAGAGACCAATTAATAGCATGGATGGAAGCCGAAGGACATAATGGTTTGCTTGAGAAGAAAAATAACATTCTCGTTTCTTGCTCTATGCCAACTTCATATGGGGACACCTACTGCCATGGGTAAACACCACTATAGGTTAGTTAGCCTTGCCCTAAGGTGTGTGTCACCGCAGGCCACAGGGAGGCACAGGGACGCTGGTCTCTCCCCTGGTTGCACCATTGAGCTCTTATCCTTAAATGAACTTGGGTTTTGACCAGCTCACTAACTGTGATTGAAAACATCAGCTCTGTAGCAAAGCACAAGCCCTGGAGTTAGCAGCAGCAAGGCAGGCCCTAATTGCTCCATTTACATAAAAGTAGAAACATACAACTTCTAAATATACATCTCTAGCACAGCGTGCCTTTTGCAATTACAGTAAAATAAGGTACCACAGTATGCCTCCCTGCTCCTTGTCGCAGCAAGCTGCTTTGCCTGGTTCTCCAGGGCCAGCGCCTCTAGGAGAGAACAGAGCCCTGCAAACGCTCCAGCGAGGAGCTGGGAGCTTTGAGAAGTGGCAGGTCAATCGGCCCGCCTGTACTAGGCGGAAAACCGGGTGGCAAGCAGGCCGCAGTGCTAGCACAGTAGCTGGTAGGACTCAGCGCCCCCCGCGGCAAGGGGGTGGCTCAAGCGGCGTCAACGCCCCCGGCGCGCCTCAGTCCGCCCCGCAGGTTCCCGTCCTGGTCCCAGACACCGGCTGCGCTCTCGACCCTGGCACCGAGAGCTGTTTCAGAGATTCCCAGCTGCACTCAGTGAACAGGGATCTTTTTTTTTTTTTCCTCCTCCCCCTCCCTTTCCCTCTCCGAATTCTTTAGCTGCCAAAGGGGGAAAAAATAAAAAGCTACTCTGAAAAGCAGTTGCCCTTGCTGGTGCTCGGGGTAAAAATAGAGGCGGCCGCTGTGCACTGCCTGGCGGTGGCGTTCCGGCGTGATCCCTGCGAGCTGCCAGCAGGTGCTGCTCAAGGTACAGTGGCAGCAGAGCAGCCGGCAGCAGGGCCGGGGTGGGAGCTGCCGGGGGAAGGGCAGGAAGTGAAAGAGAAACCGAACAGAGCAAGGAACGGGAGATGCATGTCGGGGGCTGGGCTAGCCCGCTCACCCCCTGGGCTCTGGAGTTTGGAAGGGAAAAGATCACTCCCAGTCCAGAATATTCGACAGAAGTTATTTTAACCTTCCTGCTTCCTCTACCACCCCCACCTTAATTTCCACTGAGTGAGGAGGCATTTCCAGTGTGTCTCAGCTCTGAGGCTGGGGAATCAGGTACAGAATTACATCACAGCTGGTGGGCTGGCCTGGCAGGTGGGCATCTGATGGCACACCCGGCTTGAGTCACGCATTTAGGGTGGCTCCTCTAGTCTGGGAGCTGTAGATTCCTGTGACACAATTTTTTAGATAGACATCGCAGAAATGGATCCCACTTTATAGATGAGAACACCGAGGCTTGAGGTTATGTGGTTAGTAAGCAGTGGGAGGGGGATCTCCATGCAGGTCTGTTGTGTACCCCCAAACTCAAACACATAGTTGCATTTCTAGGACACCAGGGTTCATGCATGGGGGAGGAGGTGAGATGAGTTGGCCTGCAGGCGGTTGCTCTCTATGGGGCTCATCAAATAGGGTGGGGAAGTTTCTTTCTTATGAAGAGGCTGAGTCCACCCAATTCTAAACTGATGGTCAGGTGTGCAGCTAATCAACACTGATCCTATTTCTGTCTTTCCCTCTCAGATTCCTTCTGTTCCTCTATAACCTAGTGATTTAATTTCCTACTTCATTTCTGCATATGCAGTTCTTAGAATGCTCCCCACCCCCATACATAGTCAGGCATCCACACTTTCTCTGCATTGAGCCAAGGCAGACCCTCTTACACAGAACACTTTTGGTGTCCTAAATGAACCTGCCTAAACTACACATCAGGAGGCCAGAGCGTCTATATTTTGCTTGTGGGTACAGTGAAAAGTTTATTTTATGCATGTTAAATCCTGCATACAAAACAACATATCTGGTCATATGGCTTTCATTTGGTACAAACAATTTTGCACATTTTATTCAACTTGTGAAGACCTAGCTGATGCTGTAGGTATACCCCTCCAAACTGCCCTTCTCCACCATTCTTGTCTGAAGATTCCTTCCTCCTGTGTTATTTCCCAGACTTGCTAACATCCCCCCAAGAAAACCCTGCCCAATTTAACCCCTATTTGAAGGAATGTTCACTTCTTTTCATTAATCTCATGTTATTTAGAAATTGCAACAATTTAGAAATCATAGGACTTGAAGTTCTAATAAAAAATGAAGACTGATGTATGAGGTTTTAGTTTTCTTTCTTTCTTTCTTTCTTTCTTTCTTTCTTTCTTTCTTTCTTTCTTTCTTTCTTTCTTTCTTTCTTTCTTTCTTTCTTTCTTTCCTAATTAGGTTGGGATTCTAAAGAACTAGGAAGGATACTTATAAGGTTCACTTGAAGAGAATGACTATTTCCAAAGTTCTTAGTGATAAATGATTTATGAAGCAGGCATTCAATTTCAAGATGTAAAATAATAGTGTAACTCAGGGGAGAGGAAACTATATATATATATATATATATATATATATATATATATATATATATAATTTTCATATTTTTTCTCAATGAAATATCTTATTTTAAAAAGTAAAATTAGAATCCCTATAAAGAGCACTGAATTTTCTTGCCCGTAAAAAACAATAAAATACTTCGTAGAGGCAACTTCATGAAGTAACAGATGTTTTATGTGAAGAATAAAACTGAACCTGAATATAATGAGAAGTGTGTGTGCAAATAGTAAAAGAAAAGTTGGAAGTTGGGCACTCAGTGAGATATAGCTGTTTGAGTCCGGTGTTTTTCTAAAAGGCAGTCAGTCTAGTCAGTTAGAGGTTGAACTGGCTCAGTGATCACCCAGGGGTGTCACAGCAGCTAAGAATGGCTTTCCATTAGATAATGATTATGAAATACGTCTCATGCTGGAAAAACCAGTCATCTGCTGATGTCATGCTGATTCTAACCAATCCTAAACAAAGCCCCAGCCCTCCTCTGTTTGAGTGGTACCAATGCATGAGTGTACAAGTTAAGTAGTACAGTATAAAACTTCACAGTGCCAGTACCATGAAGAGGAACTCGGACAGCTCTGACCACATGATACAAGAAGCTGCTGGTGAAAGAGATAGCACCGGAAAGGTAATGCTTTTAACTCTTACAGTGAGCTATTTACACATTCATGGTCAGAATGGTTAGGAGGCATTTACAACTACTGCCACTTTCATGCACTGTGTGATTTGTACCTTTTAATACTATTCAGTCAGGTTAATACAGCTTTTAATAGTAGAGCATGCAAATAGATTATGTGTTTATACAATCCGTTCAACACATAGATACAAGTACGTATGCTAAAGAGAAAGCAATTTTTTTTTTTAGTTACATTCACAAACAGTAAATTTAGGGAACATACAAACAGGAAATTTAGGGAACACATACACAAATTTAGGGAACATAGAATCCACATACTGATAAGTTGCACTTATCTAAATGCCACTATTAGGACTCTTGAGTTGTTTGGAGTCATTAAACTTTTAGTTCTATTTCAGACTCTCTTGTAAAACTTAATTGGACTACAAAATACTTTGGATACTGTATATGTGATGCCAAATAGCTAGATTATGTTAAGTGTTATATTTCAAAGACAATCTATTGAACAATTATAATGCCCTCCTTCCCCATTCTCTTTTACTATCCCCCACTAAAAAATGAGACTTTTTAGGGAATCTTGATGAAGTCTTAACAATAATAGCAGAGTAATTGATATTCCTGGAGGTAAAACCCTAAAGGCGATAGATGGTTTGTAACATAGGAAGTCTTGCAAGTAGTTTGGGAAAGGAGGACAATGTATCCAATTCAGAAAAGCATTGTTACCTGTGCAAACTATAATTTTAATTTAGTGTCACAATTTTCTCACCCTCCTCCCCTGCACTCATATCTTGTCCTTGTAGTAATGACGTTTATTAACTCCCTCCACCCCCCCAAACTGTATTGCTCGACTATAATGCTCTGAACACACTAGGTGTCAGATATAAGCTGACTATATCTACAAAAACCGAGAGGGCTTATGTGTGGGAAAGAAACCCAGAGGGAAGGAAAGCTTTAACAGATGGACCTCTTAAAGATACTTCTGCAAGATAAAACCAATAAGACAAAATGAAAAAGGGGGCCGGGGAGGAGGGGCAGAGAGGAGAATAAAAAAACTCAGGCATTGTTTAAAAATTCACATTTTTATTTTTCTGTGAACACTGAAATCCATGATGATTTCATCTGTGCTGTTCCTTTGAGGGAAGCCATCAGTCCATGAACACAATGGTCCAGAATGTGGTAGAGGCAGGCTGAAAAAACTACCCACATGACAGAGAAAATAATTTGCAAAATATTTTAAAGATTCTTTTCCCACAGGACCAGTTATTCAAGTCATAGGTGCACACTGTTTGTGTAAAATAATGTGGGAAAGGGCAAGTCAATTTTGCATTTTATCTGTGAAGTCGGGGCAAGTGGTGGTTGGCTACAATTTGTCAGTGTTTGTCAGTGTTTGAGTGTGTGTGTGCAGGGCAGGAGCTGGTGGCTAGGGAGAGGGGAAGGCTTCCTGTGTCATGAGCCTGTAAACTGCTGCCTGCCTGCCTCCCTGCCTGACTGTGGATTTTTCAGTAGCATTTTGCAGTTGGGAAAAGTAGACTGTATTATATGACCCCAAACAAAAGTGCTATTGCACTCCCCTCAGATCGCCTGCCAGTGTAGATGGCCCTGAACATGAATGAATGGGGAAATGGAAGATCTGCAGGGTCCCCTCAGGCCAGAACAGTTGATAGGCCCCCCGAGGCACTGTTGGCCTCTTGCCCCTCTTCCTGACCTTCCCTACCTGTCCCCAGACTGCTGGGACCCTGAGCCCCACCTTACCAGCCTGTAGGCTCTGAGTACCCTAGGGCTCTGGCTGGAGAGGTTAGAGGGGTGATGGGGGCAGACCACTTCAATCAAGTCATCCCTGCGGATTGAGACAGTGCATTTACTTGGGGTTTTTCTTTCCCCTCCAAAAGAGGAAGAAGGTGAAGCAAGGGGACTGGGCAAAGAAAAAAAAAAAAGAAAAAAAAAAGGAAGTAGAACAAAATTAGGAGGATTTCTTTCAGAAGGGAAAGTAGAACTCCCTAGAATGGTGATATTTGAAGAGAGGTGTGTGTGAGGGAGCAGTGAGCAGAAGGAAAGCAGCCTGTCAGAAAACGGGCTGTCCCTCCCCTTCCTAATCACAGCCTTTACTCACAGACAAACTCCCTCCCTCTCCCATTCACTCACTCACTTAGGACCAATCGTTCTCTCTCTCTCTCCCTCTCTCCCTCTCTCCCTCTCTCCCTCTCCCTCCCTCTCTCCCTCTCCCCCCTTCTCTCCCTCTCTCTTCTGTCTGTCCCCCTCTCTCCTCTCTCCCTGTCTCTCTCCCTCCCATCCTCTCTCTGTCTCTGTCTCCCCCCACCCTGTCTTTCCCTCCCTCCCTCCCTCCCTCCCTCCCTCCATCCCTCCCTCCCTCCCTCCCTCTCTCCCTCCCTCTCTCCCTCCCTCCCTCCTTCTCTCTTACTCCGAGACAGTCAGAACTCTCCTCCCTGACAGCCACAAACCTACAGCACTGACTGCATTCAGAGAGGGAACCTGCAAAGAAAACTTCACAGAAAACTTTTTGTTCTCGTTCCAGAGAATTTGCTGAAGAGGACAAGGAAAAAACCAAACCAAAACAAACCCAACAAAAAAACCTGTGCGTAAGGGGAGGGGGGAAAGCAGGGCCTTTAAAAAGGCAACCACAACAACTTTTGCTGCCAGGATGCCCTTGCTTTGGCTGCGAGGATTTTTGTTGGCGAGTTGCTGGATTATAGTGAGGAGTTCCCCCACCCCGGGATCCGGGGGGCACAGTGGGGAGCTCGCCTGCCCGTCCTGTGCGCTGACCACCCTCCCCAAGGACGTAGCCAACGCTCAGCCGGAGATGGTGGAGGCCGTCAAAAAGCACATTTTAAACATGCTGCACTTAAAGAAGAGACCCGAGGTCACCCAGCCGGTGCCCAAGGCGGCGCTTCTGAACGCGATCAGAAAGCTCCATGTGGGCAAAGTCGGGGAGAACGGGTACGTGGAGATAGAGGATGACATCGGAAGGAGGGCAGAAATGAATGAACTGATGGAGCAGACCTCGGAGATCATCACGTTCGCGGAATCAGGTGGGTGCGGGCGCGGGGGGTGGGGAGGTGTTTCTCTGACAGGCCTCGGGGCAACTTCTCTTCCCTCCAGTGTAAACTGCCTGGGAGGGTCGACAGTTATTAGGTGACGGTGGCGGGCGGGCGGGGGGACGGCCGGGGAGGGAGAGAAGACTGAGAAAGGGACTTCTGGTTGAGCCCTAGCTGAAGGTGGCTATCTTCCACTTGCTGAACTCCGCGAGTCACCCGGAGAAAGCTCTCGGGCCAGCCCTGAGCTGAAAGCCGGTCTGGGAGAGTCTCCTTCGCCCTGCCTGTGAGACCCGGTCTGAGCAGCCTGATAAAGGCGGGGCATGTTCGGGTGCTGGGGGAGCTGGGAGAGCCTGGGAGGCTTCGGGACCCCATCCCAAGTTTATTGGGGGCGGGGAGTGCAGGATCGGGGTGGAATGGGACAGATGAAGACATTGTCTTAAAACAAACATTCCCTTTAAAAGTCCATTCGGGGGCCACATCAGAGAAGCAGGGCACATTTATTAGTGACTGTCATTTTTACCTTTAGAGACTCCAAGAGCACAGGCATCTCATTCTGGGCAGTAAAAAGCAACTTTGGGGGACAGCTGACATTGAACCAGCAGTCACTTTTGGAACGCTGACTTTTGCTCTCTGAACCGAGAAAAAAAGAGTTTTGTTCTCTGTAAAGTTACTAAGAGCTCTCTGCCAAGGAATGCAACCTTGACAAAGTGCTCTCAGATACTACACTGAACTCTCACTCAATCCTAAGAGGAAGAACTTTAATAAATAGATTCTAATCGTTGGCTCAGGACCACACTAACCTGTTGCTGAATAGAAAATACCTGTCAAAAGTGGAGGCGGTACCAGGTTATTTTTACAGTTATGTGACACAGATCCTTTTGCATCTCCACAAGCCCATGCACGCCTGGGCACACAGATGTGTTAATACCGTGTTACTTTCATGGTAGTGCCAGGCTAAGGAATCATATCACTTGCCAGATCAATTTGAAAGGAGTGCCGTTGTTTTGTTTCGTAGAGCATATGGCCAGTAAAGTATGTGCAGGGGCTCCCAGCATTTCTGTTGAAAAGTTTTCTGCGGCAGCAGTATAAACAATAAAGGCAATACTCAGAATTTCCAATCCTGAAAACCTGTTGGCTCAGATGTTTTGTTTTCAAGAAGCCCTTCCAAGACCTGGGCATCCTTTGGGGGAGCAGATAGCCCGCCGGCTGCCTGGCTTCCCCCTGCAGGAGAAGCCCTAGGAATCCTGCAAGCTTCCTGCCCAGGCAGTTTAGCTCTCTCCCCAGCAGCTTCTTTCTTTTAAAGTTCTTAACTTTCTTTCCCTAACACTCTTTCTTGATATACCCCAAAGGACATGAAAATTATGACTTTATCTTTTGAAGCTTTTTAAGTAAAAAAGTCAGGAGTTTTCAAGTTGCCACCCAATTTTTCTCAAACTTCCCTGATGGCAAGGTAGGAAAGAAAGTGCCTAATGACATTGGGTTCTATGCAGGGAATGGACTGCAGCGGTGAAGAGGTCTGCTCCCTGTCCTGACACAAAGGGACCCTTTATATGTTTTTATCTGCCAGTTGCCATACATGATGGCTTTCATTGCAGCTCCTCAATTGGTTTTACCACACATATAACTAAGTACACCTATCTGTGACTTTGACCACCTTTAATATACACCTGACCCTAGCAATATACCCACTTTCCCACCTATCTGTCTTGTATTACAAACCACTCGCTTGGCATTGGGAGATTTTGCAGGGAAAGAATTTGACCTTTTATATTTTTCTTACTCAGTGCCTGCATCTCAGTGCCACTCTTTTTCTCAGTTATATGAAATCTTGTCATTTGTTAAAACTTTTCTATTAGGTGTTTACTTTGAAAGATATTGAGCTACTTTTTAAAAAGGTGATTCATTTGACTCACATGTTGACTAAAGATTAAGGTTTATAATGGAAAACTCCTTGTGGTTGAGTTTACAACTTGACTTTGGGTGAGCTGCTGGATTCTTACAAAAGGTTTATTACCCTGGCTTATTTTGCTCACCTGAGAAGTTTCACACACCAACTTCAAGATGATTTAGTATAATTTCACAGATTTCGTGATTGCTATACTACTCTCTGAGTGCCATGTGAATATTTTGCTGCTATTTTCCTTGGAAGGAGATTTATCATTTGAACGACTATAGTGAATATATGAAAATGTCTTGTTGTTTTTGGAATAATTCAATCTTAATAAAATTCATACTACAGCAAATATCAAGATTTTTGGAGAATAGCAAAGGGCATTCATTTTTCTTTTCTTTATAAACTACTTTATACAGCATAGACTCCAGTTGATAAGTGTCACCTGCATATATGCCACAGATGCATACCCATAGAACGACCTTTCAACTTCCAGATTCCTCAGTTGGGGATTCACATTTAATTTTCACCTCTAGTCCCTTGATGATGGGACAAAGCCAAGACATGGCCACAGCAGTTGAGGGCCTGCGAAAGCTCAAGTGCCTAGAACTCTTTGAACTGAGTCAGTCCCATTGTGCTCAGGTGGAAAGTACTTCATCTTTGTAAAATGGTTAAGAGTCGTTATTGACTAGGGAGCAAGGAATCACTCTCAAGCACTCTGAAATTTATTCCAACAAACAAAAAATCACTTTCTTTTTATTTATGTCACCCAAGATTGCTCACCAAGGTTACTGCATTCTTTGTACAGCCAGCACAGAATCCTCTGTGTTTACCTAAGACCTTAAAGGAAAGTAAGAAGGGAGAGGCAGAGTCAAGCCAACTGTCACTATAATTGTCACTGAAGCTAAAATCAGTGGCCTTGACTGCTATATCTTATTTTATCTTATTTTGATTTGTAACAATAGCTTGTCAGTCAATGTACAATGACAATATATTGCTGAGACTCCGTATGCTGCCAAATTTATATGCCTGTTCTTGTAAATCAGTTGGCAATTGACAGAACTTGCTGAAGAAAAACAAATGAAACATTAAGAATTGGAAAATGCTCACACAGCTTAGGTGATGTTCCAAGCAATGCATATCTCTCCCCTTTTGGAGAGTGTAGTTACAGAAGAAGTTTTGAGTTAGAAATGTACACTTCCCAAATAGGGGCCTAAGAAGGCTTGCTTGCATGACTATTTCCCCCACCCCAAGAAAGCCATCTCGAGGTGGAGTTGACTCCCAGGATTCCACTCCAGCCTTCTGAACTTTTCTTGGAATTACACCTCACGGAAGGGTGTCTTACACTTTCTTCTCTGAATGATGGAAAATGATTGCCCACAAGAGGGCGCATTCCAAAGACATTTGCTCCTTACCAGTTAATCTAGGGAAACAATTTCACCCACTGGAAACCCCAGTCGGTAGCATCCTAATCTTAGTGATTATCAGTTTCCGCTTTCCTCCTCTCATCCTCCAGATACAGTTAGGATTTTATGGGAGGGGATAAACATGACTACCTGTAATGCATTAAATGAGACAGAAGGAAAGGAAATGAGAAAGCTAGTGGTACATGTGAACGTTCCCTAAATCCATGAAAGATAGGAATGGTAAATTTTAGAAGCAAGCAAAACAGCGTGTGGAGAAATGTGACCATGAATCATCAGCAATACTGCTTTGCTCACACATCTCCCCCTAATATGGCTGCCTGGGCTTTTACAGAAACATCTTCCATCTCCTGATTTTTGTTGCCTAGTTTGCCTGTTTTATCAACGCTTTTCACCAGAAACAAATGACAAGTGAATGAAAGAAAACAAGGAGGGAAAGCCTATTTATTTAATGCCTTGTGGGGACGTGGTGTACAGCTTCGGAGGATGTATTTGTTTCCAAACTGAGAGTGTGGAGAGAAATGGTAGAGAAATTATGTGAAAAGAGATGAATAGTGGTTTGGGCCTGCAAAGTAGGTGCATTGGAGTGGGGGAGGTGTCAGGGTAGAAATTCAGTTTTAATATTTGGAGAACTGGGCATAATACCTTCCCAGGCACTTTTCATAAAAACATGTATTTGTCTTGGTCCTCTTTTGCTAAAATATACTTGAGCACGCTCTCTGAGCTGTAGTTCAGAATTCTTTATACTTGACTGATTGGTTCCTAGATCCAAAATCAAAAGTGTAAAAGTTCTCAGGAACTTTGGAAGAAGTCTCTGAAAATCTGTGGGTGAACCCTAAGAATTTTTCTACTTTTAGGAACCTAAAACCCCTTTCTCTCTACATATTTAACTCTTTTTTTTTTCATCACCATTTAAATAGACATACAGGAATGTGACTGAGCATTTACAATTCAATAGCAGATCCTAAGAGAAGATATTAAGGCTAAGAAAAGTCAATTAAGATAATTTATGACCAAACCTGCAGTTCTCCTACAGGCAAGACCCTGTACTGTAGGTAAAAGGAGGCATAACCTTCATGCACTGGCTGCCTTATGCAGAAGCCCCTGGAAACAGTCCAGAAGCAAAGGCAGTGCTTCAGACAACATGCACGCTGTGAGTGGTAGCTTTGTATCCTCCCATCAGTTTCTATACCATATCTAGGCACAGTGAGACCTTGGTGAAGAATGGAAAATTAAAGTAACAGCAGCATTTCACAGTGAGGCTTTTCCCCTGTGGTGAGTTTAAATCCTCTATAAACAACAAGGCTTTCCACATTAACATCAGAGACATAATTATTACCCATATGTAGAAAGGCAGCATAGTTTAAGCAGGATCCCAATGAGGAAAACAAAACAAAACAAAAATGAAACACTGTGAGTATTGCTTATTTCATTGGAAATGTTCATACACCCGTCTTCCCACAAATCTGAGTTGCTGGCCTTGGGGGATGAGAAGGACCCTGGTGTGGGGGAAGGGAGTAATGAGGGGCTTGGCTGCTTGACTCTTGGCATGCCTGCTTTCATGATTGAGTTATTACAAACATTTGAAAAATTCTGAAAGCAAAGGACAACCTGTTTTCAGGTGTTTTTACTTTCAGCTTCCAGTCTTTCCTTTTTCTAATCCCTCCATCCTGGCAATATTTCAAAGGTGTTCCCTGTAAGATGCAAAATTTATCCCTCCTACCTATTTTATGCACTCTTTTCTCTCCCTTTGGTATATGTCCACTGAGCTCATACAGGTCTAAGTAATGAAATATTATCACCCACATTGGTTTGCGTGGGGCTTTCTTAGTGAATTACTCAGGCAGAGCAGGCTGTGATACAAGCCTTGCTCACAAGCCTCTGGAGGGAAAAAATAGCACAGAGGATGAAAAGAATATTATCAGAGAAGATAATGAAAGGTTAGCAAAGCAACCAACTCTATCTGGTTAGATAGGTAGTACTGCAGGAACCCAGTGTGCACCTGTAGAAACTGATGCTGTACCTGCTCACAAAGCATCATGGGAAGGCTTCCATTTCAGGATCTTACAGCCGGATATGTATTTAAGTCAAACCTGAAACCGATTGGTAATTGATCTTAAATGGCTCAGCCTTAGGCAACCTCCTTCCACTTTTAAAATTGTTATGCAGAGAGATGGGAAGAATGGAGCTTCCCGAAAGCATTCCTGCAGTATAACAGTCTCTCTCAGGTAATACACAAATAAAGGGGATAGCATCAAGAAGCCAGTTAAATTTTTCATACCTAAGAAATTTGAGGGTTTGTAGTATCTTTCTAAAACCTGCAGCCCTGGTAAATATTAAATCCATCTCAGCTCTAGCTGTCTCATTCTCCCCACCCCCTTCTGCAATGAAAGCTAAATGTAAAAGAAAAAAATATGCAGTGTTTAATAAAGTCAGAATACAATAGAACTTTTAAAATGTACCTGCATATAAGGTAGACATTAGGAAGACTTGATTCTTTCTCTTCCCCCTGTTCTCCTGAGCATTATGGCAACAGCATTTTCATGAAATTGAATCTCAGTTTTACTTTTTTCCTGATAAAATATCATGCAATATACAAATAGCAGTTCCAGAAATGGACACCAGGAGAAGGAGGCGACAGGCGTGTCAGTTAGTAAGGGGAAAATCCAAATGTCAGAACTATGGGGGAGAGATACAGCACTGAGGCAATGGATGAGAATACAGGGAACGGTCTCTCAGCTGAGATAATGAAACTGATACATACATACATCAGTACCAGTCCTCTCCACAGCACCAGGCACTGCCATACAGTTAATTATCTGCCAGGACCAGGATGAAAGTCATTTTATGATGACTTTCTGATCCTAATATAACAGCATCTGACAGATTGAGCCCCCCCTAATGAGTACTCTCTTTGTACAATCCTCTCTCAGGAACAGTAAATCATTTGCTTCCAAGTACAGCTGCCTGTGAAGAAGGGGTGGGGCTATCTCCTGTATTAGAAACCTGCTCTTGTGAAATGAGGGGCTGTCCTGTAGGCTGTTACTGGAAGTGAGGGACTCCCCGGCTCTACAAAAGGAATTTGCATGTGCTGTCACTGGTCTGCCAGTTAGCCCTACCTCATCCCCCCTCCTCTCAGCATCTGTAGAGGTCTCTGGACTTTATTCATGGGAAGTCCAATGTATGTGGGTCCGCACTGCCATCTGTCTCTTCCTCCTTTTACCCGAGGACCATCTCCCTTCACCTTCAGTCCCCCTCCTGTCATGGGGCAGCACAGTGCAGAGCTTGTGGGAATGAGATACCTGAAACCTAGCTCCCCCATCCTGGGGAAAAGTCAGATTCTCCACTTTCATTTTCTTTCCTAGAAAAAAAAAGCACAACCTTGTGCCCTCTGCATTCTCTAATTTAGCAGCTACTATCTCTCTGTCTTCAGAGTGGCACCCTGCACGTTTAGAGTTTCAGAAGTTGGCCTGCCTGGGGGCAGCAGGCAGAGCATCAGGGAGCTGGTGCCTTCAGTGGCAGGAGAGTGCTCTTACTTCTGGCTGCAGTCTTCAGGGGCCTGGGTGGCTTTGGCAGCCTTTTCCTTTGGTCTTGGGAGGACCCTACCACCTTAAAACCGGCCCCCATTGCCCTCTTAAAAGTAAATGATTACGGTGGCCTTCCTGGAGTCTTCTCTTCCCTTTCTTAAAAAAAGAAAAAAGAACAACCCCCACCCCTACCATCACCACCATCACCAATTTTTAGCAACTGAGAATACCGGATTCATGGATTCACGTTTTGTAAAAAAGTCATCATGCTTCCTAATAAAAGACAGCTTCCCCATCTAACTGCTCCTCGCTCTGGTGATCTAATCATAAACCCAGCTTTATTATTCATTTCAACGTCTGCCAGAGACATGAGGTCAAAGCAACTCTTCTCACCACCACCATAGCGGCCAGCGTCCTAGCAAGTTTATACAAAGATGCCAGAGAGCCTTTCATATACATACGCAGCTCTCCTTGGCCCTCCTTGGCCTTGTGAATTTACCACTATCATAATCACAGTGTGCAGAGTGTGTTAAATTAAGAACAGGATCTACAGCACACAATGCACAGAAAAGCCTGCCTTCTGCTGCAGAGAACTTGAAACTGTGCCTAAAATTTATAGTACCGTAAACATCTCAGGGTGGAGAGTGATAAGTATGGCTGGATTTCCGTTAGCTATAGAAATCCAGGCAGGGAGACCCTCCTAGGGAATTGTAAGTTCTAAGATGAACTTCTTTAAGATTTTTCTCAGATTTGTGCATGGGAAGCATGTATGCAGGACAGTTACAAGCATGGTACATGCAGGAGGTGATCATGTAAAAGGTGTGTTTCATATATCACCAAGTAGTAAAAGTGGAAGTAGGAAAATATTTTATCTATCAACGAATTCTAGTCTGAACACCTGCTTACAGTACTTGTATGAACAAACATACAGGTGCTAATGGAAAGAGAAGAAAAGAGAAGACTTTCTAATTTTAGAGTTGGGTAAGAACTGAGTGGTGGCAGAACCCAATTACCCACCAATGCAGGGATTTCCTTTCTCTTAGCAGCAGTTGTTATAATTGGTGCTCACTAAGCTGCATTAAAGGAAGAAGGCAAAAAACGGGGGTTTCAGAGGTAGGAGGTAGATCTCTTAAGTTAATATATGTCAGTGTTAAGGTTGCCTCTATTTGTTTATAAGCAATCAACTGATTGCCTACTTTCTGCTAAACACTGGGCTGTGACACTGCACGGGATAGATAGGACCTCAGACCTCATGTCGTAAACTAAGATGGCAAGAGATGTTAGGGACGGCATCTACAGGAAGTGGTGTCAGCCTCTCTGCAACCTGAAACCTGAGGGTGGTATGTTGGGAGCAAGAGAGCTCTAGTCCGAAAGGACAGCAGGTGTTACTGCCTGGAGGGGGTAGAGTACATGGGATGCTCACAACCTCAAATGTACACCATGTGGCTGCACCACAGGATGGGGCACAGGGAGAGAGCCGCGACTGAAGATAGGAGCAGTTCAGGCAGAGCCCAGAGTCCTGGGCAGTTTCTGTTTCAAACTGAGGGCCCCGGGAACTCAGTAAAAAACTGTGAAGAATGAGTGACATGATCAGACCTGGCTTGGGAAAGATTCCTTTCCCTCTTTGTGGAGAAGGGATTGCAGAGTGGCTTGGCTCCCTGGTGGAGAGGCGGATTAAAGAGAAAGCTGATGCTTTGACCCAGGAAAGAAGAGATAGGGAGTGGACAGGGAAGAGACTGCATGCCATACAGATGTGCTGGGCAGGCCGGGGAAGGGTGGGGGGGCACGGTTTGCATGTTTGTGTAGGAATAATATTTCCACAGCTTGCTAGAGCTTACAGTGTTTTCATTTATGTTATCCCATTTGATCCTTCTGAACCTTTGGGATAATGGGTCACAGGTCATTATGCCATTCCCACTTTACAGAAGATGAAACTGAAATTAAGCACTTAGTGAACAGATGCAGACCTCCTAGGCCCCCAGACACACTCAGATGTAGACCCTCTGCTTTCTAGAATGAGAGTTGGCCAACTTTTTCTGTAAAGAGCCAGAGAATGAGTATTTTAGCTTCATGCGCCAGTCTCCTTTGCAGCGGCTCACCTCCATGTTAAAGTGCAAAAGCAGCCTTAGACAACCTGTAAAGAGATGATCAGAACTGTGGTCTAATAAAACTTTATTTACCAGCGCTGAAGTTCAGATTTCATATAACTTTCAGGTGTCATAAAATACTATTTTTCTTTACCCATTTAAAAATATCAAAACCATCCCGATGGCCTGTGGGCCCTAATTTGTTGATTCTAATCCAAAATGGTCTGTAATGGAGGCCCCACCGGGGCCTGAAATTTGCAAACACAGGCACTAATGAGTGTCCCTGCTCTCTTGTGCTGTGTTTCATCTACAGGCACAGCCAGGAAGACGCTGCACTTTGAGATTTCCAAAGAAGGCAGTGACCTGTCAGTGGTGGAGCGTGCAGAAGTCTGGCTCTTCTTGAAAGTTCCCAAGGCCAACAGGAACAGGACCAAAGTCACCATCCATCTCTTTCAGCAGCAGAAGCACCCTCAGGGCAGCTTGGACACGGGGGATGAGGCCGAGGCAGTGGGCTTCATGGAGGGGAGAAGTGAACTGCTGATATCGGAAAAGGCGGTGGATGCTCGGAAGAGCACCTGGCACATCTTCCCGGTATCCAGCAGCATCCAGCGCTTGCTGGACCAGGGCAAGAGCTCGCTAGACGTTCGGATTGCCTGTGATCAGTGCCATGAGACGGGCGCCAGCCTCGTGCTGCTGGGCAAGAAGAAGAAGAAGGAGGAGGAGGGGGAAGGGAAGAAGAAGGCCGGAGGAGAAGGAGGGGCGGGCGGAGACGAGGAGAAGGAGCAGTCCCACAGACCTTTCCTCATGCTGCAGGCCAGGCAGTCCGAAGACCACCCGCATCGGCGGCGGCGGCGGGGCCTGGAGTGCGATGGCAAGGTCAACATCTGCTGTAAGAAACAGTTCTTCGTTAGTTTCAAGGACATTGGCTGGAATGACTGGATCATCGCTCCTTCCGGCTATCATGCCAACTACTGCGAGGGTGAGTGCCCAAGCCATATAGCAGGCACGTCGGGGTCGTCGCTGTCCTTTCACTCAACGGTCATCAACCACTACCGCATGCGGGGTTACAGCCCTTTCGCCAACCTCAAGTCGTGCTGTGTGCCCACCAAGCTGAGACCCATGTCCATGCTGTACTATGATGATGGGCAAAACATCATTAAGAAAGACATTCAGAACATGATAGTGGAGGAGTGTGGGTGCTCCTAGAGTGTCCAGCCCAGGGGGGATGGGAACAAGAGTTGTCCAGAGAGGACAGTGACAAAAATGAAGAAATGTTTAAGGTTTCTCAGTTAAACAACCAGAAAAACAGAAATTAAGAAACAAAACAAAACAAAACAAAAATTTAAAACAAAACCTGAAACAGATGAAGGAAGATGTGGAAAAATTCCCTATCCAGGGCTCAGAGATGAAACAGTAAAGGAGACAGAAATTGGGAGGGAAAGGGAGAAAGGTGTATCCTTCATTGCATCTGATATCAAAGTGGTGATATCATTTGCTTAAACAGGAGTATTGTCCTTTCCTTTTCAGTTCCCCTTCAGGGTGAACCTCAAAGTCAACTTGGCTAGTCTGCAATAATGTGGGCTAGCACAACCCAAATAGCATCTAGAAAGCCATGATCGAAAGGGCCAGTTACAGGCACTTTCCCACCCACTTACCCAGGTTGTAAGGTATGTCTGCGTGACCCTCTCTCTGTGTATGTCAGTGCACACGCACACACACCACACACCTCCCCCCACACGCACACCACACCTTCCCCCACACATATACACACAGCACACCCCCCAAAGACACACTCACACCACACACACATACACGGACACACACACACACACACACACACACACACACACACAAAGGCATTTGTACGCACCATATACATACACGTGCTGGTAAAAGAACAATAGTGTGCAGATGGTCACACTTTCTTTTTCTGCACCACCCTCGCAACAAAACAAAACAAAACAAAACAAAACAAAACAAAACAACAAAAACCAACATAAAAAATTTGAGAACAAAATGGGAAGAGTGAAAGATCAAGGAAAAAAGAATATAAAGTTACATTTTGTTAAGGTGCTTATGATCTTAGAACTATGCAACCTAATAGGTTTGAAACTGTTTACCTGAGAGAGAACAAAAAGAGAGACTTTTTTGTATTGGAAGTAACCTGATTAATTTTTATTTTCTTCAAGGAGAGATACTTGAAAGGAATATGTTTGTCCATCTGTTGGATCCAAACATTTCTATATTTTGTAAATGTTGTTTTTTTTTTTTTTTTATCGTTTACTATTTGCACTACAATGGTGTTTGACCTGTCCAATCCTTATTTAACAAGTATTTTCTTTGGGTGGGGGTGGGGGGGTTAAGAGCTGCACTTAATGTGAGCTATAAAAGAACTGCTACAGCACACAAAATAGCTATTTTTATTATTATAATTATAATTATTATTATTATTTTGTACCTTAAAAAATAGACACATACACCAAAGACATTTGTGTGAGCCTTTAAACAGTCTGTCTGTGGTTGGTATCATTCACCATCAATGAGTCAGGGGTTGGGATTCACAGTTGAATAGGGTGGATTGTGTTCAGGCTTAAAAGACCTGAGAAGTTTGGTTTTTGACTCCTTTCACATCCATGAAACAAGACATTTCATACTGGATGTACAGTAGTTGTACACTGTTGGATATCATGTTCAATCAAATTCATGAAATGCTATGTGCTTGTACATGTATATATACATTGCTTGTGCATATGCATATCTGTGTGTGTATATACATGTATTACATCATGTCCATACACATTATAAGCACTTCAGGCTGTCGTTTTTTTAATGTTCTTAAAGCAATGAATGTTTGTGTGCAAAATACAGTATTTTTAAGAAGGATAGGCTATATAGTTTCTGCTTTTACTCTTAACTAGGTGGGCACATTTCAAAATTATGGATGGGAAAAAGCCTGGAAATTCCAGTGAATATTCAGCAAGACCCTCTTTAAATGTACAGGGATCCAGTTCACTCCTCTTCCTTGCTCCCCACCCCTATCCTACAAGTTATTCCCTGCAAAAAACAAAAACAAAACAAAACTACAAGTTATTTCCTGAAAAAACAGGAAACTTGTGTTCATCAAAACTCTAGGCTGATTTTTTTATTGCAACTTATATTTATTATCTACTGGAATCAATCTTAAATCAGAATATTTTTCAGAAAAAAATTTTAACCTTTAGACCAGAATAAAAATGCTGGGTGCATTTTTTTTTTTTTTTTTTTTTTTTAATGATTAAGGCCTGGTTGAAATATTGCCTTCACAGCTAGGCTAAATGATGTTGTTGTCACTAGTTAAGATAAATCATTGGGGGGAGAATGTTAAAAGAATGGGAGTAAGGAAGACAACAGTTAAAAAAGGAGGTAAGGATGGGGGCAGGAGTAAAAATACCTAATAATTTACAGCCAAAACTCTTGATGTAGAAGCTTGTATGTATTGATTCAAATGCAAAATGGAAAAAAAAATCACTTCATTTTATAAATATCAAAGTACATGCTTAAAGCTAAATTTTTACTAGTTTATTTCACAGTATTTAGCTTGCCTAGAACAGCTGTAAGTTATTCATTTATGTGCTTTTTAAAATACAGAGCCTTATTTTTACTGACTTGTTTGAAGTTTGCAAAAATTGAAAGAATTCTAATAATTGGGGAAAATTACATTCATTAATGTTTTGTAAAATATTGAAACTTTCAACCCTATGTCACTTCATAGATTTAAAAAAATTAATTGTAGGAAAATAATATATCAGTAAGAAATCGAATGTTACAAAAGGTGGTTGAACTCTTCTTGAAAAATGTACTAAATCCATATACTATAACACTAGGCAGCATGTAGGCAAACCGCTTTAATGTTATTACTTGGCAGATATATAATATTTACTACAGTCTAGAGGTCCACCCTTTCTTGTGCAGGAAACACAACATGTACTGCAAGAAAGTGGATTCTAATTAAGTATAAGAGGGAGACCATGCAAAATTGGAACTTACTTCCTCATTCTTAACCATTGAATGGAAATCAAGCAGGTGAGGAAGGTGGGTGTGATGAGTGAAATTCTAAAGAAAGGAGTAGATGGCGATGTTCAACTTTACAAGTTTTCATAAAAAATGTTGAGGGCCTTTTGAACTGCATCTCATTTGGTATTGGACCTAATAGTGGAAACTGTGAGAATAGAGTGGGATGTGCTGGTTCACTATGCAATAGCAGAGGTGGCGAAAGCCATGGAAAAAAGCAAAAAGTTACAAAGACAGCTCACATGTATGCCATATCAAATATACATACCATCTTTT